>OY755042.1:66685284-67885284 GCA_963576565.1 Aspidapion aeneum | reverse complement strand
AATTTTGTTACAAACGTCAATGGCGGAATTATATATTTTTAAATTTTTATTGAAGTGAATTTGGAGCTGGGTTTCTAATTACGTCATTTTGACAGATTTTGCCTAAATACTTGCACATATTATAATGGGATCACCCCTGTATCGGCGCTATATTTCACAATTTTGTTACAAACGTCAGTGGCGGAGTTATGATTTTTAAAATTTTTATTGAAGTGAATTTGGAGCTGGGTTTCTAATTACGTCATTTTGACAGATTTTGCCTAAAAACTCGCACACATTATAAAGGGATCACCCCTCTATCGCTGCTATATTTCAGAATTTTGTTACAAACGTCAGTGGCAGAGTTATCAATTTTTAAATTTTTATTGAAGTGAATTTGGAGCTGGGTTTCTAATTACGTCATTTTGACAGATTTTGCCTAAAAACTCGCACACATCATAAATGGATCACCTCTCTATCGCCCGTATATTTCAGAATTTTGTTACAAACGTCAGTGGCGGAGTTATAAATTTTTAAATTTTTATTGAAGTGAATTTGGAGCTGGGTCCCTAATTACGTCATTTCGACAGATTTTGCCTAAATACTTGCACATATTATAAAGGGATCACCCCTCTATCGCCGCTATATTTCACAATTTTGTTACAAACGTCAGTGGCGGTGTTATCAATTTTTAAATTTTTATTGAAGTGAATTTGGAGCTGGGTCCCTAATTACGTCATTTTGACAGATTTTGCCTAAAAACTCCCACACATTATAAATGGATCACCCCTCTATCGCCCCTATATTTCACAATTTTGTTACAAACGTCAGTGGCGGAGTTATGAATTTTTAAATTTTTATTGAAGTGAATTTGGAGCTGGGTCCCTAATTACGTCATTTTGACAGATTTTGCCTAAAAACTCCCACACATTATAAATGGATCACCCCTCTATCGCCCCTATATTTCAGAATTTTGTTACAAACGTCAGTGGCGGAGTTATATATTTTTAAATTTTAATTGAAGTGAATTTGGAGCTAGGTCCCTAATGACGTCATTTTGACAGATTTTGCGTTAACACTTGCACACGTTATAAAGGGATCACCCCTCTATCGCTGCTATATTTCAGAATTTTGTTACAAACGTCAGTGGCGGAGTTATGAATTTTTAAATTTTTATTGAAGTGAATTTGGAGCTGGGTTTCTAATTACGTCATTTTGACAGATTTTGCCTAAATACTTGCACATATTATAAAGGGATCACCCCTCTATCGGCGCTATATTTCACAATTTTGTAACAAACGTCAGTGGCGGAGTTATGATTTTTTAAATTTTTATTGAAGTGAATTTGGAGCTGGGTTTCTAATTACGTCATTTTGATAGATTTTGCCTAAATATTTACACTCATTATAAAGGTACCACCCCTCTATCGCCGCTATATTTTAAAATTTCGTTACAAACGTCAGTGGCGAAGGTAGGAATTTTAAAATTTGGAGCTGGGTTTCTAATTACGTAATTTTGACAGATTTTGCGTTAAAACTTGCACACATTCTAAAGGGATCACCCCCCTATCGCCCCTATATTTCACATTTTTGTTACAAACGTCAGTGGCGGAGTTATGAATTTTTAAATTTTTATTGAAGTGAATTTGGAGCTGGGTTTCTAATTACGTCATTTTGACAGATTTTGCGGTAAAACTTGCACATGTTGTAAAGGGATCACCGCACTATCGCCGCTATATTTCACAATTTTGTTACAAACGTCAGTGGTGGAGTTATGAATTTTTAAATTTTTATTGAAGTGAATTTGGAGCTAGGTCCCTAATTACGTCATTTTGACAGATTTTGCGTTAACACTTGCACACGTTATAAATGGATCACCCCTCTATCGCTGCTGTATTTCAGAATTTTGTTACAAACGTCAGTGGCGGAGTTATGAATTTTTAAATTTTTATTGAAGTGAATTTGGAGCTGGGTTTCTAATTACGTCATTTTGACAGATTTTGCCTAAAAACTCGCACACATTATAAAGGGATCACCCCTCTATCGCCGCTATATTTCAGAATTTGGTTACAAACGTCATTGGCGGAGTTATGAATTTTTAAATTTTTATTGAAGTGGATTTGGAGCTAGGCCCCTAATTACGTCATTTCGATAAATTTTGCCTAAATACTTGCACATATTATAAAGGGGTCACCCCTCTATCGGCGCTATATTGCACAATTTTTTTACAAACGTCAGTGGCAAAGTTATGAATTTTTAAATTTTTATTGAATTGAATTTGGAGCTGGGTCTCTAATTACGTCATTTCGACAGATTTTGCCTAAATACTTGCACATATTATAAAGGGATCACCCCTCTATCGCCGCTATATTTCACAATTTTGTTACAAACGTCAGTGGCGGAGTTATGAATTTTCAAATTTTTATTGAAGTGAATTTGGAGCTAGGTCCCTAATTACGTCATTTCGACAGATTTTGCCTAAATACTTGCACATATTATAAAGGGATCACCCCTCTATCGGCGCTATATTTCACAATTTTGTTACAATTACAAAATTTGGCAGACTGATGGAAATTATGACCAAACCCCTGGAAAAAATCAAAAAGCCCGAAAATTCTAAATTACTCCCCTCCCCTATACATGTAAAATTATTTAAAAGTAACATTACCCACTTCTAGAAATGCTAGAGAGCTGAGCTTTGGCAGCCTGATAGGAACTATGATAAAACTATAGGAGAAAACACCCCAAAATTCTAATTTACTTCCCTCCCATATAAATGCAACGTTATGTAAAAGTAACACTGCACTATGATAAAACCATGGGAAAAAATTTTAAAACCCCAAAAATTTTCATTTACTCTCCTCCCCTATAAATGTCAACTTATGTAAAAGTAACATTATCCACTTCCAAAAATGCTAGAGAGCTGAACATTGGAAGACTGATAGGAACTATGATAAAACTATAGGAAAAAATTTAAAAACACGAAAATTTTAATTTACTTCCCTCCCCTATATATGTAAAGTTATGCAAAAGTAACATTGTCCACTTTCAGAAACGCTAGAGAGCTGAGCTTTTTAAGACTGAAAGACACTATGATAAAACTATAGGAAAAAATTTTAAAACATCAATATTTTAATTTACTTCCCTCTCCTATAAATGTAAATTTATATAAAAGTAACATTGCCCACTTCCAGAAACGCTAGAGAGCTGAGCTTTGGAAGGCTGATAGAAACTATGATAAAACCATGGGAAAAAATTTAAAAACCCCAAAAATTTTCATTTACTCTCCTCCCCTATAAATGTCAAGTTATGTAAAAGTAACATTACCCACTTCCAAAAACGCTAGAGAGCTGAGCATTGGAAGACTGATAGGAACTATGATAAAACTATAGGAAAAAATTTAAAAACTCAAAAATTTTAATTTACTTACCTCCCTCCCTCCCTATACATGTACAGTTATGCAAAAGTAACATTGTCCACTTTCAGAAACGCTAGAGAGCTGAGCTTTGGAAGGCTGATAGCAGCTATGATAAAACCATGGGAAAAAATTAAAAGACCTCAAAATTTTAAGTAAGGCGTTGCAAAAGTTTTGATCAATATTCCGCAAATTTTACTATTTTAAAAATTAAATATTATCTAATTCCTTTAAAAAAGAAGTGAAATCATAACAAAAACATTTCATGTAAAAATAACCAAGTACGCGGCATTCCGTAAAAAGAATTGAGATAAAAGTAAAGTCAAGTTCTCCAATACAAATTTCAAAATGAAAGTAAGAAACTAGTTTGGAAATGTTTTTCTAAACTTGGCTATTACGGCTGTAAATGACTCAGGCACAGTGCTAAATTGAACATAAAGAAGTTTGGCTGTAATAGCAAAGTTTAGAAAAACATTTCGAACTAGTAAAAATCTTTCATTATGAAATTTGTATTGGAGAACTTGGCCTTACTTTTATCTCAATTCTTTTTACGGAATGCCATTTTCGCGTACTTGGCTCTTTTTTACATGAAATGTGTTTGTGTTGGTTTATTTTAAACAGGACGTTTCAGTAAGTAAGTATATCTAACCGTTTTCAAGTGTAAACTAAACAATCCAGTCTAAAGGCTGCTACTTATACTACTTGGTGTGCAGTCGGCCCGCCCCCTTTTACCTTCCTAGCCCGCACAGCAACGGCTAGAGAAGGTATTGTTTTCGACAAAAAATTTTTTTTGAGATAACACCGAAAATGTGTTATTTGGATGTATTTTGACCTACCCTAGCAATATCGTCGTGATGTCTGTCTGTGTTGTGTGTGTATGTATGTATATCTGTCCGTAACGCGATAGCTCCTAAACCGCTTAACCGATTTACATAAAATTTTCAGGTAAAATAGTACTCGATACTGCAACGAGCTGATTAGACTTTAGTCAAAATTCGTGAATGCTAATGACAGTTTTTTGACAGTTAAAAAGTTTAAAAAATGCTAACTTTTTAATGGAACGTCTCATCAATATGCAGTTTTCCGAATATAGTAGCGCGCGTTTTTTTTTTTAAATTATGTTATAACCGAAAAGTTCGTAGAAGCTTTCATTTCGGAGATATTTACAAAAAACTGTTTTCAAGGTTGATATAACGTGGAGTGTGCTAATGGGATAGGAAGGTGTCAGATCCGTCATGGATCTATTTATTTAATTCCAAGACGCTTGTTTTCCTTAAGGTGTGGTTTCACACAGAAAAACTACAAAACTACTAAATACTTAGAGAAAATTAAAACAATCCTATGAAATTTTCGTTTGAATGGTTAATAGTGCTTCAACAAATAGAATATCTTTAATACCGGTTAAAACTGTCCTCTACAATAGGAAAAAGGATTCCCTTTTTACCTGGGGATATAGTCCAAGTAGCTCAAAAGAAACCCGGCCCTGCTAACACGAAATCCGTAATATGATGTCATACGCCTGTTGCCACGTCCTGAAAAAATTGTGGGAAAAGAGGCCGTTCATAAATTATGTTATCTCAATGAGCTTTTATCGCAGATTGTAATAAGAAATACACAGTATAAAACGACGCGACGCGGGCTAATAAGCGCATGACAAATTATCGCACGGTTTGAATAGCCTAACCAACTCAAATCACTATAGATTTTGGTAAGGTAAGAAGTTGAACCTTACCTATTATTTATAAAATTTTACAGAGGCAGAGGAGGCGGCAACAGCGGAAAAGCTACATTGTTTACCAACAAATGAATGAATGACCGGCGAAACCGGGGCTACTACTTCTCTTTATATGTTATCACTGAGATCGTAAAGAAAATTTTATCCTCTAATTAAAGCGCGAAAAACTTTTTTCCTAAAGGGCTTTATTTTTAAACGAATTGGATAAAAACCTAAAAATTCAGTAATTTTCGACGATTTCTGTAAATCACCCACATATATGGATGCCACTGGGCCGCTAGGAATAAAGTTATTCCTACTAAGTGATACATAGTTAAAATGGAAATTGTTATTGTCTACAGAAAAGTATATTATCCTTTTTTTCACAAAAAGCTTGGTTTCTAAGAAAATTGGTTAAAGTTAAAAATTTTGTTGTATTTCTTTTGAATAAAATGTGCAAGAATTCAGCATATTACGTACAGCTGATTTAAAAAAAATCTAATAGGACTGGAAAAACTCGCTTTCTATTTTAAGCAGTATATATTATATTGTATAGGGTTAACATTTAAATTTTATAGTAATGTTATGACCGTTTATTGTCTTTTGCATGTTTATAAAATAAATAAAATACCACTTGATAAAAACTAGAGACCCTGTATGTGTGACATATTGTAAAAATATGTCATACATACAGGGTCTCCAATAAAAACCAGCTAGAAATATATTTTTGGTCGTTTTTAGAAATAACGTGCTTAAAAAGTAAGTTCGGTCTTTGTTGCTGCAGTTCGGCACCTGAGGTTTGATGATTGAATTCTACGGCAAACGGTGCTTGGCTGCCTGGAAACTGAATAAATTCTTGCAATCTTTTCTCTCTCGAAAGGGTCATTTTGAGTACTCGAAGTAGCGCCTGATCTTCCCGAACTTGACCTACTTTTGGCCTGCCAGATTGTCCTTGTTTCCTTTCAAGTAATTTTTCTTTTATCTACCTTTTATTTATAGAACAAACTGTGGTTCGGCTTACGTTAAAATGCTGGGCTACCGCTGGAAAGGACCTACCGTTTTCTAACTCAATAACAATTTTTGGCTTGAAGCTCTTTGGTCGTATGTAACGCCATTTTAGGATTAAATACCATGTGTATCTATTTATTTTTCTGAAACTGATGATAATGTTATTATTTTTTTACTTGTCATTGACAGTTTTGATATTTGTTAAAATACTGGGGTTCTGATAAAGCTGATGGTGGCTTAGAATACACTGCTCAAATTTTGGAAAAAGTCGTATCAGATCTTTGCAACGGTAGTGCTTAGGTACCTCGCAGATATCTCCTTCGATAGGTCTTTTAAAGAGCTTTATATTTTCTCTCCACATATTTTCTCAAAAGTAAGTACTTTCTGAGTAAAAGGCTATTAAAGGAAAAAATAGTCAAAAATCCAAGATGGCTGCGCCATTTTGACCATGTTCCTGAGGGGAAGGGGGCCGGGGCTTTTACTATATTTAATGGGACTCCAACAGCTACTGAATACGCCCAGCGTTGGATTTATATTTTAAACAATTTTTTTTAAAAATTTTATTCCCTAATCGGCCGCCATCTTGAATATCTCAAAATGCTTAACCGTGCCAGAGTGGCATCAACTGGATCTTTAAAGATGAGTTCTTGGGCTATAAGAATCAGCAATAAAATCCAGGTCCTTTGAAAATCTTCCTAACTATTAGTAGGTCAACAATAATAAGAAAATATCGACCGTAGATCATGATAACTATGTAAGGGCGTACTTCAAAAAATCATATCTTTTATAATGTAAGGTCAAATGTAACGAATCAAGAAACAGTTTACTTAGAAAACCTTACTCTTATAGAAAAAAATATACCAGAATTGTTTGGTAGCCATACTTGTGTTAATCCGCGATTAAATTCTGATTTTGTTAAAATTTGCAAACTACCCCCCAACTAAAGTAAGGCAAAAACTATTCGTCGGAGCGAAAGAATGCATAAAACCAAAGTTGTGGGCAATTTTGTTCTCCATATATTTTATTTAAACTTTTTTTATATAGCACCTACTCCAACGGTGCTGTTTTCCTCCAAGCGCCGCGAGTTTTCATCCCCCCCCCTCGAGCGGCTACCCCCCGAGGTATATATGTCTACCATCCCACCAAATGTCTACCATCCCATCAAATGTCTACCATCCCACCAAATGTCTACCATCCCACCAAATTTCATTTCTGTTCGACCTTTTGCAAATAGAACCCGATATTTTGTACCCAACGCTTGGCCTATTATTTGTTTGGTGTTCTTAGAAATCTTAGATTTAATTTGGTCACAGATTTTTCCTTTCTAGGAATTGCAACCAACAGGCGTAGCAAACTCGCGCGTATCTTCAAGAGTAATTAGTGTAAAAGGGTTTTCCTTTTACACTAATCCTTTCAAATAATCAATAAAGTATGTTTAAATAGATTTCTCAGTAATAAAATTATCAAAAAAATATTGCACAATAAATAAATTTTCTAAACTTATGTAAGTGAACCTTTCTACCCCTCCCCCCCCCTATTTAAAAAATCAGAAAAGTTTGAAATCTGCCAGAATTAATGTTTACAAAAAATTATTCAAATCCATATTTAGCTCAATAAAATTTAAAAATTCATAACTCCGCCACTGACGTTTGTAACAAAATGGTAAAATACAGCAACGATAGAGGAGCGATCCCTTTACAACGTATGCAAGTGTTAACGCAAAATCTGTGAAAATGACGTTATTGGATAGTTTAAGTTGTGCTACGTATTTTTACTTAAGCATGAGATTTGACAGTTACGCAAGCGCACTTCGTCACACCGTCGTCAAGGTCACGTTAGGAGCTTACGTATTTACGTTAGCTTACGGCAGTCGGCGGGAACCTTAACGTTACCAAGGAATAGAATTGGTTGATTGACCGATCGAAAAATGAGGCCTAGACGATAATTTCCGCTTCCAGGACAAACGATTCTTTGCAAATATATTCCTACTGTAGTTGAAAAGACAAAAACAAAATTGTAACATCAAAAAAACAAAGTGCCGAATTCCGTATTCTATGCTATTAGTAGACTTGTTATGGTAACGTAAAAACATTCAACTTAAACTCAAATTTGGAACAAAACGTAGAGCGCTTAACGTGCAGTTTTACGTAAAAATACGTAGCACAACTTAAACTATCTATTACTGAACTAGCTCCATATTTACATCAATTAAATAAAAAAAATCCTACCTCCGTCACTGACGTTTGTAACAAAATTCTGAAATAGCAGCGAATATAATATGTGCAAGTATATAGGCAAAATCTGTCAAAATGACGTAATTAGAAACCCAGCTCCAAATTCACTTCAATAAAAATTTAAAAACTCATAACTCCGCCACTGACGTTTGTAACAAAATTGTGAAATATAGCGCCGATAGAGGGGTGATCCCTTTATAATATGTGCAAGTATTTAGGCAAAATCTGTCGAAATGGCGTAATTAGGGACCCAGCTCCAAATTCACTTCAATAAAAATTTAAAAATTCATAACTCCGCCACTGACGTTTGTAACAAAATTGTGCAATATAGCGGCGATAGAGGGGTGATCCATTTATAATATGTGCAAGTATTTAGGCAAAATCTGTCGAAATGACGTAATTAGGGACCCAGCTCCAATTTCACTTCAATAAAAATTTAAAAATTTATAACTCCGCCACTGACGTTTGTAACAAAATTGTGAAATATAGCGGCGATAGACGGGTGATCCCTTTATAATATGTGCAAGTATTTAGACAAAATCTGTCGAAATGTAGTAATTAGGGACCCAGCTCCACATTCACTTCAATAAAAATTTAAAAATTCATAGCTCCGCCACTGACATTTGTAACAAAATTGTAAAATATAGCGGCGATAGAGGGGTGATCCCTTTATAATATGTGCAAGTATTTAGGCAAAATCTGTCAAAATGACGTAATTAGGGACCCAGATCCACATTCACTTCACTAAAAATTTAAAAATTTATAACTCCGCCACTGACTTTTGTAACAAAATTCTGAAATATTCGGGCGATAGAGGGGTGATCCATTTATAATGTGTGCGAGTTTTTAGGCAAAATCTGTCAAAATGACGTAATTAGGGACCCAGCTCCAAATTCACTTCAATAAAAATTTAAAAATTCATAACTCCGCCACTGACGTTTGTAACAAAATTCTGAAATATAGCAGCGATAGAGGTGTGATCCCTTTATAATATGTGCAAGTATTTAGGCAAAATCTGTCAAAATGACATAATTACGGACCTAGCTCCAAATTCACTTTAATAAAATTTAAAAATTCCTACCTCCGCCACTGACGTTTGTAACAAAATGATAATATATAGCGCCGATAGAAGGGTGGTTTCTTTACAAGTGGTTCAAGTTACAAGTCAGAATTCCAAAAAATAAACGAGTTCTTAATATTTTTATTGTTCCATTATAGTTTATCTGGTCCACTGTAATTTTGTGTATGGAGCTGACTCCATGGAGCTAATTTCACAGTCAGTGTATGCATTTTTTACAATCTTGTTACAATCCTTACACCATATCTCGCAATCTTACACACACAATGCCTTACTCTCAGGGTGTACACAGTTTGGGTTAGCTATTCACCCCTCAGTATTGTGCAATAGTGCAATACTCACAATAACAATGCAATAGTCCGCAATAGTTTGCAATAACTGTGCAATAGATTGTAATAATGTGCAATAACCTGCCATAATCCTGCAATATTCTGCATTAATGGAACAAATAAATAATAAGACTTATATCAAACCTAAAATATAGAGAAGATGCAAGATCTGCTTTTAAACGTCTTGAAATATTTCAAAAACAACTTACATCTTTATCAAACAAACAATGAAAATCATTCTTATGCTACTGGAACCAAAGCCCAACTAAAAATCAACTACTTCAGATTCTACAACCATTTATCAAATAAAATTAGACTATTCCACTACAAAATTTCTTGCTTCAATAAAGGAAATATTAAAAAAGAGGCTTTCTACAGTTTGGATGACTTTTTTGCCTACAAATTCTAGTCATTGGCTACAAATTTATATAGTTTTTTTTTCCATTTATTTTATTTAAATTAATCTTATCTAATAACAGGTTTTGATTTTCTGATTAGATTTTCCTAATTTGATCTCAACTATCAAAATGTACCATTAAGATTTTAAACTATCATATCCTAATGTGTGTTTTGTATCTTGTAACAACTTAAATGTAGGTAATTAATTTAAAACAGAGAAAATTTAACTATTTTATTTTTGGAAGAATGACTGATGTAGGAGTGGTGATTACTGAATAGATGGATGCACCAAACTAGTTTTAAGTTTTTTTCCTTTTTTCAAATTTTGAAAGGTGCAAAACTTTATTGTTAAAAGCATGAAATCTATTCTATTCTATGGAAAATGGTATTGTAATAGTCTGCAATATTGTCATAATAGTTGGCAATAATGTCATCTTAACAAAAACATTTCATGTTTTTTTTTTTTTTTAACTTTGCTATTGCAGCCAAACTTTTTCATGTTCAAATTAGCACTGTCATTCATTCATCATCATTTATCATTTGCAGCCATAAGAGCCAAGTTTAGGAAAACATTTCCAAACTAGTAGGCACTTTTCATTTTGAAATTTGTATTCGAGAACTTGGTTTTACTTTTATCTAAATTATTTTTATAGGAATACCATTTTTGCATAGTTGGCTTTTTTTTACATGAAATGTTTTTGTTATGATATCACTCCTTTTTTAAAGGATTTGGATAGTATTTAAGTTTTAAAGTAGTTAAATATGTGGTGTTCAAAACTTTTGCAATGTCTTATTAAAAATTTTGATGTTTTTTAATTTTTTCTATGGTTTTATCATAAGTCCTATCAGCCTTCTAAAGCTCAGCTCTCTAGCATTTCTGGAAGTAGGCAATGTTACTTTTACATAAATTTACATGTATAGGGGAGGGGAGTAAATTATAATTTTTTTGATTTTTTCCAAGGTTTTAGTCAAATTGGTATCAGTCTGCCAAATTTCAGCTTTGTAGCATGTCTGGAAATACAGTAGAATTTTGATGATCTATACATGAGTAAGTGGCAATTTTTTGAAATTTCAATAACTACTTTCCTAATTTATGGTCATGTCAAGTCCATGGAACTTGGTGGGGTTGTTAACTCTATGAAGATCTATGGTTGTCCAGTTTGAGTTTCGTAGTTCATTCCAAAGTAGAGTTTTGAATAGGTCAAATCTGTGGTAGGAAGTCAAAAGGGGGTAACTCAGGCTTTGCTACATCTGAGTTACCACCTTTTGACTTCCTACCACAGAAATATGGGCTTAAATGTTTCAAGAAAAGATGGTACAGCAGTTTACGCAAACTCTACTGTGCCCCCAGATATTTCATATACATATATTTATTATTAGTTCTTTAATTTAACAATTTTAAATGTGATTTCTATTGACAAGTGATGGAGCAGTTTCGGGAGTGGTTAAATGTTTAGTGTTAAAACAAAAGCAATAGACAAGACCTGTAATATTATTGAAATTTTTCTTGGTAATTATTTACAATCTGTGAATTCTGATTTCTTTTATTATTGTGTTTTTTGAGAAAAAAATCTATAATCATAACTCTCTAAAACGAGTCCAGATTTGCCAATTGAGATTTTTTAAAATTTGTATGCAAGGATATGTGGTTTAGCCCGAATAAAATGATACTACGGCTGCCTGAACCGGGAGAAGGACGAATTGTTCCGCGTTTTTATTTCATTTCAGAGAGAGCACAATCGAACGAATTCGCTTCCTTGGGCTTTGAAAATGTGGTATGCACAACCTCTGGAATAAATCTGTTTCCCATAGGTTGTTAAACCATCTTTTTTCTTAACAATTTTGGACAAAAATATTTCTTCAACACACAGAGGGATTTTTGAACCAGAATTGCCAAAAACGGACTGTTTTAACACCCTATTAGAAACATTTTCATTCGACCGGTTGCGAGTAGATACAGTTGCCGTGTGGGAATTTACTTTGGCAATATAGGTGCAAATTTGTGTTTGACATTATTATGTATAAGCTTATTTTGGAGATTTAATTTACATTACTTTGCATTTCCGCTGTCCTTCTAAAACGTAAAATAAAATGAAAACAATCTCCTTTCACAAATTTGATGTTTCGAGTTTCTATATTGGTGTTATTGTGCTAAAGCACTTACACAAGTAAAAAAAATGTTTACAAAAAAAAGCTATACCTAATAGAAAATACAAAAAAATAATCTGGTTTAAATAATAAGTATAATACAATTCACACAATTTAACAACAAATTTCATTAATTTTGCACTAGATTTATAGTGTCAAACAAATAAAAGGTTAACAAGAAAAAAACAGTTAAAAACAAAACATTAAAATAAAAATTAAAATTCCAGGTATAGAGTAGGTCACACCCAAATTACATGTTAGGCCAATATGTAAGAAAAATGTGCACTTAAATATTGTTTAAATGAATAAAAGACATTTTGGAGCAAGAAAATTCTATCAGTCTTTTTAAATGCTTTTGTCTTCATGTTCCTTACCTCTTCCGGTAGTACATTATAATTTTATACAGTGCTGTGTCTAGAGAAAGAATACTGTTTTCTTATTGTGTGTTTAAAACTATTTAACCATTTTTCAATACCTACTTAAAAACTTTAGTATTTTTAATAAAAAGATTTGATTTTTATTTTTTTAAATATTTTGTTGTTTAGTGCCCTCCCTGACTCATAAATGTATCACGTGACAGATCATGGATTTGCAGTTGTTTTAAATGCGGTGTCACGTGATACGTTTCTGGCTCGGTTTTTTGAGTCAGGGTGGTCACGCAATTAAGTAGAACCGAACTTTAATTGCCCGGACGCATTTTAATCCCGAAAATGCCCGAGAAAATAAGTCTCGTTCTTGCCGCGCGAGAAAGTATAACTTTCCGCATTTGTTAGAATAATATCTATTGTATATCATTTCAATCACACAAATGATTTAATGGGCCATACCAAACGGCAGTGGCGTGCAGCGCTAATCAAAGCAGGGAAAGCGAAAATTGGCATTGTTTTGTCACTTGCAAGCTTACTGCACACACATAGGACTAGTAATGGAAAATTTCCGAAGAAAATTCCTCATAAACTCTATTATCAAATATTAAAATAAAATAAGCTAACACAAACGAGCCCTTAAAAAATCAAACAAATTTATTATAGCTATTATGAAATCGAGATGATTGTGCCCAAATATGGGAAAAGGCAGTAACTAGCAAAATAAATGGATCCATGACGGATCTTCAGCCTTCAAAACACTTCAGCCTTGAAAACAATTTTTTGTAAATATCTCAGAAACTAATGCTTTCACGGAGTTTTTGGTTACAACACAAATTATTGAGCAGTATAAAGTCTACTATATTCCAAAAACCGCATATTAATGTGATGCTCCGGTAATTAGCATTTTTAAAATTTTTTAATTGTCAAAAAACTCTCATTACTATTAATGGATTTTGACCAAAATTAAATCAGCTCGTTAGAGTGTTGAACACTATTTTACCTGCAAATTTTATGAAAATCAGTTGAGCGGTTTAGGAGCTATCGTGTATAAGAGTGTTGAACACTATTTTACCTGCAAATTTTATGAAAATCAGTTGAGCGGTTTAGGAGCTATCGTGTATAATATACAATACACACACAGACCGACATCACGACGATATTGCTAAGATGCGGACCGATCGCGAACGCGAAAAAAAAACACGCGATGCCTCCGTATTCTGTGTCTCCAGCGGTCTGCAGAATACAACGTCTTTCGAGAATCCCTAAAGGCGCAGGCTTTTTTATTCCATTAGCGATAATAGAAATAGATCATGCCGCCTTTACAAAAGTCTTATGGAACACCTATTAGGTGCAAGGTAAACGCAATTAATCAAAATATGTCTTAGGCAATGTTTAGAATAAAAATTAATGAAAAAATGCTTATTATGAATATTTTTATTGAATATGTCATGAGGTTAACACGTTCACTACCGCCTGCTAGAGTCCCTGTATGTTAACATATTTGGATATATATATATATATATAATATATATATATATATATATATATATATATATAAATATATATAAATATATATATATATATATATATATATATATATATATATAAATATATATATATATATATATATATATATATATATATATATATATATATATATATATACATATATATCCAAATATGTCCACATACAGAGACTCCGTTTTTACCGCCGGCCACTATAGTGGCCTTTTGGTTTTTCCACTGTGAACCGCGGCCACTATACTGGCCCTAAATTCAAACTCATTTTCATGCGATACAGATGCCGTTGGGCTGCAAATGGTGACGCGTATGGTTTCTTCGGTTTATCGCGAAGTTGCAGGCGCGCGCAAGGCCACTTGAGTGGCCGTTGGTTTGCTGAGTGTGGTTTTGTTTACAGGTGAACACGTGCATTTGCGAAAACCAACCTGGATTATGTTTAACACCATGTTTTGCAGAATGGCACCTTCATTGGTCCTAGAATTAATGTTTTATTATTTACAACTCAAGTTCACTTCAATAAATAATTATTCATATCAATTTAGTTTAATTTTCTTGAGACCACTATAATGGCCGTCGGTCTGCCAAGGTGTCTATGACTACTCGTAGACATTTGTGAAAACCAACCTGGATTATGTGTTACACCATGTTTTATTATTTACAACTTAAGTTCACTTCAATAAATAATTATTCATATCAATTTAGTTTAATTTTCTTGAGACCTCTATATTGGCCGTCGGTCTGCCAAAGTGTCTATGACTACTCGTAGACCGGCGGCCAGTTTAGTGGCCCCAAAAACAAAATGGCGGAATCTTCTTCGGAAGATCAGACTGAGTGTGTAGGTACTTAAATCACTAAAAAATTCCTACTAAAGTTATTGTAGTTGGTTTGAGAGTAACGGACAGAACGTGTTAAAGTTATTTAAAATATGATATGAAAAAAAGTGTTTTGAATTTTATCTAGGGTCGGCAACGTCTTTTTGCCTACATTTTATGCACGCCAGTAGTTAATATATATAGGTTTTGGATCACGTTTTCCATGTAAATCCCCATAAGACGAAAAGGTGGTCATTTTTTGAATATGTCACAGAATATTCAGCTAGAGACAGTAATTTTTATATGAGTTATCTTTTACTGTCCAGTCTAACACTTTAAAGGTTTTTAAATTCTCAAGGAGCCCGTGAATTTTCACAATCTGTACAATAATTATTACGCTGCTCTGACATCTTATGCTTGTTACAGAAATGTATTTAACTGAAACAGTGGACTAGTTAAATCTGATCATAATACTTTGATGACTATGGTTTAGTCATGCAATTTTAACACCCAATAAATAGTTTTGTTTTTCAGAAAATATTTTATTACTCTTTATGCGTTTTATATTATTTCTGTTTTTCAATTTTAGGCACTACTAAATCAAGGTAAATAATAATAGCACAATATTACTTATCATTTATTTATTGTAAAAAGTATGCAATATCACTACAGTAAATCATTATTACTAATTTTAGTTGCTGTAGCTATACCTACACGCATGATCGAATAATTATATTTTAGCAGTTATATTATAATAATTATAATACCATTATGGATAATATGACTATTACTATGGAAGTGTATATATTAATGTTTACATTAAAATACTACGCATGATATCACTACATATTTTTTATAATAATATATAAATATCATTTTTATTCTTAGACAAAACAAAGATTACATTCAGGTTTAGAACTAAGATAAGATACATAAACAAACACTATGTAAGCAAACAACACATTACTAAGCTTAAATTAAAACTATATTTTCACTTAATACTATAGTGCCCCCACGGCAACGTTTCATAAGACTCTTTTGAAATAGACCGTTTGTTATCCAGGGGACTCAGTCCGATTTTCGTCTGTTTTACAGAGTATAGGCGGTGCTTTTCGGATCTTATAAGATTTTGCGTAACTATTTTTTCTTGAAATGTATTTAGGCAGTCAACATAGTCCTCAAATGATAATTTTGTTTTAACAACATTTTGCTTTACACCCTTGGCTTTCTTAGTCACTCTTGCAGCTTTACTTTTAGTATCCGCTACTTTTGTAGCATACATTTTAGCTCTAAGGCCAATAAAATGCGTCATTATTTCCCCATTGTTTTCATCTTTCATCATTCCTAGAACCTTTTTATTTACCCTCGGAATGTTATGTATGTTGTCTTCAGCATAATCCGAGGTGTCAAAATACTTGTGGCAGTCCCGCCGTATTGAAGCATAAATGTCATGATTTTGGATGTTATAAACTAAACTGTCAGTATCTGTATATGCAACAGTACAATCCTTACCAAAAGCGGGTACCATGTAGTTATAGTGAAAATCATATATAGTTGTTTTGGCAATGTCCAAAATACACATTCCCACATATATTGGTTTATTGAAATATATTTCTGTTTTTTCAAGTTCAACAGCAACCAAATTTTCATTAAATATGGTTATACTTTTAAACTCTGGTCGAGAAATCAGAGCTTCAGCTCCAAATCGTCCGTCCCATTTCTTGATTAATTTGACAACACTGTGATTTCTAATATTTTCCATGGTTTTTCCAAACACGGCGTTGTTCATTAATTTGAAAAGGTTTTTTTCAAATTCATTTTTAGCATTCTGTCTTAATCGAGTATTTAAGTCAATATATGGTTTCAGCCATGCGGATTGCTCAAAACATAAAATTCTATGAATTGTTTTAAGTTTTATACCAAGTCTCAAAGCTTGTTTTAAATTTGTATAGTGAATTACATAATCCTTTTTATTATGCAGTGTAGCCATAAGTTTTTTATTTTTTGGGTTCTTGTCTCCACCAGGCGGACACTGATGTTCAGGGCATAAAGGTAAGTCTGAGAAATAGTCGTGTAATTCAACCGGAATGAACAAGTCGACTTCTAGAATGTATCCCTCACTTGAGTCATCCTCAATTTTGGAAACATCAAAATAAGTAATTTTGTCACTTTCTAACCAACTAAATTTACCATAAGGCAATAACTGACTCATACTAAATCCATACTGATTATTAATGTCAAAATACATCAAAAAAGATGTTTCTTTGTATGAGTCATAGTTAGCCATGTATTTGTTGTTGGCCTCGACGTATCTTTTTGAACATTGGCTCAACCCTCCTCTAATACC
Organism: Aspidapion aeneum; assembly: GCA_963576565.1. Lineage (NCBI taxonomy): Eukaryota > Metazoa > Arthropoda > Insecta > Coleoptera > Brentidae > Aspidapion > Aspidapion aeneum. Next base: position 67,867,933 of record OY755042.1, on the reverse strand, counting down.
GCGCTCTATAAAAGTGACCATATTATAGTCCGTCAAAAGCTCTAATTTTTGTTGCGTATGGTATAGCATACAATCCCATGTGTAACCAGGAAGGGTAAAATAGTTGGCAGGGTCCAAACCGTACGTTTTATGACAACTTTCCCTAAATTGCTGAAATACCTGCATTAAGAGGACTATGTCAATTTGCATATAAAATTCCATATAATCTTGTAGGGTTTCACAACCAAAACTTTCCCATACATCCAGTGCATGCTCATAATCAATTGATGAAATTTCTTTATTTTCCAGGATGTTAAAGAAATTACGTTTTTCAGGCAAAGACGTCTCTTTTAATTTTTTCCAACTATCCATGTAGTCATAACAAAAAATTCCTTTTTTGAAAATAAGTTTATATTGTTCGGCAGACAAGTGAGGAAATTCATTTTTGATCAGCGGATACTCCTCAAGATATGAAGCAAGCTTATCCAAGCTGCTGGCCATAAAGCGAAAAGAATCGATAAATCTAAATTCAATTAAATTTCCGTTAATTTTTTTGGTAAATGCTATATATTTTTCTTTGTTAACTGGCAGTAAATTTATTGAGCCATCCAAATTGGCGATGTTTTCAATTATCAAATGTCCATCATAAGAGCTAAGGTTGTGAAATACTACAGGGACAGTATGACTATCCTGAAAATTTAGATTACAACTTTCATGCGCAGGGCCACGGTACTCTGAAGTAAGGTGACAGTGGTCGCGTATTTTCTTGTCACCAACTGAAAAATTCTGTTCACAAATATGACATTTTTTAGCATTATTAAAGTTAAGTTTTTGTTTCTTACTTAATAGTTCCATGGGCAAGTCACAGAGAAATACAGTTTCTAAGTTTTCAGCGAACTCCAGTAATTGTTTACTAAACCATTCCATACAGTCAGGCCCCGTGTACGACCGATAAAATGAAAGGGAATCATCATAAGCACATTTTACGTAGTACCCCACTGAACAAGGCACATGCTGCTGATATTTTTGAGTTCTTTTACTACTATTTTTTACCATAGGCATCAGTAAGCATTCGATGTCGCAATAAATAATGAAGGATGCAAATTGTTTATTTTTAAAGTTTTTAAATTCTACAATGTTGTTCTCTTTATTTGGTAATTTCGGAACAACGATACTGCCAATAATTTGGCAGTCTTTTATATGTTGGTCGAGTCCATCCTTCGAATAAAAATAATGCAGGCATCTGTCGCAAATGTATTTAACTTTTGAGAATTTGCTAAGTTGTCTACTCACGAGCCTTGAAAGATTTTTTATCCATACAAAGTGGTAAGTTGGTGCAGAAAGATCTTTTATCTCTTCATTCTCTAAATAATAGTTATTTTGTACTAATAACAAATTAACATGTTTTTCGTACTTTTCCCCGGTAATATAAGCAGGCAGTACTTTAAAACTGTTTTCATTATGTTTTTGCAGGCGATATATATTTACAGATATATTATTTTGCTTTTCAAAGCGAGCAACTTGGTTTAAAGTCATTGGAAACTTTATTCCTTTTAAATTTAAAACTTCTTGAGGATGCGGATAGGATGAGACTCTATTTGAGTTGTTTTCAACAGGAAACATTGCTGACATAATCGCCCAGCCAAAGCACAAATCATCAGTATTTTGTACAGTAACACATGCTTTTTTATTTAAAATAAATTTAGGCATTTTTAAATGATAACCTGCGCGAAGCGGGTAATATCTGTTCATAGCGATAATAAGATTGTTTATTTTTATAAGAGACCATCCAGATTGATTTTGCTGAAATTCTTCCAAATTTGTTAAAAGCAGATCCTTAACATTCTTATCAAACCAGTTTTTCAAATTGGTATTATTGTCAATTACAGCATTGGCAGTACTAAAATGCTTAGTTTCCGTAAGTAATTCCTTTTGCGTTGTAATTTGAAAATCTCCACTTAAGACAGTGTTTACCTTAATCATGTTCTCTTTCTTTAAAATATTTTTAATTCTACGTTTAAATAAACTGAAGCTATCCGTCAGAAATTGCTGCGCATCAGTGTGTTTTAAATTTGTAATTACACCACTTCTTACCCTACTGTTAAAGGCTGACCTTACATCTTCCCATTGTACACGGTGTTTCGCAGTTTTCTTGGTGATGACATTACCACCTCCTTGCTTTATGTTTGACTTCAAGCGATGCTTAAAGCCTTTCACTTCTCCAAGACAGGTAGTTAGATGGGCTTTTTCATAAACCGTCCGGGACTTCTTTAGGGCAATGCTTATTCTTCGACTAGCGTTAGCACAGTCCTTCAAGATTTTTGATATTTTTGTAGCTTGATTAACACTTTCTAATTGGCATTTTATTTCATGGACTAATTTACTTGCAAAACTCATCTTCAGATCGATTTGATGTAATAACACTACAGAGACTTCGGATTTTTCCAACTAGCAATTTAGTTAACAAATGCACGTTTTTAAATGCTTATGGTAATTAACGATTAACAGATTTTTAATAAACACTACACTTTGTTTAAAATTCACTAAACGCAAACTAGCAGAGGAAGAATCGTTCTTTAACTCGCACGTTTAGCTATAGACTGACAGAAAAACGACTTGCAGGAGCTATTGTAAATGGGATGCCCCTTTTTTAGGCACAGTGTTGCCAATGTTTTTACAGGGTTTATAAAAGCTATTTTGTTAGAACCCGGTCAAAGTATTTACAGGACATTTTAATAAATAATTAAATAATTTCCCGCTTTCAGTATTTTCAATACGGATTATTAGAACCAGTGTCTATAGAAGTAAACTGAATTCTTTTAAAGAAATTGAAACTCTTCAGTCACCTTTTTTAATATAATATAAATGTTGAGCAGCTATTTATTACAACCTTAAATTTAATTACATTAATTTTATTAAAATTAAATTAAATATTCTTACAAATTAGTTTTTTTTTGTTTTGTAATGTTCTATTAATGCCAGCTGAAGAATTATTTTATAACTAGCTCTGTGGTGAAAAGAATCCTAAATAAGGAAGCATGGGGTAGCCAAAGAGGAAATAAAGGGAAAAAAAGACGGAAAAGGCAGAAATAAGCTTGATTTAATAAATTAACCAAATAGCTAACAGACAGAGAACTAGAAGTTAAACGAATTAAAAACTGAAATCAAAATGAGATAAGCATACTATAAAAAGAAATGCTTTAAAGCGCTCTAGTTATAGATGTTTATTATCGTAAAACTAAGTATTCAAAATAAAATCAGACCTTATGCCTAGTTTGCCAACCATGTTCTTCCTTAACCCGAATAGCGAACAGACACGTGAAGACAAGCAAGTTTACCCTTTTTTTTCAGGTTTTAACAAGTTAAGAAAGGCAGATGTTTTCCTTGGCGGCTTTACCTGCTTTATGTAATCTTTAACATAAAGTTTTTAGAGTTTTGATCACAAGTTATTATAAAAAGAATTACTAAGATTAAATATTAAATATCTACGTATTACATTTTTATAGATTGCATGTACTTATATTTTTTATTTGTTGAGTTTTTGTACAGGTATAACAGAAAACTATCACAAAGCTTATTTATTTAAATTATCTCATGTTATAGCCCTTGCGGGTGTTTACAGCGCCCTGTAGGATTGTACATATTTTCTTCGAATCGCAGACTTCTAACTACTTATATTCTATATTTTCTGGTTCTAATCACACAGAAAAATTTTATTCCTATGTGCTTGTGAGCTTAAAGAAATCAAGTTATGCGTACATTTTCTACTAGTATTTATCCCAAGTAGGCATCAGGTAAGTGCGCGACTAACGTAATGGGTCATTTTTATACCTAGGTTAACCCAATTCTTACAGGACAGCATGTGCCGCCATTTCACCTTTGTGTACACTCAAGTTCCCACTTTTCATTAAAACAACTACATTTAATTCACATTTTTATTTTTCTTTAATATTACATATTATGTACTCGTTTTAGTCAAATTCAATATTTAATTTTAAAAATGTTTTACCATTGCTTCTTCTTATGTTTCTTTTTTAGCGATTACAAATAGTACTAATTGTTTATAGTATTGTAAGTTTTATATTAATCCATCCATACGTGCCCATGTCAAATTCAGATAAGCCGAATCTTGGGGAATCACCAGAAGCTAATATTAATATTTAGTATTAAGATTTCAAAAACAAAATACAAATTTGTATTTTGTTTTAGAGATTTAGTAATAAAAGCAAGTATTTCATAAATTAAATAGACTCAGAACCGGTCTCTATTTTTATCTCTGTTCATAATTTTTGCATGTAGTATCATTTTTCGAATATGCTCCGCAACGCTTCTTATACACACACTCTATTAAGTTGATTATTTAGATACCACCTGTGCGCGAATAGGCACAAAAAGACAGATATCTGACACCTTTTTATTACATCAGCTTAGTTCATTACCAGTTTAAAACTTATGATCTAAAAACGCCATTTATCACTTACTACTTGCCTTAGAAGCCGTAGGTGTTTCTCTTAAAACTAACCTGACCTTACAGGTCGTTTCGATCCAATTTTTTAACAATAAATATTTATATGTAGGTGTTTAGGTTTTTCTTAAACTAGGCGTCAGAATGCGTACGCACTTGGGCACTGCGTGAATAATGATCCACATTTGGATCCAAGACAATTTTTTACCTTGACGCACAGCCTCCCCTAATTAAAAATAATTTAATGGGGTTGTACTCTATAAGCAATAACATTGATCATTTTTTATCAATATTTCAAGTTTTTAGCCTAGAACACATATTTTTAAGCACTTAACGGAGTTTAAACCATAAACTAGTTTTGCTATTTAGTACACTTATAGAAGTTACGGTTTAAATATGTATTTTTTTTAAAAGACATTTTTCACAGAATAGATTAGCTGGGAGACGTTTAGAGCTAATCAAACGTTGTCAAGCCCTTTAGACAGGGTAATAAGCACACTCACCAAAGATATAGGTCATAGGTCGAAGGATATAGGACATTAAACAAATGCCAGTGGACATAAGCCAAATGCCAGTGGACATACGCCGAATGTCATAGGGCATAGTCCAAGTGTCATAGGCCATTTAAAACGCGTGCAATTCTCTGCACGGGGGGAGCCTTAGCTAGCCCAAATAATAGCTAATTGGTAACACGACATTGCTGATTTGACGCATATATTCGCTGATCGAAGGGGAGCTTTAGATAGCTAGCGAGAGAGGTATACGGAAGTAAAGGTATTTAAATCCAGAATTATTTGTTTTTTTATTTAAAGAGAAACAATTAAAAAATTTGTACATATCAAGTTTTTAACATTTAGAATATACGAGTAATTTTCGACCATTTTAACTCGATCTTTTAGTTTTTAGTAAACATCTATATATTTTCTTCTTTTCCTTGCGTGCGTTAATAGGACGTGTATTAACGAATAAATTTAGCTTTTCAAGGGGATTACGTGTTACAGGTCAAAATTTCAGGTAACACACATTTTTATTTCACTTTATCTAAAAGTTTCTTAACATTTAGAATATACGTGTAAACCCTGTATAATTGTTCTAGGTATTATATTTTTTTCTTGCATTAATAGGATACCTATTAATGAATAAATTTAGATTTTCAAGGGGAAAAACACACACTTTTATTTTAATTCACTTAATCTAAAAGGCTTTATAAAGAAAATATTTTCAGAATGCTATAACACTAAATTCAAATTTTTATTAACTCCTTATTAAATTTTAGAGAAACCAGTTCTAGAGTAGTTGATCCTTACTATGTTAAGCTGTGTATTAAATGCAATTTGTAGGTCTATATGATACTTTAAAATCGTAATTCCGGATAGTTTATGTCCATACCTAACTATATTTAATTTTCCACGGACAAATATGCATTGTGAACGTCTGTATGTACGTAATATTTTCTAGATAACAACACAAAGTATCAAACTTTGTGATTGCACCTTAAAAGTTATCGGACTTCTAACGGTTTATAATTTCTTCCAACCGTTCATCCTTTTGTGTGAATGACAAACGCTGCAGTATGCTTGGGATCTGCCGGGGGCTGCTGTTTAGAACCGCTTAACAACTATACAAATGTTTAATTATTTTAAAAATGTAATCTATTTTAAGGGATAACAAAGGAGATTAGTAGGGATAATTTACAGATTTGCTTAGATTCTAAACACTTTTGGACCAAAGTTTTCGCTTCATTCCGAGTCGATTTTGCAAAAACAATCTTTTAAGAAGCAGGATGGACTTTACAAAATTGCCTGTTTTAAAGCCAAACAAGACGGTCTCTAAACAAAAAAAAATTGCAAAGGAAAGTACTTTTACAGGAGAGTACAAATGCATTGCCAGAGCAAGACAAAAATCACCTAGACTGCGGGAGAGAAGAAGACAAAAACGCAAGAAACTGTCTGTATTACTTTATTAAAAAGATAGGAAGGGCCACAGTATTAGCATAACAGAAATGGTCACAGAATGGCCAGACAGAAAGGGTTTACGAATGCCAGGCATTAATATAAAACCCTGTTTTACCAATATAAGCTTTTTTTGAATGTTTAAGGTTGAAAGTATTAAATTTTTAAAAATTGCAAAGTGAATACGCAGTACTTTTCCAGGAGAGTACCAACGCATTGCCAGAGCAAGACAAAAATCACCAAGACTGCGGGAGAGAAGAAGACAAGAACGCCAAAATCGTGCGTATTACTTTATTAAGAAGATAGGAAAGACCACAGTATTGGCATAACAGAAATGGTCACTGTATTGACCAGACAGAAAGGGTTCACGAATGCCAGGCATTAATATAAAACACTGTTTTATCATTATAAGCGTTTTCGATTATTTAAGGATGAAATTATTAAATAATTAAAAATTGCAAAGTGAATACGCAGTACTTTTCCAGGAGAGTACCAACGCATTGCCAGAGCAATGCAATAAATTCTAAAATCATCTAAACTGCGGGAGAGAAGAGACAACAACACTAAAATTGTATGATTTAGTTCGTTAAGAAGATAGGAAATGCCACAGAATTGACATAATAAAAATGGCCACAGTATTGGCCAGACAGGAAGGGCTTACGAATGCCCGGTATTAATTTAAAAAAGCCCGTTTTACCACTACCACTAAACAATGTTGGTACCTAGTATTTTACTATTACATGTTCAAAGTTCTTTTACCTCACTTTATCATCAAAAAAGTTTTAAACACAATATGAAGAATTTCCTAAATATTTAACTAATAAATTGAATTTAAATAACAAATTTTATTGGGATTATATAATAAACTTTCCAGTGACAGCTATTTTGAAATAAATTAACCTTAAAATTGGACTATCAATAAAAAGAAATGTAGACACAAATATAACTCGGGCATAACTCGACTCGGTGCATACAGATGCGAATACATACACAGAAAAGCACTTGCTTTAAAAATAATGTGACTTAAAGTAAATTTATAGAAAATATGGTTACGTTTTAGAAGTATAAATAAATGTGTATGTTACTAAAAAATAAGCAACTGTTTAAATAATTAGCATGAAATATATTAAATCCGTAATCAACTCTATCCCTAAATCATAATTTTTAATTGATGACTCTTTTTTGGATTGTTTATTATAAGTAAAAATCGAGCTAAAGTTGTTGTTGTTTTAAAAGGTTTGTTAATATTTGAAATGTAGCGTATTTTTCAGTAATACACGTAAAAATAATCGTGCTAATCTCAACTTAAGCTCAATATTAAATATAAATGACCTCATGTGTCTGCAGTATGTAATTAAGTAAAAAGTTACAAGCACTTTAATATACACATGGTTTTAACCAGGCAATGGTTTTTTTTTTAGAAATTTTTTTAATTAGTTGGTTTTTTGAACTATTAGGAAATAAATACGTTAAACATGTATTAAAATAGCTGTTAGCTGCTTGGTTTTTAGTATATTCACAGCATTTATGGTGTGCTGACTTCAATTTTGTATGCATTTTATACTGAAGGATTGCCTTAAGATTAAACAAGTAGGCCGCCTCATAGGCCTTTGTGTCAGGCCTCCGGCTTACCGCTTAATCTCTAATTTTCCTATTTCGTTTCTCTATGTGTTGACAATGATATTTGAAACAAAACAATTCGTAGTGTTAAAAATAATTTAGGTCCTGCTTCTTTAAGATGGAATGACATAAAATATTAGATTTTAAATTTTACCAAATTAATGTACTCCTAATATTTGTAGCATTAAAGTATATAAAATATTTTAATGTAACGTGCTGATTCCATTTAGCACCTAAACCTATATATTTGTGTCTACATGAATAATTTTTTTTTATTGATAGTCCAATTTTAAGGTTAATTTATTTCAAAATAGCTGTCACTGGAAAGTTTATTATATAATCCCAATAAAATTTGTTATTTAAATTCAATTTATTAGTTAAATATTTAGGAAATTCTTCATATGTGTTTAAAACTTTTTTGATGATAAAGTGAGGTAAAAGAACTTTGAACATGTAATAGTAAAATACTAGGTACCAACATTGTTTAGTGGTAGTGGTAAAACGGGCTTTTTTAAATTAATACCGGGCATTCGTAAGCCCTTCCTGTCTGGCCAATACTGTGGCCATTTTTATTATGTCAATTCTGTGGCATTTCCTATCTTCTTAACGAACTAAATCATACAATTTTAGTGTTGTTGTCTCTTCTCTCCCGCAGTTTAGATGATTTTAGAATTTATTGCATTGCTCTGGCAATGCGTTGGTACTCTCCTGGAAAAGTACTGCGTATTCACTTTGCAATTTTTAATTATTTAATAATTTCAACCTTAAATAATCGAAAACGCTTATAATGATAAAACAGTGTTTTATATTAATGCCTGGCATTCGTGAACCCTTTCTGTCTGGTCAATACAGTGACCATTTCTGTTATGCCAATACTGTGGTCTTTCCTATCTTCTTAATAAAGTAATACACACGATTTTGGCGTTCTTGTCTTCTTCTCTCCCGCAGTCTTGGTGATTTTTGTCTTGCTCTGGCAATGCGTTGGTACTCTCCTGGAAAAGTACTGCGTATTCACTTTGCAATTTTTAAAAATTTAATACTTTCAACCTTAAACATTCAAAAAAAGCTTATATTGGTAAAACAGGGTTTTATATTAATGCCTGGCATTCGTAAACCCTTTCTGTCTGGCCATTCTGTGACCATTTCTGTTATGCTAATACTGTGGCCCTTCCTATCTTTTTAATAAAGTAATACAGACAGTTTCTTGCGTTTTTGTCTTCTTCTCTCCCGCAGTCTAGGTGATTTTTGTCTTGCTCTGGCAATGCATTTGTACTCTCCTGTAAAAGTACTTTCCTTTGCAATTTTTTTTTTGTTTAGAGACCGTCTTGTTTGGCTTTAAAACAGGCAATTTTGTAAAGTCCATCCTGCTTCTTAAAAGATTGTTTTTGCAAAATCGACTCGGAATGAAGCGAAAACTTTGGTCCAAAAGTGTTTAGAATCTAAGCAAATCTGTAAATTATCCCTACTAATCTCCTTTGTTATCCCTTAAAATAGATTACATTTTTAAAATAATTAAACATTTGTATAGTTGTTAAGCGGTTCTAAACAGCAGCCCCCGGCAGATCCCAAGCATACTGCAGCGTTTGTCATTCACACAAAAGGATGAACGGTTGGAAGAAATTATAAACCGTTAGAAGTCCGATAACTTTTAAGGTGCAATCACAAAGTTTGATACTTTGTGTTGTTATCTAGAAAATATTACGTACATACAGACGTTCACAATGCATATTTGTCCGTGGAAAATTAAATATAGTTAGGTATGGACATAAACTATCCGGAATTACGATTTTAAAGTATCATATAGACCTACAAATTGCATTTAATACACAGCTTAACATAGTAAGGATCAACTACTCTAGAACTGGTTTCTCTAAAATTTAATAAGGAGTTAATAAAAATTTGAATTTAGTGTTATAGCATTCTGAAATTATTTTCTTTATAAAGCCTTTTAGATTAAGTTAATTAAAATAAAAGTGTGTGTTTTTCCCCTTGAAAATCTAAATTTATTCATTAATAGGTATCCTATTAATGCAAGAAAAAAATATAATACCTAGAACAATTATACAGGGTTTACACGTATATTCTAAATGTTAAGAAACTTTTAGATAAAGTGAAATAAAAATGTGTGTTACCTGAAATTTTGACCTGTAACACGTAATCCCCTTGAAAAGCTAAATTTATTCGTTAATACACGTCCTATTAACGCACGCAAGGAAAAGAAGAAAATATATAGATGTTTACTAAAAACTAAAAGATCGAGTTAAAATGGTCGAAAATTAAAAATGATTTACTCGTATATTCTAAATGTTAAAAACTTGATATGTACAAATTTTTTAATTGTTTCTCTTTAAATAAAAAAACGAATAATTCTGGATTTAAATACCTTTACTTCCGTATACCTCTCTCGCTAGCTATCTAAAGCTCCCCTTCGATCAGCGAATATATGCGTCAAATCAGCAATGTCGTGATACCAATTAGCTATTATTTGGGCTAGCTAAGGCTCCCCCCGTGCAGAGAATTGCACGCGTTTTAAATGGCCTATGACACTTGAACTATGCCCTATGACATTCGGCGTATGTCCACTGGCATTTGGCTTATGTCCACTGGCATTTGTTTAATGTCCTATATCCTTCGACCTATGACCTATATCTTTGGTGAGTGTGCTTATTACCCTGTCTAAAGGGCTTGACAACGTTTGATTAGCTCTAAACGTCTCCCAGCTAATCTATTCTGTGAAAAATGTCTTTTAAAAAAAATACATATTTAAACCGTAACTTCTATAAGTGTACTAAATAGCAAAACTAGTTTATGGTTTAAACTCCGTTAAGTGCTTAAAAATATGTGTTCTAGGCTAAAAACTTGAAATATTGATAAAAAATGATCAATGTTATTGCTTATAGAGTACAACCCCATTAAATTATTTTTAATTAGGGGGGGCTGTGCGTCAAGGTAAAAAATTGTCTTGGATCCAAATGTGGATCATTATTCACGCAGTGCCCAAGTGCGTACGCATTCTGACGCCTAGTTTAAGAAAAACCTAAACACCTACATATAAATATTTATTGTTAAAAAATTGGATCGAAACGACCTGTAAGGTCAGGTTAGTTTTAAGAGAAACACCTACGGCTTCTAAGGCAAGTAGTAAGTGATAAATAGCGTTTTTAGATCATAAGTTTTAAACTGTTAATGAACTAAGCTGATGTAATAAAAAGGTGTCAGATATCTGTCTTTTTGTGCCTATTCGCGCACAGGTGGTATCTAAATAATCAACTTAATAGAGTGTGTGTATAAGAAGCGTTGCGGAGCATATTCGAAAAATGATACTACATGCAAAAATTATGAACAGAGATAAAAATAGAGACCGGTTCTGAGTCTATTTAATTTATGAAATACTTGCTTTTATTACTAAATCTCTAAAACAAAATACAAATTTGTATTTTGTTTTTGAAATCTTAATACTAAATATTAATATTAGCTTCTGGTGATTCCCCAAGATTCGGCTTATCTGAATTTGACATGGGCACGTATGGATGGATTAATATAAAACTTACAATACTATAAACAATTAGTACTATTTGTAATCGCTAAAAAAGAAACATAAGAAGAAGCAATGGTAAAACATTTTTAAAATTAAATATTGAATTTGACTAAAACGAGTACATAATATGTAATATTAAAGAAAAATAAAAATGTGAATTAAATGTAGTTGTTTTAATGAAAAGTGGGAACTTGAGTGTACACAAAGGTGAAATGGCGGCACATGCTGTCTGTCCTGTAAGAATTGGGTTAACCTAGGTATAAAAATGACCCATTACGTTAGTCGCGCACTTACCTGATGCCTACTTGGGATAAATACTAGTAGAAAATGTACGCATAACTTGATTTCTTTAAGCTCACAAGCACACATTTCTGTGTGATTAGAACCAGAAAATATAGAATATAAGTAGTTAGAAGTCTGCGATTCGAAGAAAATATGTACAATCCTACAGGGCGCTGTAAACACCCGCAAGGGTTATAACATGAGATAATTTAAATAAATAAGCTTTGTGATAGTTTTCTGTTATACCTGTACAAAAACTCAACAAATAAAAAATATAAGTACATGCAATCTATAAAAATGTAATACGTAGATATTTAATATTTAATCTTAGTAATTCTTTTTATAATAACTTGTGATCAAAACTCTAAAAACTTTATGTTAAAGATTACATAAAGCAGGTAAAGCCGCCAAGGAAAACATCTGCCTTTCTTAACTTGTTAAAACCTGAAAAAAAAAGGGTAAACTTGCTTGTCTTCACGTGTCTGTTCGCTATTCGGGTTAAGGAAGAACATGGTTGGCAAACTAGGCATAAGGTCTGATTTTATTTTGAATACTTAGTTTTACGATAATAAACATCTATAACTAGAGCGCTTTAAAGCATTTCTTTTTATAGTATGCTTATCTCATTTTGATTTCAGTTTTTAATTCGTTTAACTTCTAGTTCTCTGTCTATTAGCTATTTGGTTAATTTATTAAATCAAGCTTATTTCTGCCTTTTCCGTCTTTTTTTTCCTTTATTTCCTCTTTGGCTACCCCATGCTTCCTTATTTAGGATTCTTTTCACCACAGAGCTAGTTATAAAATAATTCTTCAGCTGGCATTAATAGAACATTACAAAACAAAAAAACTAATTTGTAAGAATATTTAATTTAATTTTAATAAAATTAATGTAATTAAATTTAAGGTTGTAATAAATAGCTGCTCAACATTTATATTATATTAAAAAAGGTGACTGAAGAGTTTCAATTTCTTTAAAAGAATTCAGTTTACTTCTATAGACACTGGTTCTAATAATCCGTATTGAAAGCGGGAAATTATTTAATTATTTATTAAAATGTCCTGTAAATACTTTGACCGGGTTCTAACAAAATAGCTTTTATAAACCCTGTAAAAACATTGGCAACACTGTGCCTAAAAAAGGGGCATCCCATTTACAATAGCTCCTGCCAGTCGTTTTTCTGTCAGTCTATAGCTAAACGTGCGAGTTAAAGAACGATTCTTCCTCTGCTAGTTTGCGTTTAGTGAATTTTAAACAAAGTGTAGTGTTTATTAAAAATCTGTTAATCGTTAATTACCATAAGCATTTAAAAACGTGCATTTGTTAACTAAATTGCTAGTTGGAAAAATCCGAAGTCTCTGTAGTGTTATTACATCAAATCGATCTGAAGATGAGTTTTGCAAGTAAATTAGTCCATGAAATAAAATGCCAATTAGAAAGTGTTAATCAAGCTACAAAAATATCAAAAATCTTGAAGGACTGTGCTAACGCTAGTCGAAGAATAAGCATTGCCCTAAAGAAGTCCCGGACGGTTTATGAAAAAGCCCATCTAACTACCTGTCTTGGAGAAGTGAAAGGCTTTAAGCATCGCTTGAAGTCAAACATAAAGCAAGGAGGTGGTAATGTCATCACCAAGAAAACTGCGAAACACCGTGTACAATGAGAAGATGTAAGGTCAGCCTTTAACAGTAGGGTAAGAAGTGGTGTAATTACAAATTTAAAACACACTGATGCGCAGCAATTTCTGACGGATAGCTTCAGTTTATTTAAACGTAGAATTAAAAATGTTTTAAAGAAAGAGAACATGATTAAGGTAAACACTGTCTTAAGTGGAGATTTTCAAATTACAACGCAAAAGGAATTACTTACGGAAACTAAGCATTTTAGTACTGCCAATGCTGTAATTGACAATAATACCAATTTGAAAAACTGGTTTGATAAGAATGTTAAGGATCTGCTTTTAACAAATTTGGAAGAATTTCAGCAAAATCAATCTGGATGGTCTCTTATAAAAATAAACAATCTTATTATCGCTATGAACAGATATAACCCGCTTCGCGCAGGTTATCATTTAAAAATGCCTAAATTTATTTTAAATAAAAAAGCATGTGTTACTGTACAAAATACTGATGATTTGTGCTTTGGCTGGGCGATTATGTCAGCAATGTTTCCTGTTGAAAACAACTCAAATAGAGTCTCATCCTATCCGCATCCTCAAGAAGTTTTAAATTTAAAAGGAATAAAGTTTCCAATGACTTTAAACCAAGTTGCTCGCTTTGAAAAGCAAAATAATATATCTGTAAATATATATCGCCTGCAAAAACATAATGAAAACAGTTTTAAAGTACTGCCTGCTTATATTACCGGGGAAAAGTACGAAAAACATGTTAATTTGTTATTAGTACAAAATAACTATTATTTAGAGAATGAAGAGATAAAAGATCTTTCTGCACCAACTTACCACTTTGTATGGATAAAAAATCTTTCAAGGCTCGTGAGTAGACAACTTAGCAAATTCTCAAAAGTTAAATACATTTGCGACAGATGCCTGCATTATTTTTATTCGAAGGATGGACTCGACCAACATATAAAAGACTGCCAAATTATTGGCAGTATCGTTGTTCCGAAATTACCAAATAAAGAGAACAACATTGTAGAATTTAAAAACTTTAAAAATAAACAATTTGCATCCTTCATTATTTATTGCGACATCGAATGCTTACTGATGCCTATGGTAAAAAATAGTAGTAAAAGAACTCAAAAATATCAGCAGCATGTGCCTTGTTCAGTGGGGTACTACGTAAAATGTGCTTATGATGATTCCCTTTCATTTTATCGGTCGTACACGGGGCCTGACTGTATGGAATGGTTTAGTAAACAATTACTGGAGTTCGCTGAAAACTTAGAAACTGTATTTCTCTGTGACTTGCCCATGGAACTATTAAGTAAGAAACAAAAACTTAACTTTAATAATGCTAAAAAATGTCATATTTGTGAACAGAATTTTTCAGTTGGTGACAAGAAAATACGCGACCACTGTCACCTTACTTCAGAGTACCGTGGCCCTGCGCATGAAAGTTGTAATCTAAATTTTCAGGATAGTCATACTGTCCCTGTAGTATTTCACAACCTTAGCTCTTATGATGGACATTTGATAATTGAAAACATCGCCAATTTGGATGGCTCAATAAATTTGCTGCCAGTTAACAAAGAAAAATATATAGCATTTACCAAAAAAATTAACGGAAATTTAATTGAATTTAGATTTATCGAATCTTTTCGCTTTATGGCCAGCAGCTTGGATAAGCTTGCTTCATATCTTGAGGAGTATCCGCTGATCAAAAATGAATTTCCTCACTTGTCTGCCGAACAATATAAACTTATTTTCAAAAAAGGAATTTTTTGTTATGACTACATGGATAGTTGGAAAAAATTAAAAGAGACGTCTTTGCCTGAAAAACGTAATTTCTTTAACATCCTGGAAAATAAAGAAATTTCATCAATTGATTATGAGCATGCACTGGATGTATGGGAAAGTTTTGGTTGTGAAACCCTACAAGATTATATGGAATTTTATATGCAAATTGACATAGTCCTCTTAATGCAGGTATTTCAGCAATTTAGGGAAAGTTGTCATAAAACGTATGGTTTGGACCCTGCCAACTATTTTACCCTTCCTGGTTACACATGGGATTGTATGCTATACCATACGCAACAAAAATTAGAGCTTTTGACGGACTATAATATGGTCACTTTTATAGAGCGCGGTATTAGAGGAGGGTTGAGCCAATGTTCAAAAAGATACGTCGAGGCCAACAACAAATACATGGCTAACTATGACTCATACAAAGAAACATCTTTTTTGATGTATTTTGACATTAATAATCAGTATGGATTTAGTATGAGTCAGTTATTGCCTTATGGTAAATTTAGTTGGTTAGAAAGTGACAAAATTACTTATTTTGATGTTTCCAAAATTGAGGATGACTCAAGTGAGGGATACATTCTAGAAGTCGACTTGTTCATTCCGGTTGAATTACACGACTATTACTCAGACTTACCTTTATGCCCTGAACATCAGTGTCCGCCTGGTGGAGACAAGAACCCAAAAAATAAAAAACTTATGGCTACACTGCATAATAAAAAGGATTATGTAATTCACTATACAAATTTAAAACAAGCTTTGAGACTTGGTATAAAACTTAAAACAATTCATAGAATTTTATGTTTTGAGCAATCCGCATGGCTGAAACCATATATTGACTTAAATACTCGATTAAGACAGAATGCTAAAAATGAATTTGAAAAAAACCTTTTCAAATTAATGAACAACGCCGTGTTTGGAAAAACCATGGAAAATATTAGAAATCACAGTGTTGTCAAATTAATCAAGAAATGGGACGGACGATTTGGAGCTGAAGCTCTGATTTCTCGACCAGAGTTTAAAAGTATAACCATATTTAATGAAAATTTGGTTGCTGTTGAACTTGAAAAAACAGAAATATATTTCAATAAACCAATATATGTGGGAATGTGTATTTTGGACATTGCCAAAACAACTATATATGATTTTCACTATAACTACATGGTACCCGCTTTTGGTAAGGATTGTACTGTTGCATATACAGATACTGACAGTTTAGTTTATAACATCCAAAATCATGACATTTATGCTTCAATACGGCGGGACTGCCACAAGTATTTTGACACCTCGGATTATGCTGAAGACAACATACATAACATTCCGAGGGTAAATAAAAAGGTTCTAGGAATGATGAAAGATGAAAACAATGGGGAAATAATGACGCATTTTATTGGCCTTAGAGCTAAAATGTATGCTACAAAAGTACCGGATACTAAAAGTAAAGCTGCAAGAGTGACTAAGAAAGCCAAGGGTGTAAAGCAAAATGTTGTTAAAACAAAATTATCATTTGAGGACTATGTTGACTGCCTAAATACATTTCAAGAAAAAATAGTTACGCAAAATCTTATAAGATCCGAAAAGCACCGCCTACACTCTGTAAAACAGACGAATATCGGACTGAGTCCCCTGGATAACAAACGGTCTATTTCAAAAGAGTCTTATGAAACGTTGCCGTGGGGGCACTATAGTATTAAGTGAAAATATAGTTTTAATTTAAGCTTAGTAATGTGTTGTTTGCTTACATAGTGTTTGTTTATGTATCTTATCTTAGTTCTAAACCTGAATGTAATCTTTGTTTTGTCTAAGAATAAAAATGATATTTATATATTATTATATAAAATATGTAGTGATATCATATGCGTAGTATTTTAATGTAAACATTAATATATACACTTCCATAGTAATAGTCATATTATCCATAATGGTATTATAATTATTATAATATAACTGCTAAAATATAATTATTCGATCATGCGTGTAGGTATAGCTACAGCAACTAAAATTAGTAATAATGATTTACTGTAGTGATATTGCATACTTTTTACAATAAATAAATGATAAGTAATCTTGTGCTATTATTATTTACCTTGATTTAGTAGTGCCTAAAATTGAAAAACAGAAATAATATAAAACGCATAAGGAGTAATAAAATATTTTCTGAAAAACAAAACTATTTATTGGGTGTTAAAATTGCATGACTAAACCATAGTCATCAAAGTATTATGATCAGATTTAACTAGTCCGCTGTTTCAGTTAAATACATTTCTGTAACAAGCATAAGATGTCAGAGCAGCGTAATAATTATTGTACAGATTGTGAAAATTCACGGGCTCCTTGAGAATTTAAAAACCTTTAAAGTGTTAGACTGGACAGTAAAAGATAACTCATATAAAAATTACTGTCTCTAGCTGAATATTCTGTGACATATTCAAAAAATGACCACCTTTTCGTCTTATGGGGATTTACATGGAAAACGTGATCCAAAACCTATATATATATATATATATATATATATATATATTAACTACTCACGCCACTGCCATACGGCATGGAACAACTGTAAAATAGGTTTAGGTTACTTGGTCTACAAAAATAGGAAGTCACAGTAACAGGTTAGATTATTTGTTCACGAGGTTGTTCACTTAAACTTTGAGTACAAAAGGATAGGAGCGCACTAATCGCCTAGGTTAGTTCGTAACCTCAACTTAACTCACAAGAAGAGAGAAGTACAATTTTTTTAAAATTTTGAAAAGCAATCAACATTTTTTAAATAAATTCAAAAATGTCAAATAATTTTCCTTATTTTCTAAGGAATTTTCAAATTTCTAAAAAAAAAAAAATTTCAATGATTTTTAAATTATTTTTCAAAATTCAAATACATATACTTTTAAACTTCGAAATTTTATGAAAATTTCAAAATCTCGAGGTAATGGATCTAACTTTATCAAATACTACAAATAGATAGTTAACAAAACCAAAACAAAAGAAAATTTCTATGAAAAATATTGTGTTTTTAATCTGTATATTTTATATAAAAAAATATATTTTCGCGTCAGGTTAGCCCTGTGCCCAGTTGGCTGCGCTCAGTTTACCGCGCTCCGTGGGCTCTGCACCAAGTACAAATATACTGTAAATGTAATATACAACATTTTATCCACAACCCAGATTTTTACTTTTTTATGAATTCAAAATGGTTTTCATTTTTTTCAACAAGTTTCCTTATATAAAAAATCACACTGTCTGACTGAACAGTTCATTAGCGCAACCGTTAGCGCGCAACCATTAGCAAGCGGACAAATGCGCGCAACTAATAATGCAAAATCAAAAGCCTATTTTTATAACAGGTTCGAATACAAACGAGGAGAACCAGAGGCCGAGGACAGTTGATCCGGTTAGGTTAGTATTCTAACAAAGCCCGGTTAGGTTAGTAGATAAAAAAAACTTTCCTATACAGATCACGATAGTTTTCTTTTGTATAATAACCTAAACGGGCCAGGTTAGAATACTAAACTAACTGGATCAACTTATCAACTATCCTCGGCCCCTATACAAATACAATTGCTATTGGTTGCGCGCTAATGGTCCGCGTGCTATTGGTTGCGCGCATTTGACCGCGCGTAACTGGTTACGCACTAATGGCTGCGCACAATAAGTAGCATAGTATCATTTTTTGAGTGTCTGATCTACAAAGATGTATTTAACTCTGAAATAATTTATGTTAAAAATTTTTTAAAAGTTTTATTTTTACTCCAGACATTACACCAACTTTAATTTTAATCGGCTGACTAGTTTTTGAGTTATGAGCGTTGTTAGACCGCGATCGCACAGTTCACCATATTATAGAATTTACTACTGTCTTTAATTATTTAATTAAAATATAGTTCAAAATGAAAAGACAAAATATACAGAATAGCAGACATTAACCTGCAGCAGTAGCCTGAAATAATTTCGCAATATTGTTACAATAAAATGCAATAATTCACAATAGCTCGCAATAGTCTTGCAATACTCGCAATAACAATGTAATAGTGTGGCAATAGTCTGCAGTAATCGCAATAGTTTTCTGAACCCTATATTCTGATATAGGGTTATTGCGCAATGTATGTACAAAATTCGTCAGTGAAATCCCCCTGAAATCAACCTCGAGGTTGGTTTATTTTATCAAACCTTTTCATTTTGTGTAGCAGTTGGTGTTCCGTGATCCCTAGCCTTTTGTACATCATTGTATAGCTTAATTTTATAAGTCATTTTCAAAAGTGTTATGATAGATATTATTGGTGTTGTTTATACATAAAGCAAGCAATTGAGATAGAAGTAAGGCCAAGAGTTCCAATACAAATTTCAAAATGAGAAACTAGTTTGGAAATGTTTTTTAAATCTTTGCTATTGTACGTGCAAGACAAATAATACTTAGTTAATTTTCCTAAATATTAATTATTCCGTTGCACTGAACCATACAGGTTGTCACGTGACACCGCAAGGTGCGCGGATAGAAAGTGCGCAATTACCGGCGCGATGAGCAGAGAGATCATCGTAACCTCCATATTGAAACCGGCGTGTTTTTACTCGGTTTCCAAAACTACAATTCAATCATTTGCAATTAGTGCCAATCAATTCTAAAATCATTCCAATCCGTTACCTCAACTCCTCACAGTGATTTCGATCAACTTAAGAACTCAGGTAGAAGCCTGGGCGCCCAGTGAATGGAATTTGTACCGCCGAGAAATAGCAAGGTAGGTGTCAATCGACATTTTGTATGGTTCTCGCGTTATTTTCCATTTTTATCCTTAATGCGTTAAAAGTTTAACCAGCGCCTAAAGCTATCGAACGGGTGTATGTCAAGTGCATACATTTTTATGGTCCCTCGATTTAAATATTCAAAAAATACAACAAAAATCAAAAATTCATTCTTCAAAAACCAAAAATCTAAAAATTTTACGACGCCTTTAAGGACCAACTTTATCAGTGACGAAGCGACACGCCTTTTGCCTCCACCCACTTTCCTCACACATGTTTAAAAATTTTATCAATTTTTCTGCAGTCTAATTTTAAAAATCGCGGTCGACAAACACCTGTTTTTTGTTTACCTACGGGCGAGTGAACGAAGGTCAATATAAAAAACTTTGTGTACAAAATAAAATAAATTAAAAGAAATTGTGAAAAACGTTTTAGTGTTCAGTGATAATACTTATTACTAATTAATCAATTAAAATGACTAAAACCGGCCTGGATAAGGCCGTGCAAAAACGCACAGTTTATGTTACGCAGATTACCGAAACATACACAGCAGCCATAAAGGCTCAAACCGATTCAAATGTAAAATCTATTTTCAAAACAAGGTATGAGAACTTGGAAGAGTTTTATGACGAGTTTAAAAAACTGCACAATGACGTCATTAGCCTAGTGGAGAACGATGACGAATATAAAGTGCAAGATAAGGTACGAGAAGACACAGACAATTTTTATTTTTAAACTAAAAGTATTTTCAATCAACTTTTTCCAGAACAAAATTCTTTTCAAGACAATTTTGTATCTCTTCAAAATCAAACAATCTATTAAAATTGGATGTCCCATGTTACGATGGCACTTTATTAAAGTGGGTCACTTTTTATGATATGTTTTGCTCATTAGTGCACAACACTAATATGCAGAAATAAAATTTCGGACTTCCATTGTCTTTATTTATTTTAAAACACGACGTTTCGGTTAGTAAGTATCATCAAGTGTAGCCTCCAGTAAGGAAATTTAGACATTTAATTTCATATTTAAGAGGTAAACCATTCAGTTTAATAAAACACTTGCCTATTAATGATAATAATTACAATATTGCCTATCAAACACTAGTAGATCGATACCAAAACAAAAGACTTTTGGCAACAAGCTACTGGAACACCGTAAATAGTACGGTTCCCTTAAAAAATAATTGTTCTTCCAAGGATCTTAGAACTTTACTCGATAGTTTTAATGAAAATATCTCTGCTTTAGAGTTATTAGGTTTTCCAACTCAACATTGGGATTTCATACTTTTCAACATGCTTCTTTCGCGTTTAACTACCTCAATACGAACTTCTTTTGAGATAGAATATAGTAAAATGGAGCTTCCTACCTACGAAAACCTTACAGAGTTCCTCAAAAACCATTGTAGGGCCTTAGAATCAGTTCAAATCATGCCAAATATTTCTTATTCAACTATGCAATCAGACAATTTACAAAAATCAAATCCAAATCCACCTAAGCGACAATTCAGTTCAAATAATAATTACAACAGTTACTCAAAACCATATCAACCACAAGTTTACGTGGCAAATACAACTCAAAATTCTCAAAACTCAAAAATAACTTCATTTAGCAATAATTCGCAATTCCAACCAAATCAATCTAAATTCTTTAATTCAAATCAACAACGAAATCAATCTAGTTTTAGTTTCACTCCAGAAACTCAAAACAACTCAAATTCAAATACAAATCAATTCAACTCAAATTCAAATAGACAACAATTAAATAATTCGAATTTACAATTTAATTCGAATCTGTTTCAAAATAAATACAAATGTCGTTTATGTACAAATAATCAATTTCACAATCTCTCACAGTGCCAGGTATTTTTATCAAAAACTATACAGGAGCGTTATGCCTACGTTAGGCAAAATAATGCGTGTAGCAATTGTTTAAGATCGCATCCCTTAAATTTATGTCAATCTACTTTTTCTTGCCGTATCTGTGGCCAGCGTCATCATACGAGTATTTGTAATAACTCGCAAACTACTCAATCGAATTCACAAAACGCGTATTTTACAAATGTACAACCAACCCCAAACTTAAATCAAAATTCAATTCAATATTCCCAAAACCCCAATCAAACACAAAATGAAACACCCAATGAGGGCATTGATTACATTAATTGTGGGTGCACCTCACTCACCACAAAAAACCTCAAAGTACTATTTTACTTTCTACAACAAAAGTAGACATCCTAGATAGTCGTGGATACTATCAAACTATACGGGTTGTCCTCGACAATGCGTCAGAGGCCAATTTTATTTCTGAAAATTGTCTTAATCGCCTAGGATTATCTAGGAAAAAATTCATAGTCCCCATACGAGGCATCAATTAATCTACTTCAATTACCAATGGCATAACAAATTGCACAATTAAGCCTGTTGGCCAAAATAATCCAACGCTTTCTCTTGATGTCTATGTCTTGCCAAAGGTAAGTGCAAATTTGCCATCTTTTCAAGTTAATCCTCACAATTGGCATCATATCTCTAATTTAAATTTAGGAGATAATACTTTCAATATTCCCGCACCTGTAGACATGCTTTTAGGAGCACATGTTTATTCTCAAATAATTCAACCTAACATTATTCCTGAAGAACCGGGGCAGCCAATAGCACTTGAAACCTTGTTCGGCTGGGTGCTCCTAGGAAATACGGAAATATCAAATCAACCTACATACAATTCAACTTCATATTCATGTCACTTTACTTCTTTACAAAATAATTCACTAGATCAAACGATGATCAAGTTTTGGGAAGTTGAGTCTCTCCCAACAAAGAAGTTCCTCTCTCCTGACGAGGAAAAATGTAAATCATTTTATCAAAAAACTGTCACGAGAGATAGTTCGGGACGTTTTCAAGTTTCATTGCCATTTCGTCACTCTAGACCTATTTTAGGAGATACCTACTCACATACTTACAAATGTTTTTTAACTCTTGAGTCTAGACTGATAAAAAATCCCGAACTATATTCACAGTATTCCGAATTTATGAATAACTACTTAAAAAACGATCATATGAGTTTAATTCTAGAATCAGAATCGAAAAATCAATTCATAAATTATTTACCCCATTGTACGCCCCGATAAATCAAGTTCACGCGTTCGAATAGTTTTTAATGGCTCGGCAACAGCGGGCTCAAAGGGTATATCCCTTAATTCTACCCTTCTCCCAGGGCCCAAATTACAAACTGACATCAACTCAATCTTTTAAAATTCAGATTTCATGAAATAGTCATGCTTTCGGATATTACGCAAATAAATAAAAAAAAAATTAACAAATAAAACTAGCTCCGGAAGATCGTGATTATCAACGTCTTCTGTGGCGTTTCACTTCAAGCGATCCTATTCAAGAATACAGACTTAATACGGTCACGTTTGGTATCACATCTAGTCCGTTTTTGGCCATCAGAACTATTCAAGAGTTAGCCAAAATCCAAGAAAAAAACTACCCAGAAGCTTCTAGAGTGCTCCTAGAAGACATTTTTGTCGATGATATCTGCGCAGGCGCAAACTCTATAGATTCGGCTCTAGCTCTACAGCGAGATTTAATCGCTCTTCTAAAATCAGGCTGTTTTGAGCTTAAAAAATGGGCTAGTAATCACCCAAAACTACTATCCTCTCTATCACCAGACGAATGCCAAATTCCCTTTTCTTTTGACAAGGAAAATTCTATATCCATAAAGGTTCTTGGACTCCAGTGGGACCCAAAATCAGACAATATGTTTTTCTCTTGTCAGCCATCGGAAAAACGATACACAAAAAGACATATTCTAAGCGCTATTGCTTCTATTTTTGATCCTTTAGGGATGCTTTCTCCAATTTCATTTTTTTGCAAAATGTCTTATGCAAAAATTATGGATTTCCAAGATAGGATGGGACGATTCCGTGGACAAATCTATTCTTCAGCATTGGACACAATTTCAAAATGAACTTAAGTGCTTATCAGATATAAAATTTCCTAGGCACATTTTTTCTAAAGATATAATATCTTGTCAACTGCATGCTTTTTCGGACGCATCAGAATTAGGCTACGCAGCTTGCGTTTATTTACGTATCGAGCTGTCAGATCAAAGCATAAAAACTTCCTTAATTATGGGCAAATCAAGGGTCAGTCCCTTAAAAACTATTGGTCTCCCGAGACTAGAACTTTTAGGTACTGCTCTTCTTACTGAACTTCTTAGTTTTGTTATAAAAACTTATTCCCCTTTAATTTCAATAGATAAAACTTACGCTTATACAGATTCTCAAGTCGTCCTCTTTTGGCTTTGTAGCTCACCTCATAGATGGCGCCCTTTTGTTGCTAACAGAGTTAGCCAAGTACAAGAAAAACTCTCTAATGTAAACTGGTATCATGTAAAATCACAAGAAAACCCTGCGGATGTCGCCAGTCGTGGCACAACTCCTTCTAATTTTATAAACCACCCCTTGTGGTTTACAGGGCCTTTCTGGCTTAGTCAATCATGTACTACATGGGACTTAAAAAATCCCGCATTACTACAAAACTCAGAAACCGATTTTCAGCAAATTTTAAATGAAGAAAAGCCTGAAAAAATAACACTTACTACAAACATCGATTATCATATTCTAGACTTCCTTGTAAATAAATATTCATCCCTTTTTCACATTCAAAAATTAATTTGTCAGATTCGACGAATATTTTATAATTTTAAAAACAAAAAAAACCACTATCAAGGACCTGTATCCTATTTCTATTTTTGAAATTCAGTATGCTTTAACACTCTTGGTTCGAAGAAGCTAAGAATTACATTTCTCTGACCTCCTAAAACTACTAAAAAATAACGAACTTTTACCCAAGGCTTTTCGAAAAATTGCACCCTTTTTGGACACTACCGGACTGGTAAGGGTAGGTGGTCGTCTTAGGCATACGAATTCTATACCTTTTGATGCAAAACATCCTCTATTGCTTCCCAGATCAGGCAGGTTGTCTGACCTCATCATAACATATTCATAAGGAAAATAGCCATCCAGGGCTAAATACAGTTCAGTACTTACTAAGACAACAATTCTGGATCTTAGCATCCCGCAGAGCTATTCAGTCAGTTTTATCTCGATACATAAGATGTTATCGCCTTAGACCAAAGGCTTACATCCCTTATCAAGGTGACTTACCTTATTTTAGAATTTCACAACTAAAGTGCTTTTCTCATGCAACTTTGGACTATGCTGGTCCTATAAAAATTTCACCAGGTCGTTGGTATCGGGGTACCAAAGAATTAAAAGCCTATATCTGCATTTTCGTGTGCGCAAGTACGCGCGCTATCCACACAGAAGTTGCGTCAGACCTTACTTCTGAATGCTTTATAGCCGCATTCAGAAGGTTTGTAGCTAGAAGGGGTCGTTGTAATTTTTTATACAGCGACAGAGGCTCCAATTTTCAAGGAGCAAGCTCTGAGCTTAAAAAGCTCTTCGAAGCTTCCTCTGAACATCTTCAGATCAAATGGCATTTTTTCCTAGTGCTAGTCCTCATTTCAGTGGCTTATCAGAGGCTGGTGTTAAATCAGTAAAAACACATCTTTACCGAGTGATCGGAAATCAGAAGCTTACATACGAAGAACTAAATACTTTGCTTGTGCAGATCGAGGCATTGCTAAATAGTCGCCCAATCTCTGCGCAATCATCCGATCCCAATGATTTTTGTCCACTCACTCCCGGACATTTCCTTACCATGGAACCTTTAAACTCTGTCCCAGACCCAGACTTATCACAATTAAAACTAAACACTCTTTCTCGGTGGCAACTTGTTCAGCGATTGAACACTGATTTTTGGTCCCGATGGAAAGAGGAGTACCTACATACTCTACAGCAGAGGTCCAAGTGGACAGAAAAACCTACTAAAGTCGAGTTAAATACTTTAGTAGTCATAAAAAATGAAAACAAACCACCATTGCAGTGGTCTTTAGGCAGGATTGTAGATTTGCATCCTGGTTCAGATGGACATGTTAGAGTTGTCACGATTAGGACTCAACAAGGGCTATTTAAACGTCCAATTGTTAAATTGTGCCCTTTGCCTTTTAACTGAACACTCAAGCAATGTTCATTCTATGTCAGTGTCGTCATAGAAGTATTCTTTTTTTAAATTTTATTCCTTTTCGGGAAATATATTTTTTTTGTTTTATCGCGGCAAAAAATAGAATCACATTTTTGTAGCAATTTTTTATTTTTTTTTGGTTAAATAATAATTGTTATTCCCTAGTTATAATACATATTATTTTTCCTGGTTCTAAAATAGTATTTTAGGGCGGCCGGGAAAATGTACGTGCAAGACAAATCATACTTAGCTAATTTTCCTAAATATTAATTATTCCGTTGCACTGAACCATACAGGTTGTCACGTGACACCGCAAGGTGCGCGGATAGAAAGTGCGCATATTGAAACCGGCGTGTTTTTACTCGGTTTCCAAAACTACAATTCAATCATTTGCAATTAGTGCTAATCAATTCTAAAATCATTCCAATCCGTTACCTCAACTCCTCACAGTGATTTCGATCAACTCAAGAACTCTGGTAGAAGCCTGGGCGCCCAGTGAATAGAATTTGTACCGCCGAGAAATAGCAAGGTAGGTGTCAATCGACATTTTGTATGGTTCTCGCGTTATTTTCCATTTTTATCCTTAATGCGTTAAAAGTTTAACCAGCGCCTAAAGCTATCGAACGGGTGTATGTCTTGTGCATACAGCTATTACAGCCAAACTTCTTTATGTTCAATTTGGCACTGTGCTTAAGAGTGATTTCTTTTTACAGAATACCATTTTCGCATACTTGGCTTTTTTTTTACATGAAATGTTTTTGTTATGATTTCACTCCTTTTTGAAAGGATTTGGATAATATTTAAGTTTTAAAGTAGTAACATATGCGGAATATTGTTCAAAACTTTTGCCATGCCTTATTAAAATACTCTGCCAATATATAGGCCCCTAAGCTCACACTAGGTATCTACTATAGTTATAGCGTACGTGTGAGCTGATATAACTAAAAACTAAAATAAATTTTATTCAACCCCAGACTAAATTACCTTTCGTTTGATACCACACAAGCTATGTTTTGACTTAAACTCAAATTTTTGAAATCTACCCCCACCCTTAAAAAAACAAAAACTAAAATATATTTTGTTTAACTCCGGACTCAATTACCTTTCGTTTGATATCACACACGCCATATTTTTACGTAAACTGTAATTTTTGAAATCTACCCCCACCCTTAAAAAAAATATATATATTTTGTTTAACTCCAAACTCAATTACCTTTCGTTTGATATCACACACGCCATATTTTCACATAAACTCTAATTTTTAAAATCTACCCCCACCCTTTTATGTGGCTTGTGTTCAGTGGATTTTGTTCATTTTTAAATGGGACCATCTCGACCCAAGACCCAGCCTAGGTACCAAATTTCATTGAAATCGGGCAAGCGGTTTTTGAGTTATGCGCGTTGGTCGTTACAGACAGACATACAGACAGACAGACAGACAGACAGACGGCGCAACAAAAAAGTTTCAAAATCATCTGAAACGCAAAGATATATAAAAATTTTTGAAATCGGAACAACTTTTTTTTTCTCGAAAAAATTAGGATCACCATAGCTCACACTACTATAGTATAGTATATGTGTGAGCTAAATGTTGAGGTGTTTTAATTTTTTTCTATAGTTTTATTATAGTCCCTACCAGCCTTCCAAAGCTCAGCTCTTTAGCGTTTCTGGAAGTGGGCAATGTTACTTTAACATAACTTTACATTTATAGGGGAGGGAAGCAAATTAAAATTTTGTAGTTTTTAAATTTTTTCCTATAGTTTTATCATAGTTCCTATCGGCCTTCCAAAGCTCAGCTCTCTAGCATGCCAAATTTCAGCTTTGTAGCATATCTGGAAGTACATTCAAATTTTGATGATCTATACATGAGTGAGTGAGTGGCAATTTCGACGTTTTTCGAAATTTCGTGACTGCTTTACTACTTTATGGAAGACTATGAAACTGCCCCCAGATTAATGTATATAAAGTAAGCAGAACAACTTCAGAAAACTTAGAATATGCTAATAACTAGCTGCTAGTTAGTTTGTTAAAAATTGTTGCCCTCTTTAAAAAAAAAGATGTTTTGATAAATTATAAAATTTAGCAGACTTATTAAAATACTAGGTATTTTTTAAATATTTTTATTGTAATTTTTTGCAAATTAGTTGCCAAACACAAAATCGGTTGCTCGTTATATAAAAAAACTTGATATCTTTATAGAAAATTAGCAGAACCACTTTTCAGGTGACTAACACAACATTAGTATTATTTGGCTTAAAAATTCCGTTGATTGACGCTCACTGTCTTGATGACGGGTAAAAATGCAATATGCGTTGATCCGGCCTGAAAGACAAAGAACTGTCGTAGGTCACGGACTATAGTTGTTTTCTTTTATTTGCATTCGATCTTTTCATTGATCGAGATTGTATAGCAGTGTTTCGCCTGCTTTTGTTTATTGTTTCTCTCGTATCTCAGTAGATGGCACTTCTTGCGATAGTTTTCTCACTATTTATATTTGATTAGAGACAAAACCGTCTAATTAACTTCGCGAAATTTGTCACATTGACCAGCAGTGTTCTGAGGAGTCCCATAAGGACGAAACAGTTAACTGTCAATACTTATTAGGTGTCCATTAGATCTTGGACCCCCGTGAGGTTAAGCTTTCAGGCTACCCACGGAAAAATATGAGGGAAACAAAAACTCCTTTTTGCCCAATTAGCCACGAAACTTGTTTGATTAAAAAAAAATTATATGGTTGTAATAAGCTGCTAATTAATTGTCAAACAAAAAAATTTGTTTAAAAAAAACCATGTTTTGCTTACTGTATATAAGTTAGCAAATCGCTTTTTATTGTATAATTTGCTGGTTATTAGCTGCAGCTTTTTATACAGTCAGGAGCTTTTTATACAGTTAGGAGCTTTTTATGTAGTCAGGCAGTTTCAGATGGCTTTTTTGTTTTAGTTGATATGGAAGCAGACATATCCCAGTTAGAAGCCCCTACCTTTACAACAATAAACCGAGGCCCTCCTGAGCCGATGTTGCGACTTAACTGGGACCACAAAGTCCATCTGATTGGAGAAAAAGTACTCAATCCTATGATTCATTGCTGTGACAAATGTTTGAAACCAATTTTGATTTATGGGAGAATGGTAAAGTAATATGTTTTAATGCACAATTATGTTGTAAGAA
Source organism: Aspidapion aeneum (assembly GCA_963576565.1). Lineage (NCBI taxonomy): Eukaryota > Metazoa > Arthropoda > Insecta > Coleoptera > Brentidae > Aspidapion > Aspidapion aeneum. Next base: position 67,838,681 of record OY755042.1, on the reverse strand, counting down.
AAGAATATGATTACAACACACAAATCTATTTATTGCAAATGCCTAATGCTGTACAATATATTTTTTGTTAAATAAAACATCTTAATACTTTGTAGGAGTTTTTACTAAAATAAAGGTATGGGGTGTCCCAGCCTTCTTTTCATTTGGCTTTTTTGAGTTTATTATTTGTGATAGAGCAAAATTTTTAAGTTAATATTTGTAGGAAAAACTCTTAATTTTTTTTTGGAAATTTAAGTGTTTTTATACAGGGTGTGTTATTAAAAAAAAACATTTTGCAGGGAAAATGATGATGATGATTCATATGTGAGTGGGCCTTGCAGCCCTTCCACTGCGACCACCAGTCGGTCTATTGTGGCTCACTTTTGAGTGGTTTCTCACCACTGTATGCCTAATCCTCCAAAAAGGCCGGCTATCAGTTTGGGTGAGACACTGTTCAGATCTTCTAAGTCGATCTGAGGTTTACCGAAAGTATTCTGACGTAAACGTGCAATAGCCGGACATTCGCACAGTACATGTCTGACTGTTTCGTCATCCTCCATACAGAGTCTACATTCGGTCTCTTCTGTTAGTCCCATTCTGTGCATGGGTACTCTCAGTCGACAGTGACCCGTATAATGACCAGTCACTATACGCAGCTCCTGTCTGGTAAGTCCAATAATGTTCCTGGCTCTGTTTCTACAAGGTCCTTTGATGAACTCTTTAGAGTGAGCCAGTTCTGGCATATTTATCCAGTATTGTTGGAACCTATTCTCCATCCATTTTAATATGGTTGATTTAGCAGCATTGTATGATATCCCCAGGGCTGGCTCGGGGCCGAAAAATTCAGCAGATGCCGCTTCCCTCGCTGCGGCCTCATTTCCCTCGTGCCCAGAATGCCCTGGTATCCATACTAATGATACATTGTTAGCGCATTCAGCGAATCTTTCCAGCTCCTCACGGTTCTCGATGAGACCGTATAGGAATCAAGCGCTCTTACGGCTGTTTGACTGTCGAAGAAGATTTTTATTGTCCTGTTGGTCCATTCGTGGTCAGTAATCCACCGGGCACACAGTTCAATGGCTACGAGTTCGGCCTGAAATATAGTAGCCAATTGGCCGAGACTATGTTTAATCTCGACTTTTTCTTGAATACTAACAACTCCAGGTCCAACGCCCGAAGGCATTTTGGATTCGTCGGTATACCAGAAGCTATCGTTATTTGAAAAATTGGTCCTGTTCTTTAACCAGTCCTCCCTCTCCGGAAGGATAATGTTGTTGTTGTATCATTCCTAGAGTTGCATCCAACTCTTGTTCCCTTATTAGGGCTGTTGATATCACTTTGTTTGCCCTGCCATCCTGGTGGTTGGCTCTTATTCTGTATGTTGCTCTTCGTGCCTCCGCCTCTAAGAAAATGTGAAGCGGGGGTAAGTTTAGTAAGCATTTAAGCGCAGTCGATGGGCTAGAGCTTATTGCACCACATATGGCAAGACTGGCTTGTCGTTGTAAGCTGGTTAGACTATTGCGACGTACGCAATCATTGGTCTGATGCAACGATGTTGAATTAGAAGGATACGCTGCATCAATTCGATCTGCCTAGCAAAAGTGGTTGCACTAGGCGGAGCCTATCCTAGCACCTACATCGCGCTGAGCCCAGGGCCGGACTACAGTAATTTCCTGTTTAATAGGGCATCGTTATTAAGAAATTGGGCATTGAAATGTGTATGAAAGAGATTCCTACATATAAAATAAGCTTCATTAAATGGAGGGATGGACAAGATATAAATTACTAAATATAAAACTTTCTCCGTTCCTGGAAGCTTTGCAATATAACAAGAATAATAAGCTTAATTATGAATAACAAATATTAAAAAGCTACCAAAAAAGAATCACTTGCAGCGGTGAGTCCAGGGTGGAGGACTAGGAGCAAATGCAAATTATTAAATGGAGGGATGGACTAGATATAAATTACTAAATATAAAACTTTTTCCGTTCCTGGAAGCTTTGCAATATAACAAGAATAATAAGCTTAATTATGAATAACAAATATTAAAAAGCTACCAAAAAAAGAATCACTTGCAGCGGTGAGTCCAGGGTGGGGGACTAGGAGCAAATGCCTCCCGCCAAGAATTTTTTCTATATACGCTTAATAGGTAAAACATGAAAGCGTCTTTTTTAGTATTATTATTATTATTAAAATTGTACCATTTTGTCATACTGGAATATATTTACCCTGAACAACCAACCTGCAGAATTTTTTGCCTGCGGTGCCAATGGTGCCATAATTACCTACTTACCTTGAAATATGATAAAAGTATGAAAAAAATTAAAAATCAGGAATGAACAGTGACAGATCAGACATAGAAAAAAAAACAGGAATTAAAAGGGACCGTTTTGGAAATAAAAAGTAAAAATTAAAGATGAAAAGTGACAGATCAAAGATAAAAAGTATAAAGCCCTGAGAAAAACTACGAACACCTAAAACCTTCAAAAAAAATTCAAAAAAGTCCAAAAAAATGTGTTAATTGCCTTTTTAACCCTTGACAATTGTTGCCCTCGCAACACTCGTAGTACAAACTTTTCGCCTTGAAATAAAAAGTCCCCAGCTTATCCTTTAGTATATAATATAGCCATAACAAACACAAAAAAGCACTTCTGATTCCGCCACTGATTCTAGGTAGCACAAATGCAAAATCTGGGGGTAGCTCTACAAGGTAAAGCTGTAGATTACTTGGTTCAAAATTTTAAGATTTAGCTACACTTACCTTAGCCCAAAAGTTGCTATTAGCTGAGATACACAGTGTTAAACTTTATTATTTCATTTTAATTTTTTCAGTAAATTTTTTACTAATCAATAATTTAACAAAAAAATTTAAGGTTTTTTTGAATAGAGCGATTCGATTTTGATAAAAAATTTGGTGTATATTGTACAGTGTATTCTCTGGATTACTACCATTACATTAAAATCGGTGTAACTTTTTGTGCCTTGGTATTATGTAAAAAAGTTATATTGTTTTTATGCGGCTCAGGGCAACAGTTTTTAAGATTTTTGCATTTTAAGTTTTTATTGCATGGGTCAAAAGTTATTAAAGAAAATAATAGGTGAAATAACAAAATTTGCAAAAATGCAATAAAAACTTTAAATGCAAATATCTTGAGAACCGTTGCTCGGGACGACGAATTTATTTACCTTTTTTACATACAAATAATGGGGTAAATAATATTTTTAAAAAAACTAGTATACGCCGAGGCACAAAGAAGTTACACTTATTTAAATGTAAGGCTAGGAACCCAGAGAACACCTTGTACAAGTTACACCAACATTTCTACCGAAATCGAATCGCTTGTTACAAAAAAATTCCTACCCAATTTTCAATGTTAATTGTAAAAAAAGTTATTAAGGAAGAAAGACGTGAATTAAACATGTCACAAAATTTTTACCCATGCAATAAATACTTTGAAATGCAAAAATCTCGACAGCTGTTGCTCGAAGCGACATCAAAAAGTATAATTTTTTGATATAAAAATGAAGGCAAAATCATATTATAAATAAAAACTGGTATACACCTAGACACAAAAAAATTACACCGATTTTAATGTGACTCAGAGAACACCCTGTATTATGTACCATATTTTTTTGCCGAAAACGAATTGCTCATCCCAAAAAAATTCAAATTTTTTTGCAAATATATTGATTTGTAAAAAAGATGTTAACGGCTCACCGTTAGTTTAGTTTTAGGTTAATTTAGAATTACTTATTTTCTATCTTTTAGTTTACTTTTTCCGCATTTTTCTCGTTTAAGGTAAATGAGGAAGTTTTCATTTATTTTGAATACTTTTTTCTTTAAATAAACGCGTTATGGATTTAAATATCCCGCGTAAACAGTTGAGAAAGCTCACGCATGCGCGCAGTAGCCAAAAGCCGCGCATTGGCCGAAACTCGGCACTCCGAAAAACTTCGCATCCGCCGTTGCACGAAGCCGTGTTAAAACCCGCAAAATCCGCGCCATTACGGCAATTTACCATTAATTAAATCATTTTACCGCTGTAAATAGTGAACATTTAGTTATAGGCTTAGATTAGAGACATTGATGTGCTCCAGCAACGACCTACAAGGGCCCTTGAAAGAGAGATGAAAAGAAAAAACAGGTGAGTGGACTCAACTGCACGCCGACATTTTTATATTTGGGATTTTTGTGACTTTGTCACTGGTCCATTCGAATCAGCACCTTACAATCTACCAAACTTTTACATGGCCACTTCGGCCGGATATTGTTGCATGGCCTCTTAGGCCCAACGCGTTTTATTCAAAATAGTGTAAATTTCCTCATAACCCTTGTTATTTTAGGTTAATTTGCAATTTAATGTTTGTCACACGTGATCCACATTAAATATTCCCATATATAAAAACCATTATTAGCAAGGCGTGCAAAAAACATTATTTCATATCTTATCAGTAAAAGAAATAAATTCAAGGTCACTCGATACGCAAATTTCTTTTCATCAACCTTTCATTTTCATCTTATCAATTTCATCATATTTCATCTTTTTCAAGGTCACTCGATGCGCTGAAATTTGCTTGTCTCTTTACTTTGTATCAGAATAAATAAGAATATAGACGTGCCGCTATTTGTTGCCATCCATTTAATTTATTATTTTAAATTAAGTACGCTTATTTAAGATGTCTTCAAACGCAAATAAATTAAAACAATATAAGGCCATGCGCCAAATGTACGCCTATCAAATAGTTAATCTCAAAACATTTGCTCAAACTGCTCATACAAGTGAGCAGGCAAAACTTCAATTTGAGATGTGCTATTCAAGCTTTAATGAGATAAAGAGACAGTTCAATCAGTATCACGTCAACATAATTACCTTAGCAAGCGTTATGGATGGTGAGGACCTTGAGGACGAGGAACGAATCCGCAAGGACTTTGAAAATGATGCCTCGCAAGTGTATGCTCTGCACAGCATTGTATGCCCTGATCAGCAGGCCACCGCACCTTTGCCTCAACACCCTGCCAAGCCTTCTGCTAAGTTAAACCCGCTTAAAATCCCCAAATTTTCGGGAGATATAAAACAGTTCCGCCATTTTTACGAGATTTTTTCTTTAGTCGTTGACCAAGACGACGACCGCACCGATGTAGAAAAATACCCGCACCTCATGGAGGCCCTAGAAGGGCCCGCAAAAACCGTGGTTCAAACTATATCCGCATCTGCGCAGAACTATAGAGCCGCTCTAGATGCGCTCCTAGAGAGATATGATCGACCCCGTCTTATCGCGTTCGCTTACTTGCAAGCTCTAGATAACGCACCCGTAGTTACAAACTCAAATAACTTAAAAATTTTACGCTCGCTGATGGATATTTTTAATGAAAATATCACCGCTCTCGTAAGTATGCAATTGCCTATTCATAACTGCGATTTTTTGTTATTTTACATGCTTTCAAAACATTTAAATGACGACCTGTTAACTAAATTCGAGATTCAAAACACGCAACCGCAGGATAAGTCATTTCCAAAATATGATGATTTAAAGAATTTTATTTTAAATCACTGCCACGCTATTGAAACGGTAGAAATTTCAACCTCGTTAAAAAATTCGAAGCCTTCTAGCAGTTCTTATTCTAAGTCTGAATTTAAAAATAAAAATATTTACCAAAACAAACCTGGTCAAAGTCAAGGCAATACGTTTTTTGGCAATGTTAAGAAAAACAGTACACAAACAGCCTGTATCTGCTGCCGATCAGCTGATCACAACATTTACAGGTGTCCTACATTTCAATCTAAACCCCCCCCCAAGATCGCTTAAATTTCGTTTACGCTAAAAAACTATGTTTAAATTGTATTTCAGATAAACATGTGCTAGAGAGCTGCCGCTCTCAAACATCATGTAGATCATGCCATTTTAGGCATCATTCGCTTTTATGTACCCGCGATAATAATAGTTATAATAATAGTAATAGTTTTAACCCCACTTTCAGTGCCCCTGCGCACACCGCTTCTCCTATGCAAAATATACATTGTGCCAATCAGGCACCCGCTAGTTTTTCGCGAAACTATACCGCAGTAGAAAATAATAACGCTCAATCTCAATACCTACCGCAGCAATCGCACGCCACTGGCAACTTATTTGCTACGTCGGCCCCGCACACAGTGGGAATGCCACAGCTTACTAGTTCACCGCAGAGCTTTTCCCCACAAATAAATAAAAATTATTCAACGCAGTACAGTGGCGCACCGTCACAAATGCAACACGCTCAAAATAATTGTTCGCTTATGTCCTCACCGCAACAAAATCAAGTTGCACCGCTGCCACAAATGCAAGTTGCACCGCCGCAACAAATGCAAGTTGCATCCCCGCAAAATCCACAAGATCCCGCGCAACCAAATTTTTGTGGAATCGCCGCGTCTACCTCTAATGTTCTTCTGTCAACTGCTATCGTGGAAATCCAAGATAGGTTTGGAAGCTACCACAAGGCTCGTGCAAATCATTGATAGCGGTTCAGAAATGAACTATATATCGCAAAACTGTTGTAAAAGGTTACAACTACCGCATTTTCAATCTTCTTTAACCATTCAAGGTTTAAATCAAATGCAAGACACCTCTGCGCAAGGTGGAGTTTCTTATTGCATTAAACCCGCTGGGGCACCAGGCCCTATACTAAGTCTGGATGCATACATTTTACCGAAATTATGCCCAGATATGCCGTCTAGAAAACTTAAACCTCGCTGATCCTAATTACTTTATTCCCGTCCCAGTAGACCTGCTACTTGGCGCCGAAATATTCGCACAGATTATACTCGACGGCCGTGTTTCTGGCGAAATAGATCAACCGGTCGCAGTAAATTCTATTTTTGGATATCTCTTGTTAGGCAAATGCTTTAGCAAGAACTCCATAAAAAATACCGCCACCTCTTTATTTTGTTCAACACAAATCCCGCTCTTATCAGATCTAAATCAATCGCTCACTCGCTTTTCGGAAATAGAGGAGATTCCCAAGAAAATTTTAATTTCACCAGAAAATGAATTATGCGAAAAAATATTTGTGGATAGCCACAAACGCGACGCCACTGGTCGCTTCATAGTGGAGCTTCCATTCAAAAATAATATCACACCGATATTTGATATCACGCAATCACGCTCGCTCGCTACAAAACGTTTTTTATCACTAGAGAACCGTTTACACGCAAATAAAGATTTGAAACTCGAATATTCAAAAATAATTCAAGATTATTTAAAGAATGGGTTCCTTAAACCTGTTCCAGAATATTTAAAATTTCAAAACGGTTTTATCATACCACATCACGCTGTTGTTAAACCAGGAAAGGTTCGAATAGTCCTGGACGGTAGTTTTAAAATTAAATTAGGCTACCCCTCGCTAAATGATACGCTCCTGACCGGTCAAAAACTTCAAAAGGACATTGCTTAAATTCTCTTAAATTTTCGCCTTGGTAAAATTACCTTTACGTGCGACATTCGCTCGATGTTCACAATGATAAAGGTAGCTGAACAGCATCAAACTTTTCAAAGAATATTGTGGAGAAACTCTCGCGACGAACAAATCCAAGAATACATGTTTGAAAGAGTCATTTTTGGGTTGTCTAGTTCTCCATTTCTCGCTAATAGAACCATACTTCAACTAGCTCACGTTGAACGCGAAAAATACCCGCTCGGCTCACAAATTTTAGAGCAATCAGTTTATATAGATGACTGTTGCTGTAGCTTTAATTCCCTTCAAGAAGCTAAAACTGCTCGCGATCAGCTAGTTTCCATCTTAAAAATGGGTGGTTTCGAGTTGGGTAAATGGTTTAGTAACACAAAGGAGTTACTTTCTGATATCCCAGAAGGTCAATTACAAACTAAATTAGTAAGCTTCGACTCAGAATCGCATATATTAAAAATCCTGGGACTGCAATGGTTCCCACAGGATGACATGTTTTGCTTCACAGTCAGCCCTATTAATTGTAAATGTACCAAACGCAATATTTTAAGTCAGATTTCGCGTCTTTATGACCATCTCGGTTTTCTTAGTCCAGTAACATTGTTCGCAAAATCCTTTATTCAAATTTTACATACGCTGGGATTAAATTGGGATAACGAGCCGCCACTGGAAATATGCGAAAGGTGGTCTCAACTAAAAACCGAGCTTTTGTTACTCGAAAAAGTTAGAATACCGCGCCTTATTGGCCTAAATAATAATTACGATATCGAACTGCATGCTTTCGGAGATGCATCGATGAAGGCCTACGCCTCGGTTGTTTATTTTCGGATTTCCGATAATGAAAAATGCCAAATATTTTTTGTCATTGCTAAATCTCGCGTTAGTCCCTTAAAAACTTATCAATACCCAAGTTGGAATTGACCGCTTGCGTTTTGTTATGCGATTTAGTTTCTTATGTTCTAAATACATTTAAAAATAAAATTAATTTTTCAAAAATTTACGCTTGGACTGACTCTTCCATTGCCTTGCATTGGATAAGGGGGCCCGCATATAGATGGAAGACATTCGTAGCGAACCGCGTAGCTTGAATCCAGGAAGGCCTACCGCCGGAATCATGGCATCACATCGATTCACGCCACAACCCTAGCGATAGCGCTTCAAGGGGGCAGCTACCCTCTGAATTTTTAGAAAGCGACCTATGGTTTGGAGGCCCTCACTGGCTTACGTTACCTACCAGTCAGTGGCCTGAAACAAAATTCAAATTTGATTCTACCCCTCACGAGGTACGCTCGGAGGAGAACAATACATTTTTTGCCTATCCAGAAAACGATCCATTTGAAAATCTTTTAAATTTTTATTCCTCGTTTTCTAAAATACAAAGAATTACCGCATATTATTTAAGATTTCAATATAACTCAAAAATGAGTAACCGCGATACTCGAAGACTCAATATTTCCCCCTCTTGCTTAGAATTAAAAGAAGCAACATTATTTTTAGTACGCTACGAACAAACGAAATATTTTTCGGAAATAATTGAGAGACTTAAAAATAAAAAATCGATTCCAAAAACTTTCAAAAAATTAGGTATTTTTATCGACTCTAAAGATAATTTATAACGCGTTGGAGGTCGTATTGAAAAATCAACTTTAACGTACGATCAAAAGCATCCCTCATTATTACCTTGTAAATCACGCTTAACAACCCTTATTATAGAATATTTTCATAAAGTATTTTTGCACCCAGGGGTTCAAACTTTACATTTCTTATTAATCCAACATTTTTGGATTTTATCTCCTAAACGCGCCATAAATCACGTAGTTTCAAAATGTGTAAAATGCTGGCGTTTAGCTCCAAAACCGTATCAACCTGCTATGGGTTCTTTACCGCGCTTGCGCATTTCACAACTTCGTAGTTTTTCGGTCGTAGCTATCGATCACGCAGGGCCGTTTGAAACACGCGCTATGAAAATCCGCTCTTCCAAGACATTTAAGTCTTATGTAGTAGTTTTTTGTTGTTTTGCGACCAAAGCACTGCACTTAGAGCTTTCTGGAGACTTGTTTAGTGAAGCTTTTCTTGCCGCTTTTCGTCGTTTAATTGCGCGAAGAGGTCCGGTTAGTAAATGCGTATCAGATAACGGAACGGCATTCGTTGGTTCAAACCGTTTGATCCAAGATATGCTAAAAAACGCTGCCGATTCTCTATCCATAGAGTGGCATTTTCAACCCCCTTCTGCCCCTCATTTTTCTGGTTTGGTAGAAGCGGGAGTCAAGTCAGTCAAAACGCATTTAAAAAGAGTCATAGGAGATCAAATTTTAAGTTTCGTAGAATTCTATACCGTTCTTGTACAAATTGAAGGCTTATTAAACAGCCGTCCGCTTACTCCTATGAGTTCGGATCCGAACGATTTTTCTGTTCTCACTCCGGGACATTTTTTAACTTTAGAAAATATATCCGCGTTGCCTGACCCAGATTTGTCCCATTTAAAGTTAAATCGACTTAGCAGATGGCAGTTGCTGCAGAGGCTGCATCAGGACTTCTGGTCAAGATGGCATACAGAGTACTTGCATACACTTCAGCAAAAGACGAAATGGCTGGAACCCAATTTGTCTTTGCCAGAAATTGGTACTTTATGCATTGTCAAGCAAGATAATGTACCCCCTTCTAAATGGATTCTTTCTCGAATCATAGATCTTCACCCAGGTGATGATAATGTTGTCCGCGTTGCAACTATACGTACAGCGGATGGCACCAAAATGAAACGGCCTTTGGTAAAGTTATGTCCTTTACCAAATGTTAAAATTTCTCAATAAAAGGTCAAAATTGCCCTTTTAGGGGGCCGGAATGTTAACGGCTCACCGTTAGTTTAGTTTTAGGTTAATTTAGAATTACTTATTTTCTATCTTTTAGTTTACTTTTTCCGCATTTTTCTCGTTCAAGGTAAATGAGGAAGTTTTCATTTATTTTGAATACATTTTTCTTTAAATAAACGCGTTATGGATTTAAATATCCCGCGTAAACTGTTGAGAAAGCTCACGCATGCGCGCAGTAGCCAAAGGCCGTGGTTGGGGGCTAGCTTTCCTGTGATGTCGTGGTGGTTACCAGGAATAAACAAAGCGGCGTTGCCGTACTGCAATATTAGATTTCCTAACAGGCCGTGCATTGGCCGAAACTCGGCACTCCGCAAAGATTTCGCATCCGCCATTGCACGAAGCCGTGTTAAAACCCGCAAAATCCGCGCCATTACGGCAATTTACCATTAATTAAATCATTTTACCGCTGTAAATAGTGAACATTGAGTTATAGGCTTAAATTAGAGACATTGATGTGTTCCAGCGACGACCTACAAGGGCCCTTGAAAGAGAATTGAAGAGAAAAACAGGTGAGTGGACTCAACTGCACGCCGACATTTTTTATATTTGGGATCTTTCTCACTTTGTCACTGGTCCATTCGAATCAGCACCTTACAATCTACCAAACTTTTACAAAAGATATTAAAGAAAAATTAAATGAAAAATAAAGTTTAACGCCGTGTATCTTGATTAAAATCAACTCACTTGTACTAAGGCAAGTGAACCCAATTCGTAATATTTTGATCAAAGGAATCTACAGTTTTATTATATACCATTAGTTCCGGGACACCTTGTATATATGATATTCTTATTTTTTATAATTTATACCTACCTGCAATACTAATTGTACCATTATAAAAATATATGAAATTATATAGTACGGGCCAGTATTATGTTTACAATTTCATATGAAATGGTATTCCACTAATTATTTATTTATCGACGCCTTGTCAACTTCTACAGCTAAGCACTGCATATCAAGCCATTCTTAAACTTCACAATTTTCGTCAAAAATATCCAAAATAGTTCAACTAAATTACTAAAACCCAACAAAAACCGCACACGAAACTCTGACAGGAACAGCTGACTTGACGTAAACCTAGCACATACAAGTGAAAAGTGAAACCGTTTTGAAAACAGGCATGACGCCTGCCCTTCTATTCAATCTCGTTAGTCTGATGACTGTTATATACAGCCAATACATTTGTTTAGGGCTAGTGCCCCAGGTTTTTCCGCAAATTCTTTTGCACGTCCATAAGGACAGTGTGGCTTTGCGGGTTACTTTTTCCATAGAGATCTGAGCCCTGAAGGGGAGAAAAACTAGAGATATCCCAAAACAATAACCCCAAAGTTAAATTCGCCCCGCCTGGGAAAACAGAGTCTATTAAACTAAAAAACAAATGAAAAAATCGGCAACACGCTAGAAGCTTACCTTCTGTAATTCTGTAGCATTCCCAAAATTTCACTGGCGGCGCCCCGGCCCTTTCTTGCGACTGGAATTTCGGTCTTCAACCGAAAAACGTGTGACTTCTTTGAGTTTTTTGTCGGAAGTGATTTCTTCATGCCCCTGTCACACACAGGGTGGCGCTTCAAAACTCCCAGCGTGAGCAAAAAAACGCGCATGATTTTAATAAAATGATCAGGTGATCAAAAAGAAAATAACTTTCAACAAAGAGAGAAATTATCACCTGATCGGAATTTTTCCCAAACAGGACTTTCTTTTTTGAACGTTTTTGCAGAAAACCCAAAAATATCAAAACAAACTTTAAGGTTAGGTTTTCCAAAAATTCAAAATAAAACAATAAAGAAAAATAACTGGCAGCATTAAACATTCCATATGGGCATTCCAGGTAAGAGTTTTATCTAGAGTGACCCCTAGGTATTTCCCCTCTGATGCAAATGGAATTCTTTCACCGTTAAGCTCCGGAGGAGTCAGGAAATCAAGCTTCCTTTTACGGGTGAACGGTATAATAAATGTTTTGCTGGGATTTACAGACATCTGTTCCCTGTCACACCAGTCTTTTACCGTGTTTATTACTTCTTGTATCTTTCCAGAGAATTCACTCTCTGGAATGTCTCTAATGATTGCTCCTACGTCATCCGCGTATCAAAATACCTCTACATCCAGCGATTCCAAGATGGCAAGAAGATCATCGATCATTAGAGACCACAGGAGGGGAGACAAAACACCTCCTTGTGGACAGCCTCTAGCAGCTCTGAAACTTACCATTTCATCGTTAAGAGTTGTTTCAGTCACTCGATTCTCGAGTGTGCACCTGATGAATCCCGTGATGGTGGATTCTATTCCTCGCGCGCACGCTGATTCAAAGAGGGAATTGGGTAGTGCATTGTTAAATGCTCCTTCTATATCAAGAAAAACACCTACTGCGACGCCTTTTGCATCGAGGGTTTCCTTGATTTTTCCAACCAGGTTGTTTAAAGCTAGTTCTGTTGACTTTCCTGCTTGTATGCATATTGGTTTGCATTGAGCGGGTGGGCCATTAAGGCGCCACCTCTGATATGTGCGTCTATTATCTTTTCCAAGCCTTTCAACAGAAAAGAGGTGAAGCTTATGGACCGAAGCGATTTTGGAGTATTATCTGCCCGACCCGCCTTAGGTATGTAAATTACTTTAACTTTAGTCCAGCTGGTTGGAATATAATTCCATGCTAGGCTGGCTCTATACAGTTTCACCAGGCAAGGTACTAGCACTTCCAGGCCTTTTTGTACTAGCACTGGAAGAATACCATCTAGGCCCGGTGACTTGTATGGTTCAAAAGACGTGAACGCCATTTTGATCGTATTTGAATTGATAATTTCTTTTGCAATTTTCCTATCCGCCTGTTTTGGGCGATGTCCATGGGTCAATTGCTCAGGAATATTCCCGTTTTCAAGGAGTGTGCTTCCTGGGAAATGATGCTCTGCCAGTGCCTCCAGGGATTCCCTTTCAGATTTTGTGAAGGTGCCATCAGAGAGCTTTATTGCGCCAAGTTTGTTTGCTTGCAATACTGCTTTATAGACAAATACTGAAACCAGTATGGACCTATGGTATTCAACTATGGGGTTGTGCTAAAGAGAGTAACATTCTAGTTGTACAGAGATTTCAAAATAAAGTATTAAGAAACATTGTGAATGCACCTTGGTACGTTTGAAATAGTGACCTTCTAGCAGAGACTATAAAAAAGTACGCAAAAAGCCATGAAGATAGACTCCATCGGCATGTGAATGTGGAAGCAATTCAGCTTCTAGACAATACTATGCTAGTTCGAAGACTAAAAAGAGTGAAGCCGTTTGAGCTAGTAAACTAAGTGAATTACACATAAAACAAAATAATGCTATAAACACAACACAATTGTGAGTTACAGACTAAACAAAGCGGGGAGAACTGTTGAGTGAACCCTAAGTTTAAATCTGACTTTTCTAGTAAATTAAGTTAAAACAAAATTGCTAATTAGTCTTACTGACTAGATTGTAATACAATAAACACAGTGTGCTTGACAAATAAAATTAAAAAAAAAGTTTGTTTGCTGGCTCTTTAGACAGAATTTTATGGATTCGAGTTGTGTCCGGAAGCTTTGTGAGCCCATGACAGAACCTCCTCCATGACTCTCTTTTGGCACTTCTGATTTGTTTGTTATATTCGTTGAGGGAGGCACGGTAGCTTTCCCAGTTGCCCGTCTCCTTTGCCCGATTAAATAGGCGTCTAACCTCTTTTCTTTTTTTGAACTAAGAATTGTTCCACCAAGACATACCGCGATTATCAGTTTTGGTTTTAAGAGGGAAATTTTCGTGATACGCGGTTATAATAGCCTCCCTTAGGTGTTCAAAGGCGATCCCACACGTCGGTCATTGCTGAGTTCAGCTTTTCTTGGAGGGATCTGACATATCCACTCCAATCTGTGTTTTTTGGGTCTCTGTATTTAATTGTTTTTGTAGATCCCATACCGACGGTGAATTGTATATGATTGTGGTCTGACAGAGGGCTCATCTGTAACCCTCCAGTCAGTGATCTTATTGCTAATCAGTTTTGTGCTTATTGTTAGATCCAGTACCTCTGCTCTATTTTGACCGACAAAGGTTGGTTTGGAGCCAATATTATTTACAAGAAGCCCCTCCCCTATAATGTAGTGGAACAGATGCTCACCCCTTCTGTTGATGTCTGTGCTGCCCCACACTGTGTGGTACGCGTTCGCATCACAGCCCAGGATGAGCTGTACGTTCCTCTCTGCAGTATGCAATCAGGTTAGCTGCCTCTGCAGAAAAATATTTATCCTGCTGAAGCTTCATTAAAATATTTTCTTACCCAAACTTGCAGTGAGAGGCAGTTCAGAAACTAAAGCTCTTACAAAGTTTTTGGTTATAATACAAATTATCGAGCAATATATAGTCTACTATATTCCGAAAACCGCATATGGATACAACGCTCCATTAAAAGGTTGGCTTTTTAAAAAAATTTCAATTGTCAAAAAACTCATTAGCTCATTAGCATTAATTGATTTTAACCAAAATCTAATCAGCTCGTTCAGCGATTATATACACAGAAATAATATACACACACACACAGACAGACATCACCACGATATTGCTAAGATACGTAAAAAAATACTCAAGTAAAACATTTTCGGCGTTATCTGAAAAAAAAAATTCGTCGAAAATAATACCTTCTCTAGCCATTGCTATGCGGGCTAGGAAGGTAAAAAAATGCATATTGTCATCTTAGTGGTAAGATACTGAAATCCTTTCTAGGGATACACTACAACTTATAGAATGCAGTTACTATTTCTATTACACAAAGGGCAATTGCAACCATATTTTAGAAAGTTGAAAATCTTTACATTCTATCGTTGTTTGGTGGAGAGTACATCAAACAATGATTCTATGATCTAATTTTATATGAATCAGTGACAATGATCCACAATTATAGTAAAACAGGGTTCTTTCAGAAAAGATCGGATGTACATTAACACAATACGAGGATGTACAGCATGTCCCATTTTCGATGGGATTAAATGGGAAACTCGGTTATTATTAAAGATATTGATTTTCTGATTGCACCTTACCGTGCTCTTTTTTTGAGCCGTTAAAAATGGCGTAATCAGATTTTTGCTATACCCCGTAGTTTCGCTAATACAGGGAGTTTTTGAAAAAATTGTATTTTTAATAATCCCTTGTATCTCGCTTATTTTGCGAGATACTTTTATCCTGTAAAAACATTTTTATGGCAACTTTTTTAGAAGAAAATAATGACGTTATCAATTTTTTTAAATATTGTTTAGTTTTTGAGATATGGTATTTATCATAAAAAAATTAAATACGGACCTGGATTTTTTTTCATCATAAAGTAATAAAAATTTAAAAAATTTTTGTTTTAAGGTAAAAAAAAAATATTTAATATTTAAAAACAAAATTAGTCCGAACCTGGATATTTTCAACATAAATATAAACTAAAAATTGCTAGTTAAACAATTTTTAGTTTAACTGTTTTGATACTTAGCATATTAAAATGGTTTTACGTTAATTTACAGATTTATTTGAAACAAAGTCTACGAAAAATACAAAAAAAAACAAATTATAAAAAATAACTAATCTTTCTGATAACCATTATGTGTAAGACATTGTTGGCATTTTTGAGTAATTTTTCTTAACGCATTTTGCATAAAAATATTTCTGCCATTTAAATATTGGGATTTTGTTGCTTGAATGAAGCAGTCAAACATATCACTTTTTCAAAATCTGGATATGGTCGATTTCTAGCCAGTTTAAAACAATTGTAAGCCATTTACAAAAATGACAAGTAAAATGACAATGTCAATTCCACGCTTTTGTTTTGTAAATTTCACGACCTGCTGTTTGGTTATCAAATAATTAGTATGATATTATTTTTGTAACTTTTTAACGTTTTTTACTTTATTTATAAATCTTTTAATTATCATTTCAAAACAGATAAAGTAAAAATCGTTCAACTAGTGTGTCTTGCAATTTTTAATTTATAATTACGTTGGAAATTTCCAGGTTCGGACTATAATTTTTTTTTCAAATATTAAATAGCTTTTTTAACCTTAAATCAAAAAAATATTAAAGTTTTATCATTTTAAGGTAATAATAGCATGGAACTAATCAAAGTAGTAATAAAAAAAATCCAGGTCCGTAATTAATTTTTTTATGATAAATACCATATCTCAAAAACTAAACAATATTTTTAAAAATTGACAACGTCATTATTTTGCTCTAAAAAAGTTGCCATTGAAAGGTTTTTACAGAATAAAAATATCTTGCAAAATAAGCGAGATACAAGGAATTAATTAAAATGCAATTTTTTCAAAAACTCCCTGTATTAGCGAAACTACGGGGTATAGCAAAAATCTGATTACACCATTTTTAAGGGCTCCAAAAAAGAGCACGGTAAGGTGCAATCAGAAAATCGATATCTTTAATAATAACCGAGTTTCCCATTTAATCCCATCGAAAATGGGACACGCTGTACATTAACACAATAAAGGTATGTAAATAATCTAGTTACCGACAGGCCACTAACTTCACATTGAAGGATTTTTTTTTATACGGCTAAAACTATCTATAATAAATTGCTTAACAATATAAAAGAATTGTCCCCTAAAAATGTAATTCAACGTTGAAAAACTATCTGTTGGAATCCACAAATTATTCACTTAAAAATACTATTGGTAAAGAAAATATATTTCCTAAATTTAAAGTACCTGTCAAACCAATGTAATTTGTTAAATTTAAAAAAATACTTGTAACAGTAAACTACATAGTTTTAAGATTTTTAGTTTTGGGAATGTTATATTGTACAGCTTTAGGCTTTGGCAATAAAAAATTTTGATTTGATTAATGACGTTAAAGTAACGAAGGTTTTTTTTTAATTTCTTTCAGATTCCCTGCAAGCACGTTTTCTGTCTCGCGTGCGGAAAAAAGGAGCACAAACAATGCCCGAGGTGTCTCGACAAAGTCAGCCGAGTCGAACAAACCGGCTTGGGCACAGTATTTATGTGCTCTCACGGCGGAACCCGGTACGGCCAAACGGGCTGTCGTAGGACTTACTTGTCGGCTAGAGATCTGCAGGCTCACATTAATCACAGACACATGACGGGGGTGCAGCCCGCGGTTCAGCAACAAATGATGCCTCAGCCTGTCGAGGTACGTTTTTACCAGAATCTTAAATATACAGGATTTGTCAGTAATGGTTTCTCTATGCTCATTTTTATAGAGATGTGTACAGGGTGCCCCAAATTCGATGTTTTTGGGGGTTTGCTTATATTAAAAATCTGACCCCACCTGGAAGCCTAGATTTTTATAACATGATTAAAGTTGAAAATTATAGTGTGCAAGCTGTGCTTGACAGTTGTGCTTGTTTAACTCGGCTTGGTTAAGCAGCGGGACAATAAGGATTAAAGTAACAAGTTTACTGCTAGGGAGCAGCCTCACACCCTGCAATGACCAGTAAGGCTTATGGTACAGTAAACTTAAGTAGGTATAGTGAGAACAACTATCAAATGTTGAATCTGGTTTTTTAACACGTTCACTACCGCCCAGATTTTGCTGTCCGTTACTCTCAAACCAACTACGATAACTTTTGAACCAGTAGGAATTTTTTAGTGATTTAAGTACCTACATACTCAGTCTGATCTTCCAAAGAAGATTCCGCCATTTTGTTCTAGGGCCACCTAACTGGCCGCCGGTCTACGAGTAGTCATAGACACTTTGGCAGACCGACGGCCATTATAGTGGTCTCAAGAAAATTAAACTAAATTGATATGAATAATTATTTATTCAAGTGTACTTGAGTTGTAAATAATAAAACATTTATTCTTGGACAAATGAAGGTGCCATTCTGCAAAACATGGTGTAAAACATAATCCACGTTCGTTTTCACAAATGTCTACGAGTAGTCATAGACACTTTGGCAGACCGACGGCCATTATAGTGGTCTCAAGAAAATTAAACTAAATTGATATGAATAATTATTTATTGAAGTGAACTTGAGTTGTAAATAATAAAACATTAATTCTAGGACAAATAAAGGTGCTGTCTAAATCTAAGAAAATTCTTATATTTAGGCATAAAGACTTTTTAAATATTATTTGGGAATGTAGTCCACCAAACATTCTGCTGACATAGAAAATCAACGAAAATTGCACTCGGATGTTTTCGAATTCCTAAGGCGATGACCTGGGCATTGACGCAATAGGAAATACCAGTTACCAATACCTACTTTAAATACCTATCGACACGATCGATGCCTTCAATCCAGGGGACAATGACACGTGCAGTCAGCAATTTTTTTGGAAACTTATGTATTAATTTTACGTCATACTTTAGTATAAAAGCATGTATTGATACCTTCAATAAATCAGTATTAAACCTGTTATGGAATTTTACTCATTACACACCAAACAAATCACTAAGCCTATATCCGGAGTGTGAGGCTTCACTCCATACACAAACGCTACAGTTGTCACCTTACAAAGGGCACTGTGCATAATTTGACAGAACGTCACCCTCAAGTAAACAGGGGCGTCTGTCAGCTTCGTAACAGTTTGCTCTACACAAGGAGCATCTCTGTTCATTGGTCCTTCGAGCTACGCTGAACCATTGCAGAGCCACTACGAGCCACAAAAAGCCACAACGAGCCACGCTGAGCCAAGCCGAGCCACGACGAGCTACGCCGAACCACGGCTGAGCCACTACGAGCCGAGCCACGACGAGCTACGCCGAATCACTGCTGAGCCACTACATAAAAGAGCCGTCCACACCTACAAGTCTGTCGTCTAGACTGTTATAACAGCCTAAAAAGACTCGTCGTCCAGACTGGTACAACAACCCAAAGAAATGGTGGGTGTGCTTTCGGGCTGTTCGGCCGGCGTCGTTGGAAATTCGTTCTCGACGTTTCGCCATCTCGAGTGGATGGCATCTTCAGGAGATGTTGACTGTTTGTCGGCTCAGAGCTGGTCGGTGATTGGTCACTTTCCCGAGTTTTGTGGTATTGGCATAGCATCTTTTTGACTGGGTCCTCCAATGAAGAAGTCTTAATTAAGTGATTCACTTTTTTAATTGCGGGTTGTGTAGGATCTCTTTTTAGCTTCTTGTATGTTGAGGGTTCTAAAAGATCGACCATCTTTCTGTTGTAGTCATCCCTGTTCAATACTACAGTGGCGTTTCCTTTGTCGGCAGGCAGTATCAGAATGTTTTTGTCCTTGTTGAGATCCTTAATAGCTTTTTCTTCCATCCTTGTAATGTTGCGTTTTGGTGGTTTGGCTTTTCGCAAAATCTGTGAACACTCCGTACGTATTTCTTCTGCATGATCTTCGGGCATCTTTCTAATGGCAGATTCTAAATTGGCAATTATTTCCTCCTTGGGAACCTCCCTAGGTGCAACAGCAAAGTTTCCCCCCTTAGAGAGTACTGAGACACTTTTGTCGTTTGGCCTTATGGTAGAGATAGCCTTAATGAATTTCTCAACCATATTAACAGCATACACCCCAGTATACAATTTACAATGGAAACAGAGAACAACAGAGAATTGGCATTCCTTAACGTACTTATAACGAGGAAAGAGGGACGACTAGGACATACCGTATACAGAAAACCTACTCATACACCCGTGCCAACGAAAAGGGGTAATAAGAACATTGGTAGAGAGGGCGAAAAGAATCTGCGAACCAGAACATCTAGACAAAGAATTAAACCATCTTAAAAACGCCCTCGTAGCAAATGGATACACTCAAAGCGACATAGATAAATGTATACGACCCATTAACGTATTAACCGGAGGAGACTGGGAAATAAACAAAAAAATCGGCCGTCTAGATAAACAATTTGTTTTAAAAAACGTACTTCTGCAGTAAAGAACTCATCGACTATTTTTGTTTGGTCCATAGAAACTCTATTTCCTTTCTCTTTAAGAATCACCAAAATTATCCGATCTTTCCTTTACTTTTATTTCTTTTTTAAACCAATGCAAGGAAAAAAGACGAAACTGTTCTTCTTACAAACCCTTACCAGATTAATTATACACCACCAAATATGGATATATAACTAGCGGTGATCACTTTAACTTGTGCTTCCAGCATTTATTTTGCTACTCCTTCGTTTTCCTTTATTAAACCAGTGTGAGAGAAAAAAACAAAACTATTCTCGATTACAGTCCCTCACTAAAACAAAAGAATTAGAAACATGCTGCAATGGTTTAGGCCCGCGTAAAGTATCTTATTTTGTTCCTCTTTTGTTAAACCGATGCGAGAAAAAGAGACAAAACTATTTTTGATTAGAAGGTAGTCCCTTTGGACCCATTAGTATTTTGTAAAGGGTCACGCGGCGTTTCTGACCTGTTTCTTTACGGTAAGGAATTGTTTTCGTGTTTTTTCTTAAAATATATTTTCGATCTGGACTCAAAATTAATCTTAAAAGACTTTAAAATGGTGTGGGAGTGTATTTTGTGCTAAAATCTCGACCATCTTAATCCAGAAGTTTCGTTTTTAGTAAGTTAAATAACTTGTTTGACCTTCAAAACAAAACAAAGACCAGTGCCGTAGAAATCAATATAAAATCAGAAAAAAAAATTTAGGCTATTATATAAATAATTATTTATTTGTTAAAAGTGTTTAAACATAAGTTTAGTTAAAAATGTACAGGGTGTCCCAAGTTTTGGGGTTTTGATACTTTTAACTGAACTACGAGCCTTGATTTTCAACAGATAAGGTAAAAAAGGTATCTTATTAATATGGAAAGTAATTTTTTTACGTATACCTTTTTTATTTAACCGTTTTTTTTGTGTAAACAGTTTTAGATTTGGATCGAGGCAATTTTTTAGGTTGGGTTAGTCCTTTTGACCTACTCTGAATTTTTAAGGTTGTCTAACCTAAAATAACATACACCAAGCAAACTTTCGAGTGCTCGAGCCAGTCCGCTAGATGGCGCTACACCTTGTAGTTTACTCGCATTGCACCGCCGCGAGTATTTCATATATAGGAGTTGATTTTGGTTAAAATTGGCTTACCTGGGTTTGCTGTTTTCTACTGACGACGTGAAACACACAGAAACGTACGTCTAGAGATGCAACCTTGTGTAAGTAGGAAAACAACCAAAATATCAACTCTTCCCTCTCCTTCTGACACTCGCAAGTTAGGCACACATACCTTTGTGTGAAGTATAAAATTCGTTTTGATTTTTATCGATCCACACACAGCACGTTTTCCATCTTTCTTCTTTGCATATGCTTCGGGCAGTACGGCCTTTTAGTTGCTACGTGATTACGTGGTTTTAATACCACATTAATGGACGAAACTTGTCATAGATGGCGCTTCGGCGTCTCAGACAAGACGATGCCAGTGTGCTTAAACTTTCGAGTGCTCGAGCCAGTCCGCTAGATGGCGCTACACCTTGTAGTTTACTCGCATTGCACCGCCGCGAGTATTTCATATATAGGAGTTGATTTTGGTTAAAATTGGCTTACCTGGGTTTGCTGTTCTCTACTGACGACGTGAAACACACAGAAACGTACGTCTAGAGATGCAACCTTGTGTAAGTAGGAAAAAAACCAAAATATCAACTCTTCCCTCTCCTTCTGACACTCGCAAGTTAGGCACACATACCTTTGTGTGAAGCATAAAATTCGTTTTGATTTTTATCGATCCACACACAGCACGTTTTCCATCTTTCTTCTTTGCATATGCTTCGGGCAGTACGGCCTTTTAGTTGCTACGTGATTACGTGGTTTTAATACCACATTAATGGACGAAACTTGTCATAGATGGCGCTTCGGCGTCTCAGACAAGACGATGCCAGTGTGCTTAAACTTTCGAGTGCTCGAGCCAGTCCGCTAGATGGCGCTACACCTTGTAGTTTACTCGCATTGCACCGCCGCGAGTATTTCATATATAGGAGTTGATTTTGGTTAAAATTGGCTTACCTGGGTTTGCTGTTCTCTACTGACGACGTGAAACACACAGAAACGTACGTTTAGAGATGCAACCTTGTGTAAGTAGGAAAACAACCAAAATATCAACTCTTCCCTCTCCTTCTGACACTCGCAAGTTAGGCACACATACCTTTGTGTGAAGTATAAAATTCGTTTTGATTTTTATCGATCCACACACAGCACGTTTTCCATCTTTCTTCTTTGCATATGTTTTTTTATTTAACTCATTTTAAATGTTAAATAAAAAAGTTATTTTTCAAAATAACCCTTCAGTATTAAGTGATGTGTCAAAAAATAAAACTGGCAAATAAAATTAATTTTTTAAACGAAAATGATATTTTGTTCAAATTGCATTGCAAAAATATTCTGTTTAAAAGACAATTTGATTTGACATTTTTTTCAAAAATTACTTTTTTAAATGACATTTTGTTCAAATGGCGTTTTGGTTGAAAACAGTTTGTTTTAAAACATCTTTTTCAAAAACATTTTGTTCAAACATCCACCTAATAAAAGAACTTTTGGTTTGTTGAAAAATTAGTTTTTGAAATGACATTATGTCGAATGGGATTTTCTTTCGAAAACATATTATTTTCGAATGACTTTTTATTTAAACATTTTGTTTGAATGTCAAATTTTTTAGTTTCAAAAATATTTTGTTCCAATGACGATCTGATGGTACATTTTTTATGAAAATATCTTTTTTATATTATATTTTTTTGAAAAACATTTTGTTCAATGACATTTTGTTCAACATTTTTAAGTGAGAATCTGTTCAAAAACATGTTTAACTGTGTTTTTAAAACATTTTGTTCCAATGATCATCTGACCGAAACCATTTTGTTTGAAAACATCTTTTTTAAGTGACATTTTGTTCGAGTTGCATTTTTTTTGAAAACATTTTGTTTGAGAATCTGCTAGAAAACTTTTTGTTCAAAAATTGCTTAAATTCATATGACATTTTGTCAAATTGTTTTGTTCAAAAATATCTTTTTTCAGTTTTGTTTGAAAGCAGTGTGATTGATTGGCATTTTTTTCGGAAACATTGTGATCGATATTATGTTCAAATGATCCCTTTTTTGAAAACATTTTTAATTTTTTGAAATGGATACGTTTGCGATCAATTGATTAGAGTTCAGTGTGGTTAGGTTAACAGGTTAGGATCAATTGATAAAGGTACCACCGATTGCGACCTCCCAAAATCAGCTAGTTTTTCGAAGAGTTTTCTGTTTGAAGAAAATGTTTTTGAACCAAACGTTATTCAAACAAAATGTCATTCAAAAAAGATGTTTTTGAACAAATTGTTTAAAAAAAATGTCAATTGAACAAAACATCATTCGAAAAAGATGTTTTTGAAAAAACTATAATAAAGCAATTACCACAGAACAGAAATTGATATGTTGCATTTTTTTCCAGTTTCTTTTCTAATGAAACTGCTGATGAAAACCGAGATGGCAGTACGTCGGACTAAGTGTCGCATTAACTTTTCTCAAAATAACTCGCTATAAAAAAGAGTTGTTTTTTAGGCACATATTTTTTGTAGGTTTTTGTAGACACACCTTTAATCTTACTAAAAGGGACAAAACCACCGTCGTAGGAGGCAGTAAATACAAATATATTTGCAAGAAATTTTAAATTCAGGGAAAATTGAAAAATGTAGAGTATCATAACCAAAAAAACTATTTTAGTTCTGGCCATGGTTACTATCCTAATTAAAACAAATGGGTAAAAGTATCCCCACTGATGGGGTACATCTTAATAAATCCTCAAAGTAAGCAAGGGGCTTTTTTTAAAAAAAGTCCAAAATATCCTTATCCAAATAGAGCTCTGTTACTTTTTTACAATATTACTACCAATTTTTCATAAAAAAAGGAACTAAAATTATATTTACTTTTTTATATACAAAAGAAAAGTAGGCACTACACATAGTATCTAGCTTTAAAATTGTAATAATGGGGGTGATCAAATTGTCGCTAGGAAAAAGAGAACCTTTAATACCGTTTTCGGCTGCTGGAGACGACTTCACAATTCTCGGTGAGTGCCCCGGTTCGAAAATCAAGTGGGCTCTCAAGTTTTTATTAGAGCCTGACTCCTATTTTTAATGTTCGACTTCTGTATTTGAGAACATAATCTCAACAATGCTATTAATGTAAATTTTTATTGTCAATGGGTATTTATTCAGCTGTAAACTAAATTAAATTGCTGGTTTTAATAAGTTAGGTATTTACTTTTAATAAATAAATATTTTGCCGCCGTCACTGGTAAATCGATGGACCATAAAGAATAAACATACGTCTGCTGTGTGTCGCACAGCGTTGCCATCGTCTTTCCAAAAAATATTTCCATTCTTTTCCAACTCATTGAAGCATCTAGGGGTCAAATCGAATTGTTTTGTTGAATGAATTTTTGCCGCGGTTCCTGGTCTCCTCCGGTTAATACGTTAATGATACGACCAAAGCCGTGTACTAGAAGTAACAGTAGCGGTGGACTGAGCAGCCGCGAAGTAACTTCAAGAGCCTTTCTGCCCTACATCCCTAGAGTGACGGATAGGATCGGACGTATTCTGGGAAAACACAACATAAAAACGATCTTCAAGCCATCTAAGAAGATCGAGAACCACCTCAGATCTGCGAAGGATATAAGGAACCCACTAAGTTCTTCGGGGGTATACCGCATTCCCTGTACCTGTGGAAGTGTCTACATCGGAACAACCAAACGGTCCGTAAACACAAGAATCAAAGAACACAAAGCCAACTGTCGACTCGGACATACGGAAAAATCCGCAGTTGCAGACCACACGCTAAACAATGAAGACCACCGAATAAAATTCGAAGGCACACAAGTTCTCTGCGCCTCCTCTTCATACTATCCAAGACTCTATAGAGAAGCAATCGAAATTCATAAACACCAGCAGAACTTCAACAGATCTGAAGAAACTCTTAAAATTAACAGAACATGGGTACCGGTTCTTACAAACACTAAACGGCTCGCTTACAACAAAACTCGGGAAAGTGACCAATCACCGACCAGCTCTGATATACGCCCCGCCCACCATAGCGTATATAACCTGCGCCCGCGACGGACTAACCACCAGTCTTCGAGAAGCCGACAAACAGTCAACATCTCCTGAAGATGCCATCCACTCGAGATGGCGAAATGTCGAGAACGAATTTCCAACGACGACGGCCGAACAGCCCGAAAGCACACCCACCATTGGACGATGGCCGCGAAAGCCTTTCACAATTTGTACGACGCCTCTACGGGGAAGAAGTTTTCACTCTTCATCTACGCTTGGTCGCACTAAGCAAGAAGAAAGCGCAACTACTGTCTTCGCTGACTTTCTTATTACGTTGTCGCGATGAGAAGGTCACGCCGAAATTCCTAAGATTTAAGCATACCATGAAAACACCTCAAGCCTACAGAATCTATAGAAGAACTGAAGATGCCCTTTTAAGAGAACGGATCCATTCAACTAGATCGCAACTCCCACGCACAGACAAGGAACTACTCTCAATTTTCTGTCACCTAGCCAACACCATGCACAAATCAGACTGGGACAAAATTGATGCTATTTCCTACAGATCCATGGAAAACGAACACCACAGAAGTACGGAGAGGCAGAAAACCAAATACCAGAGACTAACTGACGACAACAATAAACGGGATAACCAGCAGCCCATCCTTGATTCTACAAAAACTGTCATCAACCTATCGGACCGCCCGCTTTCTCAAAATGAAGTCTCAGTACTCTCTAAGGGGGGAAACTTAGCTGTTGCGCCTAGGGAGGTTCCCAAGGAGGAAATAATTGCCAATTTAGAATCTGCCATTAGAAAGTTGTTCGAAGATCAGGCAGAAGAAATACGCACGGAGTGTAAGAGACTCCATCCACTTTATTGAGAAGATCAAAAACATCGTCATGGACGAGAAAGACATCTTAGTTAGCTTTCATGTTGTGTCTTTGTTCACGAAGGTACCTTTGGCCGAGGCAATGAGGGAAGTGGAACACATATTTCCGAAGGACATCACCGACCTGTTTAAAATCTGCCTAACGACATCATATTTCACCTTCAATGAACAAATTAATGAACAGATCGATCGAGTATGAATGGGTAGCCCTTTATCGCCAGTGATTGCGAACTTTTTCATGGAGAAACTAGAAGAGAAGGCGTTGGATAATGCCCCTCATAAACCCAAAGTCTGGTTTCGATATGTAGATGTCGTTTGGCCTTATTGTAGAGACAGCCTTAATGAATTTCTTAACCATATTAACAGCATACACCCCAGTATACAATTTACAATGGAAACAGAGAACAACAGAGAATTGGCATTCCTTGACGTACTAGTAACGAGGAAAGAGGGACGACTAGGACATACCGTATACAGAAAACCTACTCATACAGACCGCTACCTAAGCAACACATCTAACCACCACCCGTGCCAACGAAAAGGGGTAATAATCTTTTTTAATCTGACCTGAAGTGCAGTGCTGTCATAAAACGCGGGCTTCCAGAATTTTTAAAAAAATTGCAATTTCCTTAAAAAGTTGTGCTTCAAAAACTCTAAATAGTATCAAATCTTATGTGGGTTCTATCCGGTCACAAGCTGAACAGTGAGAGGGTTCCATAATTGGTGAGAAAATTCGGAAAAATCGAATAGAAATTTTTCTTTCCCAACCTAAACAGCTGTTTAACGTCAACAAAAACAGCTGTATCATAGAATACATCAAATTGGTAATCCGGTTAGAGTCAAAACAGAAAACCGGCTGACAATAAGACCAAGTCGAGGACCGTTCACAAATTAACCCGCATGAGTCCTTCACCTTCAAAAAACGGCAAAAACTGGGGAAACTTCGGAAATACCAACCTATAGATGCCATAAAACAGAGCTAAAATGTCTCGTTTGTAGAGTTTGCTTTGGGGTGATACATAACAGTTGTTATGAGCGTGACTTTAAAGAAGGCACGAACATAGATTCCAAAACATATATTTGTAGTCTAAAATGCAGAGAAATATATGAGAAATCGGACGTTTATAAACTACAAGATGAACTGGCACAATTAAGAGTAAACTAGAGGAAGAGATCAAGATTAAAAACGAACTAAACAACTCACTCAAAACAACTGAGAAAAAGTACCAGGATGCAAGGCGGGAGAATGAAAAACTAAAGAAGGAGATTAAAGACCAAAAGCTTCCAAAGCCAAGAAAGTTTTTCTAGACTTGATGTAGAAATGGGACAACTCAGGCAACAAATGGCAGATATGAGACAGACCACCAAAGAATCCCTGGAACTTCTTGAAGTCAAAATGGAGGAAAAAATGCAAGTTATTAGAAGCGAAGACAAAGTAAGAAAACAGCAACAAGGTCGCACTGGGAACCAGATCCGAGAAAAAAGCATAGTGGCACATTCACCACAGCCGCCATCTAGCGATCAAAACCCAAACTACAATAGTTCAAACGCTCACCCCAGCCGGGGAAGTGTCATGTCAACTGGCTGTCAATTAGAAAGCGCCATAAATTACGCGATGGCGGCCACAACGACCCAACAGCAAGAAAAAGCTATCGATAAAAACGCCATAATCACATCAATTAGTGCAGCCGAAAAACGCTCAAGGTTCTACGTTGGCAACTTAAAAGCGGGAACCACAACAGAAATGATGAGAGAGCATATCGAAAACCTACACATCACACCTTTGCATTGTGAAAAAATAGAGAGACAGAACAGTGAGTTTTCAGCTTCTTTTAAAATTGCCATCAGTCCAATGAAAACTACATCCCTTTTAAGACCAGAAAACTGGCTCACAGGTATAAATGTTAAACCTTTTAGGTATAATAACAACCAGTATGAAACCTGGGACAAACAACCGGCCACCAATGGCCATAGCCAATCAACACGGAATATGGGTGCAAATTTTCGTTGGGGACGCAGAACTCAATACTCAAGAAACAATTAAACACTCACAGTATTGTATGTCAGAACCTACAGTCCATTGGAAATTCATTAGATGCGGTCCAGAAAGCTATAGATGATATCGGAAACACAAACGTAGCATGCTTCACAGAGCACTGGAAAACGACCGACCAACTTAAAGCCTACACAATAAGGGGCTTTACTTTAGCATCAAGCTTTTGCAGAGCAGATGGTGAACATGGGGGTTCAGCCATATATGTTAAAAACAGCTTACAGTGGAAACCTAGACAAGAGTTGTGTAATTTTTCTTTAAAATATATTTTTAAGTGCTCTGCAATTAATTTAGATTTAGGGAATGAAAGGTTTGTAATCTTAAGTATTTATCGTATTCCAAACTTAAACAATGAGGAAAAAAACACATTTTTTAATAGAATGAGCAAATAAGGAGGGTTGTCGGATAGTAATGGCGGGTGACTTCAATGTTGATCTCATTAGCGGAAGCAGATTCTCAATTGATTATGTCCAGATGCTGGAATCTTTCAATGTTTATCCATCCTTTTTGGATCCCACAAGAGTCACACTTTCTAGAAGTAGCTGCATAGATAACATTTACACTAACCTTGAAAATCTGACAACTGAAATGATTAAATGTCACATTTCTGATTACCAGGAGTTATTATTGGTGGAATTTGGACAGGAAAGCCTTATGATCAGACAGGAAACAAAAAGGTCTTTTAATGGATTCAATAAAGAAATTTTCTGGGAACTACTACTAGACACTAATGACAATATAAATATTAAATGGCTAAAGTTTATGAGAGTCTTATCACCAGCTTTTGAGAACGCTTTTCCTGAGTGGACACAGATTAAAAAAAAAACAAAAACCAGCTAATTTCTATTGCAGTGATGAAATTTCCGATGTTATACAATGTCACAAAAAGATGATAAGTATAAACAGGCTTATAGAGATGCAAAACAAAAATATAATAAACTGCTCACAGAGGGAAGGAGAAACTATTATAAGGAAAAAGTTACAAACAGTGACGACAAAGTAAAAACAACCTGGAGCATAGTAAGAGAACTAACGTGTAAACAAACAGATGTAGCAGGGATACAAGTACCTGGAGAAGGAGTGGATATTGCAAATAATTTTAATGAAATGTTGATTAAGGCAGTAGAAGACCTGACTTATAAGCTTCCATCTAGAGAATATAACGACAAAAAAATAGCCATTAACAGTCACTCTATTTTCCTTGAACCTGTCACTGAAGAAGAAATAATTAATATAGTAAAAAAACTAAAGAATAAACATAGCTCGGGAAATGATGGATTTTCAAACAATTTAATTAAATACTGCATGGAGCAACTCAAAGCACCCTTAACGTATCTTGTAAATACCTCATTTGAACAGGGTACATTTCCAGAGGAACTGAAATATTCAATCATTAAACCTCTATACAAGATTGGAGATCGAGAGGATCTTAATAACTACAGGCCTATCAGTCTTATTTCTGTTTTTTCAAAAATATTTGAAACAGTGATGTGTACAAGACTGATTTCGTTTTTTAATAAACACAATCTTTTGAGCAACTCACAACACGGATACCTAAAAAACAGAAATACAAGTACAGCAATATTTGACTTCTTGGACTTTATCGAGCAGAGTCTTAAGGAGAGGAACATAGCAATGGGAATCTTCCTTGACCTCTCAAAAGCATTTGACAGCTTGGACCATAAAATCCTACTTAACAAATTGGAAAGTTATGGCATTAGAGGTTCCGCCTTGACCTGGCTAGGATCATACCTTACCAATAGGAAACAAAGAGTAATAGTTGAAAAATAAGGAAGAAAACATAGCTCTAATGAAGTCCACACCATAAGAGGCATACCACAGGGAAGCTGCATAGGACCCCTGCTATTCCTTTTTTATATAAATGATATTGAATCAGAAGTAAAAGATATAGATACCAGGCTTATAAACTTTTCGGATGACACAAACATAGCAGTAAGAGGCCATACATTAAACTCTTTATTAGAAAAAACAGAATTAGTCCTAGAAAGTTCACAGGAATGGTTTATAAAAAACAAACTACTTCTAAATGAAGAAAAAACACACTATATATGCTTCAGAACAAAACAAAGAAATATCACTTCAAATAGAGTCACCATCAGGGACAGGGAGATAATGCTAGAAGACACGAACAAATTTTTAGGTATAATCATAGATCATAACTTGAACTGGAGCGGACATACAGAGGCACTCAATACAAAACTTAATAAAGCAATATACTCATTCAGAGTGGTAAAAGACTATCTAAATCAGCATACATTCCTTAGATATTGTGACGATTATCCCAAAAAGGCATTTAATATTCCTTCAAAGTTATAAATTGCATTTGGACTTTTTGGGTGACGCAGTTATTCTAAACAATTACGCAAATATCGTAATGGGTTCGTTGCTCTGGGTTCCTAGGCGAAAAACTAGGTTACGCTGACCCTGCAGATATCGAAAACATTTCGGGGTTTGCGTGAATTGACCAATAGAACGTTGACATACTGGACTTTTGCGAGACGTGGAAGTGAGCTGTCACGCAAAAGGACGGACGTGGAAGCGGAACGGAGAAGGTGACGGTGGCTTTTTGGGGGGTCGTGGCATTCAGTTTTTGGGGGCCAGAAGGGGACCACGTGAAGTGGCCGAGGGCAGAAAAATCGAGAGGGCGAGAAGTGTTCAGAAAAAATAGCGGAGTCAAGGGGCGTGAATAGAAGTTCCAAAAAGTGCAGTGCCGGTACAACCATAATGTGAGTAATAACCCTTATTATTATTGTATTTATTCCCAAAGCAAGCATTATAATTTGTACTACCAATATCCTGTTTTCTCTGGACAGCGTTTGTAGTCCCTGGATCTTTCGCTCTTAAGGGAACGATCCCGAAGGACCCGGAAACCGTCGCGGCTTGTGCCAACCCTATTGACACAATCCGAGCGTTAAAAGTGGTCAGGGGGAAAAAACAAGCTTGTACGGTCTTGGAAGGCGACGGGGAATTAGCGCCCTGAAGGCTTCTAAGGCCAATAAGCGTGACAATATGGCATAATCTTCTGGGGTGGCTCAAGTGAAATCGAATCAGTCTTCATACTTCAGAAACGAGCTATTAGAACAATCATGAAAATGTAGTCTTGTAGAGGGAAATTTAAAGAGTTAAATATACTTACTGTCCCAGGGTTGTATATTTATGAATGTCTTTTGTTTTTGTTTAAAAGTAAGAATCTTTTTCAGAAATACAAATCGAGCCACAATCATAACACAAGAAGTGAAGATTATATATTCCTGTCACATAGGCTAACTTTAACAGAAAAACTACCAAAATATTCAGCTATTAAATTTTTTAATAAGCTACCTGTGCAGTTACAGACAGAAACAAATGTTTTAAAATTTAAAAAATATATATTTAACATTATTACAAAGCTTGAACCATACAATGTAAGAGATTTCATTGAACACAGAGATATTTCGCTTCTGCTAATGGGGGAGACCTCCTAGGATTTCTGGTGCCTGCTTCTGATTGCTTTAGATTTCAGTAAATTTGATGGCTTTGATTGCATTAAATTCATATACCTAAAAAGATAATATAAAAAAGTAAAATAAAAAGAAACATAAATAAATACTTGAGAATACACATCACTAAAGTTTTTTGTATTTTAATGAGTTTTCATAAACTGTGGGGACATTCTGCAATGGTTTTGATGTTTGTTTTTTAATTTTGTTTGTTTAATAGTCCTAATGTCCTAGAAAAGGATGTCTTTTATTAAAGTGTGTTTAGCTTAGGAAAAACTTTTTTATGTCTTTTTAGAGTTTATTTTGTGTGTAACTTTTTTGTTTTAAAGTCGACATAGATAGATAGATAAGTGGGTAGGGTTTGAAATTTAAAAAAAAAACTAACAATACTTAAACTTAAAATTTGCTTTTCTGACACAATTCTTTTAACTTGAGACTGATTTGCAGGTATTGTAATTTAGGCTTAGGTTCATTTGAATAAAGAAGTTTTGAATTTGAATAAGAACATTGGTAGAGAGGGCGAAAAGAATCTGCGAACCAGAACATCTAGACAAAGAATTAAACCATCTTAAAAACGCCCTCGTAGCAAATGGATACACTCAAAGCGACATAGATAAATGTATACGACCAAAGCCGAGCACTAGAAGTAACAGTAGCGGTGGACTGAGCAGCCGCGAAGTTACTTCAAGAGCCTTTCTGCCCTACATCCCTAGAGTGATGGATAGGATCGGACGTATTCTGGGAAAACACAACATAAAAACGATCTTCAAGCCATCTAAGAAGATCGAGAACCACCCCAGATCTGCGAAGGATATAAGGAACCCACTAAGTTCTTCGGGGGTA
The DNA here is from genome assembly GCA_963576565.1 of Aspidapion aeneum. Taxonomy (NCBI): domain Eukaryota; kingdom Metazoa; phylum Arthropoda; class Insecta; order Coleoptera; family Brentidae; genus Aspidapion; species Aspidapion aeneum. The sequence continues at coordinate 67,806,175 of OY755042.1, read as the reverse complement.
TACCGCATTCCCTGTACATGTGGAAGTGTCTACATCGGAACAACCAAACGGTCCGTAAACACAAGAATCAAAGAACACAAAGCCAACTGTCGACTCGGACATACGGAAAAATCCGCAGTTGCAGACCACACACTAAACAATGAAGACCACCGAATAAAATTCGAAGACACACAAGTTCTCTGCGCCTCCTTTTCATGTTATCCAAGACTCTATAGAGAAGCAATCGAAATTCATAAACACCAGCAGAACTTCAACAGATCTGAAGAAACTCTTAAAATTAACAGAACATGGGTACCGGTTCTTAAAAACACTAAACGGCTCGCTTACAACAAAACTCGGGAAAGTGACCAATCACCGACCAGCTCTGATATACGCGCCGCCCACCATAGCGTATATAACGTGCGCCCGCGACAGACTAACCACCAGTCTTCGAGAAGCCGACAAACAGTCAACATCTCCTGAAGATGCCATCCACTCGAGATGGCGAAACGTCGAGAACGAATTTCCAACGACGACGGCCGAACAGCCCGAAAGCACACCCACCATTGGACGATGGCCGCGAAAGCCTTTTACAATTTGAACCCAAAGAAAATTATCATCCATACACAAACGCTACAGTTGTCACCTTACAAAGGGCACTGTGCATAATTTGACAGAACGTCACCCTCAAGTAAACAGGGGCGTCTGTCAGCTTCGTAACAGGTTGCTCTACACAAGGAGCATCTCTGTTCATTGGAAATTGAATTGAATTGAAAATTATCATCCATACTTGCACTCGCACAGTCACCGTCCACACTTGCACAAGTCTACTAGTTAACGGCCCGTCCAATTAACGTAACATCTCCATCGCAAAACAAAATGAATACCATACTCGAAGAAATGAATCTTCTAGCCCAAGATCAAGAACAACGTGGAAAAGATATACAATGATATTTAACAAACATGAAAAAAGATTCATCCAGCAGAAAAACTGTCAAATACTTCGAAGAAAAAGCATTAGCAGTACAAACATTATGGATCACTATTCAACAGAAAGACAAGCAGATCAAGGACCTAAACTACCACTCCCACAACTACCATACGCAGCAATATTTCGAGCAATTGGCAAAAGTATACACAGACACGATCAGCTACATAGAGGAAGGCATTGCTAAAATCAAAATTCAAGCAAAGCAAAAAGACGAGATGAATAAATTAGAAGTTCTGCTAGACCAATTAGAAGAACTTTTGGATGACACTGAAGCAGAGATAAACAGCTCCATACCAAGTAACAGACAAAAACAACTACATGCTAAAATCATAGAGAAATGGAGAGTCATCACGCAGCAATATTTAGAACTCGAGAAACGCTACTACAACTAAGTGATCCTTTAACAGAAACCACAACAATGATGCCAATTCCACAACAAGCTGCGCCAACAATTATTGTGCAACAGCCAAGATCAAGCACCATATCTCTTCCCCAAGTAAAACTACCACTATTTGACAGATCATATGAAGAATGGTCCACCTTCAGAGACATTTTTAAGAACATTATCCACGAAAACGAAGCACTTGACGATATTGAGAAAATGAAATATCTTAAGACCCACTTACGAGGTGAAGCAAGCAGAGTCATCCAACATCTTCAGATAACCAGTGACAACTACACAGCAAGTTAGAACATTCTAGAAAAAAGATACTTCAATGAAAGATTGATCGTTAACAAGCTAATAGACAAAATTCTAGATACTCCGTCAGTCACTCAAGAATCAGCAGACAAATTAAAGCAACTACATGACACCATTATAGAATGTTTAGAAGCACTCAACAACCTTAAAATAAACACAACGTCATGGGGTGCCATCATATCAAGACTAATCTGCCGAAAATGGGACTCTGAGACAAACAAACTATTTGAACAATCTTTACAACAACCAAACAAACTGCAGCATCTAGAAGAAATCCTCAGATTCCTACAAACCAGATTCCAATCAATCGAAGCAGCCGGCCAGAGGAAAAATAAGAGCACTGAGCAAGGACACATTACAACCGAACGCTGTGGATACTGCAACGATGTTAAACACAACATCTACAACTGCTTTAAGTTTCAAGCACTTACTCCTACAACTGGACTTCAAGTGATAAAGGAAAAAAAGATCTGCGTTAACTGTCTGAGACATCCATCACACATAAGATGTCATTCAAGCATTGGTTGCCACACATGCAAAAGACCTCACCACACTATGGTACATGTAAACTTCCAAGATTAACGAAATCAAAATAGACCCAGAGGCAACCATCAGCAACAATACAATAGAAATAATCAACCTAATCAACAGCCGCGACCATCAAGGCAATACTCAGCCAACCATGCTAACAGGCAAAACGAATTCGTTCTGTTGGCAACTGCAATGATTAAAGTTCAAAACAATCAAGGAATGTTCGAGTTTCTTCGTGTATTAGTAGATCCAGGATCCCAATGTACATTTATGACAGAAGAAGCGGCATCAATATTAGCTATACCCCGACATCCAATAAGAGCAGAAGTATCTGGACTTGGAAGTACTGAGCCACAAACCGTTAAGTGGATGGTAGATGCTACATTAAAGCCAAGATTTTCCAGCAACTATGAAATAAATGTTTCATGTATTATTCTCCCAAAATTCTCCCAAAAAAAAACTCAGTCACTTCCAAGTGAAGAAATTGACATTAATATCGACGAATGGAAAAATGATGTATTGGCAGATCCTACATTTAACCGACCTGGACCAATTGACATTATACGCAAAAGAATACGGCGAAATACTACTTGAAGGCATCAGAAAGACAGAAAATGGTTTACTTGGCCAAAAAACTGAATTTGGTTGGATTTTATCTGGCAACATTTTACATAACGAAAGAAAAAATATTCAAGTAATTAGCTTGATATCCTGCATTGAAGAAGATCAACAGCTAACAAAGTTTTGGGAGATAGAAGAAGTATCTCCAGCCAGATCGCTTACCGAAGATGAAAATATATGCGAGGAACACTACCAACAAAATACAGTTAGAAATTCGGATGGAACATACACCGTCTGAATCCCATTCAATAACCAACTTCAAACATTAGGAGCATCAACATCACATGCAGTTGCACGGTTTCTTCAATTAGAAAAACGGTTTATAAGAGATAAGCAACTCGAAGACAGATACAATCAATTTATGGAAGAATATTTAAATCTAAACCACATGCAAAGATGCAGTCAATTATTTAACGGACGTTACTACATTCTCCATCAGCCTGTCATAAAAGAATCCAGTACGACTACAAAATTAAGAGTAGTTTTTGATGCCTCGAGCAAAACGTCAAATGGAGTCAGCCTTAATAATGCAATGTACGCAGGCCCAAAACTTCAACAAGAATTACCAGATATACTTCTTCGTTGGAGAACGCACAAAGTTGTGTTAGCCGCAGACATTGAAAAGATGTACAGACAAATAAAAATTCATGCAGATGACCAAAAATTTCCAACAATTATATGGAGATCTAACCCCAACAAGCCAATGGAAGAATACAAACTAACAACCGTTACATACGGAACTACAGCAACTCCATATTTGGCCATAAGAACGATCCAGCAATTAGCGGAAGATGAAAAATACAATTATCCACTGGCCGCCAGGGTGGCCACACAAGATTTCTACGTTGACGACCTCCTATCTGGAACCAACACAGTAGAAGAAGCCCTTGAAGTTCAAGCAGAACTCACACGAATGTTTAAATCAGGAGGTTTTACACTTCGCAAATGGTACACTCCTCAATTTTTTAGATAAAGAGCTAAGAGAAATAACGGAAGATGGCACAATAAAATCGCTGGGTGTGAAGACACCTTTAGATTCAAGACGCAAATAAACAAAGAACTAAAGATTACTAAACGAACGATTCTTTCCGAAGTTGCCAAGCTATTTGATCCATTAGGATGGTTGGCGCCAGTGGTGATTAAGGCTAAATTATTGATTCAAGAACTGTGGCTTCAAAATCTAAAATGGGATGAGGCAGTGCCAGAAAATATTAAAATTAAATGGAAATTATTTCAAACCGAGCTAATTACTGTAGAAGAAATTATCATCCCTAGATGGACGTTCCAAACCATAAATCGTCAAAATCAAATACATGGATTTTGCGATGCTTCTGAAACAGCATATGGCGTTGTTATATACCTGAAAGTCATCGATCACGACTTAAATAAAACCAAAATAACGTTACTGATAGCTAAATCCAAGATCGCTCCCGCTCGATCAAAAACCACAATACCACGATTAGAACTATGTGCAGCTCTATTTCTGGCAAAGCTTATGAAAAGAACACTAGATGCACTGTCATTAAAAGATATAGACAAATTTGCATGGTCAGACTCAATGATAACTTTAGCATGGATAAAAGGAGATGTATCGAAATGGAAGACGTTCGTTGCCAATCGAGTGTCAGAAATCAATAAATTACTGCCAGAGAAACATTGGAATTATGTAAAAACGGCTGAGAATCCCGCAGATGCTATCTCAAGAGGCATAGACCCAGCAAAATTAAAACAATGTAAAATTTGGTGGAATGGTCCAGAATGGCTAGCATCAACTACCATTTCAGAAAATTGTCCAAAGAAATTGGAACTACCAGTAGTAACCGAAGAAATAAAACGTTGTCATACAACACTAATAAAAGAAAATATATGTGAAGTATTTATCACCAATAGATTCTCATCCTTAACCAAGATGGTTCGCGTCATATCTTGGTGCCGCCGATTGCTAAAAGAAAACTCGCAAAGAAAACGTTTACTAACAGTTCAGGAACTACAAGATACCCTGGATGTACTTGTGAAACAAGAACAAAACTATTAATTTTCGGAAGAAATTAAAACACTAAAAGAAAAGAAACCAATAAATAACCAAAGCAGGCTCATAAGCCTTAACCCATTTCTCGATAACAAGGGCATACTAAGAGTCGGAGGTTTAGAGAAATCCCAACTACAATACGAAGGCAAACATCCAAAAGTTCTACCAGCTCATGGTCATCTCACAAAGGTTATTATTCTTGATGCTCACAGTCAAACACTGCATGGAGGAAACCAACTTTCACTGGCGTATATTAGGAAGCACTTTTGGATAGTCAATGCCAAGACGGTCATAGGAACAACAATAGGAAAATGTGTAAAATGCATTAGATTTAAAGCAGCTACAGTAGATCAACTAATGGGAAATCTTCCAGCACCAAGAGTAACACCTTCTCATCCCTTTGAACATACAGGTGTAGACTATGCCGGACCTCTACAAATACGAACAACAAAAGGAAGAGGCCATAAAGCATATAAAGGATACATTGCGATATTTGTTTGTTTTTCTACCAAGGCAGTGCATTTAGAAATTGTTAGTGATATGTTCTCCGATACATTCTTGGCTGCCTTCCGACGTTTTATTTCACAAAGAGGTCGCTGTGCACACATGTATAGTAACAATGGTACCAACTTTGTTGGAGCTAGCAGAATCCTGCAAAAAGAAATTTATAACACAATACAAAATTCCAATATTCAAGACGCACTCACCTCAGTTGGAACACCATGGCATTTCATACCTCCAGTGGCACCTCATTTTGGTGGACTATGGGAAGCTGCCGTCAAATCGATGAAGTACCATCTTAAAAGAACTATTGGAGAAACTTGTTTGACATATGAAGAAATGTCAACTCTGATAAGCCAAATCGAAGCCTGCCTCAATTTACGGCCACTCTGCCCATTATCAAACAACGTAAGTGACTTTGATGCACTAACTCCGGGTCACTTTCTTATTGGAAGGCCGTTAGTAGAACCGCCAGACCCAATCAATGCATCAACGACACCCAATTTAACAGAAAGATGGAAGTTAATACAGAAAATTAAAAAAGACTTCTGGAGGAAGTGGACCTGCGACTACCTACATCAACTGCAACAGCGCTATAAATGGAGAAATCAACAAAAAAATCTTCAAGTAGGAGAGCTTGTTATTGTCAAGGCTCAAGAGGTCAATCCTAGTAGATGGCCGCTGGCAAGAATAACTGAAGTACACATATCTGATGACAACATGGTACTTTGAAAAAATCTGATGGACATCCAATGAAACGGCCAGTGCATAAGTTGATTCCAATCCCGTCAGAGAAATCGATGACATCAGCGATAACGTTAAAGCCAAGCGCCATCAATCGACGCATCCAAAGAAACACACCGTGCTGTGGAGAAAAATTATCATAGCAATTATATTTATTATGACGTTAAAAACTAGTACAGCACTAAACTTCGAAGTACATTACCCACCACCTGAACTTTACATTGAACATATTGGGCATGCGAAAATTAACCGAGGTCATCGAAGAAATAACTGGACAAGAAGGACAACACATGTAGAAAATTTCGAGCCCTTGTTATAATATGAATATCGTGTACATATCTTATTCGAATTTAATTTATAAAGGAGTAGGTAAGCCGCGTTGATCGAGTCCTCCACGAAAGACCATAGGCGCGCGTGCAAACAAAAATTGAATCGGGTGTCATCGGATGTTAACGTCGGCTGTCGTCAACGGGAATGCGGCCGGTCGAAGGTCAAGCGAAACGAAAAAGTAGGTAGACTGATTAATAAATACCTGCCTACCCAGGTCGATTTAATTTTCTGTTTTATAATATTTGGGTGATCTGTGATATAAACCCAGAGCGGAGGCAGTTGCAAATTAACAGAAAAAAACTGAAAAATTTTAATTTTTAAAAGGTCATTATAACCATTTTTTGGATTTTTATGAAAAGTTGAGAAATGTCGCATATTTTATATGGTTCGGTTAAAAAATTAAAAGGAGCAAACCGGGTGGGCCAAAAAAAAACCGGACAATTTTTTTTCATGATAACTATTGAACTATACACTATTGTTTTTAATGAGACAAACTGCACTTGGCAGAGAATGGATCAGAGTTTTGACTAAAAATATTTTTTGTCCGCCATCGCAAAATTCAAGATGGAGGACGAAATGAAATTGTACCCTTCAAAGATGCTCGTTTATTCTTGTGTTGCGAACATGTTTTCATTATTTTTTTTTAATTAGTAAGAAGCTGTATTCTTGCCACGTACAAAAAGGTACGACTCAGCAAAATCGGTTTAGTGGTTCTAAAAAAAATATTTTTGTTTCAACCATTGTTTTACATATTATACGATTGCCTTGCCAATCATGTCTGCATTTATTTCCTTATAAATTCATTACTACTGATCCGATTTTAATAAAATAAAAAACATCTTGGTTAGAATTGATTTCTTTTTAAAGATCATGATCAAAGTTTATCGCCATCTTAAAATTTAAGATGGTGGACAGAATTATACTTGATTCTTCAAAATGGCGTGTTTATTCTTATTTTCCGAAAACGTTTTAGTTTTTCTTTAATTTATAGAAAAGCGCTACTTTTCCCCCACAAAACGCGGTACAAATTAGTAAAATCGGTGTTATGGTTCTGAAAAAATCAATTTTTTTTCAACCTTTGTTTAACATATTATACGATTGCATTGCCAATCCTCTCTGCATTAATTTCCTTATAAATTCGTTATTTCTAAACCGATTTTAGTAAAACAAAAAAATCATGGTTGAGAATTGGTTTCTAAAGATCAATCAGTTTGCACTATAATGTTTTTATTTGACTAAAATTGGTTCAGTAGTAATGAATTTATAAGGCAATAAATGCAGACATGATTGGCAAGGCAATCGTATAATATGCAAAACAATGGTTGAAACAAAAATATTTTTTTTAGAACTACTTAACCGATTTTGCTGAGTCGTACCTTGTTGTACGTGGCAAGAATGCAGCTTTCTTACTAATTAAAAAAAATATGAAAACATGTTCGCAACACAAGAATAAACGAGCATCTTTGAAGGGTTCAATTTCATTTCGTCCGCCATCTTGGATTTTGCGATGGCGGACAAAAGAATATATTTGGTCAAAACTTTAATCCATTCTCTGTCAAGTGCAGTTTGTTCCATTAAAATCGATGGTATAGTTCAAAGTTATAATAAAAAAAAATTGCCCGGTTTTTTTTGGCCCACCCGGTAATAGCAAATTTCTATATTTTTCATATCGACGATGTTAAGACAGAAAGGCGTTAAGGCTATTTCCTAAATTTTTAAGGAGCCAAAAACGTTTTCCGCCCTTATGAAACGGACGATAGAAGAAGCTATATTTGCAACAAACATTCTAGGTATAGAACTTGTTTTTTTTTAAACTATATAAAAAATTTTAAGTTTTTTTAATTCGAGGGTATCTTAGAACTTGGCGGTTACGCCTTTTTTCTAATTTAGATTGCGCTTACGTCTTTTCAAAAGGACATAGGCCTTTTTTCGTGGATTATAAAAAACAAAACTTAAAAGCAGATTTTTTTTAACTAATAAATAAATTTTTACATTTTCTGTAAAAACAGGGTTTATAAAAATGTAAGTAATATTTACCTTTTATTCACATAAGCGATATGTACATTTTAAGTTATGTACTTAAGTTAACTTTGATAGTTTTTTGAGTTAAATCTTAAAAAATTAATAGAATATTACAGTGGTGTAAAGTAGATGATGGGCATAAGGGGCACCTTATATTTACGACCGAATTGTGTTGAGACAAAAGCAGGATTTCCGGAGGGGAGGGGCCAAAGTGGCAGCAAACCTTAAAATATTTTTTATTAGTGGTTTTTGATAGATCTGAGGTGTGAGATTTAGTATATAAGGGAGATATATGGCGCGCAATTTTTTAAAAAATTAAGTAAAATTTGTGACAAATTTTAAATAAGTGATGCTGCTAAACTAAAAAAATAAGTTATATGGCCGGGCCCCTCTGGCCCCCCCTTGACTGATTTACAATGCTTTATAGAGTTATCCAACTAACCTCATAAAAAAAGAATTGAGCTTTAATATCTGATACATATCGGTAATAAGACCTTCCAATATAAGCATATGGCAACAATACTTTAAATAGGCCCAAAAATAAATCCCATTAAACAGCATTAGAAAATATTTTCTAAAAACTCAGTCATTACAGTATAGTAAGCAGTTAGATTCATTTTAGATAATATTTAGTCTTTGACATCCTCCTGGGCCTTATTATCGGGCGGGCCTTACTTATAATGAGCTTTATTTATGGAATTCGAAAATGTTATTTAGGTGGTCTAAAACTAAAATAAATAATTACAAATAATAAAGAAACTTAATTAAAGTGTATTTCTTATTATTATTTTTAACATTAAAAAAATAACAATATTTTAAAAACACAAAATTCTGGAAAGTTAAGAGAATTTGGAATCGTAAATCTTGTGGCCGCTTGCATTTCGATTAAATTGCTTTGCCTTACATCATTTTATTTTATTTTATCCTGCAAAAAAGGGCAAAACATCGTTTAATAATGAGGCCCAGTGGCGAATATATGGGGGGCCCGGGCCCCCCCCCCCGAAGCTAATATATTTTTAGAAATTTTCCACACATTTCATGAATACAAACATAAAATACGGCCTCATGGGGTCTCGCCCCCCCCCGGCACTATCTCGCCCCCCCTGAAACGTTTTTCTATATACGCCACTGATAAGGCCCACAGTATGAGTGTAAGGCCCTGGCCTTGTGATCAGACAAGCTCTTTGGCTTTATTTTCAGAGAACTACTGTGTTGTATACTACTATTACTGCTAAAAATAAATGGATTTACGGCGGATCTGATACCTTTCTAGCTCATTAGCACACTCCACGCTATACATATCAGCTTTGTTTGCAAATATCTCAAACGAAAGCTCCTACGAATTTTTTGGTTACTATACAAATTATTGAGAAAAATTTTTAAATGTCAAAAAAATGAGATAACCATTAATGGATTTTGACCAAAATCTAATTGGCTCGTTACAGTCTCGAACACTTTTTTTGTGTGAAAATCTCATGAAAATCGGTTTAGCGGTTTAGGAGCTATCGTGTTACGGGCAGGCATACCCACACACAGACAGACATCACGACGATATTGCTAAGATTGTCCAAAATACACCCAAATAACGCATTTTCGGCAATTATCTCAAGAAACTTTTTCTTCGAAAATAAAACTTTCTCTAGCCAGTGCTGCGCTAGACCAGGCAAAAATTTAGAATTTCCAAATTAAATTTTTGCCTGGTCTACGTGGGCTACGAAGGTAAAAATTAGGAAATGAAAATTTGAATGCAAAAATATTTAGAGTAATAAAAAAAGTTCTATACTGTCAAACCCTGTCACTTCTGATAGTCCACATACCTGATGTTTTTATTATAGTTGGTTTACCAAAAAGCACATGGTAATTGCAGTGACATTACATGCAGACCTAACGTAGAGGTTTTTCGCGGGATATCACATGTCACTAAAGGGTATTTTAACTAAGGTCACTCATCGTAAAGCTTGCCTTTATGATCAGTGTCCTTTATTTTTAACGTCTTTTCAGGTTGGGATTGCTTACTTTATTTCTTAGATAGAAGAGACGGGTGGGTCTTATTAAAGGGTGGGCCTTATACCCCTCAGCCACCTTATACAATTGGATTTTTTTTTTACTTTTATTTGATAACATATTAAAAAGTAGGAAAGTTTGTTTTTACCATAATCTATTTCCAGATTCTTCAAGGGGCTTGAGTCCCCAACCCTTTATCCCCCCTTCCCATACGCCAATTGAAAATAATAATTTTTTTTGGAATAATTGAGTAAGAGTTGAATATAAAAAAATTGCATGTTACCACTTATTTACTTAGTGAATTATTTAAGTTTTGGAAACTATATTTTTTTAGGAGCTTAATGAAAAGAATCTTCGTGATATTTTTCTTTAAAAAATGGAAACTAACCTGTCAAAACAAATCAAATATCTAAAAAATCTACCTCTCGGGGCATGTCACCACCACCTAATTTGGTTGTCAAACCCTTATTTTTAAAGGAATTGCCAAATAAGGCACAGATTTATTCTGATACAGTAAATAAGTATAGATCAAATTACTAAAAAGTCAATAAGAATTAATTCGATTTTCGGTTCGGTTATTACAGTAAATAATTATAGATCAAAATGACTAAAAAGGCATCAAGAATTAATTCGATTTTCGGCCAGTATCTACCTACTGCTTTATATAATAGTCGATCGAATTTGTGAAAAATGTTTTAAAAGGCTATATTATAATATCGTCCCCTGAGTGCCACAACTAGATAAATTGAAATTATAGTTTTGTGTGTCAACTCATGCTTCCGCTGGCTGGACCTGCATTGTTACGCGACACACGCCCGCTATTCCTCGAATTTTATTGGCGGCTTAAGAACTTAGGGTGACCATTCGGCTACTTCTTTATCAGCTCAGTACCAGGGAACATATAGGCGAAGTGTACTTAAAATGGGATAGTAAGGTAAAATGGGATACCGGCACTCCTGACCAAACTAAAGGTAGCAATGTTGCGCTGTTTCACTAGATTCGTTGAATGGGATCGACGTAGACCTCCGTTTTTTTTTAACTCGGTCATTAGATGGTTACAAGAACGTGCAGTAATTTTTTTTATTTTTGTGTGTTCCGCTTGTAACTTTTTATTTAAATGCTGTTAAAATTGACTACTGAATAAGGTAAGATATTATATTCTGCTATTGATATTTGCAAAGTTTATAGTCTTGGCTACCATCAAACATGCTGTTTTTGGCTCAATGAGAAACAATTAGAAAGTAGAATTAGTTTAAATATTTTATATGAGATTGAGGTAAAATAGGAAATTGCTAAAGTAGCTAAAATGGGATATCCCGTTTATCCTCAATTAAATGAAAACTAACTAATTTTGAGTTTTACCGAGAAAAAATTTGTTTTAGTTATACGCATCCTTGTGCGATATTAAGAATTAAGAGCATATTATTTTTAAGATTCCTAAATTATTTGTTTAAACAAATTCTATTTCATTTTAGTTTTATCTTTGTGTGGTATTTTTTTTATTAAACTAGTTTTTTTGTATTTTTAATGTTAATTTTATATCCTATTTTACCCTAATAATATTTCCCATTTTACCTGCACAATTAGGGTAAAATGGGAAACTGCAGATTTTTCAAAATAACAAATTATTTTTGTGTTTAAAGTACTACAAATGAAATATAACAAACCAAAAAGGATATTTCATCAACAGCATAATGTTTTAAGCCAATAACGTTAAAACTTCTTTTTGTATAAATTTTTAAAGCTCTAGTATCCCATTTTAAGTACACTTTCCCTATGCCACCAGTACTGATTTTAGAGTCGTCTGTCCTGACTAATTTTTTATTGTCATAATTTTTTACTGATTTTTAAGGAAAATGATCATTTGTACTGGTCTATCTTGTTGATGACGCGACGCAACGTCGTCTTATAATTTGGCGTACATATAGGGGCATTTCCGAGTCATTGCGGGGGCCTTGACTGCGCATTTCCGGGGCCTTGCTCGAATTGCCTGGGCATTTCCGGACCATATATATTGCTGAGTTGGTCGTCAAAAATTCTTTAAAATGACCGGAGGATTTTTGGGTTGTCAAAAATGTTTTTCACCGAAGTTAGTGGACTTTGAGGGCATGGCCTGAGCATTTATTGGATATTTAAATGCCCTTAATTAAGACACAAAAGTTAGCACCGATGAACTCCTCGGACAGGTATTTAACCAGCATAGCAATATCAACTTTATATATACCAAATATGTTTTCGTAGCTAGGCGGGTAAAAATGGTTTCGTTTTTCTCTTATAGAAAAAAATGGCGTAACGAAATCTTTAAAAGAAATTGCGCCGCGAAAAAACATTTTGGTAAAAACTGAAAAACTTGATGGCGCAAGCGAAAATTATAGAAAAATTTTAAAAAAATTATGAACGGTCTAAAATTTTAGCATTATTTGGTGCTATTCAGTAAAATGTCCTGATTTTTTGAGATAAAATAAATATATATTTTTTTTAGTTAAACGATTTTATTAGAAAATTGCACTTAAAAATTATTTGCTAGATTACTTCTGTCTAGATTTACCAATAGCGTTACTGGTACATTAAATATTTTTATGTTTGATATAAAATCGTGGCGCGATTATTAACGATTAAATTGAGAAGTAAACACGCCACGATTTTATATCAAACTTTGAATTGAATTGATGAGTATCAATTTCTTTAATTAAGCACCACGACTTTGTATCGAACTTAAAAATATATAATGTGTCATATACTGTAGTCAACACAAATCTTCTAAATTATTTTTTACTTTTTAGTACAATTTTCCAAAAAAATCGATTAACTAAAAAAAATAATACTTATTTTATTTGTTACATTTCTCTTAATGAAAAAAAAAGAAGATGCAGGATCTATAATTATGGCTTCACAGTCTTTTCATTTCTAGCAGTGCCTCATGATTACAAGGTTTCTTTCCTGTCAATATTGTACAATCCAATTTCTCAATCCTTAGTTTATCAAGCGATACTCCCCTATGTATCTATTTAGATATCAAAGTTCTGCATTTACCCCTTTTACACTCCTCGTATGTTGGTATTTATTTAAATATCAAAGGTCAGAATTTACCTCTTTTACACTTCTCACCAACCCCTTAATTCCGTTTTTTTTCATAAAATTGGATTGTCACTAGATCAAATCATATCTGAAACTCGCATATTCGTGTCTGTTTTGATTACTAGTTATGAATTTACCCCCTTTACAGCCCTGACGTCCCACTACCGCCGTTTTTTTGTCATAAAATTATATTGTCACCAGAACAAATTATAAATCTGAAAACGGCATGTTTCTATTTGTTTTTTTTACAAAGTTCTAAATTTACCCCCTTTACAGCCCTTACCCCTTACCACCCCCTACTTCCGATTTTTGTTCATAAAATTGTATTGTCACCCGATCAAATCATACATCTGAAAACCGCATGTTTGTATCTGTTTTGGTTTCAAAGTTCTGAATTGCCCTCCCTTACACCCCTCAGCTACCCCCGTATTTCCGATATTTTTAAAGAAAATTGTATTATCATTACACCAAATCATAAATCTGAAAACCGCATGGTCATATCTGATTTGGTTTCAAAGTTATGGATTTATCCCTTTTACACCCCTTAACCACCTTCTACCACCCATCTGTTTTCATAGTATTGTATCGTCATCGGACCTACACTACTTTGCTAAATTTCATTAAAATCGGTTCACGGAAAATGTGTCAAAAATAAATCGCTAGATTTGATGACAGACATCGCCAAGCTCTGTGAAGTTAATAAAAATCGTTTAAAACATGGTCACCTTAATAGTGTATCTGAACAGGAGCCTTGCATGCCTCCGCCACTGACGAAAAGCGGCGCGAAAGCCGAGTTCTCATTGTGAATTCAAACTCGCAAGGAAACGTTCGCAGAGCCCTCTTCTTCTGGCAACGTTTAACTGGACTCGCGATTGAGCGATTTGGCGAAGGTTATTTAGATGTTATATGTTCTCTGCCGAGGTACATTCAGAATGGAACTAAGATTTAATAAATCAAAAATTTTAAATGACACCATCAACATAGCGACCTCAATTGAACAACTAGCTTCTCTTTGTGAGAGGGCCAGAGAATTAGCATCAAACACAGAGTGCACTTCGCTAAATCACCACCTGAAGGAAAAGCAGCAACAAATTGAATGGATGAATAAAGGAATGCAAAGATTATTCTCCAACAACCGCACCAAACGAGGCCTGTTGGGAAAACTTATGACTTCAGTATTTGGAGTAAATGACGAGGTTTATACAGATATTGAACAGTTAGATAAGAACCAGAAAGAATTGATTAAAGCATCAAACCACCAAACAAAGTTTATGCTACATGCATTAAGTACGAACGACACGGAAGTAAGAATCCATCACCAGTTAGATAGATTTAAGCAGAAACTTAACGAAGCTATCGAAACAATTCACAATATGCATAACTGTTACAGAAAGCTTGATGAAAACAAACTTAATATTCAACTGTTAAGTACATACCAAGTAATGTCGAACTACATAGATGAAGTTACTGACTATCACAAAAACTTCTATACTTTCATTATTATAGAGGACAAATTTTTGAAATTATATCTCCAGCTCACGTTATATCACCATTGCATCAGCAAATATGAACCTTCCTACAAATATAAAAATAATTACATACCCACTTCTACAAACCAAGATTAAACACAGCAAGGAATTCATCCACGTGTTTGGACATTTCATTATCACGGAAAGCAATGAATTTTTGCTGATAAAAGCAACACCAATTCCTCTAAAAGTGACAGCAGAAGCTTACTGGATTTTAGACATACCAGGTGAACTATTGGCAGTAGACTACAATTCACAGCTGTATTTTCAAATAAATGAAGTAGAACTAAGAAATGGTATCAGCATTGGCCAAGAAACATTTGTTTGTTCCCCAACCACCATGTAGAGTAATATAGAATCAACCACCAATTGTATCATCGACGAAATATACCAACGTTCTCAAAATACTTCCTGCAACCTGCAAAAGAGAACATTTACCTCAAAAATAATATGGAAACGTCTAAACACTCCACTCTTGACCATACAGGAATCTTGACCATCTCACAAAATTGCATAACCAAATTTTACGGAACCCCAACTTCCCGGCAATACAGAGATAACCATTTTAGAAGAACCAGTTTTAGACGCTTCTTCCTCTTTAAACAAACTGAAACAAGAGGAAATAGACATCCAACAAAAATTAAGTGAATACAGATGGTCCTCAATTCATCACATGGCAACCAGCAGCACCATCATTTCTGGACTTGCCATCATCACAGTACTGTCATTAGTGGGGTACCTTTATCAGAAAAGGAAATCTAAAAGGTCAAAACCGAAATGAACAGATGAAGACTTTGTCGGAATACCTCTAGCAACTCTCAGAAGCCTTAACAATCTTTCCCATGATGTCAATGAGGCCGGCCAAAATGTCTAAATATAAGAAAATTCTTATATTTAGGCATAAAGACTTTTTAAATATTATTTGGGAATGTAGTCCACCAAACATTCTGCTGACATAGAAAATCAACGAAAATTGCACTCGGATGTTTTTGAATTCCTAAGGCGATGACCTGGGCATTGACGCAATAGGAAATACCAGTTACCAATACCTACTTTAAATACCTATCGACACGATCGATGCCTTCAAGCCAGGGGACAATGACACGTGCAGTCAGCAATTTTTTTGGAAACTTATGTATTAATTTTACGTCATACTTTAGTATAAAAGCATGTATTGATACCTTCAATAAATCAGTATTAAACCTGTTATGGAATTTTACTCTATACACGCAAAACAAATCACTAAGCCTATATCCGGAGTGTGAGGCTGCACTCCATACACAAACGCTACAGTTGTCACCTTACAAAGGGCACTGTGCATAATTTGGCAGAACGTCACCCTCAAGTAAACAGGGGCGTCTGTCAGCTTCGTAACAGGTTGCTCTACACAAGGTGCATCTCTGTTCAGGTGCCTTTCTGCAAAACATGGTGTAACACATAATCCAGGTTGGTTTTCGCAAATGCACGTGTTCACCTGTAAACAAAACCACACTCAGCAAACCAACGGCCACTCAAATGGCCGTGCGCGCGATTCCAACTTCGCGATAAACCAAAGAAACCATAGCAAGAAGCGCCATCTACCGAGATACGAGAGAAACAAAAAACCAAAAGCAGGCGAAAACACTGCTATACAATATCGATCAATGAAAAGATCGAATGCAAATAAAAGAAAACAACTATAGTCCGTGACCTACGACAGCTCTTTGTCTTTCAGTCCGGATCAACATAGATTGCATTTTTACCCGTCTTCAAGACAGTGAGCGTCAATCAACGGAATTTTTTAGCCAAATAATACTAACAAACGTGGAATTTCGTACCCGTGAATTTAAAAATCATACAAGTTTCGTGGCTAATCGGGCAAAAAGGATTTTTTGTTTCCCTTATATTTTTCCGTGGGTAGCATTCGATCTTTTCATTGATCGATATTGTATAGCAGTGTTTTCGCCTGCTTTTGGTTTTCTGTTTCTCTCGTATCTCGGTAGATGGCGCTTCTTGCTATAGTTCTCTCACTAATTACATTTAATTAGAGACAAAACCGTCTGATTAACTTCGCAAGATTTGTCACATTACCAGCAGTGTTCTGAGGAGTCCCATAAGGACGAAACGGTTAACTGTCAACACTTATTAGGTGTCCATTAGATCTTGGACCCCCGTGAGGTTAAGCTTTCAGGCTACCCACGGAAAAATATAAGGGAAAGAAAAAATCCTTTTTGCCCGATTAGCCACGAAACTTGTATGATTTTTAAATTTACGGGTACGAAATTCCACGTTTGTTAGTATTATTTGGCTTAAAAATTCCGTTGATTGACGCTCACTGTCTTGAAGACGGGTAAAAATGCAATCTGTGTTGATCCGGCCTGAAAGACAAAGAGCTGTCGTAGGTCACGGACTATAGTTGTTTTCTTTTATTTGCATTCGATCTTTTCATTGATCGATATTGTATAGCAGTGTTTTCGCCTGCTTTTGGTTTTTTGTTTCTCTCGTATCTCGGTAGATGGCGCTTCTTGCTATAGTTCTCTGACTAATTACATTTAATTAGAGACAAAACCGTCTGATTAACTTTGCAAGATTTGTCACATTGACCAACAGTGTTCTGAGGAGTCCCATAAGGACGAAACGGTTAACTGTCAACACTTATTAGGTGTCCATTAGATCTTGGACCCCCGTGAGGTTAAGCTTTCAGGCTACCCACGGAAAAATATAAGGGAAACAAAAAATCCTTTTTGCCCGATTAGCCACGAAACTTGTATGATAAAATTTAATATTTCGTGCTGTTTTATAAAACTAAATAATTTATATTATTAAATTAGGTAAACTTGAGAAGGCTAGTTTATGTTTTTAAAACCTAATTTCTCAAGATAACCTGTATGTTTAAATAATAAACTTAACGAAAATATAGAATTATGTAAAATGCTATAATTTTATAATTAAACATATAGCAAGCCGGTTTTAAGGCATAGTTTTTAAACTGTATTTTGACCTACAACTTACTACTACTATGTCGGTTTAGAACGTTTTTCTACGTTGTCCGGCGCCTACTCTCCACCTCCTTCGATCCTGACAGTCATCTTCCGTTTGACTCATTGATTTTTGGATTGACTGTTGCCATTCCAGTTTAGGACGCCCTCTTTTTCTGCGCCCTATTGGTTGCCATTCTAGGACCTGCTTTGGTTATCTTTCGTCGCTCATCCGTTGTACATGGCCATACCATATCAGTTGCCTTTTAGTGATGCCATCCGTTATGCTTCCCTCGATTCCCATTCTTTCTTTTATGATCTCATTTCTTATATGATCTGTTCTAGATATTCTCATTGATCTTCTTATTGCATCCATTTCGACACTTTCCATTTTTGCTTTGTATTTTTCTGTTACGCGACAAGTCTCTATTCCATACAACAGCGTGCTTTTCACCATTGTTTCATATATGCTAAAATTTACATTCTTTTTTATCTCTCTGCTCCATAAAATACTGTTAAGACAACCAATAACCTTTTTTGCTTTTACTATTCTTTTTTCCAGTTCTTTACAGTCTGTTCCCGTCTTATCAAATGTGACACCCAAGTATACATACTTATTACATGGAGATATTGTTTGTCCATTTTCTAGTTTTAATTCACTTGATTCGTTTCCAATACATAAGTGCTGTGTCTTGTCCACGTTCACTGTTAACCCCTGTAACGTGTCATTTTTACGTTTAAGGCAACGTTACATATTTGGTTGTTTGGGTGGATAAGCAAGGCTCTTTGACTCGTCTTTCTGTACACAAATTAAGGGTATTTTATAGAGCTAGGTTTGGAGGTTATATAGTGTCCAAAAAGTTACCTTATAAAGGAGACATTCCATCGAATTACTGTGGACGCTACGCACATCGCATTATCTGGACATCGTAATTGGAATTTAGGATCACAGGTTTCGGGAAAATCACATAAAAACTTTTGATTGTTTTGTTTATCTGAAATTTCATAGTTTTCGTTGACTGTCATGACAATGAACAGCGATTCTGCTGGGGAATGGCGGCGTTGCCGCATCACAAATGGTTTCAGTAACAGGGAGGAAACATTTAGATGAACAGTTCATTCGCTTATGTTTATTTTCGAGGATATTGGGACAATCCGAACCCCATATCCTTCA
Source organism: Aspidapion aeneum (assembly GCA_963576565.1). Classification (NCBI taxonomy): domain Eukaryota; kingdom Metazoa; phylum Arthropoda; class Insecta; order Coleoptera; family Brentidae; genus Aspidapion; species Aspidapion aeneum. The sequence continues at coordinate 67,786,985 of OY755042.1, read as the reverse complement.
CGGATTAGCTAGTTTTGATAGCACGAAAACATATTTAGGTTCACGGTTTGACCAGTAACAACCGAGGCTCCGCCACTTTGATATCTTTATTAATTTGATAGGGAAAGGATAAAATAAATACGAGTTATGCAAGTAAATGGGAGATGAACGAGGGATAAAAAACCAAGACTAAAAGAATAAACGAAATCGTGTGAGTTAACATCTGAACACACTTGTGCCGAGTTTAAGCAGTAGTTCAGTGTGTATTTTTAGGTTCAGGTTCAGAAACAACTTTATTAATGTAGAAATGTTTTACAAAAATGGCGTCAAACCATATGAATCTTAGAGAAAACATTTATAAAGAGCAAAGGAAACTTTTGACTAAACTGTAACTAAAATACAACTAAATTCTACACTTAGTATAGCTTTACTCATATGGGAATTGGTTGAGTGTTCGAATATTCCTGGGTTTGATGCAAGCTCTGATCTCCAGTAATTGATTTTACAGTTGATGGTTTCAATGCTGAGCTTCTTACAGTCCGTCTGGTTATTTTCTTCCTACTTGATATGTTGGCAGGGGTCCGGTAGGCAAATGTTCGGTCTATGTATGGAGGGTGTCTCGACGTCCTTGTTATAAAAATTTCAACCGTGGAAATAGATCCGACAACACCTCAAGGTGCGTTTTACGTATTTTTCAATATCCCCTTGGACGGTGCTGCCCCTATATACCGGTACGAAACTATTTATGTATTTCCTCATTGGTTAGTTTGAAAACCGCGGGTTTTTCTTCCAGTCTTGCAACCGAAATTGGATATTTTTTGGCGAAAAAGTTTTTTTTATAAATAGGTTTGCATCCTTTATTTGAATTTAACCGGGAAGATTAGGTTGGTATTGCGTTTTGCTATCCCCACCACATTTATGAAGCGGTTTCCGGCGGCTTCCGTATTCTGGTGTTCTCGACAAAGTGCTGGTCTCTTTGCTAACGAATTTTGACTGGGTCGGCAACAGGTCTCTGGGATCGCCATTGTTTTTGGTTATTGGCACTGCAGCGATTGTAGGAGATATCCCAGAGACTGTGAGGAGTGAGTCCGTCGTGTCTAGGCGAAATCTAGATTGACGCTCGCACCCTGTTGAAGGGGATTTAAGTCGGCCTACGCCGTTTCTACGGAAAGAGCAGTGCCCTGTCAATTCCATCGACGGGACAGTCGGGCTGGACGCTGGTGTGAAGCCAGGTGTAGCCAGTTGTAACCCTGGGAAAGGTACGTTAGGGTTATTTTAGTTCATCTGTTTAAATCTACTTTATTTTATTGAGTCGACATGGGGTTCTCGATTTAAGTTACTCGGTGTAGGGGAACTTCATGCAAAATTGACGAATTCCAGGAAACTGAAACATTTCATTTTCCACAGGGTTCCACGCTCGGGCAAAGATCCAGCACACATTCGAAACCACGTGCTGCCCTAGTACCATGTGCTAGTTAGTCAGGAGGGGAGACGCGGGCAGAATTGAACCCGGAGTAGCAGGAGGAGAACAAACCAGAGCAGCAGTAGTAGGGGAATGTCTGGACAACAGAACTCCAGGTTTACAAAATAAAATATATTTTTTTTATTTACCCATACAATAATCCAGGACCAAGGTAGGAGCAAGCTTAGATATAATTTTTTTTACATATAATTTTCCATATAATTTTTTTTATTAAGTACAACTTTTGCATTTCTTGTAAACGCCAGATAAGGTATGACGTCATATCCCTAGTTTTGCGGCATATTCACTACATTGACTTGTTTTCCTTCATTTCATTTATTTAAGATAATTTTACTGTCAAATTTAAAGTGCCTTGCTATTTTGGCCCTGACTTGTTTGGTATTTTTCTCAGGTTTTACAATCAAAATATACAAGATGAACTAAATTTCTGTGTTATTTGTACAATCCAGTGAACCAACTTTGCAGAGACAAAAGAGAGATGAGGTTATATTTTTTTTAGCAGTTTCCTTACATTGTTCTGCCTCATGGGGTAGATCTCGGACTGGGTTGCTGTCTGTCTCATTCTACCTAGCGTAGAATGATGACAGCGGATATTTGGTCAAGATCTCCCCGGTGACGGAATAATTTTGGAAGTATATATATGGTTTTTTTTTAACAATCATTCATATAATTGAGTCCTACGCTACTGACTCAGATGTAGGTACACTATGACCTGTTAAAGGAGTCCATCTACCTGTAAAGTGCTTCTAGTTTTGTCATCTTAATTCAATCTTGTAGAATTTTATTTTGTCTATTAGTCAATTTTTTTTGGTTTTTTTTAATTACACAAATACTCTGGAGGCCTCGGAAGTAGGTAGAATTTCATTGTTTGGCTGCAACGTTTGGGTTGAACTGTATTTTTATCAAGATCTTCTTTGTAAAACATTGATATTAAAACACTGTGGCGCACGTAAAATTTTCTTATTTCTGAACCCCCCCTTCTTCACTGTATAAAAGTTACCGGGCATATCAATGTTTTACCTAGCTAGAAAATACAGTTCTGCTTCCAGATATTTGTTTAATTATTCAGTGGGTTTGTTGTGTCACAAGCTGGCAAATTGGTATTATTCTAATTACCGTGTCACAAAATGGCAGCAACGTCTTTAAGCTGCCACAAGTGTCACCCAACGCATTTTAATAGGCCACAAATTGGCGCCCTACGTGTGTTTTGGCTAGTTTTTTTTTAACATCTGATGTAATTTTTTTGTTCTTTTTTTAATTTGAAAAAAAAAGAAAAAACTTTTTTTTTGAATTTTTTGGAATTAAAAAAAAAAATGTGGTTCAGCCAAACCCAGGTTAAAGGCTTTCAGTGGCTGTCGGTGTTTTTTGATATCCAATCAATTTTTTTAATGAAAAACAAGATCATTGGTTTTCGGAAATAACACTTTTTAAATATTTTTTGGTAATATTTTGATTTGGAACTCGGTTTGTCGTTTTAGTAATTCTCATAGGTTTTTGTTAGCTTATCTTCACAGGTTTTTTCTTGGAAAATAAAAGATTCATTTTTATTTATTAAGGAAGAATAAGTGGATAAAAAGCATGGGAGTTTTTATTGAACGGAGTCCAACTCATGTCTTAATTCTTTAAAGTTTTTTTTTGTAAGGAAAACATGTTTTAATTTTTTAATTTTTTTAAAGAAGAATACAGCAATGTAAATTTACTTCAATTTTTTTGTTGATTTATAGGTGGATGGACCTCCAGACATGGTCTTTTTATGTTTTAAATATATGACATAGGTAGTGTGTTTTTATTCTAACAATTTTTTTTGCAGGTTGCCTACTACTAATATGTTATTATTTCCTGCTTGTGATAAGATAGAAATTGTTTTACAGATTATTTTTTAGTGCAGTCAATTTATTTAGGTCAACAAGTTTTTTTTTGGTGATTTTAATTTTTTGTGGGATATCACTACTTGGAAGTTGGAATATTTATACAGGGTTTCACACAAATTTTTCTTGGCTGGGTTGTTTTAAAGTAAATATAGCTTAACAGCTAGTAGATTTGTTTAGTTGAAAGTATTAATTAGTAATGAAAGAAAAGGAAAATTAGTTTATTTTGCTTTGTCATTTTCTTTTCTTGTTTTTTTGGTGGTAACTGTTGATGACAATTAAGACCTTACGTCACTCAGTTACATCGGGTCAGAGGAGGGTACTACTACTAGTGTCGGCTCGGGAGGTTAGGAAACACAAGGCTAAAATCCCTAGAGCGACATATTGGCTGAAGATCAACGCCAGAGGTCCAGTTAACATTTTTTTTTGGGTATTTTTGTTGGGGCAGTTTTTTTTAGGTCTTTGGTTGCCAGTTTAGTTGTCTAGTTGTGTTTTCGTGACTGGTCAAATTTTTTTTGGTAGAAAATACAGCGTTGGGCTTTGGAGTGCATTTTTTTTAAAAATGACCTACGGGTATTTCTATCAATTAAAGTTTTCTGGTTCACAATTACTTTTTTCTGTATTTTTTCTGCGTTCAGGTCATAGCTTGGTCATGGCCAATGGAGAGCAAACATTTATGTTTGAGCCTTGAGAAGTTTGCCTGCTCCGGATTGAATACAGAGAAAATGAATTTGAAGCCCAACTAGATATAATACCACAAAAGGAATGTTTAACTGAGACAGATATAAGTTTTTTTTGGTTTTTTTAGTTCATTTGTAAAGTTCAGTAATTTTTTAAGTAATGTCATTTTGATGCCGTAAAATTGGTCAGTGAATTTAAGAGAGACTTTCAACTAAATATAAATGCTAGGCGGTGGTAATTGGTAAAAATATTTCAAAATTTTACTTTTTTTCAAATAATTTAATTTTTCTTAGAAAGATTATTTCTTTCTGTAAACATAACTTCTCGAATTCTTGTTTTGGTCAAAACGGTTTGTATAGTGGTCGTAGTTTTAAAGGGTGACCAGACAGATAATATTTTTTTAGGGGACCAAACAGGAACTTCTTGAGTTACAAAAAGGTGAACTTTTTTTGTCTTAGTTGATCAGGCAGGAATAAATAAAGCTTTTTACTTCCGAATCATAATTTTAAATAACAAGATTTATTGGTTAAGTGTTTGGGTCTTATAGTAAAAAAAAACTTTGTTTTTGGAGGGTACTGGTATGATGTTTGACGGCAGATATGCTAGTTTTCAGTTTTTTGTTAGTTTGCAGTTCAGGACAGTGGCGTGTACTTAAAGGGGCCTTACATCTGCGCCCATTGTAAAGCAACTTCCAACTTACTTGATTAGCTTTTTCACTTAATCTTCGTTTTGTTGCTTCTGAAATTAAAGCGTTATGTTGGATAACGATGGATGGTGTTAGACTGAGAAAGTACCTAGGTATTTAGGGATGAAAACTTGGAAGTTGTGGACAATTGGGAAATAATTTTTTTTTATTTCATTTTTTTTTTTAATTTTAAAATAATTTCATACTGGTGACCTCAAATAATGAAGCAAATTTTTAAATTAAAATACACTGTTGTGGAATAAATGGGAAAGTGTTTAGGTTAAACAATAAATTTAAGATGATTGATTTTTAAAAAACAGATTTCAACCTAAGAATAAATTTAAAAACAACAGGTTTTCTTTGATGCGACTAAACAATGAATGGCATATATTTTTTTTTGTTATGCATAATATGATAGTAGTACCTTTTGTATTGCAATAATTAGGGGTTTTTCTCCCGCGAGCTGGGTGGAAATGGAAGAAATGTTTGGTTCGGAGTGTAGAAATCGAGGAACGAGGACTTCCTGCTAATCTTTTTAGGATTTCGCAACTTCGGTTTTCGCTAAATTAAAATACATCCAAATTTGGCCTACAGGCTGAATCTCACATCTTCCAGGACCTTGCAGATTTGCGGAGAAAGACAATTTTTCTGATCTGTTTAGTTATGATAGGAATTAAAATAGTAATATGCACATGAGGGAACTAGATATATTTAGGTTAAAAATTAGTAAGAACACTGCTCTGAACAATTTTCCATAATAGTGTCCTATTTTCACAGGGTGCTCCAAAATATCTTCACCTTTCTTTGAAATAAGATATTGTTTCGCCTGTGGGCGTTTGACCGTTGGAAAAATATATAGAGTCCAGATGGGATTGGAATGGAAATCACAAGTTTTGGGTTTTATTGACATTATACTTAGGGAATAGGGGAAATGTCTATTAAAAAGTTTTTGGTTTTAGGCCGAGTTTTGTTGAGATAACAAAAATTTAATTGGGGCCGGGAGTTTTATTATGCTCTTTTAAAATGAATGTAATAAGTTTGGCTTCTTGATTTTTGTTTTCTGGGTTTTACGCAGGATTATTCCCAACTGTTTCATTGCAAAATATCATTTGTAAGTGATAGGGTCTCATTAGCCCTTGGACATTTGGTAATTTTGCTTTGACTAATAGTTGTGGAGGGGGCCCAACTTAATTTTATATCTCGTGAACACCAAGAATAAGGATCTGAGAATGCATTAAGCAGTAATTTTTTTTTTTGATTAGATGTGTGTGTAAAAACACTTGAGTAGGCAGATTTAGTTTTACAATATTCTTATAGGTGAACCTTGAAATTGTTTTCATATTTGTTTTTGAAAGTGCACACAAGATAATTCTTTACGGGGTTGAGTGCAAAGTTTAAGACTTAGGTTCACATTAATATAGGGGTACAGTAAATGAGTACTCACGTTGTTTGTTTCCTTTAGTAATAATTTTAAACAAATGTACTAACATCGTTTGTTTTTTTTGTAACATAAATATTTTTTTAACTTTTCCTAAACTGATTGTTTTTTTTGCAATTACGATTTTTATACCTTATGATTCTTAAGTAAAATTAATTTTCAAAATTTTTTTTGTATAGTAAATTAATTTTTCTAGCTCATTTACTTTTCACATTGCCACAGTTTTGGGAGAGGAAAGGGAATTGACAACTGTTTTTTTAAAGGAAAAGAACAAAAACTGTTGCATGACAACTTGAATAAGATTTTTCTGGTGTTGATTTTATTATTTTTTTTAAGGTTCACTAATAGGAGCTGCAACCCCACTTAAACATTTTTAATTTTTTTTGAAAATATTTTTTTAAATATTTTTCTTTAAATATTTTTTTTTTAAAGGGAAACTTGATTTTCTTGTTGGAAAATTTTCTTTTTTTCTGCATAGTAGTACCTCGCCCTACAATTCTTTTACCAGTTTATTTAAATATATTTTTTTCTGAATTAAAATATAATTTCATTGAACCCTCGCGTTTTAACAACCTATCATCATTTGTTTAATTTTTTTTTCCTCCCTACTCCAAACCACCTATCAGGGTAGAGTAATATTTTGAAAATTTTAACGAGCCACTAATTAATTTTTTTTGATTATTGGGCTACTGTGGTGGACACCAAAAAAAAATTTTTATTTTTATTTTTTTTTTGGGCACTTTTTGGTACGATCCTATGGTCTTCTTGACCATGGTTTGCATCAATTTAGTTTAAGTTTTGGGAATTTTATTTTAATGAAGATTAGAGAGTTGCAGTCCTACCAAGACGTTATTTCTGTAAATTTTTTTAATAACATCGGTAATTTTTTTTTAATTTTTTTTTAATTACACACAACATCCTTACTAGTCTAATTCAACGCAATTTCAGCGAGCGAATTTTTTTTTAATTGAGCATATCTTACGATTTCTATAACATGAACATCTGTTCCGATGTTTATTGCGTTCACTTATATATTAAGGGATGATGTGGCCTTAAGCAATGCATGTTTCGTGTGAACTCAGAGTTGGTAAGCAGGTTAAAGTGGGTTTTGATTTATTCTTTGTAGAAAAATCATTGTATACGGCGATTTGGGTTTTTTTTGAGGAGTTTATTAGTGGAGCCGTTCTGCAATAGCAGGAGTATACCCTAGCGTTAACTGTGTACAACAGCTTTGGGATTTTTTTGTTATAGGTAGTCTGTTGTACGTTCCATTTAGGGATAAATTTACCTATTCGGTTGCTGAGGTAAACAAACATCACTTAACTTTAATTTTAATCCAGTTCAACTAGGATATGCGCAATTATTTTTTTTTGGTTTTACTCACGCAGGAGTGGAACATAAGACCTAAACACTGCCAAAACTCTTGTCTCTCTTTTATTTTTTTAAAACTTTTTTATGGCTACTTGTTAATTCTAATTTAGGATTTAAGTAGTTATTTCTCTCTGCAAGGTTGGACGTCATGGTTGGTTGTGCAAATAATTATTATAAACTATGATTACATTTTTAAATGCAAATAAATTTTATTTTCTTACTGCTCCGGTGTTCTTCGATTTTGTTCGCGTCTGCCCGTATTTAAGTTTTATATTTTCTACATTTGTGAGAAAATTTATAGTGATTTTCACTAGTGAGTTTAAAGTGAACTTTGTGTTTGTTATTGCGTGGTTTAGTTTTTATAATTGGGAGGTATAATTAAGAGTTTTAAAGTTTAAAGTTTTAATATAAAGGCACCATGGCTATTTCTTTGAGTCGGTTGTCGGACATAAGGTACTTAGTCAAGGACGAGTTAATCTACGAATTAACATGGAGAGGCATAGCCATTGGATCGGTGGAAGAGATGAAGCAACAGCTCATATTGATTAGACAGAGAGACAGGACTGATGGAAGTATGAGATACCCTCCGTATCCCTTTACGTTTGGCCAGGATGCTTTTAGCTGCATGAAGAAGCTAGATAGTCTAGTACCGCTGGTAGAGAAGTTTTCTGGTACGAGCAAAGGGGGAGAGTTTAGGAAAATCGCTGTAAGGTTGGAACACGTGTTAGCCAGGATTAACAACATGAATCCGTCCAACTTCGAAGAAAGTCAAACAAAAGGCATACTGGTTGCGGAAACCTTGAGTTTGATTGGGAGGTTGCAGAGCCAAGCAACAGATTTATTAAGAGTTGGCGTGACCTCAGATGATGATGAAGCATCTGAAACCCAATCAACGAGTCGAAGCTCAGATCACTCGACAAATGTTGGCAACATTCCCAGCCAGTCTCAACTCCCGCAACCACAGCACTCGAGCACACAAAGAACAGCTCAACAGCCTACGAACCAACCGTCGGTCATTGCTCCATTGCAAATGCAAGTGCTTACAAACCCGACTCAAACACCAATACAAGCACCACCCCCAATGCTGATCCAGAATGACGGTGCATCAGCTTTTCATTATCAACAACCGTCTACCGTTCCTTTGAGTTTAGCTGCCCTCCAAAGTAGCATAGCACCAATTGCTCAGTCACGACCATTTTCATGTTCGTCGCCAGTACCAATGTCAAGTGATCCTGGTACTTCATATCATGTTGCACCTGTACCTCCGCATAAGTGGAACATAAAGTTTACAGGCGAGAGGGGTACGATCTCCGTCACCGCATTTTTTGAGAGGGTGGACGAGTTGAGTCAGGCTAGAGGAGTTAGCAAAAAGGTGTTACTGAACTCAGGCATTGATCTTTTTGAAAAGTCAGCCTATACTTTTTATAAAGATGTTCGAAGAGAAGTCCATACATGGGAACAGCTGGAACAGAGGTTCATGGCAGAATATCTTCCTTCTTCATATGGCGAGAAGCTATTGAAGGAGATTCAAAAACGTAAACAAGGCCCTGGAGAGTCTATAGGGACCTATATTGCTGTCATGAACACATATTTCCAAAGACTGGGCTGTCCTGTTTCCGAAGAGGCAAAATTAGCTATCGTTTTCAGAAATATCGCGGGCATCTATAAAAATGGGTTAATTGCTACTGAGGTCAATAGCCTATCACATGTAAAGGATCTGTGTCGTAGAATAGACCAGAGATATGGTTTAGAAGAGGAGAATTTTACTCCTAGAAGAAACCAATCTATTGAACCTGACTTGGCCTACGTTGACGTAGAGAGCGATTTCGACGATTTTCCAACAGGGGTTAATGCAATTCAAATATCAGGTGCCGGGACATCAAATCAACAGAATTTGAATATTCCTGATAATAGATTCGACAGAAATAGGCAGCAGCCAGCAAGCAGTTTCGCTGCTAGAGCTGATAGAGAGAGACAACAACCACCTAGTGGTCAGTCTAGTGTAAATGACAGATGAACAACCACCACAAGGTGTTAGACCTGGTAGGGCGAATAGGGACGTGGTATGTTATAGATGCAACCAAACAGGGTACATGGCGATCGGGTGCGCATTACATGCATGCATTATAGATAAGCAATGTTATTCGTGTGGACAGGCAGGGGTAACAGTAAGAAATTGTCGTAATCGTCAGGGAAACGGACCCAGGCGCTCGTAGGGGGTCGACCTTCGAGTCAGCCTGAACAAGCATCGACCGATAGGCTAACGTACGTCTTAGATTATGTGATAAGTCATGCTCGTAAAGATGAGAGGCCTTATTTAGAAGTGGATGTGCTCGGAAATAAGTTACTAGGTTTGTTGGATTCCGGGGCTTCACGTACCTTTTTAGGGAATCATGGTTGGTCAATCATCGAGAGGTTTGGTTTTTCACTTGACACGACAAAGAAGACGAGTTGTATTGTGGCAAATGGTCAAAGCACGAGTAGTATTGGGACAGTGCAGCTTCCTATGCGAGTTCAGGATAAATTTAGGTTAATAGAGGTCGTCGTCGTTCCTGAGCTGCCGCACACTTTGATTTTAGGATTAGATTTTTGGATTTCGATGGGTATAGTACCGAACTTAAGTACTAATGAGTGGCACTTTGCCGATAATAAAGATGTGATTTGTTCTTTAGAAACATCAGACCAGCAAACAACTCTTACACCTTATGAATCAGAACGACTACAGGAATTGGTCGTTAAATATAAGACTATTATGGGTGACTCACTGGGATGTACAGACAGGGTAGAGCATAAGATTACAACAGATGCAGCACCGATAAGACAACGTTCATATAAGGTCTCACCGGTCATTCAAAAACTTATTGATGACGAGATCGACGAAATGCTGAAAATGGATGTAATAGAACGGAGTAGTTGTTCATGGGCTTCACCAGTGGTAATGGTACAAAAGAAAAACACAAAGAAATATCGTTTCTGTGTAGACTACCGCAAATTGAACTCAGTGACGGCGCGTGATAGTTATCCTTTACTACTCGTATCCGAGACTCTTGACAAATTGAAAGATGCTAAATACTTGTCAACTTTAGATATCAAAAGCGCTTACTGGCAAGTACCAATGGAAGAATCATCAAAGCCATTAACAGCATTCATCTGTCGACGAGGTCTCTTCCAATTTAAGCGTTTACCATTTGGTCTTCATAATGCACCTGCAACTTGGCAGAGACTCATAGATAGCATCATAGGGAACGATTTAGACCCCTACGTGTACGTATATCTCGATGACCTCGTAATTGTCACACAGAGCTATATGAAGTAATCCATCGGAAAGGGAAATATTTAGTTGTCCCGGACATGTTGTCTCGTGCAGTACCTATGATTGATACAATTTCGCAGCCCAGAGATGTTTCAACAGCAATTAAAGATCGATGGTACCAAAAGATGGTAAAGAGGGTCGTAGAATCACCGTTAAAATTTATGAATTGGAGATACACTGATAATAAGTTGTATAAATATGTCAAACAAGAATACCCGCAACTTTCACCATCTAACGAATATTGGAAAGAGGTAGTTCCCAAAGATCATAGGCGTAGAATTATTGGAGAAACTCACGATCCTCCTACCGCAGGACACATGGGTGTGTATAAAACCTTCCACAGACTGGCAGAAAAATATTATTGGCCAAAAATGCGCCAGGACGTGGCAACTTTTGTAAAGAAATGCTTTGTCTGTGCAGCTCATAAAGGTGATACACAAGGTGTATCTGATCAGATGATATCTCACCCAAAACCAACTCGTCCTTGGGAAATTATTTCGACTGATTTATGTGGACCTCTACCTCGTTCAACAAAGGGTAATTGCTGGATTCTCGTCGTTACGGACTATTTGAGTAAGTTTTCCTTAGTTTTTCCAATGCGAACAGCCCCTACTCAAGCAGTTGTCAAGCATCTTGAGGAGCAAGTATTTATGGTCTTCGGAGTACCCCGTTTGATACTTTGTGATAATGGCCCTCAGTACAAAAGTAACGAGTTTCAGCGTTTTGCTGAGAGTTATCAGGTTAAAATTCAGTATAATCCGTATTATCACCCCAGAGCAAACCCAACAGAAAGGACGAATCGTACGTTAAAAACCATGTTGTGTTGCTATGTGAAAGACAACCACAGGAAGTGGGACGAACAAATACATAAACTTGCCTGCGCGATTCGTACTGCAACCCATGAGACAACCAGGATGTCTCCTTTCTTTGTTAATTTTGGTAGGAATATGTGTTTGTCAGGAAAAGATTACTCCAACCCAGTTTTGTTATCTGAAGAGAATGGTGTACAATCCGCAGCTGAAAGTAAGAACGAAGGTTTCCGGAAGCTCTATGCTGATGTTAAGAGAAGGCTAGAGGTGGCGGGAGAAAAAAACGTAGTTCAGTATAATTTGCGTACAAGGGTACCCCACTTTGTTGTGGGTCAGCGTGTTTGGAAGAAAAATTATGTGTTGTCAGATGCTGCGAAGTTTTTCTCGAAGAAGTTAGCACCGAAATTCGTTGGTCCTTATGTGATTAGGAATAAAATTTCTCCATGGATATTTGAGCTTCAGGAACCATCGGGTAAAGTACTACCAGGGAGCTGGCATGCCAAAGACCTTAAGTCGGCAGCGGACTTCTCCGATTAACCTTTTTAGGTTAATCGTCTTGAAGTTGGGGGGGGATTATGTAACGTGTCATTTTTACGGTTAAGGCAACGTTACATATTTGGTTGTTTGGGTGGATAATCAAGGCTCTTTGACTCGTCTTTCTGTACACAAATTAAGGGTATTTTATAGAGCTAGGTTTGGAGGTTATGTAGTGTCCAAAAAGTTACCTTATAAAGGAGAAATTCCATCGAATTACTGTGGACACTACGCACATCGCATTATCTGGACATCGTAATTGGAATTTAGGATCACAGGTTTCGGGAAAATCACATAAAAACTTTTGATTGTTTTGTTTATCTGAAATTTCATAGTTTTCGTTGACTGTCATGACAATGAACAGCGATTCTGCTGGGGAATGGCGGCGTTGCCGCATCACAAAAGGAGGAAACATTTAGATGAACAGTTCATTCGCTTATGTTTATTTTCGAGGATATTGGGACAATCCGAACCCCATATCCTTCACGGATTAGCTAGTTTTGATAGCACGAAAACATATTTAGGTTCACGGTTTGACCAGTAACAACCGAGGCTCCGCCCACTTTGATATCTTTATTAATTTGATAGGGAAAGGATAAAATAAATACGAGTTATGCACTTTTGTAAATGGGAGATGAACGAGGGATAAAAAACCAAGACTAAAAGAATAAACGAAATCGTGTGAGTTAACATCTGAACACACTTGTGCCGAGTTTAAGCAGTAGTTCAGTGTGTATTTTTAGGTTCAGGTTCAGAAACAACTTTATTAATGTAGAAATGTTTTACAAAAATGGCGTCAAACCATATGAATCTTAGAGAAAACATTTATAAAGAGCAAAGGAAACTTTTGACTAAAACTGTAACTAAAATACAACTAAATTCTACACTTAGTATAGCTTTACTCATATGGGAATTGGTTGAGTGTTTGAATATTCCTGGGTTTGAGGCAAGCTCTGATCTCCAGTAATTGATTTTACAGTTGATGGTTTCAATGCTGAGCTTCTTACAGTCCGTCTGGTTATTTTCTTCCTACTTGATATGTTGGCAGGGGTCCGGTAGGCAAATGTTCGGTCTATGTATGGAGGGTGTCTCGACGTCCTTGTTATAAAAATTTCAACCGTGGAAATAGATCCGACAACACCTCAAGGTGCGTTTTACGTATTTTTCAATATCCCCTTGGACGGTGCTGCCCCTATATACCGGTACGAAACTATTTATGTATTTCCTCATTGGTTAGTTTGAAAACCGCGGGTTTTTCTTCCAGTCTTGCAACCGAAATTGGATATTTTTTGGCGAAAAAGTTTTTTTTATAAATAGGTTTGCATCCTTTATTTGAATTTAACCGGGAAGATTAGGTTGGTATTGCGTTTTGCTATCCCCACCACATTTATGAAGCGGTTTCCGGCGGCTTCCGTATTCTGGTGTTCTCGACAAAGTGCTGGTCTCTTTGCTAACGAATTTTGGCTGGGTCGGCAACAGGTCTCTGGGATCGCCACTGTTTTTGGTTATTGGCACTGCAGCGATTGTAGGAGATATCCCAGAGACTGTGAGGAGTGAGTCCGTCGTGTCTAGGCGAAATCTAGAGTGACGCTCGCACCCTGTTGAAGGGGATTTAAGTCGGCCTACGCCGTTTCTACGGAAAGAGCAGTGCCCTGTCAATTCCATCGACGGGACAGTCGGGCTGGACGCTGGTGTGAAGCCAGGTGTAGCCAGTTGTAACCCTGGGAAAGGTACGTTAGGGTTATTTTAGTGCATCTGTTTAAATCTACTTTATTTTATTGAGTCGACATGGGGTTCTCGATTTAAGTTACTCGGTGTAGGGGAACTTCGTGCAAAATTGACGAATTCCAGGAAACTGAAACATTTCATTTTCCACAGGGTTCCACGCTCGGGCAACGATCCAGCACACATTCGAAACCACGTGCTGCCCTAGTACCATGTGCTAGTTAGTCAGGAGGGGAGACGCGGGCAGAATTGAACCCGGAGTAGCAGGAGGAGAACAAACCAGAGCAGCAGTAGTAGGGGAATGTCTGGACAACAGAACTCCAGGTTTACAAAATAAAATATATTTTTTTTATTTACCCATACAATAATCCAGGACCAAGGTAGGAGCAAGCTTAGATATAATTTTTTTTACATATAATTTTCCATATAATTTTTTTTATTAAATACAACTTTTGCATTTCTTGTAAACGCCAGATAAGGTATGACGTCATAACCCTAGTTTTGCGGCATATTCACTACATTGACTTGTTTTCCTTCATTTCATTTATTTAAGATAATTTTACTGTCAAATTTAAAGTGCCTTGCTATTTTGGCCCTGACTTGTTTGGTATTTTTCTCAGGTTTTACAATCAAAATATACAAGATGAACTAAATTTCTGTGTTATTTGTACAATCCAGTGAACCAACTTTGCAGAGACAAAAGAGAGATGAGGTTATATTTTTTTTAGCAGTTTCCTTACATTGTTCTGCCTCATGGGGTAGATCTCGGACTGGGTTGCTGTCTGTCTCATTCTACCTAGCGTAGAATGATGACAGCGGATATTTGGTCCAGATCTCCCCTGTGACGGAATAATTTTGGAAGTATATATATGGTTTTTTTTAAACAATCATTCATATAATTGAGTCCTACGCTACTGACTCAGATGTAGGTACACTATGACCTGTTAAAGGAGTCCATCTACCTGTAAAGTACTTCTAGTTTTGTCATCTTAATTCATTCTTGTAGAATTTTATTTTGTCTATTAGTCAATTTTTTTTGGTTTTTTTAAATTACACAAATACTCTGGAGGCCTCGGAAGTAGGTAGAATTTCATTGTTTGGCTGCAACGTTTGGGTTGAACTGTATTTTTATCAAGATCTTCTTTGTAAAACATTGATATTAAAACACTGTGGCGCACGTAAAATTTTCTTATTTCTGAACCCCCCCTTCTCCACTGTATAAAAGTTACCGGGCATATCAATGTTTTACCTAGCTAGAAAATACAGTTCTGCTTCCAGATATTTGTTTAATTATTCAGTGGGTTTGTTGTGTCACAAGCTGGCAAATTGGTATTATTCTAATTACCGTGTCACAAAATGGCAGCAACGTCTTTAAGCTGCCACAAGTGTCACCCAACGCATTTTAATAGGCCACATCCCCACTTTTGGTATTCTTCCGTTAACTTTCTCGTCATATACTCCATGTCTTCTTTATCATTAGCTACAATTACTTGGTCGTCAGCAAACTGTAGTGTGTATATGGTAAATCGGTCGTTAAGTTGTATTCCCATGCCGTGTACTTTGCGTTTCCAGTTTTTTAGAGCTACTGCGATATATATTTTAAAAAGAGTTGGAGAGATACAACATCCCTGTCTTAAGCCTTTCGTTACCAGGAATTCTTTTGAAAGTCGATTTCCAATTTTAATTTTAGATTTTGACCCTTTGATATAGATATTAGTCTGCTCTAACACTGTCCATAATTTTTCTACTGGAACGGATCATATGCTTTTTGTAGGTCCACAAAGGTAACATGAGTCTCTATATTTCTGGCGCTCCTTTTCTCAATTACTTGTTTAAGACAAAAAACATTATCACTACAAGATCTGCCTGCACGAAATCCACTTTGCTCTTCTTCTTCATGAAAATCATTCTCTATTAGATCTCTAAGAATCCTACCGTACAATCTACTTAGAGTACTGGTTACTGAAATTCCTCTGTAATTGTTGCAATCCAGCTTGTGTCCTTTTTTATGTATTAAGGATATGAATGCAATTTTCCAATCATCAGGTACTGGATGTCCGTTTTTGCATTAATTGATAATATATGTGAGATTTTCGAGTAGTTTCTCTGATCCATATTTGAGCATTTCAGCATATATTCCCCCACGTCCGCTAGCTTTTCCGGATTCAAGCTTTTTAATACTATTCCTTATCATTTCTTTTTCGGTGATTACTTCCTCTCCATGTACTTCTATGTCTCTCCTCGGAGATGCTGCCAGATATTCGGGTCTCCTCTCCTGCAGCAGTCCCTTATGTGTTCTGTCCATTGTTCTGGTTTGATGATCTGGATGTTTACTTTTTCTTTTGTTGGGTTTTTACTTTAGAAATGAATTTCCATACTTCAGAACTCTGCCTACCTCCTACATGTGTATTTATATCGTGGCATTTGCGCTCGAACATTTCATTCTTTAATCGCTAATCGGTTCTGATACAATCTTTGAGTACTTTCGATTTCTAGACTTCTAAAGTTGTATGTTTGATTGTCTTCGATGCATTCTAGATTTTCATTTTCTCTAATACTTTCGTCCTTATTTGTTTTTCTTACAGGGAATAATATTTTTGCTTTTACCAGATGGTGGTCAGATCCACAGGTAACACCACGAAGTGTGCGCACATCATACCACTTTAGTTCCGAGTGTTGTCCACCTATAGCATAATCAATGATTGATCTTAGATTTCTTGTTGGCTGAATCCAGGTATACCGATGAATATCCTTATGTTTAAAAAAAACATTATTTATTTTTAGATTATGGGTTTCACACAATTGTATCAGTCTCAAGCCATTATCATTTGTTACTTCCTCTCCAAATGGTCCTACCACTTTGCTTTGGCTTTGTCTACCAGTTCGACTATTAAAATCGCCAAGCATAATTATTTCCCTGGTATTGCCGATTTTACTGATAGTCTCATTAAGTTGGTCGAAGAACATTTGTTTTATAGCTACCGTTTCGTCATTTGATGGTGCGTAGGCTGCTATTATGCTTATATTGTGTCCAAGCATCTTCATGTTAACTCGAAGTAAGTTTTCGTTAATGCACTCGTAGTCTGTAATCTTATGTTTGAGGTTTTTCTTATTATTAATAAGGATACCCCTCTGGCTGCTCTCCGTTCTTTTGGGACTCCAGTGAATAAGTGAACAAAGAACCGACACTGCTTGTACCTGTTCCTTTCTTTTTTGTCTCTGTAAGTGCAATAATGTCTATCTTACTATTCTGCACTTCGGTTGCAATAATGTCCAACTTTTGGTTTATTCCCTGTACGTTCCATGTAGCTATATTCAGAGTCCTTTGTCTTTGCTTTTTTCGTCTTTGAGAGTTTCCGTCCAGTGCTCCGAGGCTTTGTTTAGGCTTTTTGGTAGTATCTTTGTTTTAAAAGTATTAGAGAACCAGTCTAATGCCTCAACCCCCTACTTGGAGGGCCAGGATTTTTATCAAGGTTTTTCTCCTCTAGCTTTTGACGATGCAACGCCATACTGTAAGGCAACAGCTGTATTCTTTTATACTATCCTTAAAAGAAAGGGTTGCCACCTACGCTATGATCACCGAACCGAGGTCCATTCTCTCCGCCTTTCATACCGATGTGGTCTTCTTTTTTATTTTTAAAAGATTCATTTTGGTGAATATTGCTTTTCTTTATTATGTCAAATTAAATTTTAACTGTCTCATTGAGTTCAAATATTACATAAAGTTGGTATTTTTCTTATAGACGGGAGGCGGTACTCTTATGAAAAATATCCTACTTTTATACCTAAAATTAGGTATTTGCAGAGAAAGTACTTCGGTTATAGACCCAAATTTACCTTGGTTGGATATTGACTTAACCGTTTTCTTGCTATGGGGCAAAAAGTACCCCCAAAAATCAAAAAACTTAACCTACTTTCATACCAAAAACTGAAAATGTGTAGATCAAGAGATTTCCTAGTAGATTAAAAAAAGCATGAGCAAAGCAAATTTCTTGACCAAAGTAACTAATCGGACGCCATTTTTATTTGTCATCAAAAAAATATTATAAATCAGCTGTCAAATGGTGTGCCATACTGACTTACTTTAATTTCATTTGACATCCCCTGCAAATGTTTGGAGATTTATATATGGGATGTATTTTTTAAACCAAAACGTTTTTTATGGTTTTCTAAGTTTGTGTGAACGAAAAAAGATGGGCTATATTCGCAGCCTTCGTAAACTAACGACCCACGAACCAGAAGAAACCAGGTGGGCCGATCATGTTTGTCTACGTGCGTCGCCCACCACGCTAGTTAGGCCGTCTCCGCGCAGATATTTTTTTTTACTTTTAGTAAATTTCAAATCGCGTTACCAAATAAAAAAACTGTTCTGGTTTTAGTGAGATGTGTGGTGAACTTAAAATTATATTACCTACTTAATAAAAGCTGTGTAAAAAGATGTTTTGTACACCGGTAATAAGTGAAGTTAGATGTTTGTTTTTATTTGGAATTTTTGGTCTGTTTTTTCTTTTTACTTTTTAAACATGCTTCGAAAGTGTTGTGTACGCGGTTGCAAAAGTAACTATGCATCTGTGATTAATGAAGAGGGCCACCAAACAACTTTTAGCTTCCCAAAAGAAAATGACCCGAAAAATGCTTGGCTTCGGGCCATACACAGAGAAGATTATGTTGTGACCGCATCTTCAATAGTTTGTGAGAAAGATTTTGACAAAAATGACGTTGTTAGAACCGAGATAATTAGGGATAAAGAGGGAGTACAAAAGGAGGTGCCACTAACATTCCCTAAGTTAAAGAATGGGGCAATACCTCGGCTATTTGAATCTCAACCCAATTATATGTCAAACCCCAAACCTCCTGTAAGAGAAAATCCTGACGACAGGCGAAAAGAAATTGAGGAAAGGGAGGCTATGGAAATGGAAAATTTTCGTCAAAATGATTTAATTGGGAGATTTGAGGAACCGAAAGCACCAGAAAAATATATTGACCTTAAAAAATGAAAGTATAAGAACCTTGACAAATCGATTTACTTTTATTTATTAAATTTTGATCATAAAGATAAAGTTGACGAGGTTGGTGTTCAAGTTGTGGCAAGTGTGAAGGTTACTGAAACACTTGAGGTTACAGTTTTTCTGGAAAAAATAAGTTAGATAATAATGATTTAAACTGGATTTTAATTAACAATGTTCTTTCACGATGGTCACAATTAGAAAATATTTTGTCTCATGTCTCATGCCTGGGCAGCATTAGGTAAATTAAGCTACATATTAAGAAATAAAAAATATCCTTATTACCTCAAAACGAAAGTGTATAACCAAAGTATCCTTACTGTACTTACCTATGGATCCCAGACCTGGACACTTACAAAATCAAACATGGATACGGTAACAAAAGCCCAAAGATCAATGAAAAGACAAATGTTACATGTAAAGCTAACAGATAGAAAAAGGAATGAATGAATAAGAAATAAAAGAAAAGTAAGGGATGTCAGAAAGACGATCAATGGAACAAATGTATTGTAAACTGGAAACCTTGGAAAAATAAAAGAAGTAGGGGAAGACCCCAAATGAGATGTCGGACGATTTGAAGAGACACGCGGGAACTAGATGGATGAACACGGCGACAGACAGAGAAGAGTGGAAGTGGAAGGGGGAGGCATATGTCCAAAGATGGATTGAAGAAGGTTAAATAGAATAAGAAAACAGGGTAAGTTCATTTAAAGTTTAAATTAACATGTTACCACCTAAACTAGATTCATAGTTATGTAAAATAAGCAGTAAGACGTAAGAAACTATCCCACAAACATCCTGTTGTTCAAACTTGACAGTTTAATAACTTAGCAGTAAGAAAGGAACCATTTTTATTTCTTACTGCTCACTTCATACTGCTTACTTCACGGTATTATGAATCCAGCTTTAGGGTTGTTCTCATAAATTGTTTAAAAGTAATTTCTCTTCTATCTCTTTATTCTAGGTTTTCTTACATATTTATTAACATAATTAATGGCCACTGATCAGTGGCGTATATAAGAAGGTTAAATAGAATAAGAAAACAGGGTAAGTTCATTTAAAGTTTAAATTAACATGTTACCACCTAAACTAGATTCATAGTTATGTAAAATAAGCAGTAAGACGTAAGAAACTATCCCACAAACATCCTGTTGTTCAAACTTGACAGTTTAATAACTTAGCAGTAAGAAAGGAACCATTTTTATTTCTTACTGCTCACTTCATACTGCTTACTTCACGGTATTATGAATCCAGCTTTAGGGTTGTTCTCATAAATTGTTTAAAAGTAATTTCTCTTCTATCTCTTTATTCTAGGTTTTCTTACATATTTATTAACATAATTAATGGCCACTGATCAGTGGCGTATATATGGGGGGGCCGGCCCCCCCCCCCCCCCGAAGCTATGATTTTCCACACATTTCATGAATACAAACATAAAATAACATAAAATACGGCCTCATGGGGTCTCGAGCCCCCCCCGAAACTGTCTCGGGCCCCCTCCGAAACTTTTTTCTATATACGCCACTGCCACTGATATTTATTTCCAAATGTTTCGTTTGTCTTTAAAAATTAAATGTAACACGCCTAAACGCAGTTTATTAGTTTTTACAAAAAAAAAATAGAAAATCGCCAAGCTACAATCAAAACAAATAACAGATGTTTATATCTCCCCATGTATATATCGGCCCACGAGCCGGCCCATTTGTGGCGTTGCCTGTTCTGGTTCGTAGCTCGTTAGTTTACGAAGGCTGAGCTATATTGCAAGGGATTTATCAAAAATGATATTAATCTGCATTCAAGGCAAAAAGTCTATGGACTTGATACTTGGTACACTTTAGTATACAGGGTTCAAACGTAACAGAAGCGTAATCCTTGCATAAAATATTACATTAATAGGGGTCCGAAAATGCTTCTTCAGGGAGCTGCGGCCCTTTGAATAGGACACCTTTAAAGACGATTTTTTTTCTTCAAAACTTTAAAACGTTTAGAGAAAATGTTCAAAATTGTTATCATTAGCGTCACGACAAGCTGCTAAACTTTTTATTAGATTACGATGCACACGTGGTAAAATTTCTCTTTAACGTGTCCTACTCAAAGGGGCGTAGCTCCCTGAGGAAGCACTTTCGGAACTTTTTGCCTTATTTTTATGATTTCGCCCCCGAAATCATCCTGTATATTGCTGAAAAGGTGTTTAGAAATCAAATACAAACAAATCGATAGTTTTGCAAGTTGTAAAAGGATATTAGGATTTCTGAAATCCGCAGTCAAATTTTGACTTGGTTATGAAGATATAAAAAAGTGTTGTATGTTCTGAAACTTTTGAGTTTGCGAAATTCAAGGTCGTTAAATAAATAACTTCTTTTTATTTCAGGTGATTATGCCCGAACTAGACAGAACTCAAGCAATACGCTCCAAACCTAGCCTGGCCAACGATCCCCGATCTACAATGTCCTCCGGTCGACGAGGATTGCCGATTCAGACCTCAAATACACGTAACAGCAATTTGATTACGGTACCCATTCAAGAAACCGCGCCAATGGTTCAAGAACCCATTTCAGTTTCATCTCAAAACACAAACTATTATAATCAGTATCAGCAAGCGGCTGGATACAATCAAGCTCATATGTCTGTTCAGGTACAACAAATGCATGTACCCCCACCGCAAGCTCAACAGCAGTACTACGCAACACCGCCAGCTTATAGTCCTGCAGTACCTGCTCAAACCTACCAGCCTTACGCAGGTGCCACAGCGCAACAACCTGCACAAGCCCAATACAACACAGCAGCGCCACCTCCAGTTACAAACGTGAACGTAGCTCCCCCGAGAGTGACGCAACAATACGACTATTCGGGTGTGCAACAACAATGGACCAATAATCAACAGTACTATCGTTGAATGTGGTTTACGTGCTAATGTAATTTTTTTAACTGTTCTTTCTGACTAACATTTATTTCATTTTAAATATTAATAATTTCACCAGAAACTCACTGTTTGGAATTGCCTCCAAATCCTATTTGGTTGGTAATGTTTCTCAACTACAACAATTACTGTGACAGATCGTGTTTTAAAAAAATGCCTCCAAGATTTAGGAAACTATTGTAGTGGTAAATTACACGGTACCCACGCCATAAAGTGCTTTATGCCAACACCATTGTTTCAAGAACCCATACTGTTCGTGAGGTGAGCGCTCACCAAATCTCAAGACGCTATTCTTGACGACCGTGAGGTGAACTTAAGTTCACCATCTTTTACCACGGGCAAATAAATCCACGGAAATTGTTGTGGTGTTTATAACCATACTTTTGCCTTTCAGTTTTGTTTTGTCGAGCTTTTTCTGTGGAGTGTGGAGGTCATGAACATTAATTTAAAAAATTAAACTATCAAAAAACTTCTCTCGAAAGCAAAACTAACCACCAAAAGTAATGTTAGAAAGACTCCCGCGGATTCATTTCCCCATGTGAACATTTCGCTCACCTCACCTCATGGGCAGTCAAGAATAAACGTCCAGACGTTGATACGTAGCGGCTCTACCAGTAAAAAACGTCTACCTTCGAGGGTCCCAACAGTAGGACTATTCGGGTGTACAACAAAGTAAGACCATTGCAATTTTTTTAAATGACAAGGTGCCACGTAAAATGCATACGCCGATTTAACGTGGTAATCAAAGATTTCTTGATGTTTGGCCAAGTTTTCCAAAATGCCGCCACAAATTTCCGAATTTGATAAAGCTCAAATTTTGGCCAAATAAGATGCCGATTGGTCGGTGCGTCGAGTAGCCGCTCACTATAACGAAACACATCGACGATTGTGTGAATCAAAAGAAATATATTAAAAGGAATAAATTGATAAAGAAGATAAAAATCTGAAAAAAAAATAGAAAAAGAAATCTACAAAGATTTAAAAATGCCTATATATTTATCGGTTTCACAACGTTCTACGTCTTCCGATACCCAATCTCCAGTCGTTTCTGTTTGCCCATGACTATTCGGGTGTACAACAAAGTAAGACCATTGCAATTTTTTTAAATGACAAGGTGCCACGTAAAATGCATACGCCGATTTAACGTGGTAATCAAAGATTTCTTGATGTTTGGCCAAGTTTTCCAAAATGCCGCCACAAATTTCCGAATTTGATAAAGCTCAAATTTTGGCCAAATAAGATGCCGATTGGTCGGTGCGTCGAGTAGCCGCTCACTATAACGAAACACATCGACGATTGTGTGAATCAAAAGAAATATATTAAAAGGAATAAATTGATAAAGAAGATAAAAATCTGAAAAAAAAATAGAAAAAGAAATCTACAAAGATTTAAAAATGCCTATATATTTATCGGTTTCACAACGTTCTACGTCTTCCGATACCCAATCTCCACTCGTTTCTGTTTGCCCATAATTCATCATCTAGGCCTCTTATTCTTATTTCACTGTCTATACCTTCTCTGCAGCTTCTCCTTGGCCGTCCTCGTTTTCTTCGACCAGTTGGTTTCCATTGTAGTATTTGTTTAGGTAGTCTTTCATCATTCATTCTTTGTACATGTCCGTACCACACCAGCTGTTTTGTTCTTATATCATCCACTAAAGTACGTTCACCCACTGTCATAATTTCTCTTATTCTTTGATTTGTAACTCTTTCTCTTTTTGATTTCCCTGCTTCCCTTCTCCAATAGTCCAGCTCCGTAGCGGAAAGCATTTTTTATGTTCTATCCTTGATTGGCCATACTTCTGAGCCGTACACTATCAAAATACTTTTTACAATGGTGTTATATATAAGCTTTTTGTTATGTTTTGATATACTTTGGTCCCAAATTATTCCATTTAATAAAGTTATTGCTTTTCTTCCTTGTACGGTTCGATCTTTTATAGCTTTGTCTAGTGTTGCGTCAGCTGTAATTTTTAGACCTAAGTATTTATACTCTATCACAGGACTGAATTCGCTGCCCGGTATTTAAGATTAGATCCTGTTTCATTCTACCGATACACATATACTCTGTCTTATTGAGATTAACCTCTAGTGCCCACTTATTGTACTCTTCTATTAGTTTTCGTGTCATATATTCGAGGTCGTCATAATCCTGAGCCACTACTATCTGATCATTGGCGAAACATAAAGTATACAAGGTGGTTTCGTCCAACGGAATTCCCATGTTTTGCATTTTCTCTTCCATACTTTAAGGACTTGTTCCAAGTATATCTTGAAGAGCGTAGGCGAGATACAGCAACCTTGTTTAAGACCTTTATTTACTTGAAAGCCTTTGGTTAGTTTTGCTTTTATTTTAACTTTTGCCTTACTATTGCGGTATAACTCTTTGATGGCCTTAATTAGTTGTACGCTTATGTTTGTGTTTTCCAACGCTTTCCAAAGTAGATTTAGTGGTATACCATCATATGCCTTCTGCAAATCGACGTAAAGCAGATGCAGCTCTTGTCCGTATCCCATTTTCTTGTCAATAACTTATATATATATATATATATATATATATATATATATATTTATCGGTTTCACAACTTTCTACGTCTTCCGATACCCAATCTCCACTCGTTTCTGTTTGCCCATAATTCATCATCTAGGCCCCTCTTATTCTTATTTCACTATCTATTCCTTCTCTCCAGCTTCTCCTCGGCCTTCCTCGTTTTCTTCGGCCAGTTGGTTTCCATTGTAATATTTGTTTAGGTAGTCTTCCATCGTCCATTCTTTGTATATGTCCGTACCACACCAGTTGTTTTGTTCTTATATCATCCACTAGAGTACGTTCACCCACTGTCATAATTTCTCTTATTCTTTGATTGGTAACTCTTTCTCTTTTTGATTTCCCTGCTGCCCTTCTCCAATAGTCCATCTCCGTAGCGGAAAGCATTTTTTCTGTTCTTTTTTTGATTGGCCATACTTCTGAGCCGTATGTAATAATACTTTTTACAATGGTGTTATATATAAGCTTTTTGTTATGTTTTGATATACTTTGGTCCCAAATTATTCCATTTAATAAAGTTATTGCTTTTCTTCCTTGTACGTTTCTATCTTTTATAGCTTTGTCTAGTGTTCCGTCAGCTGTTGGTTAGTTTTGCTTTTATTTTCCCTTTTGCCTTACTATTGCGGTATAACTCTTTGATGGCGTTAATTAGTTATGTTTGTCTTTTCCAACGCTTTCCAAAGTAGATTTAGTGGTATACTATCATATGCCTTCTGCAAATCTACGTAAAGCAGATGCAGCTCTTGTCCGTATGCAATTTTCTTTTCAATAACTTGGGTTATACAAAAGAGATGATCTGAAGTCGATCTACCCTCCCTGAAACCAGCTTGTTCTTCTGCCTCCATATCTTTATATTCGCTCTTCACTTTATTTCTTATTATTTTGCCATGTATTCTGCTTAGCGTACTAGTTACAGATATACCTCTATAATTGTCACATATATCTTTCCTTCCTTTTTTGTGTATTGTGGATATATATGTGGTTTTCCACTCAGTTGGTACTACAGCTCCATTTAAATATCTTTGGAAAAGATTCCGTAATCTCCAAAACAGTTCTTCAGTGCCATATTTAATAAGTTCAGCTGGGATATTTCCGGGTCCGGCAGATTTACCGCTTTTTAAGGTTTTGCACACGTTTTTGACCTCAGATATTGTGAGGGGTACTGGAGATCCCATCGTTCTAATGATATTGTCTCTTTCGTCTTCCTTGAATTCTGCTCTATCTTCAGTTAAAAGTTTTTTAAAATGCTCATCCCATTCTTTGTCTGGTATTGGTGAAATAATATCTCTGCATGTTTCTTTTTTGATCGATCTTATAGTTTTCCAGCTTTCGGTACTTCTCCTACCTCCTAAGTAAGAATCTATTTTCTGGCACTTTTGCATCCATGATTGATTTTTCTTATCACTGATCATTTTTCTCACCTTTGATTGCGGGATTTTGTATTCTTCTCTGCTACTATCTGTCTTTTGGGATAAGTATGTGTGATATAATTTCCTTTTTTCCTCTATTTCACTTTCAATCTCAGCATCCCACCAGTATGGTTTTGTTCTTTTAGGAGTTTCTTCCACTAATCCTAGTGCTTCTTTTGCAGCTTGATGGATGCTTAATGTGATACATTCGTATTCCTCATCTGGGGTTTCACCTGAACTTGAATTAAGTTTTTCGTTCAGTCTCTTTTTGTATAAGTTTTTTACGCTGTCATGTTCTAGGCTTAGTAGATTATATTGACAGTGATCAATTTCCTCATTCACTGTATCATCAAGATTTTGTTGATGGAGGCTTCGGCCTTGATAAGGAAAGAGAATTTTGGTCTCCAGAACATAGTGATCACTTCCGCATGTTGCTCCACGCTTTGTTCTGACATCTTGAATTTTTAGTTTTGTCTTTTGTTTAGTGATAAGATAATCAATGACGGATTTCAGGTTTTGTGAGGGTTTGGTCCAGGTATATTTGTGTATTTTCTTATGTTGGAAAAAGCCGTTTTGGATTTTTAGGTCTAATTGCTCACATACTGTGATAAGCCGGTTTCCATTGTCATTAACAACAGCTTCTCCATATTGGCCAACTCTCCGATCATTTACTCTGTTACCTGTTCTACTATTTAAATCTCCCAATATTACAATTTCTCTAGATGTACTTACTGCTGATATTTCATTGTGGATTTCTTCAAAAAAATTCAATTTCTTGGTTTATACAAAAGAGATGATCAGAAGTCGATCTACCCGCCCTGAAACCGGCTTGTTCTTCTGCCTCCATGTCTTTATATTCGCTTTCCACTTTATTTCTTATTATTTTACCGTATATTCTGCTTAGCGTCCTAGTCACAGATATACCTCTATAATTGTCACATATATCTTTCCGTCCTTTTTTGTGTATTGTGGATATATATGACGTTTTCCACTCATTTGGTACTACAGTTCCATTTAAATATTTTTGGAAAAGATTCCGTAATCTCCAAAACAATTCTTCAGTGCCATTTTTAATAAGTTCAGCTGGGATATTTCCGGGTCCGGCAGATTACCGCTTTTTAAGATTGTGCACACGTTTTTGACCTCAGAGATTGTGAGGGGTACTGGAGATCCCATCTTTCTTCTTCCTTGAATTCTGCTCTATCTTCAGTTAAAAGTTTTTTAAAATGTTCATCCCATTCTTTATCTGGTATTGGTGTTTCTTTTTTAATCGATCTTATAGTTTTCCAGCTTTCGGTACTTCTCCTACCTCCTAGTAAGAAACTATTTTCTGGCACTTTTGCGTCCTCGAAAGATTTTTCTTATCACCTTTGATTGCGCGATTTTGTTTTCTTCTCTGCTTCTATTTGTCTTTTGGGATAAGTAGGTGTGATATAATTTCCTTTTTTCCTCTATTTCTCTTTCAATCTCAGCATCCCGCCAGTATGGTTTTTTTCTTCCACTAATCCTAGCGCTTCTTTTGCAGCTTGATGGCTGCTGGATAAAATACCTACTATATAGATACCTATCTATCTATTCTATTTAGCCTTCTTCGATCCATCTTTGGATATAGGCCTCCCCCAATATCTTCCACTCTTCTCTGTCTGTCGCCCTGTTCATCCATCTATTCCCCGCATGTTTCTTCAAATCGTCCGCCCATCTCACTGCAATGCATTTGTTCCAGCGATCGTCTTTCTGTCTGATACTTTCACCAGCAAATTTCCATTTTAATTTTGCTACCTCTCCTCTGACATCCCTTACTTCTCTTTTATTTCATATCCATTTATTCCTTTTTCTATCTGTTAGCTTTACATGTATCATTTGTCTTTCCATTGATCTATGGGCTTTTGTTATCTTATCCATGTTTGATTTTGTAAGCGTCCAGGTCTGGGATCCATATGTGAGCACAGGAAGAATACATTGGTTATAGACTTTCGTTTTAAGGTACTGAGGATATTTTTTTATTTTTTAATATGTAGCGTAATTTACCGAATGCTGCCCAGGCCAATCTTACTCGTCTCTTGATTTCAGCCGTTTGGTTTTCTTTTTTAGTTTAATAATTTGTCCCATATATATTCCTCTACTTCTATTTTTTTTTGTTTATTATGATCGTGATATCTTCGTCTGTGTTTGTTATGATTTTAGTTTTAGTGTAGTTCATACTCAAGCCTATATTTTTAGCTGCTGTATCCAGTTCTCCCAGCATTTTTATGAGTTCTTCTTTCTTATCTGTTATTAAGGCAATATCGTCAGAATATCTTAAGGTAAGATTTTGTTGCGACGTCTCGCGGCCGCGGCCGACCGTGACTGCTGGCCGTCACGGCTGCATGCTGCGTCTATGTGCTTTCGTTAGAACCACAGATTAGGTAAATAAGTAGAACGTCTCAAATTGTGGTAATTGACGGTTGTGCTGCAAGTTGTGAATATGAATTCTGCAGATCTCGCTAAACTAATTTTACTTGTGGATCAAGAAGAAGATGAAGAAATGTTAGAACTATGGTGGTTAAGTCAACGAGAAGATTGTGACAATTTGTATCAATCTCGCAAACAAGAGGGTTATTTTAAAATTTTTATAAAAAAATCACTTGGATTTAAATGAAGAAAAATTTTGTGAATTTTTTCGTTTAAATAAGAAACAATTTGAGTTTGTTCTGAATAAGCACTTTGTATTCAGCTTCTTCTTTCCGAGACATTTTGGAAAATAATCGCTCGACGGTCGCGTCTAGACTGGTCCTAAGAGCGGTCAGGACGCAACCGTCAACTGCCGAACGCTGGGTACGAGCCGCGCCAACCAAAAAAGCTTCATTGTTTTACATGTATATCAGTGCAAGGCGGCCAGCAGTCGCGTCGGCCGCGGCGTACGGTGGTCAGCTTGTCGGTTCTGAACGATCAAAATTATTTTATGGTTTTAATTTTGACAAATTGATGCTGAAAGTTAGGAAATGTCAACTAGCGTTTAAAAAATGTGATTTTAATATACTGTGCATTCTGGAGATGGTACAGTCGCCTCCAAAAATAATGTTGCATATCGTTTTTTTCAGTTAAGCAAAAAACTTGAAGAATTGATACTTTGGGAGTGTGTGTACGTAACTAGCTTATAGTTTTTTTTATTTAACATTACTTTTTTATAACAATTTAAGTAAATTTATTTTTCTTGCTATACTATATATCAATTTTTTACCACGTACTGATATTCTTTATCGTAGTCTTTATATTCACTATGTTCACATACATAGTTCAAAACGGAATGATTTTTATCTTGTGAAACCGGTGTTTTGTGCCACATTTTAAATAAATTACGTCGGCCAATCGGGTCCCTATAAAAATGTCGAAAATAAAAATGTCGAACCGTAATTTGGTCGAAAATAAAACAATCGAAAATAGAATTGACGAAAATAATTTAAACGAAACGTAATTTTGTCGATCCGTAAAATTGTCGAAAATTATATAGCCGAAAATAATTTAAACGAATCTTAATTTTGTCGATCCGTAAAAATGTCGAAACGTAAAAGCATCGAATCGTAAAATGATCGAAACGGAGTTAAGGCGAAACGTAAAAAGCTCGAACCGTAAAAAAGTCGAATCGTAAAAAAGCCGAACCGTAAAAAAGTCGAAAAATAAAAGAATAGAAAGGAATTCAAGCAAAACGTAATTTTGTCGAAATGGAAAAAAGTCGAAAATTAAACGCGCGATACGCAATGGAGAAGAGACGCAAAATCATCAAAACGTAATTATGTCGAAACGTAGAAAGCTCGAACCGTAAAAAAGTCGAATCGGAAACTCGTCGATTCTATAATTAACTCTCCACGGTGCCAAGTTTGCTATTACATTATAGCGTTGTTTGACGGATCAAACAACGATTATCGATTATAGTTTAGGGTCACTGCATCACGAAGACGTAGCGTCTTCTTTGGGTAGCGACACGACAGCTAAATATTTTTGGTTATATGACGAATCTGACACTCTCAGGAGCGTAGCTTTCTTTGTGTTTAAAAAAATAAAATGATTTACAAATATTACGTAGAGAACTGTCTATCACACCCGGTATATATATATATATATATATATATATATATAAATCGTGTACCATCTCCAGAATGCACAGTATATTAAAATCACATTTTTTAAACGCTAGTTGACATTTCCTAACTTTCAGCATCAATTTGTCAAAATTAAAACCATAAAATAATTTTGATCGTTCAGAACCGACAAGCTGACCACCGTACGCCGCGGCCGACGCGACTGCTGGCCGCCTTGCACTGATATACATGTAAAACAATGAAGCTTTTTTGGTTGGCGCGGCTCGTACCCAGCGTTCGGCAGTTGACGGTTGCGTCCTGACCGCTCTTAGGACCAGTCTAGACGCGACCGTCGAGCGATTATTTTCCAAAATGTCTCGGAAAGAAGAAGCTGAATACAAAGTGCTTATTCAGAACAAACTCAAATTGTTTCTTATTTAAACGAAAAAATTCACAAAATTTTTCTTCATTTAAATCCAAGTGATTTTTTTATAAAAATTTTAAAATAACCCTCTTGTTTGCGAGATTGATACAAATTGTCACAATCTTCTCGTTGACTTAACCACCATAGTTCTAACATTTCTTCATCTTCTTCTTGATCCACAAGTAAAATTAGTTTAGCGAGATCTGCAGAATTCATATTCACAACTTGCAGCACAACCGTCAATTACCACAATTTGAGACGTTCTACTTATTTACCTAATCTGTGGTTCTAACGAAAGCACATAGACGCAGCATGCAGCCGTGACGGCCAGCAGTCACGGTCGGCCGCGGCCGCGAGACGTCGCAACAAAATCTTACCTTAAGATATTCTGACGATATTGCCTTAATAACAGATAAGAAAGAAGAACTCATAAAAATGCTGGGAGAACTGGATACAGCAGCTAAAAATATAGGCTTGAGTATGAACTACACTAAAACTAAAATCATAACAAACACAGACGAAGATATCACGATCATAATAAACAAAAAAAAATAGAAGAAGTAGAGGAATATATATGGGACAAATTATTAAACTAAAAAAGAAAACCAAACGGCTGAAATCAAGAGACGAGTAAGATTGGCCTGGGCAGCATTCGGTAAATTACGCTACATATTAAAAAATAAAAAAATATCCTCAGTACCTTAAAACGAAAGTCTATAACCAATGTATTCTTCCTGTGCTCACATATGGATCCCAGACCTGGACGCTTACAAAATCAAACATGGATAAGATAACAAAAGCCCATAGATCAATGGAAAGACAAATGATACATGTAAAGCTAACAGATAGAAAAAGGAATAAATGGATATGAAATAAAAGAGAAGTAAGGGATGTCAGAGGAGAGGTAGCAAAATTAAAATGGAAATTTGCTGGTGAAAGTATCAGACAGAAAGACGATCGCTGGAACAAATGCATTGCAGTGAGATGGGCGGACGATTTGAAGAAACATGCGGGGAATAGATGGATGAACAGGGCGACAGACAGAGAAGAGTGGAAGATATTGGGGGAGGCCTATATCCAAAGATGGATCGAAGAAGGCTAAATAGAATAGATAGATAGGTATCTATATAGTAGGTATTTTATCCAGCAGCCATCAAGCTGCAAAAGAAGCACTAGGATTAGTGGAAGAAACTTCTAAAAGAAGAAAACCATACTGGCGGGATGCTGAGATTGAAAGAGAAATAGAGGAAAAAAGGAAATTATATCACACCTACTTATCCCAAAAGACAAATAGAAGCAGAGAAGAAAACAAAATCGCGCAATCAAAGGTGATAAGAAAAATCTTTCGAGGACGCAAAAGTGCCAGAAAATAGTTTCTTACTAGGAGGTAGGAGAAGTACCGAAAGCTGGAAAACTATAAGATCGATTAAAAAAGAAACACCAATACCAGATAAAGAATGGGATGAACATTTTAAAAAACTTTTAACTGAAGATAGAGCAGAATTCAAGGAAGAAGAAAGATGGGATCTCCAGTACCCCTCACAATCTCTGAGGTCAAAAACGTGTGCACAATCTTAAAAAGCGGTAATCTGCCGGACCCGGAAATATCCCAGCTGAACTTATTAAAAATGGCACTGAAGAATTGTTTTGGAGATTACGGAATCTTTTCCAAAACTATTTAAATGGAACTGTAGTACCAAATGAGTGGAAAACGTCATATATATCCACAATACACAAAAAAGGACGGAAAGATATATGTGACAATTATAGAGGTATATCTGTGACTAGGACGCTAAGCAGAATATACGGTAAAATAATAAGAAATAAAGTGGAAAGCGAATATAAAGACATGGAGGCAGAAGAACAAGCCGGTTTCAGGGCGGGTAGATCGACTTCTGATCATCTCTTTTGTATAAACCAAGAAATTGAATTTTTTTGAAGAAATCCACAATGAAATATCAGCAGTAAGTACATCTAGAGAAATTGTAATATTGGGAGATTTAAATAGTAGAACAGGTAACAGAGTAAATGATCTGAGAGTTGGCCAATATGGAGAAGATGTTGTTAATGACAATGGAAACCGGCTTATCACAGTATGTGAGCAATTAGACCTAAAAATCCAAAACGGCTTTTTCCAACATAAGAAAATACACAAATATACCTGGACCAAACCCTCACAAAACCTGAAATCCGTCATTGATTATCTTATCACTAAACAAAAGACAAAACTAAAAATTCAAGATGTCAGAACAAAGCGTGGAGCAACATGCGGAAGTGATCACTATGTTCTGGAGACCAAAATTCTCTTTCCTTATCAAGGCCGAAGCCTCCATCAACAAAATCTTGATGATACAGTGAATGAGGAAATTGATCACTGTCAATATAATCTACTAAGCCTAGAACATGACAGCGTAAAAAACTTATACAAAAAGAGACTGAACGAAAAACTTAATTCAAGTTCAGGTGAAACCCCAGATGAGGAATACGAATGTATCACATTAAGCATCCATCAAGCTGCAAAAGAAGCACTAGGATTAGTGGAAGAAACTCCTAAAAGAACAAAACCATACTGGTGGGATGCTGAGATTGAAAGTGAAATAGAGGAAAAATGGAAATTATATCACACATACTTATCCCAAAAGACAGATAGTAGCAGAGAAGAATACAAAATCCCGCAATCAAAGGTGAGAAAAATGATCAGTGATAAGAAAAATCAATCATGGATGCAAAAGTGCCAGAAAATAGATTCTTACTTAGGAGGTAGGAGAAGTACCGAAAGCTGGAAAACTATAAGATCGATCAAAAAAGAAACATGCAGAGATATTATTTCACCAATACCAGACAAAGAATGGGATGAGCATTTTAAAAAACTTTTAACTGAAGATAGAGCAGAATTCAAGGAAGACGAAAGAGACAATATCATTAGAACGATGGGATCTCCAGTACCCCTCACAATATCTGAGGTCAAAAACGTGTGCAAAACCTTAAAAAGCGGTAAATCTGCCGGACCCGGAAATATCCCAGCTGAACTTATTAAATATGGCACTGAAGAACTGTTTTGGAGATTACGGAATCTTTTCCAAAGATATTTAAATGGAGCTGTAGTACCAACTGAGTGGAAAACCACATATATATCCACAATACACAAAAAAGGAAGGAAAGATATATGTGACAATTATAGAGGTATATCTGTAACTAGTACGCTAAGCAATGGAGAAGAGACGCAAAATCATCAAAACGTAATTATGTCGAAACGTAAAAAGCTCGAACCGTAAAAAAGTCGAATCGGAAACTCGTCGATTCTATAATTAACTCTCCACGGTGCCAAGTTTGCTATTACATTATAGCGTTGTTTGACGGATCAAACAACGATTATCGATTATAGTTTAGGGTCACTGCATCACGAAGACGTAGCGTCTTCTTTGGGTAGCGACACGACAGCTAAATATTTTTGGTTATATGACGAATCTGACACTCTCAGGAGCGTAGCTTTCTTTGTGTTTAAAAAAATAAAATGATTTACAAATATTACGTAGAGAACTGTCTATCACACCCGGTATATATATATATATATATATATATATATATATAGACTATCCAAATAAACAAACCATTAAAATAATGCTTTTTCAGATTATCGAATATAAAAACTAAGTTTTTTATGATTGCAATATGTATAAGAACCCACGCAGCGCAAGAAACCGAAAAATAGTTGACATGTTTTATATATCGATACCCTAATTCTGACACGTCGTAACCCACAAAAAAATTAAAATTCTATATGCTGCTAAATCCTCGCAACCAAAAAAAATATAAAACGGTCATTTCCGCGATTTCTTATAAGTCGCATAATGCTTACGCTATGCAATTTGCTTCTAACTTTTCTTATTCCTGTAAAATTTTGTTGAGTTGGGTTACGCCGTTTCAGAATTAGGGTGACGATATATTATAAAATACAGAAAACTATTATGTTTTTCTTTATGCACTCTAGGGAATAAAAGTGTACGTTTAATCCCTTTTTTTCAGGGACTAAGGCAGTATTTTTTATCCCCAGTGATTAAAAGTAACTTCTTTAAAACTATAAAGGCCAAATATAGGGGTTTTCGATCATTTTATTTTATTAGAATACAAAAAACAAAAAGCTATCAAGATACACGATTACGGTTCTTCTGTTGCTTCCCGCTTGCCGTAAGTTTACTGTACTTTGCTGATGACTTGTTTGGTTTCAATTATTATTGTGTCCTTTGGCATAAAATATTGCCTCCATAGGAAGATGTCCATCTCAAAGTAGGAATAGGAATAGGCTTTATAGTCTATGGACAAATCAAGTGTCGTGTGCAAGTCGTGCCAACTTTCTGCCGATAAGCTAACTTTGTTAAGGGCGTCCCATATATTAGGTTTTGACTTGTTGTCATTCTGGTAAATGCGTTTTTTGAAAGATACGGCGGTTTCAAAATGGCGGAAAGGCGTATCTTTAAAAAAATTGTAATAAACCTTTTTTATTTCTTATCCGATTTTCATGGAACAAATTTTTAAATATTTGCTTTGTAATTTACTTAAAAATGTATTGGTCAGAAAAATATGTATTTTTTTCGATTTGTCAAAAAAATAAAAAAATTTAAAGAAAAAGGTAAATTTTTTATATTTTTTAAATTTTATTTCTAAAACTATTGGAGCTAGATTAAAAAAGTTTACATAAAGATAGCTATTTTGATTCTTTATTCAAATCTGGTTCAAGTGTTCCAATGCGTTAATTAGTTTTTAAGTTATTTCCAAATAACTGGAAAAAATAGGGGTCTTTGGGGTATATTTAAAAATTATGCTTTTAATGAAAACCATAAGAACCTTTTGAAAGCAACTTAAATTTGTTTAACATACCCAGCAGATCAGGTTTTGACTTATTGTCATCGTGATAATCGCGCTTTTTTTAAAATATGGCGGATTCAATATGGCGGAAAAGCATATGTAAAAACAAATCTTTTTTATTTTTTATCCGATTTTAATACAACAAAGCTTAAATTACTTGATTTAAAATATATTAAAAAAATACTTTTTAAAAAATGTCTTTTTTTAATATTCGAAAAAAATAAATCGGGTGAAACATTTGACAAAAATGATTTTATTTATTTTATTTTTTAATTGACCCCCATATACGCACGTCGCTGAAGGGTTTGTCATTAATTAAACCCCACTGACTTACACATTGTTAAAAATAAAATTTTATTTCCTACAATAAAGTATAAAACACATTTTTGTCAATTGAGCTTAGTTTTTGAGAAAATTGGAAAAAACTTGTAACATAATTAATTTGTTTGGTGATTTACAAAAATTGATTTTAGTTGCACAGGCCTGTAAAGTTTTAATCTGAAGATAAATTTTACACTATTATACACGTTTAAAAGGAAATTTTCTTGTCTACAATCGACTATAGATAACAATTTTTGATAGAGAGCTTGGTTTTTAAGATAATCGGGTAAAACCTATGTGGTTTCTTTAATTTTTTTATGTTTTCTTAATAAACGGACGCCGCTGGAGAGTTTGTCATCAGCCTGACCCCACTGACTAATACATTGTTTAAAATGACATTTTATTTTCTACAATAAACGGTAAAATATTTTTTTTTCAAAAAACTTAATTTTTGAGAAAATTGGATAAAACTTGCAAAAAATTGATAAATTTTGTGATTTTTTAAAATTGATTTTATTTACGGACGCTCCTAAATTGTTATAGATAAAACTACCATTACCTTATTATACATCATTTAAAAGGCAATTTTATTATCTATAATAAAGTGTGTATTTAATTTTTTGATATAAAGTTCGGTTTTTAAGAAAATCGGGTAAAACCTGTAATAAACATGTTTCTTTTTTAAATTTATTTACACTACCTCAATAAACAGACGCCGCTGGAGAGCTTGTCATTAGTCGTACCCAACTGTAACCTTAGTTTTTAAGAAAATTTGAAAAAAATCTAAAAATTTCAGGATTTGGGGAGTTTTGGGGGATTTTTCAGCTAAAATTTAAAAAACTAATATAATTTTATTTTTAAATTAGTCATGGTGTCTTAGGGCGTCAACTTAGTTACATTTTTAGAAATTCGAACACGACTATATAAGGAGGGGGGATAAAAAATATTGGGCCAAAAACTTGCCCGGCAACATCCAAATCGTTAGTCTGTGACCTATTCTCAGCTAGGATCCATTGTCAAATTGCGGTCCTCATATTTTGCATACTCAACTACCTCTAGTACCTGCACTATATTGTAAAAACTTTCGTCTATTGATGGTCACTTTCAAAAACACCAACATAAGGTAAGGTTTAAAGGACGGTTAGGGCATGACCAGAGACATTTTCTCTATGGGCATGACTGAACTTTAGTCAGTCAGTTTTTGCAGTTTTAGGATAAAATGTTTAGTTTTCATCCCCCATTTTAGGGAT
The DNA here is from genome assembly GCA_963576565.1 of Aspidapion aeneum. Taxonomy (NCBI): domain Eukaryota; kingdom Metazoa; phylum Arthropoda; class Insecta; order Coleoptera; family Brentidae; genus Aspidapion; species Aspidapion aeneum. Next base: position 67,750,298 of record OY755042.1, on the reverse strand, counting down.
GTTTAACTTACGTTTTATCCTCAGAATGGAAAGTAATGGATCCTTTTCCATTACGATGGAACAAACCAACATAAAGGAGGGTTAGGGAGTGACTGAATGGGGTCGTTTTATATGAAATCAACCAGGGGTTTGGCAGACACCCTCTCCGATTTTGATACACTTATTTTATTCACAGAGCAGATAAAAAATCTAAATTTTTGGTTCAGTAGTTTTTTGTTATTAATTTTTAAAAATTATAAAATTACCAAATTTTGCTCTTACATAAGTATAGAAAAATAAGGATCTCTCTATATGAGTGATACCTTGTTTAAAAGGTCTTTCAAATAATAATTTTTTAACTGATGTATAGCATGACACATTTTAAAAAGATGTATAGCATGACACATTTTAAAAATAAATATATTTATTTTAAAATTTAAAAAATTTAAAAAAAAATTGATTTTTTTTGGAAAAATACTATTTTAAAATTTTTTCAAAAAAATATATAATTTTTTTTCAATAATTTACTAAGACACTCACCAAATTTCAAGATGGAGAAATGATGGGTTCCATATGAAAAAATAAAACAATATTCAAACATGTAAAAAATGGTAGCTTTTTCAAGTAAAACATATAAGAATCAAAGATAAATGCTATAATACAGAAAAAAATAATATTTTATGTAATAAGCACGCCTCTCAAAATTTCAAGCAAATTAAATATTTTTTTAATTATTTTTATTTCCAAAATTTGTAGGTCTAACCTGTAGCGTTAATGGGTTAAACTTTTCTTAAAATCATTTTTCTTTCAATAATTAAAATATCTGCTTTAGGTTTAGGGTAATAAAAAGAGGGGGCTGACCCGTTTGGGTGCAAAAAACTCACATTTACTTCATTTGTCTAAAATAATTTGAATATTGAATAAAAAATGATTTTTGTGATATCAATGAGTATATGACCCATTTTTAAGCTATTTTTTGTGTTTTTTCATGAACTATGTGGAAAATATGTTAAAAAATCTAAGGTTTGGGGGGGCCCGGTTCGGTTGTTTGTTTTTATTTTTAATATGTGTCATGTGACACATTATTTAAAAGGTCTTTCAAATACCTTTTTGACAAGGTATGACTCATAGATTGCTGTAAAGTAGTTTTACAGATATTCCTATTTTTCTTTACCTATGTAGGAGCAAATCTTGGTAATCTTTTAATTTTTAAAAATTATTTTAAAAATAAACTACTGGGCCAAAAATTTTCAAGATTTAATTTGAAATGACCCAATGGGTAACATCATTTTTAGTTATTACATTTTTTGCACCTTTAGAATAAAAAGTGCACTTTTCCACTTAAAATCCTCAGAATGAAAAGTAATGGTCTCGGGATAAGAAGTGTCACTTTTATTTAAAGTTTTTAATCCTTGTAGGATTAAAAGTACAAAAATTTAAGGCATTTCCCATGTCAAAAGGTACAAGGTATTTATTTTTTGCCAAAACTCTTGGCAATAATACCAGTAGCCATGCCATAATAAAAAAATAATTTGCACTAATAGGCCAGTCATTAGAGCATAAAAGTTGGTGTAGTGACGATTTTGACATATGTTTACATTGGACGCCTTATAAAAAAATTCAGTTTTTCACCTTGGCGTAGGGGGGCAGCTCCCCCCTGCATCTCGGATTTAGTGTGAACAAAAATGTTTTTTTTTAAATTACCTTTTTCCTGTACATTCTAGAAAAAAATTAGTTTTAAACAAAAGTTGAAGACAATAAAATTTTCTACAAAAGCGCTTATATACACTTTTTCGTCAGACAAATGGTTTTCGAGTCATGAGGCTAAACATGTCGCCGCAATTTTTGTATAAAATAAAGATTAATTAATGGCATATAAAAGGAGACATTACTGAATGGCCTGGATAGTACCCTTGCCGAGATACGAACCTTGATGTGGTAGCAGTACACTCGTTTTCTATGTATTTCCATAGTATATGCAAAATAAACCCCGAAATCATTAATATTTGTCATTTTCTCAAAAGGTAAGCATTTTACAGAAAATATGTAATAAAGTTTATTGTAGGAAACTAAATTATCTTTTAAACAATGTATCACTTAGATGGGCCAATTCCACGATTAGCACTTAACTGACATCTAAAAACATTTTAGGAAAAAAACACCCTTTTCAGAAAAAATAAATTGTACTTTTAAACAGCGTACCACAAAGTGGTGTGAAAGCTATTACTCACCCTATTATACCTCAGGGGCGTCCGCATATTAAGATTATTTTTTTTTTAATAACTTTTTTGTTTTAATTAATTTTCTTAAAAACTAAGCTTTTCAAAAATTCCCGTTTTACTCTATATTGTTGAAAATAAAATTATCTTTAAAGTGATATATATCTAGTAGTTTCTGTTAACAGAGGACACTTAAGAAACATACGCATATTTGGTTTTTTTTAATTAAAAAAAAATTATCATGTGTTTTATCAATTTTTTTTTAAAGCAAGCTCTATCGGCAAAAAGTTTTACTTTATACTATAGACAATTAAATTTTCTTTCGAACAGTGTGTATATTTATAACATTAAGGCAACCGTTAATAACCCAGGGGCGTATAAAAACTGAATTGAAAAAAAAATCACCAAACATGCTTATATTGTTTTAAAAATTATTTTACTTTTAATAATACAGAGTAAAACTAAACTTTTCAATAGACTTAGTTTTTAAAAAAATTTTATATAATAAATAAAAAATTAAATTAAATTTTATAAAATAACTTGTGTTTTAAAATTTTTCCCAAAAATGCTTGGTTTTTTTGAAACCTGAATCAAACCTAAAAAAACATTTCTTTTTCATGACTTAAAAAATAACCCCATTTTTGGGATGGCTATTAAGTGGTAACCATGAAATTGAACCTTTCAAATGATACTCCGTTCAAAAGATAATTTAATTTTTTACAATAAAGTTGCTTACAAATTTTCAGTTAAATGCTTACCTTTTAAGAAAATGAGATAAAACTTAATAAGTTCGGTTTATTTTGCATATACTTAGGAAACGGGTTTACCGCTAACACTTCAGAGTTCATATCTCAGCAAGGGTAATAACCAGATTCAGTTAGTCTTTATTTCATGTTCTTCTCAAAATTAAGCAGTTTTTAAGATAAAGGCCACTAAAAAAGAAAATTGGTCAATATCCATATTGGCGGCGAAACGTTTAGCCTCATAACTCGAAAACCATTCGTCTGACGAAAATACGTATACCAACGCTTTTATAGGAACTTTTGTTATCATCTATTTTGTCATCAACTATTATTTTTCTAAAATGCACAGTAACTAAATAATTAATAATAATAAATAACTCAATTTTTTAGGACTCCAATGTGAACAACATATGTCAAAATCGCGACTACACCACGTTTTGCAAGCTAAAATTCTATAATGACTGGACTATAAGTCTTAGCAAAAATAATATTTGAATATCTCAACATTATATTATTATTTTTAGCAATCTTTGTGGCCGTTTGGATAGAATACAAGAAAACTTGATGCAGCAAATAAATTATACATGTTAGTAGTATATTAGTTAGTAGGATATTACATTTATTCTCTGTATGGTGAAAGTTATAAACAGTTTTAAAAAAATAATAAAATAATATAATTTCTAAATTCGTTATTAATTTAAAATATAAAATAAAATTTCATAAAACTTCTTAAATGTTTACACATGCCAAAAATCCTGCATGATATATTGCAGACTTTTTTTATATATTTCTATCTGAGATATCAAACAACCAAAACCAGATTTCATAAAATACAGATTCAACGTTATTCAATTAGGTAGGGAAATGGGCTGGCTTACGAAATCTTGTAAAACGCTATAAGTAGGATCACTATCGTTTATTTAGTCAAAAACAACTAATGCAATACAATATTTATCTAAATCTAAATTAAGTAAGAAGTTGTAAATATAAGAATAATAACAATATTAAATAATAAAGATAACACAACAGCTGCAAAATAAAAAGATACCATTTACCAAAAGCATAATAATAATAATACTTAAAATAATCTGTGATAAAACAAATAAAAAGTCACATACATACATATGTTTTTTTTTTACTTTTAAGTTTAAAATAGACAATAATTAAAAAGTTAATACTTAAAAATAAAATAAAATATCTATTAACACAATATAGCATTTAAAAAAAGTATTTTTTACTATGGTCGGGCAGCAAAACGGTGTTTTCGTCAATTTTTGGGGGATTTTGATAAACATTGGCACGTTTATACATCGACCCAAGAAAAGTAAAAAACTAAAAATTTTTTGTTCGGTTTGTCTCTCTAAGCTGCGTAAGTGCCCTGAATTTTTTAGCTTGCACCACTTTTTTCAAAATATCTCAAAATCAAAAACGAACTAAATTTTTATCATCACGTTTTCGTTAGGTAACACCTGTCACGATGGGCCTTTGTCCCTCAAATTTTAGAAATATTTATCGAAGTAGTGATTTTTTTAAAACTTGAATTTTTGGACCCCGTCAAAAAATTTCTGAGGCGGATTTTATCTGACATACTTTTTTTTCTTCCTTTTGAGTCTCGCTATACTAAACTTTTTAAAATATTAGAAAATATTGCAGGGGAAATCTGTAGCAGAACCACAAATACCCAGCTGTCGCGTTTTTCGCAAAATTTAAAGACTTTGGACTGCTGATACAAATCAATTTTTTAAAACTTTATTTGAAAAAAATATAAAAGAGTATTTACTGGCTCTAATAAAAAACAAAATAAAAAATTTTTACCTCTAAAAAACTTTATAAATATATTCCAAAATATTCAAAAATTTACCGCAAACATGGAAAAGTCACTGGCTCAAAATATCGGTCTTTTAAGCAAAAATCACACGTTTGGAGATAAACGGCTGGGGATTTTTTAGTTTGCGTTTAATTTTGGGTCCCCCGAAAACCTGTGTTCTACTATAGACAGGCTTTTAAGTGGTGTGATTTTTTTTTCAAAATATACGTGGTAAGTGGTAGCAAAAAAGCGTTTAAAGTTGGATATTTTTCAGTTTTTTTAAAAACTATCCAAATCGTATACTGGTCGGTCAGTTAGCCGCCATTTTCGTCAATTTTTGGGGGATTTTCATAAAAATTGACAAGTTTGTACATTGTCCTTAGAGAAGTAAAAAATATAAAAAAGTTGGCTGGTACTCCACTCTAAGCTAACGTTTCAGTATCCTTAAATATCATTTTTGCACCTTCTCACTCTTATCAAAATAACTCAAAATCAAAAAGAGACAAAAAATTTTTGTTACGGTTTTAATTAGGTAAGACCTGTCTCTATCGGCCCGTCCAACAAAACTTTTAGAAATATTGTTTTTTTATAAGAAAAATAATTTCAAATTAAAAAATTTGCCAAAGCAGTGATTTTTTTAAAACTAATTTTTTTAACTTTGTCAGAAAATTTTTAGTGAGGATTTTATCTGACGTACTTTTTTCCCCTTTTAAGTCTGCCTATAATTTTCTTTCTAAGATATTAAAAAATATTGCAGGAAAAATCGGTAGCAGAATCACAAATAACAAGCAGTTGCGTTATTCGCAAAATTCAAAGATTTTAGACTACTTATACATAACCAATTTTTATACTTTATTTGACCATAATTTAAAAGCGCATTTACCGTTTTTAATAAAAAAACTAAATATCAAATTCGCCTTCATAAAAAAATATCCAAAATGTTAAAAAATTTACCGCAAACATGAAATAATCGCTGGGTCAAAATAACGGTTGTCTAAGCGAAAATTACGCGTTTGGAGATAAACCGCTGGGGATTTTTTGGATTGTGTTTATTTTTGGCTTCCCAAAAATATTTATTTTACTACAGCCAAGTTTTAAAACGATATAATTTTTTTAAAAGTATACTTGGTAAGTGAGAGCAAAAAAGCGTCTAAATTTGGATATTTTTTAGTTTTTATCACTAAAAAAATACTCCAATATATGAGCATGCTTTAGGTACTATAGTTATAGTGTACGTGTGGGCTAATATAACTAAAAACTATATTATATATATTTTATTCAACTCCAGACTCAGTTACCTTTGATACCACACAAGCCATGTCTTGACTTAAACTCTCATTTTTAAAATCTACTCTTCTAAAACACAAATGTATTTTGTTTAAGTCCAGACTCCATTACCTTTCGTTTGATATCACACACTCCATATTTTCACTTAAACTCTAATTTTTAAAATATACCACCACCCTTTTTTTAAAATAATCTAAAATGTATTTTGTTTAACTCCAGACTTAATGACCTTTCGTTTGATATCACACACGCCATATTTTCACATAAACTCTAATTTTTGAAATCTTTAATTTAGCTTGTGTTCGGTGGATTTTGTTAATTTTTAAATGGGATCATCTCGACCCAAGACCCAGCCTAGGTACCAAATTTCATTCAAATCGGGCATGCGGTTTTTGAGTTATGCGGGTTGGTCGTTACAGACAGATAGACGGCGCGACAAAAAAGTTTCAAAATCATCTGAAACGCAAAGATATATAAACATTTTTGAAATCGGATCACCTTTTTTTTTCTCGAAAAAATTAGGATCACCATAGCTCACACTACTATTATAGTATAGTAGTAGTGTGAGCTAATATCGAAGCCATATAGTGGTCGGTCAAATTCAAAAATTTTGGACTGCTTAAATACAAAACCATTTTTTGGCCAAAATTTAAAAGTGTGTTGCTGATAGAGAACTAATATAAGAAATTATTTTTTTTAAAAATAGAAAAATAAAAAAATCTATCGCAAACTTAAAAAAAACATTGGTTTAAAACAACAGTTTTTAAACCGAAACTGAAATGGTTGGTGATTTTTTATTTTGCGGTTAAATTTGGGTCTCCCGAATTTTTTGTTTTAATATAGACTGGCTTTTAAGTGATATAAAAAAATCAACATATAGCTGATAACTGATAGTAATGAGATTTTTAAAGTTGTGTTTTTGATTTTTTCACAAAATTACCAAGTCATATACTAAAATAGTGTAAGTTCTTAATATAATTTAGAAGCCTGAAATAAATGGAATTAACACGTTAGTAAGGGTGCTAACTCTATTTTATTTTATTTTTAACAAAACTCCAAAAAAGATTAAAAAAAACAGAATTATTTGCCTGTAATGGTCAGCCATTCCCCTTAATCCGACCCTAGGTACGGCCATAAGACAAACAAAAAAATGCTGCTAATTTTAACATTTATTAAAAAACTACCTATTTTATTTATTTTGTTTTTAAAAATATAGAAACACAATATCTTTCAAAACATTAAGCTTGTTTAGCAGTGGCGGATCCAGGGGGGGGGCAGAGGGGCCCGGGCACCCCCCCCTACCTGACATTAAACTTTTTTTTAGTTGAAGGAAAGAAAGTGCCAATGAATCAACCTCGAGTTTAAAAAAAATTTACCGCAAACATCACTTTTTTCATTTTTTTTTCTAAAAAACGCGCATTTTGTCACCTGTGAATTTAAATTTGAGACCTAACAATTATTAACAACGCGCTCAAACCAAGAAATATTTTGGTTTTTGGGTCCCCTGGCCCCTCCCCTCCGGAAATCCTGGATCCGCCACTTGTTTAGTACGTAGGTGTAATTATACCATTACTAATACTACAGAAATTTATGATTATCAAATAATTACCTCCGTTTTAAAATCAACCCGATCTTTTTCGTAGGATAGAAAACGCAGTATCTACCTATAATTTTTCCTAATTTCGGCTTGTCAAAAATAAAAATAGGGTTAGAACCAAATGCTTCTTTTCTTATAACTTTTAAGCATCGGTATTTCGATAGGCTTGCTTGTATTTGTAAGAGTATCTGTCATAATTGCAGTAAATTTTTTAAGAAAGTTAATTTTATGTATAATTTTACTTAAAAACGCAAAATTTTTAAATTGTGGTCAAATAAAGTTTAAAAGTGGTTATGTATGAGTAGTTCAAAATCTTTGAATTTGGTGGATAACGCACCAGCTTTGTATTTTTGATCCTGCTACAGATTTTTTCGGCAATATTTTTAAAAGCAAACTATAGGCAGACTTAAAAGAAATAAAAAAAGTATGTCAGATGAAAACCTCAACAGAAATTTCTTGACGGAGTCATCGAAGAAATAACTGTACAAGAAGGACAACGCATGTAGAAAATTTCGAGCCCTTGTTATAATATGAATATCGTGTACATATCTTATTCGAATTTAATTTATAAAGGAGTAGGTAAGCCGCGTTGATCGAGTCCTCCACGAAAGACCATAGGCGCGCGTGCAAACAAAAATTGAATCGGGTGTCATCGGATGTTAACGTCGGCTGTCGTCAACGGGAATGCGGCCGGTCGAAGGTCAAGCGAAACGCCTAATTTTTAAAGTAGGTAGACTGATTAATAAATACCTGCCTACCCAGGTCGATTTAATTTTCTGTTTTATAATATTTGGGTGATCCGTGATATAAACCCAGAGCGGAGGCAGTTGCAAATTAACAGAAAAAAACTGAAAAATTTTAATTTTTAAAAGGTCATTATAACCATTTTTTGGATTTTTATGAAAAGTTGAGAAATGTCGCATATTTTATATGGTTCGGTTAAAAAATTAAAAGGAGCAAACCGGGTGGGCCAAAAAAAAACCGGACAATTTTTTTTCATGATAACTATTGAACTATACACTATTGTTTTTAATGAGACAAACTGCACTTGGCAGAGAATGGATCAGAGTTTTGACTAAAAATATTTTTTGTCCGCCATCGCAAAATTCAACCGAACCTTCAAAGATGCTCGTTTATTCTTGTGTTGCGAACATGTTTTCATTATTTTTTTTTTAATTAGTAAGAAGCTGTATTCTTGCCACGTACAAAAAGGTACGACTCAGCAAAATCGGTTTAGTGGTTCTAAAAAAAATATTTTTGTTTCAACCATTGTTTTACATATTATACGATTGCCTTGCCAATCATGTCTGCATTTATTTCCTTATAAATTCATTACTACTCAACCGATTTTAATAAAATAAAAAACATCTTTTTAAAGATCATGATCAAAGTTTATAGCCACCTTAAAATTTAAGATGGTGGACAGAATCATACTTGATTCTTCAAAATGGCGTGTTTATTCTTATTTTCCGAAAACGTTTTAGTTTTTCTTTAATTTATAGAAAAGCGCTACTTTTCCCCCACAAAACGCGGTAAAAATTAGTAAAATCGGTGTGATGGTTCTCAAAAAATCTATTTTTTTTCAACCTTTGTTTAACAGATTATACGATTGCATTGCCAATCCTGTCTGCATTAATTTCCTTATAAATTCGTTATTACTAAACCGATTTTAGTAAAACAAAAAAATCATGGTTGAGAATTGGTTTCTAAAGATCAATCAGTTTGCACTATAATGTTTTTATTTGACTAAAATTGGTTCAGTAGTAATGAATTTATAAGGCAATAAATGCAGACATGATTGGCAAGGCAATCGTATAATATGCAAAACAATGGTTGAAACAAAAATATTTTTTTTAGAACTACTTAACCGATTTTGCTGAGTCGTACCTTGTTGTACGTGGCAAGAATGCAGCTTTCTTACTAATTAAAAAAAATAATGAAAACATGTTCGCAACACAAGAATAAACGAGCATCTTTGAAGGGTTCAATTTCATTTCGTCCGCCATCTTGGATTTTGCGATGGCGGACAAAAGAATATATTTGGTCAAAACTTTAATCCATTCTCTGTCAAGTGCAGTTTGTTCCATTAAAATCGATGGTATAGTTCAAAGTTATAATGAAAAAAAAATTGTCCGGTTTTTTTGGCCCACCCGGTAATAGCGAATTTCTATATTTTTCATATCGACGATGTTAAGACAGAAAGGCGTTAAGGCTATTTCCTAAATTTTTAAGGAGCCAAAAACGTTTTACGCCCTTATGAAACGGACGATAGAAGAAGCTATATTTGCAACAAACATTCTAGGTATAGAACTTGTTTTTTTAAACTATATAAAAAAGTTTTTTTTTAATTCGAGGGTATCTTAGAACTTGGCGGTTACGCCTTTTTTCTAATTTAGATTGCGCTTACGTCTTTTCAAAAGGACATAGGCCTTTTTTCGTGGATTATAAAAACAAAACTTAAAAGCAGATTTTTTTTAACTAATAAATAAATTTTTACATTTTCTGTAAAAACAGGGTTTATAAAAATGTAAGTAATATTTACCTTTTATTCAAATAAGCGATATGTACATTTTAAGTTATGTACTTAAGTTAACTTTGATAGTTTTTTGAGTTAAATCTTAAAAAATTAATAGAATATTACAGTGGTGTAAAGTAGATGATGGGCATAAGGGGCACCTTATATTTACGACCGAATTGTGTTGAGACAAAAGCAGGATTTCCGGAGGGGAGGGGCCAAAGTGGCAGCAAACCTTAAAATATTTTTTATTAGTGGTTTTTGATAGATCTGAGGTGTGAGATTTGGTATATAAGGGAGATATATGGCGCGCAATTTTTTAAAAAATTAAGTAAAATTTGTGACAAATTTTCAATAAGTGATGCTGCTAAACTAAAAAAATAAGTTATATGGCCGGGCCCCTCTGGCCCCCCCTTGACTGATTTACAATGCTTTATAGAGTTATCCAACTAACCTCATGAAAAAAGAATTGAGCTTTAATATCTGATACATGTCTGTAATAAGACCTTCCAATATAAGCATATGGCAACAATACTTTAAATAAGGCCCAAAAATAAATCCCATTAAACAGCATTAGAAAATATTTTCTAAAAACTCAGTCATTACAGTATAGTAAGCAGTTAGATTCATTTTAGATAATATTTAGTCTTTGACATCCTCCTGGGCCTTATTATCGGGCGGGCCTTACTTATAATGAGCTTTATTTATGTAATTCGAAAATGTTATTTAGGTGGTCTAAAACTAAAATAAATAATTACAAATAATAAAGAAACTTAATTTCTTATTATTATTTTTATTATTAAAAAAATAATATTTTAAAAACACAAAATTCTGGAAAGTTAAGAGAATTTGGAATCGTATATCTTGTGGCCGCTTGCATTTCGATTAAATTGCTTTGCCTTACATCATTTTATTTTATTTTATCCTGCAAAAAAGGGCAAAACATCGTTAAATAATGAGGCCCAGTGGCGAATAAATGGGGGGCCCGGGCCCCCACCCGAACCTAATATATTTTTAGATATTTTCCACACATTTCATGAATACAAACATAAAATAACAAAATACGGCCTCATGGGGTCTCGCCCCCCCCCCCCGGCACTGTCTCGGCCTCCCCGAAACGTTTTTCTATATACGCCACTGATAAGGCCCACAGTATGAGTGTAAAGCCCTGGCCTGGTGATCAGACAAGCTCTTTGGCTTTATTTTCAGAGAACTACTGTGTTGTATACTACTACTACTGCTAAAAAGAAATGGATTTATGGCGGATCTGATACCTTTTTAGCTCATTAGCACACTCCACGCTATACATATCAGCTTTGTTTGCAAATATCTCAAACGAAAGCTCCTACAAATTTTTTGGTTACTACACAAATTATTGAGAAACATTTTTAAATGTCAAAATCTAATAGGCTCGTTACAGTCTCGAACACTTTTTTTGTGAAAATCTCATGAAAATCGGTTTAGCGGTTTAGGAGCTATCGTGTTACGGGCAGGCATACCCACACACAGACAGACATCACGACGATATTGCTAAGATTGTCCAAAATACACCCAAATAACGCATTTTCGGCAATTATCTCAAGAAACTTTTTCTTCGAAAATAAAACTTTCTCTAGCCAGTGCTGCGCTAGACCAGGCAAAAATTTAGAATTTCCAAATTAAATTTTTGCCTGGTCTACGTGGGCTACGAAGGTAAAAATTAGGAAATGAAAATTTGAATGCAAAAATATTTAGAGCAACCGGCACAGTAATAAAAAAAGTTCTATACTGTCAAACCCTGTCACTTCTGACAATCCACATACCTGATGTTTTTATTATAGTTGGTTTACCAAAAAGCACATGGTAATTGCAGTGACATTACATGCAGACCTAACGTAGAGGTTTTTCGCGGGATATCACACGTCACTAAAGGGTATTTTAACTAAGGCCACTCATCGTAAATGATCAGTGTCCTTTATTTTAACGTCTTTTCAGGCTGGGATTGCTTACTTTATTTCTTAGATAGAAGAGACGGGTGGGTCTTATTAAAGGGTGGGCCTTATACCCCTCAGCCACCTTATACAATTGGAATTTTTTTTTACTTTTATTTGATAACATATTAAATAGTAGGAAAGTTTGTTTTTACCATAATCTATTTCCAGATTCGTGAAGGGGCTTGAGTCCCCAACCCTTTATCCCCCCTTCCCATACGCCAATTGAAAATATTAAATTTTTTTGGAATAATTGAGTAAGAGTTGAATATAAAAAAATTGCATGTTACCACTTATTTACTTAGTGAATTATTTATGTTTTTGAAACTAAATTTTTTTAGGAGCTTAATGAAAAGAATCGTCGTGATATTTTTCTTTAAAAAATGGAAACTATACTGTCAAAACAAATGAAATATCTAAAAAATCTACCTCTCGGGGCATGTCACCACCACGGATCACCTAACAAAGGTGATCCGTGTCACCACCACCTAATTTGGTTGCCAAACCCTTATTTTTAAAGGAATTGCCAAATAAGGCACAGATTTATTCTGATACAGTAAATAATTATAGATCAAATTACTAAAAAGTCAATAAGAATTAATTCGATTTTCGGTTCGGTTATTGTGATACAGTAAATAATTATAGATCAAAATGACTAAAAAGGCATCAAGAATTAATTCGATTTTCGGCCAGTATCTACCTACTGCGTTATATAATAGTCGATCGAATTTGTGAAAAACGTTTTAAAAGGCTATATTATAATATCGTCCCCTGAGTGCCACAACCATAGAGAAAATAATAAAAGAGTGCTTAATTTTATGGTTCAAAAGCGGCAACAAGTTTACGCTAGCGCCACCCTTGGCTACTGGAAGAATTAAGAATGCGCGGGCGGGCTCGGCAGGCTTTTTAAATGATTTTTTCTTAGTAAAGGTGCTATTTTTGAGGTCAGGCTAATTTCATGTATGCGAAAAGAATTTGGATATCAAAAATATATTAATTTTAGTCATGTAAACCTGTAAGATATCCAAACTTTTTCCGCATACATAAAAATTTGCATGACCTCGAAAATGTAATACTTAAATAAAAAACTATGTTTTTTAAAAAATTTAATATTTATTTTTTTAAAAATGAGTACTGTTTTAGAAAAATCTAAAAATATTTAACAAATATAATGTTTTTTCTTAAATGTATAAACTAGGTATTTATATTACAAAAAACTGTGGATTTTAGAAAACTTAAAAATAGTTAAACATGTACCACCTAATAATCCTTAATAAAACCAATATTTAAAAAAAATAAGAACACACTTTTACAGTCTTCAATTTTCTAATTTCTAGGTTTATGTGGAATTGCTCAAATGTTGTAATGTAATTTTTATATATTCTTCACAATATCCATTCTCCAATCCATTTTTTAATAATAAAGGTGGCCACATAATGATGTTATCCCATTGTTGATTGTTGCGTTGGATAACTAAAAAGCAAAAAAAAAAGCTGCCAGGGGACTCGTAATAGTAGGTATTTTATACAGGTGTTAATAAAGTATGTCGCCAAACTTCAGAGGATTATCTTGAGTGACTTTAAGAAAAAAAACTTTGTATAACCATGCTTAGTTTTTGAGATATGGGTTATTAAAATATTAGTTTTTTGTTTGCTTTTTATTTATAACTTGTGCAGTTTTTGAGATATTTAGCTCAAATCTGGAACATGTTGTTGTTGTTTTGTTACAAGGCATACATCATTAAGCATGTCAAATATTAGGAAAAACTACAGGGTGATATTTTTTTCGCGGTCATGCCCCCTTTTTTCTCCAGAACTTTTTTACAGTAAGTTATTGGCAGATTTAAAAATGTACAATGAAGTCCTTGTTTTATTCAGAAATTTTTTGATCTGCAATATTTTTATCTCTAACCATTTTTCAGAAAAAAAAAACAAAATAAAATAACTTGTATCTTCAATTGCTATTTAGAAATTACATAAAACTCGCATAAAATTAAAATAATGCAGAGTACAAATTTTCCTTTTTTGTCTTTTCTTGGAAACAGTTAGAGTTACAAAAAATTGCAGAAGATCAAAAAGTTTCTGAGGAAAGGTGGCTGTTGCCTCCCCCACCCCAATAAGCCTTCGTGTGGACTCTGTCTGAAATATGTGTTTAAATTTTTAAGGGGGAGCTTAGCTCTTGAAGCTCTGCCCTAAGTACACTTTGGGCCTATTCTTAAATTATGTAATTGACCCACCTCCACCCTTTGTACAGAATTTTCAAGAAACAACATACATTAAAAAAAAGTTATGTGTAATACAAGGCCAAACACTGCTACCCCTTTGAGCATTAATTTTGAACATATAATTATTATGTTAAATGGCATTATGTATTTTAAGAATAGGCCCTAGTATGGGTGTGCAAAGAGACAGAACTTATTAACCAATATTTCTCTATTACTTACCTAAATGAAAAAATATTTGCAACCAAGCAGTGTGTACTCAATGTGATTGTAATGATCCATACAATTCCATAATGTCTGTGTACCTAAAAAGTAAAAGCACTAGCTAGAATTATGTTCAAACACTAAACTAAAAGACAGAAGCCTAAGGATTTTTAGACATTTTCCACATATTTCATGAATAAAAAAATTAAATAGGTGAAGATATGGCATAACTGTGTCTCGAGTCCCCCAAAGACCTATTCTTGGGTGCACTACTGACTAAAATATCTACTAAAACTAAAAATGGAAAATGCCGAAAAGGCAATACATCAATAATAATAAAATTATATGGACAATGACCCATAAGAAGGTGCGGATCTACGGGAGGGGAAATTCTCCCCCCCCCCAAATCTCAAACTATATTAAGTTTTTACATACAGAATACACATCCTGGTCACAATGCAAAACTGTTTTATGCAATATTTATTATGATATCTACCCCCCTAAATAAAGTTCCTAGATCCACCCCTGCCATAACTGAGGGGTGAACAGCTGAAAAAAATTTGTACACCATCCTACAGGACTCAAATAAATTCTTGGTCCTGTAGTGTATTTTAGTGTCCTGTGGAGTCCTACACAGTCTTGTTAAAAAAATTTGTATACCTGCTGTGGACAGATGATCACCCCTCCCGAATACACAATACACCAATACTAAGTTGACACATTTTATCTAAAACCAATGTATATGTTCAGTGTCAATCTGTATAACAAGTATATAAATCGACCCTAACTTCAATAACATAAATTATCTTTCTTACCTTGTCTTAGTCACAAATCAAGACCAGTTTTGTCTGATAACACGCGCTTTAACACAAAACAGATCTCCTTTGTAGTGAAAAAGTTATTTCGTAGCAAAATTTTTGCATCCGAAAATTCCAGAAAAACAAACCAAGAATTTGAGGTTAGGTTTGACTCGACTGCGTTTACAATATACTTGTAACTTGCTTTTAAAAATGACTTGCAATTTGTAATATGGGTAGAATACCTGTATTATTTATTTATTTTTTTGGTTGCAACTTCTATTAAAATTGATTGATGAATGTTACAGATGTTCATACCTATGCAACAACGAATAACAGCAATTTTTATTTAAACAGTATAAATACTGAATTAGGATATAAGTCATTGTTTTATAAAGGAATCAGATTGTATAACAAATTACCATTAGACATTAAAAATTGCAAATCAAATAATATGTTTAAGAGAAAAAAAAAAGAAGTACTTGTTGCCTAGTCAGCCTCAGTGGCGTATATAGAAAAAAGTTTCGGGGGGGGGCCAGACCTTATAAAGACGTATTTTATAATATTTTATATTTGTATTTATAAAATATGTGGAAAATATCTAAAAAAATCTTAGCTTCGGGGGGGGGGGCGGGTATATATACGCCACTGGTCAGCCTGATTGTTTAAGGGGTATCATATTATATTATATTATATTTTTTTATTTTAGTCTCTATATTATTTTTTTGGTGTATTTTAGTATAGTAACCTTTTCTCATAAAGAAATATGGTAGCAATGTTTTTTTTAAGGATAGGATTAAAAACATTTTACAGTACAGTGTAAGTACTTGAGAAAGCTGTGTGTTACTAGATTATTCTTTTAGTAGGTAGGTATAGTTAGTTCTGTTGGGAATGATACAGGAATGCTTGTAATGATTTTTCGGTATTATTAGAGAAATATAAGGGTACGGGTAGACCTCGTCAGATGTCTATCAGGGGAAATGAATCGACCCCTGCCCTCCGTAGATTCCAGGTACTCTCTGACCCGGAGAGTTAGCACCTGTTTAGGGTCCCATTCCCAGGGTTACGGGAGAAGACCACATCGATATGAAAGGCGGAGAGAATGGACCTCGGTACGGTGATCATAGCGTAGGTGGCAACCCTTTCTTTTAGGGATAGTATATAAGACTACTGCCTTGTAGTACCGGCGTTGGAATCGTCAAAGGCTAGGGAAAGAAAACCTCGATCAAAAATCACCTGGTCCTCCAGGTTGGGGGTTGGGGCATCAGACTAACTCTCTGATACCCGGAAAAAACGTACACTGTTAAAAAACCCAATCAAACGCCTCGGAAAGAAATGAAAAACCTAAGACGAACCAAGCAAAGAAACAGGAATATGATTTTTGGTACATGGAACGTACAAGGAATGAATCGAAAACTGAATGAAATAGTACATGAGTGCAGCAGAATGAAGGTAGACCTTGCTGTACTAACAGAAACGAAAAAGAAAGGAAAAGGATCTGAAAACCTAGGACAATATGACCATTTCTATAGCGGAGTGGCAAAAGAAAAACATGCCCAACAAGGAGTATCTATTTTGGTCAACAAAAGATTTAGAAAATTTATCACCAACTGGGAAGCAGTCAATGAAAGGCTAATTAAAATGAATATAACAATAAAAGGAATGAGACTTACGATTTTTGGAATCTATGCGTATAACGACGATGCAAATGTAGCCGTGAAAGACAATTTTTTTGAAGAAATACACAATGAAATATCAGCAGTAAGTGCATCTAGAGAAATTGTCATATTGGGAGATTTAAATAGTAGAACCGGTAACAGAGTTAATGATCTGACAGTTGGCCAATATGGAGAAAATGTTGTTAATGACAATGGAAACCGGCTAATTACAGTATGTCAGCAATTAGACCTAAAAATCCAAAACGGTTTTTTTCAACATAAGGAAATACACAAATATACCTGGACCAAACCCTCACAAAACCTGAAATCCGTCATTGATTATTTTATCACTAAACAAAAGACAAAACTAAAAATTCAAGATGTCAGAACAAAGCGTGGATCAACATGCGGAAGTGATCACTATTTTCTGGAGTCCAAAATTCTCTTTCCTTATCAAGGCCGAAGCCTGCATCAACAACATCTTGATGATACAGTGATTGAAGAAATTGATCACTGTAAATATAATCTACTAAGCCTAGAACATGACAGCGTAAAAAACTTATACAAAAAGAGACTGAACGAAAAACTTAATACAAGTTCAGGTGAAACCCAAGATGAGGAATACGAATGTATTACATTAAGCATCCACCAAGCTGCAAAAGAAGCACTAGGATTAGTGGAAGAAACTTCTAAAAGAAGAAAACCATACTGGTGGGATGCTGAGATTGCGAGAGAAATAGAGGAAAAAAGGAAATTATATCACACCTACTTATCCCAAAAGACAGATAGAAGCAGACAAGAATACAAAATCGCGCAATCAAAGGTGAGAAGAATGATCAGTGATAAGAAAAATCATTCGTGGACGCAAAAGTGCCAGAAAATAGATTCTTACTTAGGAGGTAGGAGAAGTACCGAAAGCTGGAAAACTATAAGATCGATTAAAAAAGAAACTTGCAGAGATATCATTTCACCAATACCAGACAAAGAATGGGATGAGCATTTTAAAAAACTATTAACTGAAGATAGAGCAGATTTCAAGGAAGACGCAAGAGACAATATAATTAGAACGATGGGATCTCCAGTACCCCTCACAATCTCTGAGGTCAAAAACGTGTGCACAACCTTAAAAAGCGGTAAATCTGCCGAACCCGGAAACATCCCAGCCGAACTTATTAAATATGGCACTGAAGAACTGTTTTGGAGATTACGGAATCTTTTCCAAAAATATTTAAATGGAACTGTAGTCCCAACTGAGTGGAAAACGTCATATATATCCACAATACACAAAAAAGGAAGGAAAGATATATGTGACAATTATAGAGGTATATCTGTGACTAGTACGCTAAGCAGAATATACGGTAAAATAATAAGAAATAAAGTAGAGAGCGAATATAAAGACATGGAGGCAGAAGAACAAGCTGGTTTCAGGGCGGGTAGATCGACTTCAGATCATCTCTTTTGTATAACCCAAGTTATTGAAAAGAAAATGGCATACGGACAAGAGCTGCATCTGCTTTACGTGGATTTGCAGAAGGCATATGATAGTATACCACTAAATCTACTTTGGAAAGCGTTGGAAAACACAAACATAAGCGTACAACTAATTAAGGCCATCAAAGAGTTATACCGCAATAGTAAGGCAAAAGTTAAAATAAAAGCAAAACTAACCAAAGGCTTTCAAGTAAATAAAGGTCTTAAACAAGGTTGCTGTATCTCGCCTACGCTCTTCAAGATATACTTGGAACAAGTCCTTAAAGTATGGAAGAGAAAATGCCAAAACATGGGAATTCCGTTGGACGAAACCACCTTGTATACTTTATGTTTCGCCGATGATCAGATAGTAGTGGCTCAGGATTATGACGACCTCGAATATATGACGTGAAAACTAATAGAAGAGTACAATAAGTGGGGACTAGAGGTTAATCTCAATAAGACAGAGTATATGTGTATCGGTGGAATGAAACAGGATCTAATCTTAAATACCGGGCAGCGAATTCACTCCTGTGATGAGTATAAATACTTAGGTCTAAAAATTACAGCTGACGGAACACTAGACAAAGCTATAAAAGATCGAAACGTACAAGGAAGAAAAGCAATAACTTTATTAAATGGAATAATTTGGGACCAAAGTATATCAAAACATAATAAAAAGCTTATATATAACACCATTGTAAAAAGTATTATTACATACGGCTCAGAAGTATGGCCAATCAAGGATAGAACAGAAAAAATGCTTTCCGCTACGGAGATGGACTATTGGAGAAGAGCAGCAGGGAAATCAAAAAGAGAAAGAGTTACAAATCAAAGAATAAGAGAAATTATGACAGTGGGTGAACGTACTTTAGTGGATGATATAAGAACAAAACAACTGGTGTGGTACGGACATGTACAAAGAATGAATGATGAAAGACTACCTAAACAAATACTACAATGGAAACCAACTGGCCGAAGAAAACGAGGACGGCCAAGGAGAAGCTGGAGAGAAGGAATAGACAGTGAAATAAGAATAAGAGGCCTAGATGATGAATTATGGGCAAACAGAAACGAGTGGAGATTGGGTATCGGAAGACGTAGAACGTTGTGGAACCGATATATATATATATATATATATATATATATATATATTAGAGAAATATAGCCAGGCTATAATTGTGCCAGGCACTATTTTAACACATTTACATTGAAAACTGACAGTTAATCGTTTAAAATTCATACGAAAGTCGAATTTAAAACTATCGTCGTTTATTTTCAATTAATAAAAGAAGGCACTATTTATTCCGGTTCATATAGTAAACAAAGGCCATGTGTTGAAAGATCACAGCTGATATTACAATGTGAAGGTGTCAAAATTGTGCCTGGCACAATTATAGCCTGGCTATATTTCAATAATTCTCTAATAATACCGAAAAACCATTACAAGCACATTCCTGTATCATTCCCAACAGAACTAACCAGTGGCGTATATAGAAATTAATTTCGGGGGGGGGGGCAGATGGAAACAAGAATATTTACATTATATTATTATTATATATTATATAAGTAACTAGAAAAAAGACAAGGAACAATAAAAACAGAATCAAAAATAAATAAAACTGACGAAATAACATTTTACTTAAAAATTAAGGTTTCTATTTTTTTTTGCAAAGTCGTCTATAACTTTATTAACATTAATCTTAAAATGTCTATGCACTGTCATTAAAGTCAGTCCCACTACTCTCTCCTCCACTGTTCTGTTTCTTAAGTAAGTTTTTAATCTCTTAAGAGTTGAAAAACTCCTCTCTGATGAAGCGGTGCTTACTGGAAGTACTGCTAATATAAGTAGCAATTTATTTATGTTTGAAACATGTCTTCTGGACACTCTTGTATAGCCTCGATTGCAGATGTTATTGTTTTTCTTTTAAATTCGCACATTTTATCTGCCATAGTTCGAATTCAGCACGCAATATAGATTCATTGCTAGTATCCAGATCATCAACGTATTTTTCAAGTGCAGGTTGGAGGTCCTTTAATTTTTTAGACTTTGTATTGGCTGGGATTAAAATGTTTAAAGACTTTATTATTTCTCTTTGTCCTAAAAAACGTTCCTGTAGTGACTGTACTAAATCTTCAATGATTGGAATGAATAGAGAAACTCTGTAATATTGTTCTATATTTTCAATTTGATAATTCTCGCGATATCTTTGGTTGGCAACGAGTCTCAGTAAACTTATTGCAATGTCAAATTGTTCTGCCAATTTTACGGTGTTTTCAAAAAGTTGATGAAACTCGTCTTCAGCATTATTTCTGATATTTTTTAAAGCATCAGATGCCTGGTTCACTCTTTCTAAAGCAACAACCAAATCTATGTTTTTTGATTGCAGATATTCCGAAAGCTTGTAAGTGAACGCCAGCAGCCTCTCGATTATGTTTAGGGTTATAAAAAAACCAAAATTGAAAACTGCATTTTGAAAAGAAATTGCCTTTCCCGAATCATCAGCTCCACTGCTCACTAGCTTATCCAAAGCACAGAATATCTCAGTAAGGGCATCGGAGAATATAGTTACGGCTTCGTGCCTTTCCACCCATCTCGTTTCACAAAATTTTTGAAGAGACAGATGCTTTTTTTTTGAATTACTTAATTCTGTTTTTAAAATTTGGTTCCGTTTCGCAGATACACGAAAATACGTACATATTTCTCCAAGGGTCCCCATAACATTTTTAACCTGTGGAATTTTTGACGCATCATTGAGGCATAGATTTAGACAGTGCGATAAACAATGCGTGTAAATGGCATTAGGATACTCTGCTGAAATGATAGCTTGTACTCCCCTAAATGCACCTCGCATAGTAGCAGCACCATCATAACCTTGTCCCCTCATGTAACTCAAATCAAATCCGAGAGAAACTAATGTGCTCTTTAGTGTATTTGCGAGCCCTTGGCCGGTGATGTCAGTAACAGGAACAAAGGTAAGAAAATCTTCTTGAATCCCCTTCACAGATTCATCGTAATACCTTACGCATATAGAAAATTGTTCTTGTCTAGAAATATCAGTAGTTTCGTCCGCTAAAACACTAAAATATTTTGTTACTTGGCTGCGTTCTAAAATTTTTCTTTGAATTTGGACCTATTATTGAAATAAGCTCATTTTGAATTATTGGAGAGATGTACATACTCTTGCCTCCTGATGATAGGATATGTTCTTTAAAATCATCGTCGCCACAGTTAGCGCGGAATCTACAGAGGGTTCTGAAGTTTCCATCATTAAATTCTGGGGCTTCCAAACTTAATCTTCCGGAATCCTTATGTCCCCTAAGAGCAATTTCCTGCTGCCCACAAAGAATTAGTATTTCTACAATTTTTTTTAAGTTATCTCTGTTTCTTTCGCGCTCTTCTAAATTTTTTTGTGACAAAACTGTCACTATATCATTACCCTGTTGGTAAGTTTTTATGAAATTGTCATATTTTACCGCACAATTTAAATGATATTTTGTCTGTGAATGATCATTAAAGCACTTAATAGCGTCTTTCCATTTGGTAAATGGGACTAGAACTAGTGATAGAGCTTTTTCGTGAGAACCTTTGCCAATTTCTTCCACATTTTGACAAAAAAAGACGCAATATTTACAAAATGCTCCTCGTAGTTGAAGAGAATATGAAAGCCACTTATACCAAAGAAGCCAGTTAAACTGGAATTTTCTTTTTTTGTTGCCAATTACTTGCAAACTCTCTTTAAAGTCAAAATCTTTATCTGGGATCCATGTTTTGTCCATAACATCAAACTTAACATAATCTGGTAATTTTGTTTTACCTACATAATTGCCAATATCAAACATATTAGTAACAGCCAACTCTCTTTTCTGAAAAAGAAAAACATCTTTAGTAAATCAATAATAATAACTTTGATGCCTGAAAGACAAACCACTCGCTCATATTGGACAAACCTGATCAAATTCTTGCGATTCTTCGCTTTCCTGCACAATGGAACACGAAGGGCCTGGATTACTATAATCACTGACGTTACTGATATTCGTATGATTTTGACTACACTTTGTTACTACAGTCTGGTCAGTATTAGTCTAAAATGAAACAAAATACAATATGAGCTCGTAACACATATTTTTTTTTGATAATAATATAATTATATACCTACATTGGAATTATTTTTGTATATAGTGACTTACAAACTTTTCATCGGAAGTAGCAACAGTTTTCGGCTTTTTTGAAAAGAACGCATATAAGTCTTTCTGGCGTTTGTTACTCATAATTTTTCCTTGATAAAGTATTTTAAATATTTATCTTAAAAGGTAACCAACTCAAAATTTGTCAAAACTGCACGCCTAATGCAAAAACGCAGCCCTTTCTGAATTGTAAACAAAAGCTGTTTTAATCAAGAAGCAACTTTGCTGTTGCCTACGGCGCTGCAAGTCACGCACGTCTCGTTTCGGACACGTTCCTAGTTCATAGAGAAGAAGCCTGAAGCCATGAAACTTTGATGGTCGACACAGAGATGTCGCTCTATGTTACGTTTGAAGTATTTTAAATGGGTTGCCAAGCGACTGAACTGAACTGCACCAAGCGACGTAAAGTTACGCCAAAAAACGGTCAACTTTGTACCATTTCGGGGGGGGCCCGGGCCCCCCCCCCCATATATACGCCACTGGAACTAACTATACCTATACCACGGATCACCTACCTACTAAAAGAATAATCTAGTAACACACAGCTTTATCAAGTACTTATACTGTACTGTAAAATGTTTTTAATCCTATCCTAAAAAAAAACATTGATGCCATCTTTCTTTATGAGAAAAGGTCACTATACCAAAACACACCAAAAAAATAATATGGAGACTAAAATAATAAAATATAATATAATATAATATAGTACCAAGGGTGGTTTACATAAACAATCAGGCTGACTAGGCAACAAGTACTTCTTAAGTTTTCTCTTAAACATATTATTTGATTTGCAATTTTTAATGTCTAATGGTAATTTGTTATACAATCTGATTCCTTTATAAAACAATAATGACTTATATCCTAATTCAGTTGAATAAAAATTGCTGTTATTTAACCTGGCTTTATTTCAATAATTTTTTTTTACGGTGCGCACTCGCAAGGAGATCCCTATCACGCTCGAGAAGCGGCAAGTGCGGGGAAATGTTGGTGTATGTTGGTTTTGAAAAGGTTCAGATTGTAACCTGCAGGGAAAAGTGTCGCAGGAAGCTTATTCCACAGCGATGCTGTTCTCCAGAGATATATTATCCATTATGTAATAATAAGAACTAAATAGTTATTAGTATTATAAGTTTGGATTTGTTTTGTTATAGAAGTACTGGTGTATGTATTAACATTTAAATGTATTTTTTATATTTATGTTTGTAATTTGAAATAGCATGATTTGCTAATAAAGATTTATTCAATTCAATTCAACATAGTAAACCATTTCTAACAACAAATGGCATTAGGAAAATACTAAGCGTTATGTGATAGACAATTTTCTCAAAGTTTTACGTAATTTATGAACGACCCCAATCGAACAGAATAAAATTAGTTTTAAATACAAATAGAAACATAGTCCGCGATTGCAGCGCTGTGCGCTACTGGAACTTGTTGGCTGCGCGGCCCTATCTTTTCGGCAGTCTCTTTTTTGTCTCTGGCCACAACTAGATAAATTGAAATTAGTTTTGTGTGTCAACTCATGCTTCCGCTGGCTGGACCAGGGACCCAATTCTTGAAATAAATCCGTATACGGATTCGGCCAAACGTATACGGATATTCACCATTCGAATTCTTGAAAGCTCGTATACGAGTTTTTCGTTCGGAAACAGAGTCGAGTGGTAAAGTCCACTCGAATCTCAATTTCCGTATACGAATCTGAGTGATCTAACCTAACATTTTTGTTTACTTTAATATATTTTTTGGTGTTTGCTTAATTTTTCTTTATTTAAAAAAAACTGGGAGGTCTTCTGAAAAAAGACGCGATTTTGCAATAAAAGGGCTTGAGGACGCAAAGAAGTGGCCTCTTGTGACACTCAGTTTTTTTTAATTTCTTTTTTTTTTGAAAATGCCTTACGACTGGGGGAGGGAGTGAAAAATCCTGAATTTTTGCGTTAGTAACTTATGAATGAACAGCTCTAAAAAAGAAAAATTATTAAAAAAATTACAAAAAATTTGAGTATTTTTGTCTTATATGTGTCTCTTTTAACACACTTTATCAACTATTTTGTGGGGCATTGATACCTCTTGATTCCCCTCTGGGTACAACGCCTTATCTTATTTTGCTTAATTTTTGGATAATATAAGGGCCCAACTGCTTCAAGTAGGAAAATCCCCAGCATGTAAATAGTAAACCTAATCTTATACTTTTACCAGTTTCACTATTTTTTCTGACTTTTTCTATGTTGGCCAAAAATAAATATAAAAACATTATTTTTCTTTATTTACATTCCAAAGTACATAAGTACTTACTGTCAAGTGCATTATGACTACAGTGTGAGAACAAGCCAGTTGGAATAAACTTGCTAGTGAGTTAAATTTAAGTTTTTTGAAAAAATCCAAGCACATGTTAACTGAGATTTTTACCCGGCAATATTTTTACAGAATATTTTTTGGACAGACCCCCAGAAAGGGGTCCACTAGCATACAACTTATTTTGTAAGATGGAATGACCCCACTTAAGGCACCTTGTTAGAAAGGGTATCAAATAATTTTTTTAAATTAACAAAAACAAAATTATTTCTATTTTTTGTAATTTTTAGAGAGTATAAGTGTCATTTAAAGTAAAAACCTATAATTTTATTAAAATATAGGTGGTGGACCCCTGACAAGAAGTCCAGTAATACCAAAATTTTTTTTGCAACTGGTAGACTCAACTTGTAGCACTTTGTTCAAAAACTAATAAAAAATGTTTTTAATTTGACAGATTTCCAAAAAAAAGTGAACCATAATTTTTCTTTTTCAATAGGCTTTCCAACAAGGTGCCACAAGTTTTATTTTGTTGGACCCCTTTCTGGGGTTCTGTCCAAAAAAATTCATCAAAAATATTGCTCATTAAAAATCTCAGTAGGCATGATTTTGGTTTATTCAAAAATTTTTTAATTTAACCTGCTAGAAAATGTATTCCAACTTGCTCGTTCTCACTGTATAAGCTTTTATGTAAGAAGTTGTATAATCTTTTTTACAATAAAACTACAATAAACTTTATTTTACTTATAATTTATTTAAAAAAGTTCTTTAAAAGTTAGATCACCAAATGCATCTGAGTATTTCTAGTAGGATCATCATTGCAACTGGACCGCTAGGCAAAAACTGCTTCACACCTCAAAAATGATCTTCATGTCTTCTCTGAGAAACCTGTAACAAAAAGTTTTTTCATTGAGTGTACCACAGCAGACCTCACTGGATTCGTATTACTGGCAAGATTTTTATATATGTCCTTGTTTATAACTTTTGAAAAATAAAGACATCTACAAAAATAATGTACATATTCAAATCAAATCATACTGATCATATGAGGGCTGCTTTAGTCTACAACAGTTAAATTTTTTTGCAGTTAATTGACAGGTAAAGATATTCAAATTTAAACAAAAAAATGGGTTTTTTGAACAAAGATTACTGATTTTGTCAATTTTTACTTGAAATGTTCAATATGCTTATCATCGGCCTAAAAGGCAAAACTGTTCTACTCAAAAAGAAACTGGGAAAAGACACTGGGAGCAAAAAATTAAATTGTTTCTATACTACAGACAAAATGCAAACTCCAAATGTTTCAGTAATAACCCCTATGTTACTTAACACTTGTACAATTTTTGTCAAAGCATGATGTATGCAAGTTTGTCAAACACTGGCCACTCATTACAAATAAAGCCTCAAGTTCAAGACCCCTTTAGAATACTTATGAACTTTATTTGTTTTCTTTTAAGCAGTCTCAAAATTCAACTGCGAATTTCACCCCCAAATTTCCACACTTCAAAGAGGTTAGATGCCCCTAGGCCCCAAATTTCCATTACTATAATTTGGTACTTACCGTTACCAATGATTACACAATAATTGCCTTTACCAAAATAAACCACAGCTTCTTTCTTTATTAAAACAAAAACATATATCTAGAAAATAAATCACTTAAAAAAAAATTGCAAAAACAAAGGCGGTAACCTTACTTCATCGCGGCAAGTTTAGGCGGACATACCGGCGTTAAGTTGGCCAAAATTATACGAAAACAGCGTTGCCAAGTAGTGTAGTCGAAAAAAAAAGTCGTACACGGAATTGGCGTTCGAGTGGCATTCAAGAATAGCAATTTTTTCGAGCACTCGAAACCACCATTCGAATTTTACTCGTATACGACAAAAAATCCGCTATTCCTCGAATTTTATTGGCGGCTTAAGAACTTAGGGTGACCATTCGGCTACTTCTTTATCAGCTCAGTACCAGGGAACATATAGGCGAAGTGTACTTAAAATGGGATAGTAAGGTAAAATGGGATACCGGCACTCCTGACCAAACTAAAGGTAGCAATGTTGCGCTGTTTCGCTAGATTCGTTGAATGGGGTCGACGTAGACCTCCGTTTTTTTTAACTCGGTCATTAGATGGTTACAAGAACGTGCAGTAATTTTTTTTATTTTTGTGTGTTCCGCTTGTAACTTTTTATTTAAATGCTGTAAGAATTGACTACTGAATAAGGTAAGATATTATATTCTGCTATTGATATTTGCAAAGTTTATAGTCTTGGCTACCATCAAACATGCTGTTTTTGGCTCAATGAGAAACAATTAGAAAGTAGAATTAGTTTAAATATTTTATATGAGATTGAGGTAAAATAGGAAATTGCTAAAGTAGCTAAAATGGGATATCCCGTTTTTCCTCAATTAAATGACTGATGAAAACTAACTAATTTTGAGTTTTACCGAGAAAAAATTTGTTTTAGTTATACGCATCCTTGTGCGATATTAAGAATTAAAAGCATATTATTTTTAAGATTCCTAGATTATTTGTTTACAAATTGTATTTCATTTTAGTTTTATCTTTGTGTGGTATTTTTTTTATTAAACTAGTTTTTTTGTATTTTTAATGTTAATTTTATATCCTATTTTACCCTAATAATATTTCCCATTTTACCTGCACAATTAGGGTAAAATAGGAAACCGCAGATTTTTCAAAATAACAAATTATTTTTGTGTTAAAAGTACTACAAATGAATTATAACAAACAAAAAAGGATATTTCATCAACAGCATAATGTTTTAAGCCAATAACGTTAAAACTTCTTTTTGTATAAATTTTTAAAGCTTAAGTATCCCATTTTAAGTAGACTTTCCCTATGCCACCAGTACTGATTTTAGAGTCGTCTGTCCTGACTAATTTTTTATTGTCATAATTTTTTACTGATTTTTAAGGAAAATGATCATTTGTACTGGTCTATCTTGCTTATGACGCGACGCAACGTCGTCTTATAATTTGGCGTACATATAGGGGCATTTTCGAGTCATTGCGGGGGCCTTGACTGCGCATTTCCGGGGCCTTGCTCGAATTGCCTGGGCATTTCCGGACCATATATATTGCTGAGTTGGTCGTCAAAAATTCTTTAAAATGACCGGAGCATTTTTGGGTTGTCAAAAATGTTTTTCACCGAAGTTAGTGAACTTTGAGGGCATGGCCTGGGCATTTATTGGATATTTCAATGCCCTTAATTAAGGCACAAAAGTTAGCACCGATGAACTCCTCGGACAGGTATTTAACCAGCATAGCAATATCCGTTCAACTTTATATATACCAAATATGTTTTCGTAGCTAGGCGGGTAAAAATGGTTTCGTTTTTCTCTTATAGAAAAAAATGGCGTAGCGAAATCTTTAAAAGAAATTGCGCCGCGAAAAAACATTTTGGTAAAAACTGAAAAACTTGATGGCGCAAGCGAAAATTATAGAAAATTTTACAAAAATTATGAACGGTCTAAAATTTTAGCATTATTTGGTGCTATTCAGTAAAATGTCCTGATTTTTTTAGATAAAATAAATATATATTTTTTTTTTAGTTAAACGATTTTATTAGAAAATTGCACTAAAAAATTATTTGCTAGATTACTACTGTCTAGATTTACCAATAGCGTTACTGGTACATTAAATATTTTTATGTTTGATATAAAATCGTGGCGCGATTCTTAACGATTAAATTGAGAAGTAAACACGCCACGATTTTATATCAAACTTTGAATTGAATTGATGAGTATCAATTTCTTGAATTAAGCACCACGACTTTGTATCGAACTTAAAAATATATGTGTCATATACTGTAGTCAACACAAATCTTCTAAATTATTTTTGACTTTTTAGTACAATTTTCCAAAAAAATCGATTAACTAAAAAAAATAATACTTATTTTATTTGTTACATTTCTTTTAATGAAAAAAAAAGAAGATGCAGGATCTATAATTATGGCTTCACAGCCTTTTCATTTCTAGCAGTGCCTCATGATTACAAGGTTTCTTTCCTGTCAATATTGTACAATCCAATTTCTCAATCCTTAGTTTATCAAGCGATACTCCCGTTTATTTCATAACATAGTATTGTCACCAGAACAAAACATAAATCTGAAAACTGCATTTTTGTATCTATTTAGATATCAAAGTTCTGCATTTACCCCTTTTACACTCCTCGTATGTTGGTATTTATTTAAATATCAAAGGTCAGAATTTACCTCTTTTACACTTCTCACCAACCCCTTAATTCCGTTTTTTTTCATAAAATTGGATTGTCACTAGATCAAATCATATCTGAAACTCGCATATTCGTGTCTGTTTTGATTACTAGTTATGATTTTACCCCCTTTACAGCCCTGACGTCCCCCTACCGCCGTTTTTTTGTCATAAAATTATATTGTCACCAAAACAAATTATAAATCTGAAAACGGCATGTTTCTATTTGTTTTTTTACAAAGTTCTAAATTTACCCCCTTTACAGCCCTTACCCCTTACCACCCCCTACTTCCGATTTTTGTTCATAAAATTGTATTGTCACCCGATCAAATCATACATCTGAAAACCGCATGTTTGTATCTGTTTTTTATTTTACGGGTCACTGCCGACTAAGAGTACCCATGCACAGAATGGGAATAACAGAAGAGACCGAATGTAGACTCTGTATGGAGGATGATGAAACAGTTAGACATATACTGTGCGAATGTCCGGCTATTGCACGTTTACGTCAAAACACTTTCGGTAAACCTCAGATTAATTCAGAAGATCTGAACAGTGTCTCACTCAAACTGATAGCTAACCTTTTTGGAGGATTAGGCATACAGTGGTGAGAAACCACTCAAAAGTGAGCCAGAATAGACCCACTAGTGGTCGCAGTGGAAGGGCTGCAAGGCCCACTCATATATGAATCATCATCATCTGTTTTGGTTTCAAAGTTCTGAATTGCCCTCCCTTACACCCCTCACCTACCCCCGTATTTCCGATATTTTTAAATAAAATTGTATTTTTATTACACCAAATTATAAATCTAAAAACCGCATGGTCATATCTGATTTGGTTTTAAAGTTATGGATTTATCCCTTTTACACCCCTTAACCACCTTCTACCACCCATCTGTTTTCATAGTATTGTATCGTCATCGGACCTACACTACTTTGCTAAATTTCATTAAAATCGGTTCACGGAAAATGTGTCAAAAATAAATCGCTAGATTTGATGACAGACATCGCCAGGCTCTGTGAAGTTAATAAAAATCGTTTAAAACATGGTCACCTTAATAGTGTATCTGAACAGGAGCCTTGCATGCCTCCGCCACTGACGAAAAGCGGCGCGAAAGCCGAGTTCTCATTGTGAATTCAAACTCGCAAGGAAACGTTCGCAGAGCCCTGTTCTTCTGGCAACGTTTAACTGGGCTCGCAATTGAGCCATTTGGCGAAGGTTCTTTAGATGTTATATGTTCTCTGACGGAGTTAAAAAATTCAAGTTTGAAAAAAATCACTACTTTGGAAAACCAACTTTTTTTTTCTTGAAATAAAAAATATTTTTAATAGTTGTGTTAGGCGGACCGAGAGAGACATGTCTCACATAATTAAAACCGTAACAAAAAATATTTCTTACGGACTTCGATTTTGAGTTATTTTGATAAAAGTAAGAAGGTGCAAACTGAAAAGTTAAGGGCACTGAAACGCAGCTTAGATTGGACTACCAACCAACTTTTTTTTACTTCTCCTAAGTCAATGTAGAAACTTGCCAATGTTTATGAAAGTCCCGTAAAAATTGACAAAAATGGCGAACTGACCGACTAGTATACAATTTAGATATTTTTTTAAAAAACTGAAAAATATCCAAATATAAACGCTTTTTTGCGACCACTTACCATGTATATTTTGAAAAAAAATTTACACCGTTTGAAAACTTGTCTATATTAAAACAAAATATTTCAGGGGACCCAAAATTAAACGCAAAATAAGAAATCCCCAGCCGTTTATCTTCAAACATGTCATTTTTATTTAAAAACCCATTATTTTGAACCAGTGCTTTTGCCACGTTTGCGGTAAATTTTTTAATATTTTAAATCATATTTATCTTTTTTTTTAGAAAGCAAATTTTGCATTTAGTTTTCTATTAGAACCACTAAATAGTCTTTTGAGTTTTGTTCAAATAATGTTTTAAAAAAATGATTTGTATAAATAGTCCAAGTCTCTAAATTTTGCGAAAGCTTGGTATATGTGATTCTGCTACAGATTTATTCTGCAATATTTTTTAATATTTTAAAAAGTTTAGTATAGCGAGGCTCAAAAGGAAGAAAAAATAGTATGTCAGATAAAATCCGCCTCAGAAATTTCTTGACAGGGTCCAAAAATTCAAGGTTTTAAAAAATCAAATTTGTCAAAGATTTGAATTTGACATTATTTTTCCTGAAATCGATAAATATTTCTAGAACTTTTGGTATACAGGCCTATAGAGATAGGTCTTACCTTATCAAAACTGCAATAAAAAAGTAATTGAGTTTTTTTGCTTTTGAGATATTTTGAAAAAAGTGGAAAGGTGCAAAACAGAAAGTTAAGGGCACTGATGTGCAACTTATGGTGGAGTGCCAACCACTTTTGTTTTATAGTATTTACTTTGCTTGAGTCGGTCTACAATCAACCAACTATTGTCAAAATCCCCCAAAAATTGACGAAAATGGCGGTTTAATGCCCGACCAGTATACGATTTGAATATCTATTAATAAAAACTGAAAAATATCAACTTTAAACGCTTTTTTGCTACCACTTACCAAGTATATATTTTTTTTAATTACACCGCTTAAAAGCCTATCTATAGTAGAAGTAAGGTTTTCGGGGGACCCAAAATTAAACGTAGAATAAAAAATCCCTAGCCGTTTAACTCCAAAAGTGTAATTTTTGCGTAAAAACCCGTTATTTTGAACCAATGATTTTTTCATGTTTGTGGTAAATTTTTAAATATTTTGGATTATATTTATAATTCTTTTTAAAAAAGATTTAATCTAGAATTTAGTTCTTTATAAGAACCGGTAAAAAGTCTTATAATATTTAAAAAAATTGTATTGTATAAGCAGTAAAATCTTTGAAGCGAAAAACGCGACAGCTGGGTATTTGTCATTCTGCTGCAGATTTTCCCTGCAATATTTTTTAAAATTTTAAAAGGTATGATATAGCCAGACTCAAAAGGAAAAAAAAAAGTATGTGAGATAAAATCCACCTCGAAAAGTTTTTGACAGGGTTAAAAAATTTAAGTTGAAAAAAAATCACCTTTTGTAAATTTTCAAAGTTTTGACTTTAACATTATTTTTCTTAATATTAAAAAAACATTTTTAAAAGTTGCGTTATGGGGGCTTATAGAGACGGGTCTTGCCTAAATAATACTATAAAAAAAAATATTTTAGCTGTTTTGGATTTTGAGATATTGAAAAAAAATGGGGTGGTGCCAATTTGAAATTTAAGGACACTGATACGCAGTTATAAGTAGAGTACCGACCAAAAAAATTTTTTCCACTAACGTTGAGTCGATCTACGAACGTACAAAGTTTTATCAAAATCACCAAAAATTGTGTTTTGCTGCCCGACCACTATAGGAACTCGCCAACTTTTATAATAGTTTGGACTCTATTCGCTTAGAGGCCTTCATGCACTTTTGATGAGGGGTTGAAAGCCCTTACATTTGGGAATACAATTACACTTATTGGTCGTCTGTCGAACTTATGCCAAAATACAATATGGCAGCTCAAAAGTGAAAAATAGAAGAATTTTGGTAAATTTACAATTTTTTTTATTTCTTAACCTTTTTTTAAATTTATTTTATTTGGATTATAGTGCATTTTTATAAAAACTATTAATCATTTTTAATGTTTTTGTGTCTCAAAAAAAATATATTCCTCAACATCATGTTTTTTTTTTGTGTTTTTTGCGTTTTATAGAAAAACACAAAAAATTGTTTCCTGACAAGTTGTATCCACAGTGAGTTTAATTTTTACCATAAGTTAGAAAATTTTCGAGGTATGCTCAAAAAACTACGAAATTGGCTTGAGGGACCCCTAGACACCAAAATTTTACTTTTTCATAAAACTTTCAAGAGGGAAAAAATGCTTTAAGAATTAAAAAATAACGTAAGCTAATTTATAATTTTTTTAGTCTATATTCTGTCAAATATGATATGTCGTCCTACCTACGATTTTGAACCAATGTTTACCCGACTAATTTTTACCTCTATAAACCTAAAAGGAACATCGGTGGAAAGGTAATTTAAAGCTCTACAAAAAACTACTAAACCATTTTTCTCTTAAAATTACAAATTTTGTCAAAAATCTAAAAAACTTCATATCATCATATCACTATCTAGTCGGTTCGTGGCCTCCGTTATTTTAACGTGTAAATGCAAATTTGACGTTAGACGCCAAAAGCCCTTGCTTTTTGAAACATCTCAAAAATGAAAAAAACAACAATTTTGGAAAATTCATAACTTTGTTATTTGTGAACAGATTTTTTAGATTTTTGACAAAAGCTGTAATTTTAAAAGCAAAATGGTTTGGTAGTTTTTTGTAAAGCTTTAAATTACCCTTCCACCAATGTGTCCTTTGGATTCCTAGATGTTGCTGCAGTGGCGTATATAAGGGGGGGCCTGGGGGGCCCGACCCCCCCCCCCCGAAGCTAAGATTTGTTTAGATATTTTCCACAAATTTCCTGAATACAAACATAAAATAGCATAAAATATGGCCTTAAGGGGTCTCGGGCCCCCCCAAACTGCTTCGGGCCCCCCCAAACTGCTTCGGGCCCACCCCGAAATTTTTTTCTATATACGCCACTGTGTTGCTGTAGGGTATAAAAAATAGTCGGGAAGACAATGGTGCAAAATCGTGGGTCGGTCATTATGTAAGCCGTCATATTTGACAGAATATAGACTACAAAAAACAAAAACTTAGCTAACGTTATTTAAAATGGTAGAGCCTTTTGATTTTTTAAGCACTTTTGAAACTCATGAAAATGTGAAATTTTGGTGTCTAGAGGTACACTCCAATTTCGTAGTTTTTTGAGCATACCTCGAAAAGTTTAACTCATGGTGAATATGTGAAAACAACTTTTTAATACACATCTTTTTTGTATCTTGTGATTTTTTTGTAAAATCAGCAGTTTCTCTATAAAACGCAAACAACACGAAAAAAATGATGTTGAGGAATTAATTCTTTTTTAAAAAACAGAAACATTAAAAATGCATGAGATTAATAGTTTTTATAAAAGTGCACTATAATCCAAATAAAACAAAATTTAATTTAAGAAATAAAAAAGTTGTGAATTTTCCAAAATTATCCTGTTCTTCATATTGCTAAGCGAATAGAGTATTAGATAATATGTACTATAGTTAATGAGAGTAGCAACACTCTTAGTGTTATGTAACACTGACGGGGGTGGCTCCCCACTTAAATGTGCCTCTTGACAGTTTTTTGTTAATAACTGGAAAACTGAAATTTAAAAAAAATATATTTTTGAAATCATTTTTCGACAAAACATCCTTTCCAATTATGTACATGGCCATCCCTGGAAGCAGTGGTGCACGTTTGTGGGAAAAACAATGTGTGAAGGATAAAAAATAGCACAAAAAAACTAACACTTGTACGACAGTTTTCGAGTTATTAGCAAAAAACTGTTAAGAGAGAACAATCAACCTTGTCAGGGTGGGGGTGGTTTACCCTCTGGAAATGTTCGGGAGAGTATGTTGCTTCTCTAATTCAATGCAGTTTTTAGCTCAAATCTCATATATAAGGCCTGAACGAAAATTGTAGGGACTTATTTCAATAAAGCCAGGCACAAATTGTGCCGGGCACTATTCTGACAGTTTCCCATTGAAAACTGACAGTTGATCTTTCAACATTGACATACCAAAGTCGAATTTATAAATCTAGTATTTTATTTTCCATTAATAGTGGCGTCACTATTCCGGCTCTTATAATACACAAAGTCCTAATTTTGAAAGAAGATAGCTGTTGTTATAATGCGAAACTGTCAGAATAGTGCCCGGCACAATTTGTACCTGGCTTTATTGTAATAAGTACCTATTATGTACAAAAAATAAGTAAGAACATAAATAGGGTTACTGGTAATGAATTTGCTTAGTCGCAAAAAAACTGTACAATTATTTATATTATTCCCCTCCGAAAAATGTTTGAGAGACTCCCCTCATGTTTATCCATCCCAAGTGTGTTGCTTCTCTAATTCAACGCAGTTTTTAGCGCAACTCTCATATATAAGGAACTAAAATATTATGTACAAAAAACAATTAAGAGCATAAATATGGTTACTGGTAATGAGTCTGCTTTTTATGGGCTTCGAAACAGTAATGTCACTTTCGTTAATCTTAACAATAAAAACTAAAAAACTCTCACCAGCATTTGAAAAAGAGTCACTGTTTTTTTTTAACTCATTACTAAAGGACAGTGTCAGACTGGGACCCTAATGGCGTAGAGTACAAGGGGACCATTTCACTTTTAAGAGGGGTCTACCAAGATTTACAAGGGTTTGTCCGACAATTCCAAGAAATAAAGTATTATAAGGCTTTATTTTTTGCTCATTAGTTTAAATCATTATCATATTTACTTGTTAGCAATAAATAGAAAACTAATTATATTATTATAGTCAAAATAGGCATTTTTTTTAGAATAACACACATTTAATTCGTAAAAATTATTTACTTATTACCAAATAGAGTCTGAAGTTTTTTGCTGCCATCACTTTGAAAAAATATAGCCTTAAATCAGTTTTTTTAACAACTCTTATCTTACACCATATTAAAAACTCTTTGGTGATAAAGAACTTGTATGTACTCTAAGTCTTATGACTGTTATGTTATTATCACATTCTATCGATTTTTGAAATATTTTTAACTATTTTACAATATTTGCTGTAGATAGAGCTTATAAACTATATTACAAAAGAGTCCCTTCAGCACGCGATTGATTGATTAAGACCTTGGTTTTTCACAATTGGTTCTGTTCAAATACTATTGCCTTGTAAAGGCAAATCAATCGCGGCCAACCAAATTATTGATTAACCAATCGCATGCTGGGGGGCGGTCTCCAGATACAAAGTCGCACTTAACTTCGCTGTGGTTAGTATTTAAATTCTATACATAACTATTCTGGTAATGAATTTTTAATTTAATTTTCCTTAAAACTAAAATCTATGCCGGCAAACATAGTCCTTTACACACTTTAGGGGTCTGTAAACTGGTACTATTTTTAAGATTACAAATGACCCCAATTTAAGGATGGCAATAGAGTACCCACCATGAATTTGAGTCAAGGTTACGTAATAATTTCAGTTTATAATAATAAATAACTTTATTGACAATATTATTATTTAATACCACTTTGTGATACATTTTTTACAACAAAATTATATTTTTTACAAAAGTGTTTCAGAAAATTTAAAAACCTATACAATGTTTTCTTGTTCTTTGGAATATTACCAATTTAGAGACGCCAATTAAAATAGTGCCAGGTAATCATAAACTTGGCCTTATTTAAATTAATTGTTTAAAAGATAATTGTGGTTTTTGCAATAAATAAATAAATAAATATTCGCATTTGCTCTAAAATGCTTAGTTTCTGAGAAATTTAGGTAAAAAGGTCTGTTTATTTGGAATATAATGTAATAATACATAAAGGAAATGCGCATATTGCTAACAATTTAGGGTTTGCATTTCTGCAAAGGCACTAACCAGTCAACTTCTAATAATAAGTATTTTATAGGTAATTCATTCAGTTTTATTTTATGCTTTTAAATATTTTTGCAAAACTATAAAAAACTTAAAACTTTTTCCTATAAATTCTACCGCAACCATTTAAGGCATCATATTTTTAAGATGGCAGCCGCTCGAGGTCACAAACTTACAGGAGTAGTAAGATTACCAACCTTCTAATCGTGTTTCCAAACTTTTGTATTTGTTGCACTAACACAGCTTTTATATATATCTCTAATAATAGACTACAAGCCCACTGGTGGTGACATATGTGCAGTACACTTTTGATCCTCTTATTTTAAAGAATATTCTCTTTGGGTCTTAAAGTTGATTTTCTAAAAAGAAAAATACATAAACCGAACAGTGTTATATACTTGTTTATACACATACAGTGAAACCTCCCATAAGCGGACACTCACGGTTCCGTCGATTTTGTCCGGTTATTGGAGGTGTCCGCTTATGAGAGGGACCTGCGAAATTTTAATATATATTTATTAACAATTTCCGCTGCTTGAGTTTTTCCGATATTACATCTTTTAGCGATCTTTCGTGCTGATAGAAGAAACTGAACTGAACTGAAACTTTTTCACGTAAACTAAGAAGTTTTTTACTAGGCGCCATTTCAAAGAGATCTTTTATTACCCAATTGCACAATAAAAATAAAACACAGCAGTCCCGCCCCCATCCAATAAAGTATGTAAATACGACAGAAGTATTTAGTCTTCGCATTAAAACGGAAAGAGGTAATTCCCCGGCTGCAGAGTGCGTTGTTGCCAACATACTACATAATAATTATGCCCATGTCGTGCAGCGCTCCATCCCGATGTCAGAGGTTCGCGTCCGATTAAGAGAGGTTTCAGAATTTTTTAACGAAAAAAAAATTGTCCGCGTCCGGTTATTAGAGTGTCCGGTTATAGGAGTGAATTTTACATGTAAAGAAATAGGGAAAAACTTGGTTCCAAAAAATTTGTCCCCCTAAAGGGAGTGTCCGCATAATAGAGGTGTCCGCAAGGAGATGTTTCACTGTACACACATTTACATAACACACAAAGGGGGTTTGTTTTTTCTTAAAATGTCTTATAAAGGGGATGGTCAAAAATCCTAAATTTTTGTGTTACATAATTTCCTAACATTATTTATATTGACATTTTAACTGTCCAAGTCACTTTTTCTCATGTACAAAATCAAATAAATATTGTTCTTAATTATGTTAATAAAAAAGTTTAATACACCAACCTTACAGCTTTTTTATGTCTTAAAGGATTGGAATGCAAGTTAGGAACATGCTTATATTCCTCTGGTGTTGATTCCTCTGATTTTAAAGAATGTATTCTTTAGGTCTTAAAGTTGCTTCTCTAAAAAAATATCACAAACTGAGAGAGTTATACACTTGTTTATACACAAAACATTGACACCTTTTCTTCATTTTCAACATCAAATAATAATTTTTTACAAATTAAATTATATTTATCTCTCTTTTTTGATTTTATAAAAGCACGGATCACCTTAACAAAGGTGATCTGTGATAAAAGTTTTTGGTGAAACAAAATTGTCTTCAATTATTTGTGATTTTTTTGTATACAGGGTGCCCCATAACTTAGGGGCTATAGGCCAACAGGTGATAGAGGAGGTCATGTCTGATAAAAAAGTTCCTATAATGCATGGGTCAAAACTCTTTCTTTGTCGAGATACAAAGCATCAAAGTTGGCGATTTTTTAAACTTTTTTGATAACTTTTTAAAAAACGCAGTAAAAATATGAAATTGGGCAGAGTGTTGTATTAGAACAAGAGCAATAAATTGAAATAAAAATTATTTAAAAAAAAATTCTGTCAATTTTTTTCAGAAAAAACAATTTTTTTGGTATAAACTTGTATAAATGCCATATTAAGCGCAATGTTTTTTTTATATTTTTTGTTAATAAAAACAATTCTCTAGCAAGATATAATAATAAAATTTTATTGAGATTTTTTAAAAGAAAGAGTAAGCAAAATTTTTTTTTAAAATATTATTTTTTCTACATTTTTGGAGGTTATTTTGACAGCCCTGTATCTCCTCAACTTGTAATTTTATCAAAAAAAGGAATACCACACATGAATGAATCACAATTAGCCGGCTATGACAGATTTTCTTTTTTTTTGTAAAACACTTTCCCCCCCCCCCACTCCTCTAACTTTAAACATCCTATATCTTAAAAGATGTGTGTTGACACCCATGTTAGCTCCCGCTAAATTTCGCGGTGTTTGTAAATTTTAAAACCACACAATTGAATGACGGACAGAGTGCATTCGCGCATTTTGGACATGCGCACCAAGAATCAGTGAGATCCTTTTTCGACCGCCTCGAGAAATGGCGTCTAAATTTACTTTCTCCAACTATTTCAAATTTCTACACCTGAAAGTGCTCGATTTTGGTGTACTGAAGCATAGAACTAGAAACTTCAGCCCTTCAGCTACGTGATGACATCATTAGATCCAGATAGGGGCCCCTTGGAAGTGGAGAAATTGGCTGCAGACTGGTGAGTGCTTTGTCTCTTATTTCCCTTGTGTGGTACCCACAATTAACCTATGGACCTTTTAATTATTTCTTAATTTTCATATCAATATATTTATGTTTGTTCGCGCTTTCATTAATTAAATTATATACAGTCTATTGCATTTATCGTTTTTCTTACTGCGGGCATAACATAAGTGTTCCTTCGACCGAATTATTTAAAATTTACTCCATACGACGGTATTAATAAGTCGGCCATTTATTTTCACGCCGAGATCAAGGCGGCCTTGAGTTTTGTCAATCGTATTGAAACGAGAGAGATTTTCGCTCGACCTTCGGTAGCGGCGCAGTTCACGTGTTTTTCAGTCCGCTGCTATGGTAACGTACCGTGGTCATTCAGTAAACAATTCGAAGTAATCAAAACAAACAAGCACATGTTCAGTGTGTTAGGTGTGTTCCATATCATTTCGATATTTAAAACAATTTTCATCAATTGCGATAAATTAGTGCATATTTTCGACAATTCGTCATTTTTCTATTTCAGAAGCATTAATTTAGCGTTAATTGTATATTTACCGACATTTCTGTGATTAGACGTGTTCCATATCATTTCGATATTTAAAACAATTTTCATCAATTGCGATAAATTAGTGCATATTTTCGACAATTCGTCATTTTTCTATTTCAGAAGCATTAATTTAGCGTTAATTGTATATTTACCGACAATTTCGTCATTTCAAAGGTAAAATCATGTCTGTCAAAAAACCCGTGCTAAAACGCAAGGGTTTTTGATCTGCGATCACCCAGTGTTATGTGTTTTCACAGACCGCGGCATCGGACGAAAAAGCGAGAAACGAGTTTCAAGTGAGGTATTCCGATTTGGATGAAACCTTCGATAAATGCATGCTGGCACATAATGATGTCATTATGTTGATAGACGACGCGGACGACGAGGAGTTTAAAACGCAGGATGCGATCCTTTCAGAAGCTCGTAAATATTTTTATGCGTGTAAGGGGGTTTACTCTAAAATATTTCCGGTTGAGGCCCCATCCTTTTCGGGATCATATGTTCGACAAAACGAAACTCCAAAACTCAAAGAGTTAGGTATTCCCATATTTCGAGGTGATAAAAAATTATGGCCAAGCTTTTTCGATCTTTTTAATAACATTATAGATCAAAATCAAAGTCTAAGTAACGTTCGAAAACTTCAATATTTATTTTCATATCTCGAGGATGAGCCTTTAAAATTGATATCAGGGATTAGCTTATCTGATCAAAATTATAAAATTGCTTACGACAAATTACTCAATAGATATCAAAACAAGCGAGACCTCGCAAATGATGCTTTAAGCACAATTATGAACTCCACCTTAAAAAACGAGTCAGCTAAAGAATTGCGTAATTTACTTGACACCTTTTCTGAATCCCTAGAAATTTTAAAATCACTTAGCTTTGACGTTGACAGTTGGGACTTTATTATTTTTTTCATTTTGTTAGAAAAATTGGATATTCCGACGCGTTCAAATTTCGAAATGAGTCACGCCAATACTAATACCGAAATTCCCACTTTTCAGTCACTTTTTCAATTTCTAGAAAAAAGATGTAAAGTTTTGGAATCACTTCCTCAATCAACAGCACCCAAAAAGGTGCCTACCTATCAAAAATCAAATTCTATGCAAAATCAGTTTGGGCAAAAGCCTACCTATCAAAATTCAAATTCTATGCAAAATCAGTTTGGGCAAAAGCCTACCTATAAATCATCCAATTCGCCTTTTATAGGACTGGCTGGCACCTCAACTAATTCAAGTACGGGAATAAAATGTTTCCGGTGTAATCAAGGTCACGTGCTTTCGAAATGTCAAACATTTCTTGATCTCTCACCTATCGATCGCCTATCTTTCGTCAAGCAGAAAAAATTATGTCTAGCGTGTCTTCATCCCTTGCATGGGGTAGATACGTGCAAATCAAAATATTCATGCAGGACTTGCAATAGTAAAAGGCATCAAGAGTCTGGAAGCCAAGATACTAGTCCTGTCATTCACACACCACCGGTCAATAATCTTCATGTGTCATTAAATACCTCAGGACCTTCAGTTACCTTTCTTTTATGCACCGCCATAATAGATGTTATGGACGGTTGCGGAAATTTTCAACCTGTAAGGGCACTGCTTGATTCTGGATCACAGACAGGATTCATCAGTGAAAAGTGCATTCAGCGTCTTAATCTTCCTAGGCGAAGTTACACCACTGAAATATTCGGATTAAATCAGATGTCTTCTTTTACTTCCAAAGGGCTGGTTCAATGTCACATTAAGCCACAAGGACAGGTCACTCCTTTACTTAATTTCGAAGCAATTGTCGTGCCACAATTATGTTCCAATATGCCTACATTCACTTTGAACGAATCAGTGGAAACACTTGGAAAACCTTAAACTTGCCGACCCATCTTATTTCAAATCTAGACCTGTGGACCTAGTTATTGGTTGCGAGCTATTCGCACAGATATTCAAGGAGGGCAGGGTTCTTGGACAAATAGGGCAACCTTCAGCCCTTGAAACTATCTTTGGCTGGGTCGTCATGGGAAAAGTTGACGAAGTAGGTAGTCTTACGGAACGAACCAGTTGTTTTTTAACGAGTCATTCACCTCCTTTAGAGGTCATTCTCCCTAGGTTTTGGGAAATCGAACATTTGCCTAAAA
Organism: Aspidapion aeneum; assembly: GCA_963576565.1. NCBI lineage: Eukaryota > Metazoa > Arthropoda > Insecta > Coleoptera > Brentidae > Aspidapion > Aspidapion aeneum. The sequence continues at coordinate 67,708,405 of OY755042.1, read as the reverse complement.
AACAAATCTTATCAAAGGAAGAAAAACAAGCAGAATCAATTTTTACTGCGACTGTAGTACGGCAACCGAGCGGTAGATCTTCCGTTTAAAGATAAAATAAACCCTGACCTAGGAAATACTTATCCACAAGCTTATCGTAGATTTTTACTTCTAGAAAATAGATTAATCAAAAATCCTGATCTGTACACTGCCTATTCAAGTTTCATGCAAGACTATATCGATTCTAATCATATGAGTTTAGTTTTAGCTAGTCAACCAAAGGTCGACGTATCATGTTTTTTAGCACATCATTGCGTACTAAAGCCGGAAAGCTTAAGTACAAAATTAAGGGTAGTCTGGGATTGTTCGGCAGTCACCCCAAAAAATATTAGTCTCAATGACACGTTGTTATCGGGACCGAAACTTCAAAAAGATATTGCTTCTTTACTCCTTACGTTTCGTCTTAATCCTATTGCCTACATTGCTGATATCAAACAGATGTCCGTCCTTATCAATCCTTATCACCGTCCTTATCAAAGGATATTGTGGAGGTTTTCTCCACAGGACCCACTTTCAGTGTGGGAACTTTCTACTGTCACTTTTGGCATGACATGCTCACCTTTTCTAGCCATGCGTACATTAAATGAGCTGGCAGAGAGAGAAAAGGAACGTTTTCCTATGGCTAGTACTGTTCTAAAAACGTCAATCTATATCGACGATATCTTGGGGACTAGCCCTTCGCTTTCTGAAGCTCTCTCCCTTCAAACAGAACTCAATGATTTGTTGAAGTCGGGAGGATTTGAACTTAAAAAATGGGCAAGCAATTGTCCTGAGTTATTGGCAACATTGCCAGAGTCCGATCGTCAAATGCCTCTCTCTTTCGACAAGGAGGAACCCCACTTTATCAAAGTTTTAGGACTTCAATGGCATCCAAAAAACGACATTTTTTCTTATCAATGCCGAATGAAGGACAAACCCCCAACCAAACGTTCTATTTTATCTATCATAGGAACAATCTTCGATCCCTTAGGTTTTCTTTGTCCCTTGTTGCTACAAGCAAAATTTATTTTGCAACAGTTGTGGATATCGAAAATAGGCTGGGACGAAGAACCAAATTCTTCTATCATCGACTCTTGGAACAAACTTCGTTCTGAATTCCCGCTTCTTTCCAATTTTCAATTACCCCGACAAATCAAACTGTCAAAAATCAATACCTGTCAAATCATCGGCTTCTGTGACGCTTCAATTCGAGGCTATGCAGGTTCATTATATCGTATATTTTCGTGTAGAAGAGGAAAACAATATCTCTGTTTCTCTCATATCTGCAAAATCTAGGGTCGTGCCTATAAAGTCACAAACTTTGGCTAGGCTAGAACTCCTAGGCGCATTTCTTTTAAGCGAATTAATTGACTTCGTTTTATCTAGCTATGAAGGAAAAATAACTTTTACAAATATCATTACTTTCTGCGATTCGCAAGTCGTATTGCACTGACTTTCATCCCCTCCTAATCGCTGGCAAACCTTTGTTGGAAATCGAGTCAGTAGAATCCAAGAAATCATTCCCTCAAACTCGTGGCGCTACATTCCTTCTGCCTTAAATGCAGCCGATGTTGCGTCACGAGGGGCCACCCCTTCACAGCTCATGTCACATGACATGTGGTGGAACGCACCGTCGTTTTTGTGGTCTCCCGAAAACGAATGGCCCGATTTTCATAAATCAAAAATGCCGATTGATTTCGGAGATATTAATCTGGAGGAAAAGCCAAAGGTCTGTTGCAATGCGATAATTGACGTTAACTTCTTAGATCAGCTTCTTATCAAATATTCATCTATATCAAAAATTCAACGTATCATTTGTTATGTCCTTCGAATAGTTAACCTTTTTTAAAACTATGTCTATCAAAAACCCACTAAGCCACCGGACCAAAAAATTATTTTTGGAAATATTGTTTTTCCTACCACCGGTGAGATGCAAAGTGCGTTATACCTTCTTATCAAACGCGTTCAAGGTTCTTGTTTTTCTGAGCTTTTTTCCGCGTTATCTAAGGATAAACCAATACCGAAACCTTTCCGAAAACTTTCACCTTTTTTTGATGAAAATAATATCATTAGAGTCGGTGGCAGCTTACAAAAATCTGACCTTTTGTCTTATTCTGCAAAACACCCCGTCATACTTTCGAGTAACCATCGTTTAACTACTCTTCTTATCGAGTCCACTCATCGACAATACCTTCATCCTGGGTTTAAAACATTACATAATCTGCTTTTACAGCAATTTTGGATATTATCTGCCAGACGGGCAATTCAAAGAACCATATCCAAGTGTTTGCAATGTTTTAGAATCAACCCTAAACCCTATAGACCGCCCATAATGAGTTCACTTCCCGCTCATCGAATCAATCAACTCAAACCTTTTTCGAGTGTAGCTATCGACTTTTGTGGACCTTTCTTTGTGATTCCTCATCGTTACCGTGGTTGTAAAGCTTTCAAATCGTATGTATGTGTGTTTGTCTGTACGGCTACACATTGCGTGCATTTGGAATTAACCATGGAACTGTCCACGGGCATAACAACCCATGTTATATAAACTTTTTTCTCGTAAACAACCTCCTCTATCATCTGCTGCACTATGGCCGTTAAGTTATGGGACACCCTGTATAATTTTTGTTGGTTTATCAGATTAGTACTAAATTACAGGTTAGATACTCCTTTTGTAATTTTAGAAAAAATTTTGGTGAAACAAAATTATCTTCAATATTTTGTGATTTTTTTTGGTGTAAATACTGTAAATCGTGTGTTTTGGTTTATTCTGCTAGACTATCCAGGGGGGTTTGGGGTAAGGACACTCATTGTAAAGATAAGCTTTATAGGAAGCGATTTTCTATTTTTTGTTTATTATTTTTGACATGTTTTCCTCGGTTTCACATTGGCAGTACGGTATTATTTTAAAGTTGTTGTTTTACACAGTACAAACGTGTCTTTTTTTAAGTTTGAAATTGATTTTCTTTCACAAAATCACTAATGTTCTTTAATAAAAAACCTTGTATGTCCCTTTGGTACATAAATTTTAACAAATCTATTAATTAGTTGAAGTAGCATAAGATTACAGAATTATAAAAAAAAAATGGTGCTTTTCCAGACATTAATAAAAAGCTTATGAGGGTTTAAAGGTGGGATTTTGGGTAATTTGAGAAAAAAAATTAAAAAATTCATATCTCTTTAGCCGTGACTCTAAGGACCCAAGTTCTATATAAATATGTCTTGTGAGGACCCGAAACCTTTGAGGGCCCGATACCTTTGGGGGGTGGCCAGAGGTCTCATGATGTTGTAGTTTATGCTATTTTTTCTGTTTATTCATGAAATATATGAAAAATATCTAAAAAAATATGTGGTTTGTGGGGGTCCGGGCCCCTAGCCCCCCGCCCCTTGATGCGCCCATGTAATAATTCAAAATAAGTAAAAAAACTAGAAAAAAAGTTAAAAAAAAAACAAAATAAACAAAAACATAACCTACTTTTTTGAAGAAAACATGGTCCCTTTTATTTCAGGTTTTCTCGCTTTAGTTTAATATTTTTAAGAAAAACGCATTATGCACAAAGGATCCGTTCTTAAAACTGATTAATTTTTGAGACTAAAGCTCTTGTCGTTTTTGTAAAATTTACGTTTTTGTTACCATTACGGCTTATGGGAAATCGGTTTGTTTGTCCTATGGAAGACTTCTTGGATTTGATCATATGTTTTGTAAGACAGCCCTATATATCGTCGTTGGTTCGATAAAAAGTGCTTTGTGTTCAAAATGAAATTTTACAGGAGACACAAAAAACTTCCTATGAGTATTATGAGCTGTACAAATCCTTTTTTATTCTTGCTTTAAGCAACGTTAAGATAACATTTTTTTGCAAAAAGTTTTTTATAGGATATCAATTATGAATAGGTCAAATTGATTATGCAAAAATCTCATATCAGACCAACCACGATATCCATTTTTATTTGTTTTAAGTTAAGATATAAGTAAAATTCGTAATGTAAATAAATAATGATTTTATTTAAAAAAGTCAATAAGAATATTTTAAAAATGCCCACCTCCTTGTTGAATGCAGGCTTGTGCTCGTATACCAACAGATAGAGTAGTTATCTGTACGTTTTTAAAAAAAAACCTAAACAGAAGTGTACTTATACTCCCAAAATTTGAACATAAGGATTCAAAACACCTTGTTTGTTTTTTTTTGTTTATTTATTGGTAAAATATTACACAAACTGCGTTTCAAAAAATCTTAAAGGAGCCAAAATAGCACAACTTATTTAAAATATTTAAAATTAATTAAAATAAAGCGAATAGATTATATGAATCTAATTTAGAGTAAAGCTACTTAACAAAAAGACAACTTAATAAAAAGACAACAAAGTACATTGTAGGAACAAACATTTTTGAAAAAATAACAATTTAGACATTAGAAATCAAAACCACTATCTAGGTACTCATCGAAAGAATAGAAGGCATGATTTACAAGGTAGGTCTCTACACTTCTCTTAAAATTGTGAAAGCTTAAATTTTTTACTTCTGTTGGTAGGACATTAAAAAATTTAATTCCAAAGTAATCCGAGCCCCTCCTGGTACGTTGCAGTCTGTGATAGCTGGGAACCAAATTATCTCTATTCCTAGTTTGATAGGAGTGGGTGTCAGCATGTATTCTGAAATTGTCATGGTTCTGTTTCACATAGATTAAACATTGAAGGTAAGCAGTTTCAGCTCTATGAAACTATTTTTGCAACAGTCACGATACTTTATGCCGCCAATAATTCTAACACAACGTCGTTGAAGCTTGAATATTTGTGCAGAGTTGGGAGAATGACCCCAATTTAAAATTGCATAAGACATGTTAGCATTAAAGTATCCATGATATGCCATCAACAAAGTACTCCTAGATACGTTTTTTGAAAGACCCCTTATGAGAAAAGTAATCTTTGACAGTTTGGAGCTAAGATGACTCACCTGAGCCTCCCAGGTCATCCCAGGATCCAGGTAAACCCCCAGAGATTTTACCGATTCATTGCTTTCTAAGGTTAATGGAGAGGTTTGCAATGTAAAATTTATATTTTGAGTCTTACTATTGTTAAGACTAAGCTTATTGGCTAGGAACCAGTTCTCAATTTGTATCTGTTTGTTTTGAGACCATTGCAATATTGGATCTGAGGGATGATAGCGAAGCAAGGTGGTAGTGTCATCAGCAAACAGGATGATGAGCAGGTTTATAAGATTGCTGAAATTAGGCAAATCATTTATATAAATGAGGAACAGCAACGGACCCAGCACAGAGCCTTGGGGAACACCATGCAAAATCCTCTACTTTCTCGACTGCTCTTCATTAAAACACACATACTGTTCCCTATCTTCTAGATAGGACCTAACCAGGGCCATACTACTTGGATCAAAGTTGTAGTGAGATAGTTTTTTATAGAGGATCTCAAAGGAAATACAATCAAAGGCCTTGGTCAAGTCAAGAAAAGTAGCATATGTGCTTTGCTTATTCTCAAATCCCTCTGCAACAAATTCAGTCAAGCGATCAATAGCCAAAGTGGTGCTTCTTTTGCTTCGGAAGCCAAATTGGTTCAATGTAAAAATTTGGTTTTGCTCAAAATATTCATTAATTTGGTCTTTTAAAAGAGATTCATAGATTTTTGAGATTATAGGTAAAAGTGAAATGGGCCTGTAATTAGTCTGATCTTCAGTGTCTCCCTTATTTTTGAAAATAGGTACCACTCTGGCTAATTTAAGAACAGATGGAAAATTGTTGGTTTCAATGCAATGATTAAACATGTCAGTCAGAGGTTTGCTTATTACATTTTTGAGATGTTTAATAATTTTAGAATTCATGTCATAGCAATCTTTGCTACTACTGTTTTTAAGACTAGACATTTTATCCAATACCATTTTTTGTGTAATTGAGTGTACTGAGTACTTGAAACTATTCCCTGTGAACTGTCCTGTTAAGTAGTCATTGTAGGAAGTGATAGAGTTGGGAAGATTTTTTATAATCTCTTCTGCTACTGATACAAAAAAGTCATTGAATATCTGAGCATTGAGCTGGCTAGACTTCGCGGTTGGAACAGAGTTTTTATGAGATTTAATGACACTCCACATGGCTAAGGACTTGTTAGGTGCATTATTAATATAATTATCGTGGGCAGCTCTTTTTGTTTTAGTAAGTTCAGCTCTGTATTGTTTTTTGTAGTCAGTGACCATGGTTTTTGGCACCAAAATTGGATTTTGTTTGTTTAGAAGGCTAAGCACTTGAAGTCTGCCCCTCATATCTCTGAGGCTATCATCAAACCAGCTGATTTTATGCCCCCGCTGATTCTTTCCGCCATCTTTGACCTGAGTGGCAGACATTTCTCCATAACACTGGTCACAACCCCAAAAAAGTCACAGAACTGATCCTCTACACTAACTCTAGATTCAGTTATTGAGCTCCAGTTATAGAGTCTCAGTTGATCATATAGACTGGAGAGACCTTCATCAGTTATTGGTCTGAAGGTAACTCTAGTGCTATAATTATAGGTAAATTTCAATGGTGTATCAAAAACCAAACCAGAGTGATCAGAGATTCCCTCCAGAGCGACAGGACCAATGTCCAGATTGCACCTGTTAAAATTAACATATATGTTGTCAAGAGTTGCTTCATCCCTTGTTTTAAAATTTACTGTTGGAAACAGATCATAGGAACTGAAAAAGAAATTAAGATAATCAGCCTCCCTGCAGTTTTGTAGTTCATAATGAACGTTAAAGTCACCAATAATTATTATGTGACATGTATAATCTATTTTTCCCAGAACTTCAGACATGACATCTAGATATGAATTGAGGTCCGCTTTTGGAGATCTATATACTGTTAAGATTTGCAAGTTTATAGAGGGAACATGAATCCCCTTGTATACATATATAATTTTTCACAAGTTTCTTTCAATTAAACCTAACTTTCCTGCCTTGCGGAATTTGGTTGAAAATATTTTGTTCAATAACCATTTGATCGAATGCAGTATTAATTCTTCAATAACATTTTCTTGAAAAATAAGATTATACAAAAACATTTTCTTCAAACAAAAAATTGTTTAAAAACATTTTCTTAAAATTTTGTTATTCAAAAAAACTTTTCTTCAAAGAAAAAATTGTTTGAAAACATTTTCTTAAAATTTTTTGTTTAAAAACATTTTTTTTGAAAGTCATTTTTTTTTCATAACGAAAAATTGTTCAAAAAAGTTTTTGAAGAAAATAGTTTTGAACGAATTTCTATTTAATAAGAACATAATCTAACCTTACAGCTAGGTAAGGGTGTTTTAACATACCATAAAAATGACAACACGACATATGCCTCAGCGGCACTAATGGGGTTTCGTCCGTGTTCTATTTTTGGACAGAATTGAGACCCTTTGAACTTGTTTATGACGAATTCCTCATTGCTCAACTCGAGCCGAAAGTGTTTCTTGAACTAAAAAATATATTTATTTTTACTTATAATCATAGCTGCCAGAAAACCCCAACTGTCGGAAAATTAGACCCAGGGCCCCAGTCAACCAAATCCATGTAGATTTGTTGTTGAATCTGTAAACCACATTTTCAATAAAGTTTTTGATTTTTGGGGTTTCCGCATTTATTGTTTGCATTGCACAAAACTGTTCCTCTTCATCTTCATCGCTGCTAGGGAAAATAATAAAAAATCGCTCACTACTTTATCTGCACTCATTTTTACGTCCCACGACAATAATAAGCGTTTAAAATTTATGGCGGGAAAAAGTTTTCGGTGCGGCACGAGCCCTCAGAGCCGGTGTCACAAAAGCCGCACTCAGTGCAAAACTGAATTCATAAGTTCCTCAATGGAATACGAAAACTGAAAAAGTGCATGTCAATGGAATACAAACACCGAGCCAGTTGGGCACTAGTGCTGCACTCATTTCCCCAATGGAATACGGCAAGTGTCAGTGCACCACCAGTGCTGCACTCATTTCCCCAATGGAATACGGCATAATAAAATAATCAGAGATACTAGAACATTGAAGAGATTGGATTTCACAACCAACCATAATAGAAAAAGTGGGGACGCCATGCGTTTGACATATCGAAAGCAAGTGGCTACTAATGCCGTATTCCATTGGGGAAATGAGTGCAGCACTAGTGCACAACTGGCTCGGTGTTTGCATTCCATTGACATGCACTTTTTCAGTTTTCGTATTCCATTGAGGAACTTATGAATTCAGTTTTGCACTGAGTGCGGCTTTTTTGACCAGCGGCGTAGCGTGGGGGGGGGGGTTCGGCGCCCCCCCCGCCCCGAAGGTAGTGGCGCCCCATAGGTGGCCGAAGCGCCCTCAGCTTTATTAAGTCGGGCCGGCAACGGCCAATTGAGTGGGTGCCAAAGGAAACAAACGATATGAAGGCCTTTTTGTTTTTTTTTTAGGTCGCAAGATTCGTGAGAGGCGCCCTTGTGACTTATCAGCCGCCCCCTCACACAGAATGACCTTTGTTTTTTTTTTTTGGTCGCAACATTCGTGAGAGACGCCCTTGTGACTTATCGGCCACCCCCTCACACATGAAGACTTTTTTTTTTTTTGGTCGCAAGATTTGTGAGAGGCGCCCTTTTGACCTTTTTGTTTTTTTTTGTCACAAGATTTTTCATCACTTCTCAGAGGCGCCCTTTTTAGCTGTCGCCCCCCCCCCCCCCCCCGCCCTTTCGGGCACGCTACGCCGCTGTTTTTGACACCGGCTCTGAGGGCTCGTGCCGCACCGAAAACTTTTTCCCGCCATTAATTTTAAACGCTTATTATTGTCGTGGGACGTAAAAATGAGTGAAAATAAAGTTGTTAGCGATTTTTTATTATTTTTTTCGCTGCTAAGTAGTAGCAGCGATGAAGATGAAAAACAGTTCTGTGCAATAAAAACAATGAGAACGATATATGATTTATTGAATATGTGGTTTACCGATTTAACAACAACAGGTAAGTAGATTTGTATGGATTTGGTTGACTGGGGCCCTGGGGCTAATTTTCCGACAGTTGGGGTTTTCTGGCAGCTATGATTATAAGTAAAAATAAATGTATTTTTTAGTTCAGGAAACACTTTCGGCTCGAGATGAGCACTGCAGAATTCCTCATAAATAAATTCAAGTAGCCTCAATTTTGTCCAAAAAAAGAACAAGGGGGACGAAACCCCATTAGCGCTGAGGCACATGTCTTGCCATTTTTATGGTATGTTAAAACACACTTACGCTTAGCTGTTAGGTTAGGTTATGTTCTTGTTGAATGGAAATTTGTTAAAAAATATTTTCTTCAAAAACTTTTTTGAACAATTTTCCTTATGAAAAAAAATGACTTTCAAAGAAAATGTTTTTGAACAAAAAAATTTTAATAAAATGTTTTCAAACAATTTTTTGTTTGAAGGAAATGTTTTAAATAATTTTCCTTTTCAAGAAAATGTTATTAATATTACTTTCGAACAAATGGATTTTGCACAACATGTTTTTGACCAAATTCTGCAAGGCAGGAAAGTTAGGTTTAGCTGAAAGAAACTTATGAAATATTATATATGTATACAAGGTGTTTCGAATACTTATGTTCAAATTTTGGGAGCATAAAGTACACTTCTGGTTAGGGTTTTTTGAAAAACAAGCGCGAAATATAGATAACTACTCTATCTGTTGGTATACGAGCACAAGCCTGCATTCAACAAGGAGGTGGGCATTTTTAAAATATTCTTATTAACTTTTTTTAAATAAAATCATTATTTATTTATTTGACGAATTTTATTTATCTTAGGATAATATTTATCGGCGTCTAACTTTGAAACAAATAAAAATGGATATCGTCGTTGGCCTGATAAAACTACAGGTTGTGTGACATTTTTTTCAAAAATGAGATTTTTGCATAATCAATTTGCCCTATTCATAATGGATATACTATAAAAAATTATTTGCAAGAAAATGTTATATTAACGTTGCTTAAAGCAAGAATAAAAAAGAAGTTCTACAGCTCATAATGGCATACCACACTAAGGTCACTATATCACGATGTTAGGAACTTCGTTCGAAAATTTTCCGCGTGTTCCATTGAAACTGCACTCGGTGCAAATTTTTGACAGCACCGTTTCAGTGTCAGTGCACCACCAGTGCTGCACTAATTTTCCCAATGGAATACGGCATATGTTGGGCACTATGTTCTGTGGGTCATGGCCTGCCGGCAGCCCAAACCAAACTCTTTTATACTTTGATTTTATCATGGCGCACCCATCCAAAATGGCGGCAGATGTCTTGTTTTTGTGGTGTTTTTTGAATTTTTGTCGAAAAGAAAACCGTGTTTGACATATTTACAGACTTCTATTTTATGAATACAGTAGATATAATTATAATCTATAAGTTTTGTGTGTTTGTTAAGGATTTTTGTAGCAGAATCCAACCGGACAATGGGATTAGTAAAGCCGATCACACACAAAAAAACATAACGCGTAAGAAGTTCAACCTTATGGACTTTTCTTACGTAAATCCAATATGGCCGCTGCTATTCGATCGCTGATTGGTTGAAAGCCCGCTATGCGCCATGCTACGGATTACGTAAATTGTGTGTGTGAAGGCCTTACATTAAAATTTTTAGGAACCAATTGTTTGCCCGCAGTTAGAAAAACGATAACTGCAATGGACTGTATATGTTTTATTAAATGAAAGCGCGAACAAACATAATTATATTGATATGTAATCACGAAATAATTAAAAAGGTCCATAGGTTAATTGCTGGTACCCACACAACGGAAATCAGAGACAAAGCACTCACCAGTTTGCAGCTTTTCTCCACGTTCCAGGGGCCCCTGTCCGGATCTAATGACGGCACCACGTAGCTGAAAAGCTGAAGTTTCCAATTCTATGCTTCAGTACACCAAAATCGAGCACTTTCAAGTGTAGAAATTTGTAATAGTTGGAGAAAGTAATTAACACGCCATTTTTCTCGAGGCGGTAGAAAGGATCTCTCTGATTCTTGGTGCGCATGTCAAAATGCGCGAAAAATGTACTCTGTCCGTCATCCAAATTTGTGGTTTTAAAAATTAAAAACAACCGCGAAATTTAGCGGGAGCTAACATAACTGCCCTCCAAAACACACGATTTTAGAATATCATCCGGACAGATATAGATATAAGAAAAAATGATCGACCGATAAATATAAATGAATGAAAAACAGAAAAGTAGCGTAAGTTTATTTAGATATAACGAAAACCCGAAAAAGGCAAAACAAACAAACAAAATTCAAAAAAAAATAAATAATAAAGAATTACCTATTGTAATAATTGACTTCAATAGGTAGAAAAAATTAAAATTAGTTTTAATTCGACAAGAGGCACAGTTTTACAACTGGCCGCTTGTAAACACCGGTAGCCGTTCGTACCGTCGCTACACGCACTTGACCGTCTCCGCCGGGATGCAATTCGACAACCCGACCGACTGGCCATTTCAAAGGTGATTGGATGTGATCACTCGTTATGATAACCAAATCATTTAAATTGATATTTGGGGACGAATCAGCCCACTTGTGTCGCTGTTGTAGCGTATGCAAATACTCCACAGAATACCTTTTCCAAAAATCATTATGTAGTTTTTGGATTAGTTGCCATCTCGAGAGCCGATTTAGGGGAACCTCGGACAAATCTGACTCCGGAATTTCTGAATTAAGGGGTTCAAAGGTCAAAAAATGCCCAGGGGTAAGAGGTTGAAGATCGTGTGGGTCTGAAGAGGCAGGAGATAAAGGGCGACTATTAAGTACAGCTTCTATGCGACATGTAAGGGTGGACATTTCCATGATGGACAACTTCTGGTCGCCGACAACTCGAACAAAGTGAGTTTTAAAACTTTTGACGCCAGCTTCTGCCAGGCCATTGAAATGTGGACTGAGAGGAGGTCCCAGATGCCAACGAATAGAAAGTCTGGTGGTCGCACTTCTTGCGTAATCAAGTAATTGGTTACGAAACCCTATAAAATTACTGCCCTGATCTGATCAGCATTGCGTCACGCTTCCACGTCTGGAAATGAATCGATGGAATGCACCTACAAACCCTTCTGTGGACAGTTCCATGGTTAATTCCAAATGCACGCAATGTGTGGCCGTACAGACAAATACACAGGCATACGATTTGAAAGCTTTACAACCACGGTAACGATGAGGAATCACAAAGAAAGGTCCACAAAAGTCGATAGCTATACTCGAAAAAGGTTTAAGTTGATTGATTCGATGAGCGGGAAGTGAACTCATTATGGGCGGTCTATAGGGTTTAGGGTTGATTCTAAAACATTGCAAGCACTTGGATATGGTTCTTTGAATTGCCCGTCTGGCAGATAATATCCAAAATTGCTGTAAAAGCAGATTATGTAATGTTTTAAACCCAGGATGAAGGTATTGTCGATGAGTGGACTCGATAAGAAGAGTAGTTAAATGATGGTTACTCGAAAGTAAGACGAGGAGTTTTGCAGAATAAGACAAAAGGTCAGATTTTTGCAATCTGCCACCGACTCTAATGATATTATTTTCATCAAGAAAAGGTGAAAGTTTTCGAAAAGGTTTCGGTATTGGTTTATCCTTAGATAACGCGGAAAAAAGCTCAGAAAAGCAAGAACCTTGAACGCGTTTGATAAGAAGGTATAACGCACTTTGCATCTCACCGGTGGTAGAAAAAACAATATTTTCAAAAATAATTTTTTGGTCCGGTAGATTAGTGGGTTTTTGATAGGAATGGTTTTGAAAAAGGTTAACTATTCGAAGGACATAACAAATAATACGTTGAATTTTTTATATAGATGAATATTTGATAAGAAGCTGATCTAAGAAGTTAACGTCAATTATCGCATTGCAACAGACCTTTGGCTTTTCCTCCAGATTAATATCTCCGAAATCAATCGGCATTTTTGATTTATGAAAATCGGGCCATTCGTTTTCGGGAGACCACAAAAACGACGGTGCGTTCCACCACATGTCATGTGAAATGAGCTGTGAGGGGGTGGCCCCTCGTGACGCAATATCGGCTGCATTTAAAGCAGAAGGAATGTAGCACCATGAGTTTGAGGGAATGATTTCTTGGATTCTACTGACTCGATTTCCAACAAAGGTTTGCCAGCGATTAGGAGGGGATGAAAGCTAGTGCAATACGACTTGCGAATCGCAGAAAGTAACGATATTTGTAAAAGTTAATTTTCCTTCATAGCTAAATAAAACGAAATCAATTAATTCGCTTAAAAGAAATGCGCCTAGGAGTTCTAGCCTAGCCAAAGTTTGTGACTTTATAGGCGCGACCCTAGATTTTGCAGATATGAGAGAAACAGATATATTGTTTTCCTCTTCTACACGAAAATATACGACGCCTGCGCAGCCTCGAATTGGAGCGTCACAGAAGCCGATGATTTGACAGGTATTGGTTTTTGACAGTTTGATTTGTCGGGGTAATTGAAAATTGGAAAGAAGCGGGAATTCAGAACGAAGTTTCTTCCAAGAGTCGATGATAGAAGAATCTGGTTCTTCGTCCCAGCCTATTTTCGATATCCACAACTGTTGCAAAATAAATTTTGCTTGTAGCAACAAGGGACAAAGAAAACCTAAGGGATCGAAGATTGTTCCTATGATAGATAAATAGAACGTTTAGTTGGGGGTTTGTCCTTCAATCGGCATTGATAAGAAAAAATGTCGTTTTTTGGATGCCATTAAAGGCCTAAAACTTTGATACAGTGTGGTTCATCCTTGTCAAAGGAGAGAGGCATTTGACGATCGGATTTTGGCAATGTTGCCAATAACTAACTAACTGCCCATTTTTTAAGTTCAAATCCTCCCGACTTCAACAAATCATTGAGTTCCGTCTGAAGGGAAAGGGCTTTAGAAAGCGAAGGGCTAGTTCCCAAGATATCGTCGATGTAAATTGACGTTTTTAGAACAGTACTAGCCATAGGAAAACGTTCCTTTTCTCTCTCTGCCAGCTCATTTAATGTACGCATGGCTAGAAAGGGTGAGCATGTCATGCCAAAAGTGACAGTAGAAAGTTCCCACACTGAAAGTGGGTCCTGTGGAGAAAACCTCCACAATATCCTTTGATAAGGACGGTGATAAGGATTGATAAGGACTTGACGGAACATCTGTTTGATATCAGCAATGTAGGCAATAGGATTAAGACGGAACGCAAGGAGTAAAGAAGCAATATCCTTTTGAAGTTTCGGTCCAGATAACAACGTGTCATTGAGACTAATATTTTTTGGGGTGACTGCCGAACAATCCCAGACTACCCTTAATTTTGTACTTAAGCTTTCCGGCTTTAGTACGCAATGATGTGCCAAAAAACATGATACGTCGACTTTTGGTTGACTAGATAAAACTAGACTCATGTGATTAGAATCGATATAGTCTTGCATGAAACTTGAATAGGCAGTGTACAGATCAGGATTTTTGAGTAATATATTTTCTAGAAGTTAAAATCTACAATAAGCTTGCGGATAAGTATTTCCTAGGTCAGGGTTTATTTTATCTTTAAACGGAAGATCTACCATGAATCTACCGCTCGGTTGCCGTACGAGACTCGCAGTAAAAATTGATTCCGCTTGTTTTTCTTCCTTTGATAAGATTTGTTTTTTAGGCAAATGTTTGATTTCCCAAAATCTAGGGATAATGACCTCCAAAGGAGGTGAATGACTCGTTAAAAAACAACTGGTTCGTTCCGTAAGACTACCTACTTCGTCAACTTTTCCCATGACGACCCAGCCAAAGATGGTTTCAAGGGCTGAAGGTTGCCCTATTTGTCCAAGAACCCTGCCCTCCTTGAATATCTGTGCGAATAGCTCGCAACCAATAACTAGGTCCACAGGTCTAGATTTGAAATAAGATGGGTCGGCAAGTTTAAGGTTTTCCAAGTGTTTCCACTGATTATCGTTCAAAGTGAATGTAGGCATATTGGAACATAGTTGTGGAACAACAATTGCTTCGAAATTAAGTAAAGGATTGACCTGTCCTTGTGGCTTAATGTGACATTGAACGAGCCCTTTGGAAGTAAGAGAAGACATTTGATTTAATCCGAATATTTCAGTGGTGTAACTTCGCCTAGGAAGATTAAGTCGCTGAATACACTTTTCACTGATGAATCCGGTCTGTGATCCAGAATCAAGCAGTGCCCTTACAGGTTGAAAATTTCCGCAACCGTCCATAACATCTATTATGGCGGTGCATAAAAGACAGGTACCTGAAGGTCCTGAGGTATTTAATGACACATGAAGATTATTGACAGGTGGTGTGTGAATGACAGGACTAGTATCTTGGCTTCCAGACTCTTTATTAGTTTCTAAGATATGAGTTAAAGTGTGGTGCCTTTTACTATTGCAAGTCCTGCATGAATATTTTGATTTGCACGTGTCTACCCCATGCGAGGGATGAAAACACGCTAGACATAATTTTTTCTGCTTGACGAAAGATAGGCGCTCGATAGGTGAGAGGTCAAGAAATGTTTGACATTTCGAAAGCACGTGACCTTGATTACACCGGAAACATTTTATTCCCGTACTTGAATTAGTTGAGGTGCCAGCCAGTCCTATAAAAGGCAAATTGGATGATTTATAGGTAGGCTTTTGCCCAAACTGATTTGGCATAGAATTTGGTTTTTGATAGGTAGGCTTTTGCCCAAACTGATTTTGCATAGAATTTGATTTTTGATAGGTAGGCACCTTTTTGGGTGCTGTTGATTGAGGAAGTGATTTCAAAACTTTACATCTTTTTTCTAGAAATTGAAAAAGTGACTGAAAAGTGGGAATTTCGGCATTAGTATTGGCGTGACTTATTTCGAAATTTGAACGCGTCGGAATATCCAATTTTTCTAACAAAATGAAAAAAAGAATAAAGTCCCAACTGTCAACGTCAAAGCTAAGTGATTTTAAAATTTCTAGGGATTCTGAAAAGGTGTCAATTAAATTACGCAATTCTTTAGCTGACTCGTTTTTTAATGTAGAGTTCATAATTGTGCTTAAAGCATCATTTGCGAGGTCTCGCTTGTTTTGATATCTATTGACTAATTTGTCGTAAACAATTTTATAATTTTGATCAGATAAGCTAATCCCTGATATCAATTTTAAAGGCTCATCATCGAGATATGAAAATAAATATTGAAGTTTTCGGACGTTACTTAGACTTTGATTTTGATCTATAATGTTATTAAAAAGATCGAAAAAGCTTGGCCATAATTTTTTATCACCTCGAAATATGGGAATACCTAAATCTTTGAGTTTTGGAGTTTCAGATTCGTTTTGACGAACATATGATCGCGAAAAGGATGGGGCCTCAACCGGAAATATTTCAGAGTAAACCCCTTTACACGCTTAAAAATATTTACGACCTTCTGAAAGGATCGCATCCTGCGTTTTAAACTCCTCGTCGTCTTACTTGAAACTCGTTTCTCGCTTTTGTGTCCGTTGCCGCGGTTTGTGAAAACACATAACACTCGGTGATCGCAGATAAAAAACCCTTGCGTTTTTGCACGGCTTTTTTGATAGACTTGATTTTTACCTTTGAAATGACGAAATTGTCGGTAAATATACAATTAACGCTAAATTAATGCTTCTGAAATAGAAAAATGACGAATTGTCGAAAATATGCAAATATGTAAAAATATTTATCGCAATTGATGAAAATTGTTTTAAATATCGAAATGGTATGGAACAAATCTAATCACAGAAATGTTGTTTGTTTGTTTTGATTGATCCTCGATTTTGTTTACTGAAATGACCACGCGGTAGACCCTGCGTTACCATAGCAGCGGACCGAAAACAGGTGAATTCCGCCGACAACCGAAGGTCGAACGAAAATCTACGGTTTAATACGATTGGCAAAATTCAAGGCCGTGTGATCACGGCGAAAATGGCTGACCTAAAAATACCGTCGAATGGATTTAATTTATTTACTCGGTTCGTCGGACCACTTTTTGTCTGCCCGCAGTTAGAAAAACGATAACTGCAATGGACTGTATATATTCTATTAAATGAAAGCGCGAACAAACATAATTATATTGATATGTAATCACGAAATAATTAAAAAGGTCCATAGGTTAATTGCTGGTACCCACACAACGGAAATCAGAGACAAAGCACTCGCCAGTTTGCAGCCAATTTCTCCACGTTCCAGGGGCCCCTGTCCGGATCTAATGATGGCACCACGTAGCTCAAGGGCTAAAGTTTCCAGTTCTATGCTTCAGTACACCAAAATCGAGAAAGTAATTAACACGCCATTTTTCTCGAGGCGGTAGAAAGGATCTCTCTGATTCTTGGTGCGCATGTCAAAATGCGCGAAAAATGTACTCTGTCCGTCATCCAATTGGTTTTAAAAATTAAAAACAACCGTGAAATTTAGCGGGAGCTAAAACCAATGTAAAGCATTTGGGAATTTGAGATATGTTTAAACCCAACTTTTATCTCTAAACATCATAAAGGTACAGGATGTACCTCACAATGAATTATTCTACTTGTAGGTTTGTTTACATATTTACAGGAACAAAAATATATGGCTTGGTAAGACAGTTTATTACTTATACCAAATTCTTTTGTGAAAGTGAGTGACAAACACTGTTTTGGTGCTGTTAAAAATTGTGTCAGTGCAGTTTCAATCAAGGGGGAAACAACTGTTTACCTTGCATTAACCATATAAATTCGCATGGCATTACAGTAATTTATGTGTGAATTTCTTGGCATTATTCAAATATTTACACGGCATTACTTGCAACATATGTACAAATTTTGGGTCAGTTGTTACCCCCTTCATTTCAATAATTTAATAAAGTGCACTGTCCCAAGAAAATCATGGTATTACCTTTCCATTGTCTTATGACAAATGTAAAATTTTTATTGAGGCATTATGATTCAACAATGTATACTGTGCACTTGTTCGTTTGGTGGTCCATTTCAGTTTGGCAGGTTTTTTATAGTGGTCATAAAGAGAGCTTAGAGAAAGTGCAGAGAAAATTTTTAAGAAGAGTGGGAGAGGATGGTTATTTCTTGCTATAAAGAAATTAACTAGTGAGATATTGAAATTGTATTTTATTTATTTAATGTATCAACAGCGTACAAGCGAATAAAAGATACAGATTTATATTATCTAACCTAATAACTACCTATCTACCTACTAGACTAACTTTCAAGGGTCCTATATATAGGTATATATGAATAAATAAATAAATAAGTTATAAGTTGTGATAAAAGTGATTGTGTGAATTATGATAACTTGCACTTTAGTAATTTTATTTATAAAATAGCATTATTATAAAAAATTTTTGGTGTGACAATAGTGTAAGTACCTACTATTTGATTTGCAACTGCTATATGCATTAATAAAGATTCTGATTTTGATTTGATAGACCAAGTATACCTACTAAATATCTATGTCATCCTTGTTTGAAAATTACTTGCTCTATGCCTTAATAAACATTTTGCATTGAGTAAATGGACAATGAAAAATTTATACCATGATCTTTTCTTTATGTCAATTAGTGTGTTTTTCCTTGGGACAGCCGCACTGGTGCAACATGAAGTGTGTTTCAAAATTCAATAACATAATTTTAATGCTAAATTCCTTGAGTGATTTCAAAACAAAAAGTTTATATAAGAGTAGGGTAGCTTAGATGATGGTGAGTGAGAGAGAGAGAGAGATAGAGAGAGAGAGTGAGAAAGAGAGAGAGTGAGAAAGAGAGAGCGCGCGAGCGAGAGAGCGGGAGAGAGAGAGACAAGTTGGGCTGTGGGACTGTTCCCAAACTAGCGTGTGGTGTAAAATTCTGACCCCAGCAGACTCGACGCCCCGGCTACCAGATGGCGGGTGCGGGCGTCCAGCACGCTGGTGGGGGATCCTAGATGTAGGAGCCTGCGCCTGTTAGTGGGATGTAATTCTTGCTCAATTAACCAATTGAGTGTTCTAGGCTCCTGTCAAATTGTCAAAAATTAATTGCAACATTTAGGAAACTGATTTTTAATTCAATTAGTTTTTTATTTGTTTTTTAATTTATTTAAAATAGTACACAAAATAGGGTAGAAGTAAAATACAGGATATGGTATTCTATATTTTAGGAATCTATATTTATTTCAAGACATTTATGACAAATAGGTTTTCTTAAATGATAAATAGTTACAAAATAAAATACTGTTGAAAATACTACATAAATTAATTCGAGTATAAAAGTAGGATTGTTGTAGTAGGATTGCGAACATGCGTCTTCATAGGAAGAATTTTCAAGTATAGGCTTCTTTTCTGGAGAAAAAAAAGTCATATTGAGGCTGCTGCTGTTACTGCTGCTATTGTTGTGTTTTTTTAAACTGTTTTCATCAGAATTATTTGGAAATGTGTCTGATGTTGGGGGAGGTAGCAACTCAGGTACTAAGTCATACTCTTGTCCTGGAACAAACCATCCAAATTCTTCGTATCCAGATTTTTTAAGGAATTTTAGTCTTAGTTTAAAAATTGTAATAAATCTACATTCGGATGCGTTGGCTGTGTATTGATAAAATTTTATGTTGCGGGTTTTATTAAAAATGCTTAATCTGTTCCACTCGTATGAAGGCCAAACCGCATTGTTATCAAAGGTTATGTATGCATCTTGAATATGGTTTGGATAGAATAAAATAATTAACGTACAATTTAAAAAAGTAGACAAAATTAATGGGCCAAACATCTTGTCTGTCTGAATTATAATCTGAAACTAACTATGCTGTCTTTATGTTTGAAATTAAATATTGTGAAGAAAGAGTACCCTCAACCTATTTGTTATCATATTTTCTTATCTGTTTTAAGGTTAGACGCAATACTACTACAGTTAAAATAGGTAATAAAATAAAACTAGCGTAAACTCTAAAATAAAATATTTATTGTGGTAAGCTATTAAAAATATATTTATATAAAATTTTAACATAGGTTTGACTACATGCACATTCCCCAAGAATATGAACACCACAGTGTTCATTACTTTTTTTTAGTACTGGTACTGTGGACTCGAAAACATTCTCTAAATTTATAATAGTAGGAACATTGAGTTGCATGGATTTAAAAATCTTAACTATAAAGTCCTTTTTAACTTCACCTTTAACATAAATAAAGTCAACATTTATTAAATTTTCACAAAAAATCTGATTTAAAATTGTATATTCCGTATTTCCTTGATCATATGGAAGTCCATGATGCTTGTTCAATAAGTAGTTGACACTCCGTCTCTCTGCGTTGTTTAAAGATGTATAAGGGATCTTGGGGTTAAAGACATAATTTTTTAGGACTTTTCCATCATAGATCGCCAGTTCCTTTACAACAAAATCCAATGCAATCCGGTATCCCTGAACGTCAATTATTTTTATTTTCATCTTAACCGTAGCATGGCGCAAAGGCAACTGATTAAAGCAGACTTCTTACAATACCTGATAAAGGCAAATATTCAAAAACACAGTCGTGTATAATAATGCAATAAGCTACAACTTTTTCGTTAAAGTTTTCTTGACTTTGAAATTCCAGTTTAACGTCAACGGTGCTGCTTTTAAGCGATTCTGTCTGTTTACTACAGTCAATTACAAAAACAGGATAAGATAGAAATGTATCAAAATCCATCAGAGGTTCCACAAAACGTTTTCCATGGTAGGATCTTTGAAAGTCCAAATACATTCTATACACTTCGCTTATTTGTTTCTCAGGAAAGCTAAGATTTAGTGACTCATAAGGATATGATTCTGAATTCAGATATAATCTTATGTCGGTTATTTTTATGTTATCAAACTGACTACAATCTGCTGTGGGGTTATTAATACGGTCTTTTTGAAAGCCCACAAGGACATATCTAGGTCGCTCTAAATTACTGGCTGTCTTCACCATCCATATATCTTTTTTTGAATTTTTCAGTGCAGGCAAATCAAAATATTCCCATTTTCTAAAGGGAATAAGAACAGGTGTATCCTTTTCAACTTTTTCTAAAATAGCCATTTTCAAAGAATCATTTGGAAATATGTGTTTAACTTTGAGTTCAACAGTAGACAGTGTCACTACAGCGGTTTTGGTTCCACTGCTTTTGTAGCAATTATTACCAGTTCTAGCTCTAACCAAACGAATCCTATGTCTTCCTGCAATTACATGTTTATAATCATTAAATATCCCAAAAAGAAAACAAAGTGGAATACGTAAGCTAAACTGACGACTTACTGCTCCAATGGGTTTTAAAATTCCGTCAGGCCAATTCCATCCTGCAGGTACTAATGCTTTGCTTTCTTGTTCGGAAAGACTGAGAAGTGCCCGAAACGTACTTAGCAGACCTGGTTCACGAATTCGTTCTATTTCTTTACCATTCAATTCGTAAGACATGGATTCAAAAAGGAATGCGCCAAAGTTATTTGTCGTGGTAATGCTTCCTGTCAAAGCAGCATCCGTGGATTCTTCAAGTTTACCCTCAAGAATTAACTCGGCTTCACTAATATCCATCCATTGATCAAGTTGGTTTAAAACAATTTCTATCTCGTCGCTATTTTTGAATGATTTTGTATAGGGGTGATATGTGTGCCACTCTTCACGAGCAATACTCTCGTCAGATCTTACAGGATTAAAAATTTGCAGTTTTTCGAAGCCGTAAGCCATATTTTTTTGCTAGCGTCTGTAGTAATAAAATATT
Organism: Aspidapion aeneum; assembly: GCA_963576565.1. NCBI lineage: Eukaryota > Metazoa > Arthropoda > Insecta > Coleoptera > Brentidae > Aspidapion > Aspidapion aeneum. The sequence goes on along the minus strand of OY755042.1, from coordinate 67,686,762 downwards.
TCGAAAAGTGAGCTGGTTCTTGTTTGACTGTCGCCGATCAAATAAAACTTGAGCAAAATAATTGTCTGTTCTATATGGTAAGTTATTACGACATTTACTATTGAATGTTAAGCCCATTTCTTCGTAATTCTAATCTAATCAAAATTTCCTCACCTCGGAAATTAACAGGATTTGAATCTTGATCGATAAGATCCAAACTAATCGTGATCTTTTTTGCTACAGGTAGAAAAATAGGATTGTTAGGTTCAATATCTATGCTATAGCCGGGATCAACCGAGGGGCTAAATGCAAAAAGTGTGTGTGCTTGCTCGTTTCCGTTGTACGATCCCGATATAATGTTGCACTCTATTCGAATAGAAAGCACTGGAACAATTCTAACGGGTAAATCTGATTCGTGTAGGATATCGGGTTTATATTTTTTTGATGAAAATCCTAGAAGCTGGCCAATGCTATCTGGGGGTTCAAAGTCCACTTCGTATATGCTTTTTAACTCAACTTTTAGGGTACTAAGATTCGGTTTCAACAAAAATGGAGTACTGACTGATATCAACTCTATCCTGACATAAGGCTTGCTGAATATATGATTCAATCCCATCAATTTCGTAGCTACCTGTAGGTATTTCTAAACTTAGGTGTTCTCCCTCACTATTATAGTAAAACTTGTTTCGTCCTGGCTCTATGTTGGGAATGGAATTCCAGGTATTAAGAGAAATCAGTGCAAGCGAATATTCGAATCGAGGATCTAGTTGAATGGGAGGAAAAAAAGTTGCTGAAAGGCAGCTTGTACGACCCTTTAATGTGAACGTATTAGACATGACTGGTTAAGTAAACCTGAGGTTGCTTATTTAATATTTTTATTGCTTTGATTATACAAAAAGGATAGACAAAGATGTCCACAATTAACAGTATTAAACTTTTGATATTGGTCGATATTATACATTATTTTACAGTTTTTATAATATCTTATTACTTCTAGTGGTGGGACTATAGCAAATCCATCAAAATATACAGCAGTATGTGACTTCCACTTTGATCTTTGGTGTTGAGATTAATAATAAGAGCCTCATTAGACCAGGGACGCTTATTTTTTGAGAGAAGCTCGTCTCTCATAAAAACGCCTCTAAAGTGACGTATTTTAAGCTGCTTTGCGTATTTTTTCAGGTCAAAATCGGTTAAAGGTCGGCTGGGTAGTTTTATTGGAAGTTTTTTGGCTTTTTTTTTATATATAATCCGTATCCTGATTTGTATTTATGTAGAAATAGACCGCTACCCCTTTTTCCTACTGCAATGGATTCCATTTGTTTATTATGTCTTTCATCCTCCTGGAGTTTTTGTCTTGCATTTTTGGCGTCTATAATGGTCTTCGCAATGGAGGCTCGGCCCCCAGAAAGAGCTCCTAATGCAGAAAGGGCACTGTCGAAACAAAAATATAAAATCAAAAAAAAATCAATTAGGTTAGGTTAGGAATATTTTAAGAAATCCACCTGTCTTAGGTACGGGAAGAACTCTTGGTAGTTTAATCTTCTTTTTGCCTCCTGCTTGTTTAACTGTTATTCGTGCAATTTTAAGAGCAGCATTAATTTGTTTGCGGTCCGACAGACCTCGACCCTTGTAAACTTTCATTTTCCTTTTCAGAGGTGCTAAAATTTTGGAAGAAAAAGACTTCTTTTTCTCTTTTCGCACTCCCATGCCCAATTTTTGTTTTAGTTTTATTGCTGATGCAACAACAAAGGATGAGGCCTTTTCCCCAAAGCTAGCGTCTCGGGATTTAAAACGTTGCCACGCTTTCTCCTCGAGGATTTTATCTGCTTTGTGTCGGTCTTTTATATCTTTACTTTTAGAATAGGCAATATCGTGATCTTTACAAAAATTATCTAATGGATGAATTCCCACGTCACCTCTAGCCAACCGCTCTTTTAGACGAGCTCCTGGGCCACAAAACCTTAAAAAAATAAATAATCATATTTTTAAAAAGAGGTAACTATAATTAAATAGACTAAAATAAATGTAATTATTAATATCTACCTGTGAGATGGTAGATGTAACTCAAACGGGAGTTTATTGATTGCAGTATTTAATAGACCTTTACCCTTTGAAGGTGTCATTACGATTGATCGTTTACTTGTGTGACTACCTTTTTTTACAAAGCTTGTTATTCAAGCTGAGAAGCAAGCAAGTGAACGGGGGTATTGAAATAATCAACCTGGATGAATTTCAAGATCATAATAAAGATAAGTTTCAAAAACATGGAGCTCTGTTACCAAGCACGGTTCGGGGTCTGGTTGTTGGACCATCGGGGAGCGGGAAATCAAATGTAGCCATTAGCTGGCTTCTAGATCCCAGTGGACTACGGTTTAAACATCCACACGTGGGATTCTACGTGCAGGATCCCAATTGTACCCCTCCACCGCCTCCTGTATCCCATGTCCGTAGAACACCAGCGCACCTAACTAAAAAAATAATTTGTTTTAAGATTATTTGAATTAGTCTTAATAAAAACATGAACAAGTTTGGATCATCCCAGAAACCGCGTCGTGACCCTATAGGGTCAATGGATATTTTTCGAACTCTAAACCCAATACCAAAAACAAAGGAAGGAAACTATGATATGCAAAATCATAAAATTTGTAACTTGTCATCTCCCAATCAAGATAGTGACGCAGTGAACAAAGCTTTTCTTGACCAATGTCTTACCGATATGAAGGATAATATTTTGGCTTCGATAACAAGTACCACACTACATTTTGATAAAGAATTTCACGAACATGTTGCCTCTATGGAAAAACAACTGAAGGAGTTAAGAGAATCGCTAAGTAAATTATCTATTTAGTTGTTAGTAAGATGCAGAACAACACACATTCTATATCAAAAATTCAAATCGACAAAAAGTGGAAACATATTTTATCAAACGAAACGGTCTACCAGGAAGCTCTTACCACTCGAATAAATAATTTAAATGATACTTTTCATTATCGTTATATGGAAAAACGAAGAATTTCAACAAAATTATTATCTGAGCATGTCCAAAATAAAGGAACACATAGTCAACGAGTTGCATCGTGGGGCAAGAAAACATTTTCAGCGATTGAAAACAATTGTTAAGGGCTACGATGACCTGTGGCAGGCCGATTTATGCGAGTTTCGTAATATAGCGAAATTTAATCGAAATTTTAAATATGTTTTGGTTGTCATAGACAGTTTTTCAAAATATGTGTGGACCAGGCCTCTTAAAACAAAAAATGGTATCAAAGTTAGCCGTGCAATGGAGTCAATTCTTAAAACATCAGGACGACGCCCTTCAAATCTCTTAACGGATCAAGGTAGCGAATACTATAATACGCACTTTTCCAAAATAATGCAAGCTTACTCAATAAATCACTACCATACGTATAGTGGAATTAAAGCAAGTATGTGCGAGAGAGTTATTCGCACTCTGAAACATCGCCTGTACAAGTTGTTTAGCTTAAATGGATCATATAACTGGATAAGCCACTTGGATAAGATAACTGAAAACTACAATCAAACCAAACATTCCTCCATAAATCTTAAGCCTGCTGAAGTAACCAAAAAGCATGAAAAAACTCTACTTTCTACTACATTCTCTCGCATTTTACCTACGTTGTTGCCAAGGCGTTCTTTTTATTCAAAAAAAGCAAAATTTCAAGTAGACGATAAAGTTCGAATTTCAAAATACAAGCATTTATTTGATAAAGGTTACACACCTCAGTGGACTGCGGAATTATTTCAAATTACTGAAATACGAAACACTTATCCCAGAACATACCTTTTAAAAGATATGCAAGGTCATCCAATTAAAGGTTGCTTCTATGAAGAAGAACTACAAAAAGCCAAGTACGATGATGTTTATCTGGTGGAAAAAGTAGTCAGACGTAAGGGGAAAAAACTATATATTAAATGGTGGGGATTAGATAAAAAATACAATAGTTGGATCGACAAATCTGAGGTGGTATAAGTAAAAAAAGAGAAGAAGGTTATTAGTCAACATGTCTTTCGAATGTGAGGTTCTCGATTTATACTGGAACAAAGTTGATATGTGTCTAAATAAAGTCAAAGAAAAAGTTAAAAGTGAAAAATGTTACTTGCTTCAAATAACCTATTTGTTACCTCAATCTGATATGGGTCATTGAAATAAGTACTGTTCGAGATTTTATGGGAGCAATCAAAATTTTTAAACAAGACAAAACTTGTATATCCTTTATCGCTGAAGACTGGACAAGTTTTATCAAGTTTGTTTTACAAGGACTGTATCAAGATTCTACTACATGTGATTGTGTATGTGAACGTGAATTTAAATTCGATGACTACATCATAAGTTATGGAAAATCCATCAACCAATTAAAACTCTGCTATGACGATCAGGTGTTGATTTTTAACAAAAGTGAATTGGATAACCTAATAAAACTGAACCCAGTGTTAAAACCTAGACTAGATTATTTAAATAACTAAAATTTAAAAAAATGAACAATTTTTATTTTTCGTTATTAAGAAATTTAGCAACATTAAAACATAATTTTTTACCCATAGAGACAGTAATCGAAAATTTTCTTTGTCATGAATTTCCTTTTAATAATGATAATATGATGTGTATGAGAGAGTGCTTCCTGTTTTTTAAGGATAAATTATTACAAGATGTAGAAAGTTTGGATGCAATAAATTAATTATTTTAGAATTTATGTAGTTTTATTATTTCGAATCCTATATTTAATTAGGCTGAATCACCCTATATATTAGCGCAAATTTTTGCACTCCTTCCACACAAGAGTGTTTTTTGTTGATAAAAGTATTGTTGATATAATTGCAGTGTGTAGGTGTCGAAACAAGATGCACCAAAACGCAATTTAAACCGAAACTCCATCATTTGAACATCAAAATATTATTAAAACCTTTTAAACTTATTTGAACATCAAAATATTATTAAAACCTTTTAAACTTTAAAAACTTAAGTTATGTCTGAAAGACAAGAACCAAGCGGTAGTGCTATGCCCGAAAACAGTGGCAATTTCCGTAGAATTCGGGAAATATTTTTGGGAGACGAGCCCTCCCCTTCCAGTTCGGTAACTTCTTCGCCAAAATGTATCGAATTTTTAAATTTGCCTTATTACAGAAGCTTTAGTAGAGAGTTTCAATCACTTGTGTCCCCCTTTAATATTCAATATAAAAGATATAGAACCCATTTTGATCCTCGGGGATTACCATGGGAAGAAAATTGTGACGCACTACAGAGGCAGGAATGGGTACATAATACAGGTACATCAAATTGTAATATTTATTATCACATTTTAAGCAAGGAGAACAAAGATTGGATATTATGTCCTAAATGCTATTGGGAATTGGTAGATTTGAAGGATATGGACACCTTAAAAATGAAATATAATTTCTTGTCGTTTAATAAGGTTCACTTGCATCGACCATTCCATTATCATTGCATCTACTGTTTGTTAGATACAAAATCTGATAAAAGATGTGAATTTGAGTTCTCAAGTCTTCTATGTAATACAATATCGCTATGGAAAATCCAACATTTAATTTAAATTTTTAAAATCATAACGCACACTGTATAGTGAGATGCACAATCACGCCCTCCCCATCCCACAGATATTTTTCTTTAAGCACAAAACAGGCAAGGGCATAGTTGCAATTTGTTAAGTTAAGTTAAAACCCAAGAAGAATTTTTAAAAATGTGTTGCCCACGCAACAGAGAAAACCAAGTTTACCCAGTTTTTCAGGGACCGGAATTTCCACAGCCGGAACCCGATGATGAAAACATTTTATTTGAAATAGATGTTAATGTTGAAAATATAACAGATGTCTTACCAATATTTAATAATAACCAAGAAAATTTTCTTCAAATGATAGAACAGATTATTAATCTATATTTTAGTGAACCTTCACAAAATAATTAACTTTTTTCTATATCAAAAAACTTTTTATTAAGCAGATACACCCTTATACCCAATAGAAAAATAAGTGGGAGGAAGAGAGATTTTTTTAATTTTTAATAAGACTATAAAGTAAAATTAATTAGTTCAAGTTAAACCATTCAATAGATACAACCGAACAAGAAAAAAAAATGGAAAAAGTTAATGAAGTGGCCTCATGTAGTTTTAAAGAAAAAATTGACGTAGATGAGATGGGAGTAGGGATCCCCTACAAAATTTGCGCTTTTAAAAAAATTAAAACACAGTTTGGCAAGAGCATCTTGTGTGAGCTAGAAGAGCGTACATTGTTTTTACCAAAACGATTAAGTGCAGTGCTAACCGATTCTACTTGTGAAGAATTGTTATCAGGTAATGGATGCAGTGTTATTTTTAAAGGAAAAAAAGTAGTACCAGGAGGGACACATCAACCAGCAAACACTTTTGAGTTTATTAAAAATTAGATATTATCATTAAAACTATTCAAACTTATAATTCTATACATACTCCAGAAGAATATTTACAATTTTTAAAATCTCTTGAGGAGCATATAAATATTTATATCCAAAAGCTTAAAGTATCAAATATTTCAGTTGGAAAAAGACTGCAGTTTGAACACATTATTTCGGTGTTAGAGACTTACAAATTTAGAACTTTTAATAATTTAACTCAATTTAATTTACCAATTGTTGGTGGAGAGCTACCATCAACCAGCACGAGTCACCAGCGTATGGTTCAATGGAAAATTATATCTTCAGCATTCGATTGTCGCATATTGACTGCTCTTATAACCAATCATGGACATTTGGACCCAAAAAATTTTTTGGAAGATTGTAAGACAGTTTTAATTCAAAAGCTGTACGACTTTCCAAAGAAGAAAAAGCAATGTATAAAAGTAAATTTTCGTTTAAATTGCCTTTTTGAATTACCAAGTTTACAGGAGCAAGATTATAAAAGCTTTGGAACATCGAATTATGAAATACTTTTGACTACTGATATAAACTCCATTCTAGACGATATGCAGGAAATTCTCATAAAAAAGGTATGTTATTTTTACTATATTGTATTAGAAAATAAAAACAAACAATTATAGGTATTTTTTGTCTCCTTTTTCGATAAATAAGGATTAAAATAAATTTTAGCCCCAGACCCTTTTTTGAGGCACAAAAATACCACCTTTAGTCCTTTTTATATTTAAAGTAAGCCAGTTTCAATTTAAGATTAAATTTAGAAATTTTTGAAAATTATTTTTGAAATAAAACCAATTTTAATTTTAATATGATTTTTAACTCTATTTTTTCAAAATTTTTTAACTAGGGTTTTTAAAAAACTAAGGGGAATAAAATAGTATATATCCCAAGGGTCTAAAGTGTTTTTTAATCCCAGGTAAATTATAATCTTTTGATTTGGGATTAAAAGTACTTTGAGACCTAAAGTTCATAATACACTATAATATCTAGCAAACTAAATTTATTTTTTGTTGTTGTTGTAGATGGAGGAGTTTTCACGCAAAGGATCTGGATGGAGATATTTATCAGTATCACATTTGATAGTTTCAATCAATAAATTTCATCCATTGACTGCTGGCTTTGGAACTTACACCCCGCTTCCTTTATGGTTATTGCGCAAAGGTATAATTAATATAATTAATAATGATAGAAAATGTTTTTTATACTGCTTACTTGCGTTTTTTTATCCTGTTTAAAAAAATAAAGTTAAACTGGAGTCATATCCTCAAGATCCTTATCAAATATTTAACTTAAAAGGTATTGAAATGCCAATAAAACTTTCAAATATTTCGAAATTTGAACAACTAAACAATACTATTTCAATTAATGTCTTTGGTATAGACACAAAAAATAAAACTCTTAGTGGGCCTCTTTATCACACTAAATCTAAAAAAAAGCATCATATAAATTTGTTGTACCTAAATAAGAATCGAACTTGTGGTCATTACTGCTTAATTACTGATTTGGCCAAAATTGTTGTTACACAAGTGACTAAAAGCAAAAACAAAATACATGTATGTGATTCATGTCTAAATCACTTTTCTTCGGAGGAAAAATTTAAGAGCCATATTGAAAATTGTTCTCTTTTTTCCATACAAAAAATAATTGTACCTGAAACTACTAACTAAGATACTAATGCTTGTGCATGATAGGTATGTACCTCTTTCATTTTTAGTCTGTACTTTTCCATGTGGATTTACCTAAGCTTCAAAAACCTCAATTTGGCGCCCTTGTGGCGCAACTTTGTTAGACATCCAGGGGCCTTTTGTAGGTCCCTGGCCTGTCTCCGGGCCGGTACAGGAACGCATCCTGTACCACGGGGTTTTGATGCCCCTCGACCAGTCTCATGAAACGATCCTTCTGCTCCTGGATCATTTCTGAGATATCTTCCATATTGAGCTCCCTCTTGATTTGTACGTTACGCACAAACCAAGGAGCTCCCGCTATTTGTCTTACGACTCTGTTTTGAAAGCTTTGTAGCCTTCCCATTTGTGTTTTGCATACCTTATTCCAGCATGGGGCTGCATACGTTAGTATGGGGCGAACGACTTGCCTCCATATTTGTAATTTTACTCTCCGGTGTAGAGTGCTCCTGGCATTTAACAAGGGGTATAGCCTACTGTGGGCTCCCCTTGCTTTTTGAAGTGCGTTTGATACCTGGTCGTTCCAGGTTAGTTTCTTGTCGAAAACTAACCCCAGGTATTTAACGTTCCTTCTTTGCCAGGGTATCCTTCGACCACCCAGAGCAAGCTCTGTTCGCGGATTGCCCCTTTTCCGTGTAAAGACAATCGCTTGAGTCTTGTCTGGGTTGATCTTAATTTTCCACCTTTTAGCCCAGGTTTCAATTTCTACGAGGTGCCTCTGAAGCCTTGTGACGACGTATTGGATGTTATTACACTTTGACGTTGTCAAAGTGTCATCCGCGTACACATAGAGCTTCGTTTTCCGATCTTTGGGGATGTCACAGGTATACCATGCATATAAGTGTGGCGAGAGCGGGGAGCCTTGCGGGACTCCCGCTCTTATTTGCCTTAACCGGGATCGTAAACAGTCTATCTTTACCATGAAAGTTCTCCCTCCCAGGAACGACTGTAATAACTTGAGGATATGTACTGGTACACCGTTATTCCGCAGTTTTAAAAGAAAGCCGTTATGCCAGACCTTGTCAAACGCTTTTGACATGTCCAGGGCTACCGCTCCTATGTACTTCCTTTTATTGAACCCGCTGACTATTTCCTCTGTCAAGCGGGTTGCTTGAAGTGTTGTACAATGCCTCGGTCTGAACCCGAACTGCTCATTGGGAACAAGTTGTCCCAATTGAGGCAATTCCTGTAGTCGCCTTAAGATTATCTTATCGGCGACTCTTCCTAGACCGGGCAGTAAACTTATGGGGCGGTAGCTATCTGGCAATGTTCTGCTTTTGCCTACTTTTGGCAGCAGAACAATGTCGGCTTTCTTCCATGCCTCAGGGTAGTACTTCAGCCTAAACATACTGTTGACTATATTAGTCAACTCCGCGCACTGTTTTGGCTGAAGCTTCCTCAACATTGTGTTTGTTATTTTGTCGTAACCTGGGGCTTTTCTAACTTTTAGACGTTTAACGATCCCTCTTATTTCCCTTGGCGTGGCATACCTGAGTGAGTCGGGAGTGATTGTTGCGGCTAGCTCTTCCGCGAACGCCGCCGCCTGTCTATCTAGAAAGGTGGGAGGGTCCTGCGGGAAATTGTCCTGGAAGACCTCTTCCAGACAATCCGCAAAGACCTCCACCTTTCTTTCCGGTTCATGTATCTGTACCTGAAATTACCAACGCTGTTCTTAAATTTAATTCGTTTAAGGCTCTTATTATGAAGCCGTTCGTCATCTATTGTGACTTCGAATGCTTTACTAAGAAAATAAGTACGTGTATACCTGATCCCACAAATTATTTTCAAAATATTTACGAAAAACATGAGGCATACAGCGTGGCATATAAAATAGTGTGTTCTTTTGACGAAAAATTAAATAAATTTAACTTGTATAGAGGAGAAAAACCTGCAAAGTGGTTTATAGAACAACTAAAAAAGGAAAGCGCTCAGATTTCAATTATATTAAAACAAAAATTATTGGATAACAAAATATGTGAAAATTCTGCCTTTAACTTTTCTGAAATTACATTATGTCCGATTTGTAATGAATGTTTCTCTGAAAAAAATCCAAAAGTTTTACATCATGACCACTATACAGGTAAATTTATAAATTTTTTGTGTAAAGAGTGTAATATTCAAATACAGACAGACAACAAGATTCCTGTGTTTTTCCATAATCTTAAATACGACTCAAAATTATTTATCGCTGAGCTTTCAAAGCTAGGTTCTGTCAATATTTTACCTCTTAATCATGAAGACTATATTTCATTTTCTCTATACTTAGGAGATCTGAAACTAGTATTTTTGGATTCATTTCGATTTTTGACCACATCCCTAGAGACTCTTATAAAAAATCTTGATTTAAAAAATTTTTCCTCTTTAAAGGAACACTTTTCAAATGAAGAAGAACTAAAGTTGATTGTAAGGAAAGGTGTTTTTCCTTACGAATTTGTGGATAGCTGGGAAAAACTAAATATTACCATGCTTCCACCAAAATTATGTTTTTTTAACACCTTAAAAGAAGAATTTATTTCAGATGATGACTATATTCATGCTATTAAAGTCTGGGATGTTTTCAATGTTAAAACTTTAGGTGAATACAGCGATATTTACCTGAAAAGTGACGTCATTTTTCTTGCGTTGACATTTCAATCTTTCCGTGAGATGACGCTTAAGTATTATGGATTAGATGCTGCTGCATTTTATACTCTCCCAGGTTTATCTTGGTCTGCAGCATTACTTTTTTCAAAAATCCGATTAGAACTTTTAACAGACATAGATCAAATTTTGTTTTTGGAAAAAGGTATTAGAGGAGGAATAACACAATCATGCACCCGATATAGCAAATGTAACAACCGTTTTTTTCCGTGTACCTATGATAATTCTAAGCCTGAGGTGTATTAAGCCTATTGGGACCTTAATAATCTTTATGGATTTTGTCAAGCAAAGGCTCTACCCTATAAAGTATTTGGTTTGGGTAAATCAACAGAAAATTGATAATATTTTTTATTTATTTCAGAAAAAACCCCTCTCTAATAAGCTCTTGACTCTCTATGGTGAAGACAGTAACACGGGGATAATTTTAGAGGTTGATTTGGAATATCCTGACTATCTCCATGATAAACATAAATTTTTACCATTCTGTCCTTTAAAAGGGACACCACTGTCGGGTAAATATCCAAAACTGCTTTGCACTTTAAATAATAAAGTTAAATATGTGATTCATTTTGAAAATCTTTATCAATGTATCAAAGAAGGATTGGTCCTTAAAAACATTCACAGAATTTTACAGTTTAGTCAAAAAGCCTGGTTAAAATCCTTTATTGATTTCAACACTGATATGCGAATGAAAGCAAAAAATGATTTTGAAAAAGATTTTTTTAAGATGATAATAAATGCAAATTTTGGGAAAACAATTGAACGAGATAGAAAAAAAAGAAAAATTGTCTTGGCCAACTCTTGGAATTCTGCTCGTAAACTTATTTCAAGACCTGAATTAAAAAATCTTGTTGTATTCAATGAAAATCTAGTTTCTGTTGAATTACATAGAACTGAAATTATTTTTAATAAACCAATCTATGTAGGTTTTTCAATTTTAGATCTAAGTAAAACTGTTTTATATGATTTTTACTATGGGTATATTCAAAATAACATTACTCCTTATTTTGATGTAAAAATAAATTACATGGACACTGATGCATATGTACTAGAATTTACATCAAAAAAGGATAATTCTCTTACAATTTATGATATAATTAAAAGAGATGCAAATAGTTACTTTGATACTAGTGATTACCCAATAAATAACAATTTTGGAATACATCATGTTAATAAAAAAGTTCCAGGAAAAATGAAGGATGAACTGAAGGGAAAAATTTTAACAGAATTTATTTCCTTAAGAGCAAAGGTATATTCATACTTGGTGAATGGTAAAGAATCATTATCAAAAATTAAAGGGGTGGGAAAGTCTTCAACTCGAAATGTGACCTTTGACGATTTTTCTAAGTGTCTGTTTGAGAACAGAACCAAACATGTTAAATTTAATACCATCCAAAGCAAATCGTGTGTTAATTATTCTTTATCAATTAACAAAATTGCTCTGAATTCTTCAGATGATAAACGTTTTATATTGCCAAATATGATTGATACGTTGCCTTGGGGACATTATTCAATAATGGAAACTTAAATTTTTCCTAGTTTGCCTGCATTTGCTATTTTTTACGTATTTTATAAGTATGTAACTGTGTTCTTCCTGTTAAAGACATAATTTTAAGGGTTTAATAATATAAGTTTAAAAGGTTTTAATAATATTTTGATGTTCCTCAGGAGTTTTTTTTTGGTTGTAAAATGTTTATATTTTTACTTGTTTTAAAATAATAAATAAACAACTTATATTTTGCTTAAATTTGTATTTTTATTTCTCAAGGTATAGTTTATGCAATCTCAGTTGAATCACCGCGGCAAGAATGTCAAAGACACCGACAAAGCAGTCGGCGCCTTTGACATTTTTTCCTCGGTGATTCAACTGAGATTGCATAAATTTTACCTACCTATTACACATCAATAAAACAAATTAAATTATTTAATATTTTAGCTCCTTTATTCTTAATATTGTAGCCCTAAGTAACAACGCGTACTTTTTGTTTTATTGATCTTAGATATAAGTAGGTACTTACCTAATTTAAAAAATCTATTTTTCTTAAGAAACATGTTGTTTTTCTCAAGAAACAGTATTTCATTTCTACCAAATATTTTTAAAAAGGAAGTTTTATTGTACATTTGCTATTTTCATTATGTTTTATAAAATTTTCTTCTTAAAAATGTTGGGTTGATTTGAAAGGTACCTAAAAAAGGTATAGAAACAGCGAGCAAACAACATAAAAAAAAACCAAAATTATTATTTAAAATATTTAATTTATTTTTTTAAATTATTAAGATATCTTAAAATTAAAATTATTCTATCATAAGAGATGGGAGGATTTCCTAATTTAATAAATTCTTCCTTCTTCAGGTTGAAGATGTTTCTCACGCATTTCTTCAAGAAATTCTTTTTGTAGATGTGTCTGATACTTTAAAAGATATTCCCAATCAATAAGCCATTCATGTTCTCGCACAAATTTTTCAGACATTTTTTGATAACGACATAAGAAAGGCCAATAGAGTTCACTTTTAAACATATGCATAAAATCTTCGGATAAGTTTTTCTGATATCTTGAGACATTAGGCCAGTGCATTCTATTAAGAAACGTTGCCATGAATATTTCCGATAACCTATGTTTTCGACACACGATTTCCCAATTAATTTGTTCACAAAACCATCCTATAAATTGCTCGCTAATTACAGGTGATTCCGAAATTTCATCCCAAATTTTCTTAACACAATCTTTGTTCTCGAGAATCATCTTACTTTCTTCTTATTGTTGATACTGCTTGCTTGAGTGCTCTATCTTAACTAATTTACCTAAAAATTACAAATTTGATCTAGAAAATACATCCCTCAAGCAGGCTCCTACATCCAGGATCCCCCACCAGCGTGCTGGACGCCCGCACCCGCCATCTGGTAGCCGGGGCGTCGAGTCTGCTGGGGTCAGAATTTTACACCACACGCTAGTTTGGGAACAGTCCCACAGCCCAACTTGTCTCTCTCTCTCTCTCCCGCTCTCTCGCTCGCGCGCTCTCTCTTTCTCTCTCTATCTCACTCTCTCTCTTTCTCACTCTCTCTCTCTCTATCTCTCTGTCTCTCTCTCTCACTCACCATCATCTAAGCTCCACCTACTTTCATACAAACCTTCTCATTGGTTCAAATCATCGGAGGCAGCACCCGAAACTAACGACCGGAAGTGCCATAAGAAATACATGGGATAGATAAGCGATGTCCCCTATTTATACCCTACTTATAAGCATAGGTCCACACTTAGTTTCAGAGATACCTACAGGGTGTTAAAATTTAGTTTTTTTTAAATATTTTCTGCAGTTTTGAGATGAACCAAATGTGTTTTAATTAATTTGTTTGTTTTGATATAGTTCCCATATAATACTGGAACGTTTTTTTTTATTTTCTGATACTTGAAAGTGTTTGGTGCAACAGCGATTTTTTCTAAAACAGTAAGAGATGCGAAATATTGCAAAAAACAAAAAAAAATGCAAATGAAACAGCTATTTTATTTCTTTTAAAATCTACCAGTGGCTTACAACAAAAAAAATCAGGGGGAAAAGGCAACAAGACCCCTAAAAAAGAATCACCCTGTAAATTTTTACTATTATTTGGTATGTCTAATAGTGTAGTGAGTGCCTATAGCTAAATATATGTGCCAAATTCAAGCTAAATATCTGAAAAACTGGACTAGCTATAGACAAAAAACTACAAAAAAAATTACACCCTGTATCTCAAAACAAGGGGTTTGAGGACCTATATTTATATGAAAATTTTGTCTTAGAATCACTCAGAGAATTCAACACTAAAATTATGTTAATGAATTTTGAAACTCCCTGTATATAGTTGGTCAATGAAAAAGTTCACAAAAAATAAACATGATTTATTTCAGACTTGCCAAATGATAATCACAAATTTTTTCCATTAAGGTGTACTTAATCAGGCTTGCAACTATTTTTTTTGAGGCTTTAGGATTTTTTTCCTCCACCATACATCAACCTATTTTTTGTGAAATGAAGCTATTTTGTTATTTAGAAATTTAGCCTGTCACTCATTACTTAAAAAATAGACCAGTGAACTGTCGACTATCTGTATCTTTTTAAGTTAAAGGGTAATTTCATATCAAATAATTTTTTTTTTCTGATCAGTAGTTTTTTTTTAAATTTATTTTCAAATATCGAAAAATTGACCAATTTTGGTCCAACACAGCTTCACAAAAATTAGAATATCTTGAGAACTACTTACCGTAGGTCTATAAGATGTAGCTCGTTGCAAAGGTAGTTGAAATACCTTTCCAAAGATGTGTCACATGACCGATTATATTTTTATCTGTTTTTCATTTGAAATTTTGATTTTTTGAAAAATTTTTTACGACTTTTTTGAAAAAATTATCAATGCTTTAGGAAACTATGTGCCACATTTTAAAATGGAGAAATCATGGGTTCAGTATGAAAAAAAATAAATGTTATAATCTAATTAAAAAGTGAAAATTATGAAAATTTTTACAAATAGTTTAATTTATGTATGTATCATGAGAATTGGTCCAGCTAAAAAGATTTTTTGTAAATATTTCAGAAACCAAAGCTTATACGGAATTTTTTACATTCATACAAATTATTGAAAAAAATGTCTTCTACTATATTCCGAAAACCGTATATTGATGCGATGCTGCATTAAAAAGTTATAATTTTTTGAATTCCTTAACTGTAAAAACACTGTCATTAACATTTATGGCTTTCGACTAAACATTTTTCAGATCGTTACAGTGTCGAGCACTAATTTCCATAAAAATCTCATGAAAATCGGTTCAGCGGTTTCGGAGCTATCGTGGGCCGGTCAAAATACACCCAAATAACTGAGGGGTGATCAGCTGAACCAAATTTGTACACTGTCCTACAGGACTTTAATAAATTTTTGGTCCTGTAGGACTATACATGTCCTGTATAGTCCTGTACAAGTCCTGTATAGTTCTGCCTCTGGGGGCCTGTATAGTTGCCGGCCTTAGTACTTAATCATGATTCTGGCACCCCCTTGGGCACCCCTTAGGCGCCAGTACCCTCGGGGTCCTGTGTCGTCCTGTACGGTCCTGCGGGGTCCTGTAGAAAAATTTGAACACCTACTGTGGGCAGCTGATCACCCCTCACAAATAACACATTTTTGGAGATATCTAAAAAAAAAATTCGTCGAAGACAATACCTTCTCTAGCCATTGCTAAGCTGGCAAGGACGGTAAAAACGGGCAAAAGTCTTTATACCATAAAAATGGCCTTCCTATCAATAATAATTAGTTTTAACAAGCTATGAAAATATACATAAATCAGTTGTAAGTATGTACTTACCCTGCTTCAGGCAAATTATTTTTCTTTAAACTTTTTATGAGTTTCATTCGACATATTTTCTGAAATATTTCTCAATTTTCCAAAATGTTTCTTCAATTTTATCCTCACACCTGGTCGCAAATATTTTAGACCAATCTTTTGGATTATCTTTAATTTCTTTACATTTTTTAATAGTAGAATATAGAAGTGCAACACTATCAACAGATCAAGTTTAATTAAATTAAATCGGCATTCTGGCGTGTTTTTGCGACAATTTCTTGCAGGAATTTTCCTGTATCAAACAGGCACAGATTGTCTGGTCTGATTGGCTGGGAATAACTCACCAATGAAAAAGTAGACATGACAGGAATAAACAAGTTTGCACAAATAAAAACACACGTTTTAGGCCCATAAAATGACTTACACTGACTGGGGGGGAGGATGAAAAAAAGGGGTATTTTTATTTTAGCTTTAATTTACCTACACCGAATTAATATTAAAAATATAACTTCTTCGTTCAGATTTTTGTTGCTTTTATTTGGTTTTTGTTTTTTTTGACCATGAACCCATAATGTCTCCATTTAGAAATTTTTTTCAAAAAAATCAAAAATGACTTTTTTTTTAAAAATCAATTTTTTTTTTCCAAAATTCAAAAAAAGGGGATGAAAATATAATAGGTCATGTGACACATCGTTGGAAAGGCATTTAAATTGCCTTTACAACGAGCTATATCTTATCAACCTGCGATAAGTTGTCCTCAAGATATGTTAATTTTTATGAAGCTGTGTTGGACCAAAATGGGTCAATTATTCGATTTTTGAAAATTAATTTTAAAAAAACAACTGATCAGAAAAAAAAATATTTTGGAATTTTTATCCCACCCATATAGATACTGTGTAACAAATTTTATCAAAATCGGTGAAATGGTCTGCCAAACCTCTGGTTGATTTGATATGAAATTACCCTGAAGGAACAGATATTTTCTGATGATATGTCATGATTTAACCGCCAAAATAAAAAATAAACTATAGTTAGTGTAGGATCAGATTTTTATACAGTTTTGGGTGATAGCTAAATTATTCGCCACTACATCCATTTATATTTTTTTTCCAAAAAAATTATTACCTATTATCAGAGCATCTTAAGATTTTCAGCATAACCCTCTAAGTTCTTATAAACATATTTCTGCAAACCTTTTGTTATCAATTTCTGTCTTAAAAAATCATATATAGTTTCACCTCTTAAAATAAGGTTGTTTAATTTAGTAAAACCTTGTATTTTCTTATTGTTATAGGTAAACCCAATACTAAAGCAGGGTTTAGATTCGATCCGTTATGTGATAGACCACTTGAAAACAACACACAAAAAACTCAAAAAGACCCACTACAGATCAAAGAGAGTAAATGGTCAGAATTATTGAACCACTGGAGGCAACACACAAAAAAGATCCACCACAGATCAAAGAAAAGGTCATGGGGCATATACACATAGATTTTTGTGATTTAAGACCCAGCACAGATTAAAGAGACTAAATGGCCAGAATCATTGAACCACTTGGAGGCAACACACAAAAAAACTCAAAAAGACCCACCACAGATCAAAGAGACTAAATGGATTGTAAATTTCTTGTAGTTGAGGAGAAGAGCTGTAGGGCACTGTAAAAACAAAAGGAAAGCTGCTCTAGATGATCCAAGAAACAGTCAGGTATCACTACGTACATTATATTACATCGTTTTTTGCTAAATTGCAATAAAAAAAATAATAGGTAAAACACATTGACTTCTATATCCTACGGGTAGACCCGGCATGGGCCAAAATTGCCATTATATCAAGCTTTTATCGCAATTGACCAAATACAAGTAAGAATTTAATGAGCAAAATAGGGATGAAAATAGAATTTCGGTTTGGTGAGTCCGGAAACATGCAACATCGCAAAAATATTCTATTTGCTTGTCTTGGATAAAAAAGGGCAGTGGCGGCGCAAAATAAAAATTTTGAATTCCACTAGAATTTTTTTATCAACAATTTTCTGTTTGAATAATAAATAATTCATGAATACTTACTTGTGTGTGTTTACAAAATTCTCTTCAGTAAAAAAAAAGAGTAAAAAGAATTTCTAAGCATGCTAAGTGCAGTGGATGTATTAAAATTATTGTTTTCATCTTAGAACTTTACAAATGTTGTACCTTCCAGGTAAAATATTTTCTTTCTTTGAACAAGGGTCTTCTTCAACTCTTCTTTTCTTGGGTGGACTACAAGTTATGCTCGAGTCAGATTAAATTTCGGAACTAAAAATTTCAATTCGAAATGGGACAACCGGGCGCCGGGCCAACTCGGCGCCGCCAACAGGGCGCCACGCCGGGCCTAATGGGCGCCGGGCTAACTCAGCGCCGGACTATTTTTTTTTCGATAAAATGTGCAGATAAAAACAAAATAAATATGTTATTTATACAAAACTTTCAACATCTATTAAGTCGAGTGTTGAAATTTGGTAGGTGTAGTGTTCTGCGACTTGAAACACCGCCAAGTTCCATATTCGATACATATCGATGCATAAATAAGAAAGTCCGCCATTTTGGATCCGCCACTTTAATTTTTTTAAGGTTGTTTTTCATCTGCACATTTTATCAAGAAAAAATATTTTAGTCCGGCGCCCAGTTGGCTCGGCGTCAAGTTGGCCCGGCGCCCAGTTGGCCTGCCGCCCAGTTGGTGGCGCCGAGTTGGCGGCGCCCAGTTGGCCTAGACTGCAACACATTTCAGGGGTCTGGTACGTTTTACCACCTTTCTTAAAACTACGAAGTTTTTTGAAAAATGATAATTTTATACCATTTTATAGTGATTTCTAAAAAAAAATTGCGGACTATCGTTGATTTTGTTAAAAAAATTGACATTGAAACATTCTTAAAACCCCATTAAAACCCATACAAATTGCTACAAAAGAAGCATTTTCTCATTTGAAACTGAAACAAAACGGTCCCTGACGTCTATCAGCTGTCAACAAAAACTTGAAATAACTAAGGTCACTGATCCAAATCGGGTCAGTTTTTTTGGTCCTTTTATGAAAATGCACAATATTTAAAAAAGCATGAAATTCAAAACAAAATCAAGAAAATTATGATTCTTACATTTTTACAAATAAAAATTAGTTTAATTGAACATTATATCAATTTTTATTCCTTAAAACACTAAAAATTAATAATTATTTACTTTTTTAAAATTTATCGAAGGTCTAACTGAACAAAAGCAAACTGAACCCATCCGTATCGAAATGAACCAAATCAAACCGAATCTAACGGTTCGGTTTGGTTCGGTTCGATTTGCTTAAACTGAACCGAACCTAACCGAATATAGCTAAACCTAACCTAAACAATCCTAGCGGAACCTAACCGAACATACTCAAACTGAACCAACCTAACCCAACCTAACCCAACCTAACCCAACCTAACATAACCTAACCCAACCTAACCCAACCTAACCCAACCTAACCCAACCTAACCCAACCTAACCCAACCTAACCCAACCTAACCCAACCCAGCCCAACCTAACCCAATCTAACCCAACCTAACCCAACCTAACCCAACCTTACCAAACCTAACCTACCTATTGTTAATAAATATAGTAAAAGTTGTTAGGTTTATGTCCAGGGGGTAACCATTGTCCATAATCGTCGGAAATCGAGTTAGGATTAGTGTATGCGACCATAAACATTGAGTGGCGAGTGAGTGTTTGGTCTTCAATTTTTTTAGGGACATTTTTCAAAATCTTTTTTTGCGCACTCTGGGCACCCTAATAAACCGTAATCTGGTCACCCTAATCCATCGCAATCAAAGAAAATGGGTAATCGAAGTGTCACAAATTTTTTGTTGGTTTCTATTCTTCTTTTATATTATGTAGGACAAAATTATTAATTAAACTAAGCGACCTTATTAAGTAAGACAGCATGATAGTCAAATGACATTAGAAGGACATAAACATATGATACCGGCCTGTAGACCGGTCGCGGTGGTCATATAATAATAAATATATACTTTCGCGATGAAAGACCAAAATTTAACTTAAAATTACTGTAAAGTCCGCAAAAAAACATTAAATTTATCGAAATTTATAAAAACATAGATCAGTGTGTGTAACAATTCATCAAGATGTATGAAACTCGACCGTGGCATGTCAAAAGTTTGGTTCGAAAAAACAAAAACAACTGGATAAAAATCGGTATGTAAGAATTTAAAAAGAAATCATTTTTAAGAAAATCAAATACTTTTTGTTATTTTTCATGCAATGCAAAAAAAAGTGCGGGGAAGTGACACTTTCTGAATCAAAATGTGTGAGGGTAGAAAAAACTATCTATCGTGACGCTACTGAACTTTCTCGTGTTTTAGGAAAAACTATCTGTCAAGACGACTTACCCATGAAATGTTGTTTTTTTATGGATTTTTTTTCTTCTTTTGCACAAAAAACAATTTTGGACCATGTTTAAACTCAAATAGTTACTTCTAAACTTGTTTTTAAACGTTTTAAGATTTCTTTTTGTAATATTCCCGCACAAAATTCAAAAAAAATCATTTCCGTACTTAGACAACATTGTCTATCAGTTTTCCCTGTATAAACCGACTGGCAGGTAGTATCACTTAAAATACGGCAGGTGGATTAAAGGTAGCCAGCTGCTTTTCTGTCGCACTTATGCCGTCAGTGTGAAAGAGATAAAAGTACCCTTATATTATCTAGGGTATTATTAGCATGCAAAATCACCCTATCTTTGTCCGTTTCACATGTTCAATAATGTCTATCTCTGTTTTTATTGTAAAAGAAATACCCGACCATAGGAACCAAATTGGATAGGGTCAATAAAAAATGCCTTGTCTTTCCGTCTCTAACGCCCTTTTAGGGCGTTATACAACTCAATGGTAAAACAACATATCTTTGCAACACAGACTAGTATCAAGAAATAACGGGTAAAAACAAGAGACCCTGTATGTATGACATATTTTAAACAAATAGAGACGCGACAAACCCATCAAAGTCACTGAAATTCATATTTTTTGGTTGTTATTTTCTTGTCAAGTTCATTGGCGTTTTACTAAAATAATTTAAGTCGTCAGCGGTGAATGACATCTATAATCATGTTGCATATAAACAGTTTGTCCGCCACATTTTTGTCAAAAATCGTTTATTTTTATTTCCCTGTGCTTATGAATTAACAATGGCGGAGGTGAGTCTCTCTAAACAATGCTAGAGTATACAGTACTGATATTTTCCTTCTTTGATTTTCACATATAAATTTGAGTTTGATAAGTTTGTGGTGTCTTTATTTCCTTAAAATATATCACACATACAGAATATCTGGTGAAAACCAACAGAGAAACCAGAAGAAGACTACTCATACATAAAAATCAACAAACAACTGTGACCCAGACCAAAGCTATTGCACCAACTTCCCCTCATATTAAGCAACCTCTAAAACAAGCAATCCCCCATTTTACAATCGAATAACAATTCTTTTAATAGCTCTGGAGCAGTAGAGTCACTACAAGACCTTCCAGAATTTATCAATATGAAAGTGACACTAATAGTCAAAATGGCTCTTTTAACAGCTTTCTTACAGCAGGTTCCAATGGTTCTACCACTGCATTATCATCACCTGGTGAAAGAAGACAAATTAGTCCTATGGCAAACTCAAACTTTGCACAGTGCTAGAACCAGAGAAAAACTCCCAGAGAAATTAGCAGATCATCAGCTCCAAAGCCAGTAAGGAAAATGGAAGGGGTAAAATCTTAAATTTAACTATTTTTCAATGAAGTATAAGTTGATAGTAAAAAATAGTTAATTGCTATTAGTTTGGATACAATTTGAAGATTGTTACTTATTTTTACCTACATAGAAAAATTTAGTCATAAAACTCTTATTCTTAAAAAAAATATATATTTTTGGGTCACAGACATATACAAACATTAATTAACTTTCCAAATTTCATCCAAACAATTAGCAATGAACTATTTTTCTTTTTTTTTTTAGTTTTTTTCAGTCTTGTAACATTCAGCAGCATGTAAAATCTTGAACAAAACTCAAAAATTAACAGCAGAAAAATTTTTATATGTTGGTGAATGTGGTAGGAACGTATATTTTGCTGGAGATCAAATTTTAAATATTTTAAAACCCAATGTTTGATAGAAAGGTTTTTTGTTTTTAGACTTAAAAATAATTCCTAAATAAATCGAGTATGAAATTATTATTAATAAATCAAATCTGTGATAAATAATTTTAATTAAGAAAAAAAGAAAATATAATTTTTTTTTTGTAGGTTTATATGTAAGAATACCATGTAGTAAATTAAGGTAGTAATCTAGATTGTTTTCAAACTTTTGTAGATTTTTTTTTGCAATGGTGGCATAGATAAATCGAGTTTGAAATTATTATTAATAAATCAAATCTGTGATAAATAATTTTAATTAAGAAAAAAAGAAAATATAATATATATATATATTTTTTTGTAGGTTTATATGTAAAAATACCATGTAGTAAATTAAGGTAGTAATCTAGATTGTTTTCAAACTTTTGTAGATTTTTTTTGCAATGGTGGCAAGGACTGAGGGCTTAGCACTTAAGAAGGGAGGATGGAGTTATATACAGGGTGTTAAAAATAATTCCTAAATAAATCGAGTTTGAAATTATTATTAATAAATCAAATCTGTGATAAATAATTTTAATTAAGAAAAAAAGAAAATATAATATTTTTTTTATTTTTTTTTTGTAGGTTTATATGTAAGAATACCATGTAGTAAATTAAGGTAGTAATCTAGATTGTTTTCAAACTTTTGTAGATTTTTTTTGCAATGGTGGCAAGGACTGAGGGCTTAGCACTGAAGAAGGGAGGATGGAGTTATATACAGGGTGTTTCCTAATTGAATGTCAATATTTATGGGGGTGATTTTTGGGCCCGTCTTACCTTTTGAGATACAGGGTGGTAAAGTTTTCAAAAATAAATCATTTCTCATTCAATTAAGAAACACCCTGTATAGTAACTTATAAGCGAGACTCTTGTAGACTTAAGGGGGTTAGAATTGATCCAGACTTTAATTTTTAAAAGTAAATTTAGTTATTGTAAACAATCGTTAAACAAATTTGTAGCTTCCTAAAAATAATGAAAATGGTTGAAAATGTTTATTGGGCAGCTCGATAAGTTAATTATTTTCGGAAACTTTAAAACTGTTTTTTTTTTGGCAAAAATAAAAAGAATAATAATTCTATAACCAATTTTATTTTATATCTGTAGACAAATGTAATTTACAGGAAATAAATGTTTGTAACGTGCTTTCGAAATGTCAAACATTTCTTGACCTCTCACCTATCGATCGCCTATCTTTCGTCAAGCAGAAAAAATTATGTCTAGCGTGTTTTCATCCCTCG
The DNA here is from genome assembly GCA_963576565.1 of Aspidapion aeneum. Lineage (NCBI taxonomy): Eukaryota > Metazoa > Arthropoda > Insecta > Coleoptera > Brentidae > Aspidapion > Aspidapion aeneum. The sequence continues at coordinate 67,663,318 of OY755042.1, read as the reverse complement.
CATGGGGTAGACACGTGCAAATCAAAATATTAATGCAGGACTTGCAATAGTAAAACGTACCACACTTTAACTCATATCTTAGAAACTAATAAAGAGTCTGGAAGCCAAGATACTAGTCCTGTCATTCACACACCACCTGTCAATAATCTTCATGTGTCATTAAATACCTCAGGACTTTCAGGTACCTTTCTTTTATGCAACGCCATAATAGATGTTATGGACGGTTGCGGAAATTTTCAACCTGTAAGGGCACTGCTTGATTCTGGATCACAGACAGGATTCATCAGTGAAAAGTGTATTCAGCGTCTTAATCTTCCTAGGCGAAGTTACACCACTGAAATATTCGGAATAAATCAAATGTCTTCTCTTACTTCCAAAGGGCTCGTTCAATGTCACATTAAGCCACAAGGACAGGTCACTCCTTTATTTAATTTCGAAGCAATTGTTGTTCCACAACTATGTTCCGACATGCCTACATTCACTTTGAACGATAATCAGTGGAAACACTTGGAAAACCTTAAACTTGCCGACCCATCTTATTTCAAATCTAGACCTGTGGACCTAGTTATTGGTTGCGAGCTATTCGCACAGATATTCAAGGAGGGCAGGGTTCTTGGACAAATAGGGCAACCTTCAGCCCTTGAAACCATCTTTGGCTGGGTCGTCATGGGAAAAGTTGACGAAGTAGGTAATCTTACGGAACGAACCAGTTGTTTTTTAACGAGTCATTCACCAAACCTTTTTCACTAGGTTTTGGGAAATCGAACATTTGCCTAAAAAACAAATCTTATCAAAGGAAGAAAAACAAGCGGAATCAATTTTTACTGCGAGTGTCGTACGACAACCGAGCGGTAGATTCATGGTAGATCTTCCGTTTAAAGATAAAATAAACCCTGACCTAGGTAATACTTATCCGCAAGCTTATCGTAGATTTTTACTTCTAGAAAACAGATTACTTAAAAATCCTGATCTGTACACTGCCTATTCTAGTTTCATGCAAGACTATATCGATTCTAATCACATGAGTCTAGTTTTATCTAGTCAACCAAAAGTCGACGTATCATGTTTTCTGGCACATCATTGCGTACTAAAGCCGGAAAGCTTAAGTACAAAATTAAGGGTAGTCTGGGATTGTTCGGCAGTCACCCCAAAGAATATTAGTCTCAATGACACGTTGTTATCTGGACCGAAACTTCAATAGGATATTGCTTCTTTACTCCTTACGTTTCGTCTTAATCCTATTGCCTACATTGCTGATATCAAACAGATGTTCCGTCAAGTCCTTATCAATATTTATCACCGTCCTTATCAAAGTATATTGTGGAGGTTTTCTCCACAGGGCCCACTTTTAGTGTGGGAACTTTCTACTGTCACTTTTGGCATGACATGCTCACCTTTTCTAGCCATGCGTACCGTAAATGAGCTGGCAGAGAGAGAAAAGGAACGTTTTCCTATGGCTAGTAATGTTCTAAAAACGTCAATTTACATCGACTATATCTTGGGAAGTAGCCCTTCGATTTCTAAAGCCCTTTCCCTACAGAGGGAACTCAATGATTTGTTGAAGTCGGGAGGATTTGAACTTAAAATATGGGCAAGCAATTGTCCTGAGTTATTGGCAACATTGCCAGAATCCGATCGTCAAATGCCTCTCTCTTTTGACAAGGATGAACCACACTTTATCAAAGTTTTAGGCCTTCAATGGCATCCAAAAAACGACATTTTTTCTTATCAATGCCGAATGAAGGACAAACCCCCAACTAAACGTTCTATTTTATCTATCATAGGAACAATCTTCGATCCCTTAGGTTTTCTTTGTCCCTTGTTGCTACAAGCAAAATTTATTTTGCAACAATTGTGGATATCGAAAATAGGCTGGGACGAAGAACCAGATTCTTCTATCATCGACTCTTGGAACAAACTTCGTTCTGAATTCCCGCTTCTTTCCAATTTTCAATTACCCCGACAAATCAAACTGTCAAAAACCAATACCTGTCAAATCATCGGCTTCTGTGACGCTTCAATTCGAGGCTACGCAGGCGTCGTATATTTTCGTGTAGAAGAGGAAAACAATATATCTGTTTCTCTCATATCTGCAAAATCTAGGGTCGCGCCTATAAAGTCATAAACTTTGGCTAGGCTAGAACTCCTAGGCGCATTTCTTTTAAACGAATTAATTGATATCGTCCTATATAGCGATGAAGGAAAAATAACTTTTACAAATATCGTTACTTTCTGCGATTTGCAAGTCGTATTGCACTGGCTTTCATCCCCTCCTAATCGCTGGCAAACCTTTGTTGGAAATCGAGTCAGTAGGATCCAAGAAATCATTCCCTCAAACTCAAGCCGATATTGCGTCACGAGGGGCCACCCCTTCACAGCTCATGTCACATGACATGTGGTGGAACGCACCGTCGTTTTTGTGGTCTCCCGAAAACGAATGGCCCGATTTTCATAAATCAAAAATGCCGATTGATTTCGGAGATATTTATCTGGAGGAAAAGCCAAAGGTCTGTTGCAATGCGATAATTGACGTTAACTTCTTAGATCAGCTTCTTATCAAATATTCATCTATATCAAAAATTCAACGTATCATTTGTTATGTCCTTCAAATAGTGAACCTTTTTCAAAACCATTCCTATCAAAAACCCACTAATCCACCGGACCAAAAAATTATTTTTAAAAATATTGTTTTTCCTACCACCGGTGAGATGCAAAGTGCGTTATACCTTCTTATCAAACGCGTTCAAGGTTCTTGCTTTTCTGAGCTTTTTTCCGCGTTATCTAAGGATAAACCAATACCGAAACCTTTTCGAAAACTTTCACCTTTTCTTGATGAAAATAATATCATTAGAGTCGGTGGCAGATTACAAAAATCTGACCTATTGTCTTATTCTGCAAAACACCCCGTCTTACTTTCGAGTAACCATCGTTTAACTACTCTTCTTATCGAGTCCACTCATCGACAATACCTTCATCCTGGGTTTAAAACATTACATAATCTGCTTTTACAGCAATTTTGGATATTATCTGCTAGACGGGCAATTCAAAGAACCATATCCAAGTGTTTGCAATGTTTTAGAATCAACCCTAAACCCTATAGACCGCCCATAATGAGTTCTCTTCCCGCTCATCGAATCAATCAACTTAAACCTTTTTCGAGTGTAGCTATCGACTTTTGTGGACCTTTCTTTGTAATTCCTCATCGTTACCGTGGTTGTAAAGCTTTCAAATCGTATGTCTGTGTGTTTGTCTGTACGGCCACACATTGCGTGCATTTGGAATTAACCATGGAACTGTCCACCGAAGGGTTTGTAGGTGCATTCCATCGATTCATTTCCAGACGTGGAAGCGTGACGCAATGCTGGTCAGATCAGGGCAGTAATTTTATAGGGTTTCGTAACTAATTACTTGATTACGCAAGAAGTGCGTCCACCAGACTTTCTATTCGTTGGCATCTGGGACCCCCTCTCAGTCCACATTTCAATGGCCTGGCAGAAGCTGGCGTCAAAAGTTTTAAAACTCACTTTGTTCGAGTTGTCGGCGACCAGAAGTTGACCATTATGGAAATGTCCACCCTTACATGTCGCAGAGAAGCTGTACTTAATAGTCGCCCTTTATCTCCTGCCTCTTCAGACCCACACGATCTTCAACCTCTTACCCCTGGGCATTTTTTGACCCTTAAACCCCTTAATTCAGAAATTCCGGAGTCAGATTTGTCCGAGGTTCCCCTAAATCGGCTTTCGAGATGGCAACTAATCCAAAAACTACATAATGATTTTTGAAAAAGGTATTCTGTAGAGTATTTGCATACGCTACAACAGCGACACAAGTGGGCTGATTCGTCCCCAAATATCAAATTAAATGATTTGGTTATCATAACGAGTGATCACATCACACAACACAATCACCTTTGAAATGGCCAGTCGGTCGGGTTCTCGAATTGCATGTAGCGACGGTACGAACGGCTACCGGTGTTTACAAGCGGCCAGTTGTAAAACTGTGCCTCTTGCCGAATTAAAACTAATTTTCATTTTTCTACCTATTACCGGGTATTACAATAAATTTTTCTTTATTTTTATTTTTTTTTGAATTTTTATTTGTTTGTTTTGCCTTTTTCGGGTTTTCGTTATCTCTAAATAAACTTACGCTACTTTTCTGTTTTTCATTCATTTGTATTTTTCGGTCGATCATTTTTTCTTATATCTATATCTGTCCGGTTGATATTCTAAAATTGTGTGTTTTGGAGGGCAGTTATGTTAGCTCCCGCTAAATTTCGCGGTTGTTTTTACTTTTTAAAACCACACAATTGGATGACGGCCAGAGTACATTTTCGCGCATTTTGACATGCGCACCAAGAATCAGCGAGATCCTTTCTACCGCCTCGAGAAAAATGGCGTGTTAATTACATTCTCCAACTATTACAAATTTCTACACTTGAAAGTGCTCGATTTTGGTGTACTGAAGCATAGAACTAGAAACTTCAGGGTTTTAGTTCAGCTGGCTTCATGTGAGTCTCAATCATTTTATTTTAACTCTTTTTTTTATTTTTGCTTTTGCTTTAAATATTACATTCATCATCGACCAGTTTCTCAATATTTTTTATTATTTAATTTATTATTTTAAATTTAATATTTAAAATTTTTGGTTTTTATTATTTTATTTTAAAAATATTTTTTTATTGTTGTGATTTTTTACTTTCTTGATTCGATAATACTTGTATATTTTATGCCAGTTTTAGAATATGTTTTTAATATTTTTTAATTTAGGTTTTAATGAATATTTTTTCTTTTTCTGAAAAAAATTAATTATTTTTTTTTTAATTAATTTTTTTTTAATTTGAATTTTAATGAATATTATTTTTTTTTCTTAAAAAAAATAATATCTAATTAATTTTGTTTTTTTACTTATTTATTTTTCATCTTGTTAAATTTTATTATCAACTAAACGGAAACCTTGAAAGTTGTCATATTTTTTGGTAATATATTTTATTAAATAAACCCCGACCTTTACATTCCTCCCTTCTTTTAACTCAAATGATAGCTCTTTAATAGCTACCATTTGTATAACTTCGGCATAAGTATAAAATGTCACGCATACATAACTTTTCCGACCTCATAAACAAAAAAAAATGGCAACTTCGGCATAAATATAAAATGTCACGCATACATAACTTTTCCGACCTCATAAACAAAAAAAAATGTTCGTAACATTGATCCAGTTATGAGAAGTTATTTACTAAATTAAAATTATTTTTAAGGTCGAAATTTTTAATTTAAGAGTGATATTACTGTCTTAAGATGTGTTTACTGCTAATATATTTTGTGTTTATAAAATTTGTGCTAAATTTTAAGTTAGATATAAGTTTGACTAAGTTCTTCTATATTTATTTTTGTTAAACTTTGTTCTCCCGTAGTTTGTTAATTATTACGTTTATTTAAAATAAACAAAAGAGTTTTATTTATTTACTAGTAGTAGAGTTAACCTAGTGCCAATATAATTTTAAGTTGCGAAATATCATTTTAAACGTTCAATTTTAATAATTTTAAAACTGAACTCTATTATTTTCTTTGATGATTAACTCAGAAAGTAAGCCCTTTACAAAACAAAATTTACCCAAAGTTTCATTCCTCAAAAACTAAATTCTACTTACATCCGTTTTCTATATTTAACATGCGTCAAAATCTTACTTGCTTCTTCTTAGTTTTCGTTGTTTTCCGTAAAAAGGTGGTTGGTTAGAATCTGCACTGCTAGCTTCCATGTGGATGTCCAACTTCAGCTTGATCTGATGACGTCCCATACTAACCATATTCCATCTCAGTTGTAATTAGATAAGATTTTTTTTTCACTTTATATATTTTTTAACACATTTCACTTAATATTTTTTTTTAAACGCACTTTAATTCCTTTTATTATAATTTAAGCTTGTTATCAACCCTTGCGTGATTATAACTTTGTTATTCCAAAATTAAAATTAACAGTGTGCTAAATATCTAACATAAACTACCGCTTAACTATTACAAATATTAGTTTTTCTTTTTAACTAATTTTAGAGTTATTACATTCCAAATTTTTCAACTTTTTATAAGTTTTTTTAATATGAGAGCAATGATTAACGTAACCTCTATTTCTTTTTACATGGTAGTTTGAGTATTAATTGCAAAAGACAAAACTTGAAACATCCGAAAATATTTTATCAAACACCCGAAGTTGCTCTTCCCAGCTAACACCTCGTCTAATTTTAATACCAAGTTAACCCTCTGTTGTATAATATAAACAAACCGCGTGCTTTACTCTTGCACTGTCTCGTCTAGGCATTTACTACTATTATTGATTATTGTGGTGGTAGCCAATTTCACTCACGGTGGATAGAATATACCGTTGTTCGGATCTTATAAATATATGTCGAATTTTCACGTCACTGGTGGTCCAGCTGATTTTTAGAAACGAAAGTTAGATGTGATATGAACAACTAATATTTTTTGATTTTTTTGAAAACTAAGGCAATTTTCGTACTATTTTTTAGTATATTCTTATAAAATAATATTTTTTAGACATACCAGTCGTTATTTTTTTTAGCCGCTTCATTTCTATTTACACAAAAACTAAAAATCGAAGAAATGAATGTGTTCGTTTCAGCTTCAAAAATTATCCGGTGACATACCTCTTTGTTTACTACCCAATAGTCCTCGGTCCACCTTTGATATTAAACGATCACATTCAGTTAAGTTTTAGTTTAAGTTTTGTGTAATAAAAAATAAAGCGCGCGAAAAAAAAAAACGATAATACATCTAGAAAATTACATTTTATATGGATGTACGAGAAAAAAGTAGAAAAATGGCCTTAGTTTTCAAAAAATTGAAAAAATATTAGTTGTTCCGTTGTTCATAACAGATCTAACTTTTGTTTACAAAAATCAGCTGGACCACCAGTGACGTGGAAAATTCGACATATATATATATATATATATATATATATATATATATATATATATATAGAACCGAACACCGGTCTATTCTATCCACCGTGAATTTCACTATTGTCGTAGGTCGACTTTTCTTTAAGCTATTGACTCAATTAAAGTATCTTTCCTGACTCAATCTCGACTCTGCGTCAGTGTGATTCATAATTAATCTACAGCGCGGACCGAACCCCGATATTCTGTAGTGTGATTGAGTCACCCCTTTTGGATTACTTCACTGGCTAGTAGAAGAAAAGTTATGGCGCTATAGCCCGACATGTTAATAGAACCTTTCCAGCTGTACTTCATTTCTCTTACGCACATATTTTTTAAACAATTTGTTATAAAGGCTTCATTGATTATTCATCAATGTTCTGACTTTGCAGAAATCTCATTTTACCGCCTTGTCATCTAACAATAACAAAAATCAAAATGTTGTGTAATTACACATTTTTCCTTTCAAACAACTAAATTTCTTTGCTTCATTGGAGGTCTTCTTAACTTCTTCGTGACTATCTATGTCACCGCAACTGACCTTCTGTCAGTTCCATCTTCTACAATCTAAAATATTAGACATCCGTCTCTACAAATCTTCATGACTATATTTGTCATCTTAACATCTGACCTTCTGTCAGCTGTTCCAACAAATAGTAGTGATAGCCTATGACTAAGGAATCTCAAAACAAAATTCTTTGGCTAAACTCAAATCTCCTTAAATTTCCTTTAAAAATTTTCTAACCTTCTTAACTTCCTCCATAATAATTAAATTCTCCATCCAATCCTGCATTAGACTACATCTAACTTATATATGTGCGTAACCTTCTCTTCTTTTGCCTCTTGTTTTTCTAATTTATATATAGGTACTTGGTATGCTTCGTTTTCTTTCTTAACGTTAAAATAACCATATCTCAAACTACAATGCCCCAAACTTTTCACATCGTGTTAAATAATTTCGGACAGGGAAGTGCCATCAAACTAATTTTTTCCTGATAACTCTAGTGTCATTGTTTTATATGGTGTGTGAAATTTATCACTAAACTGCAAACTAAATGTTTTACTTTCTTTTTAAACTTGTTCCGTACTTCGTATAAATTAACTGTTTAAAAATTTCAGAAATATTTTTTTGACAGATACTTGCCCAACTTCTTTACATTTTCTCTTGATCTTCATCTTTTTGCTCTGATTTAAAACCTCTAGTTAAAACCAATTAGTTTGAATAGTAAGAAACTGCTACTTCTGTCTTGTACAGGACTCTAGCTACGCAATTCCGTAGGATTATTTATTACTGGGTTCAGAATCATTTGCGAACAATCAACTTTGGATATGCTGCAAATATCAGCTGACCAAATTACATGACTATGCTGCGGCTTATTTAAGCCTTCCTTTAACAATACAGTCAACCTCTAAGTATTTTCTTAATTTCTGCTACATAATGCCCTATTTGCCGGGCCTCCACTCTCAAGGGTTTTTATCTTATACCCTTTTACAGTACTCGGTACTACTATCTTTTTTATTAAGTATTTACGAGATTCTACATTCTCGGAAGCTCCAGTATTTTTTTTTAACATTTGGTTTAAACAATTAATCTGTATAATGGTTAACCACCTTAGGTCGAATTTGACGACCCAAACGTAAAAGTTTGAAACCACTTTTCTTTGGACAAAGTGGATTTCGTCAGGTCTTTCTTGATTTATCATATTATATCTTTTCAAAATATTAATTTAAGTGGTGGTTTGTTTGCACGCGCATCAGACTGCACACTGTCTGAGCTTCATGTCTCATCAAAATTCTCTCTGTAAATCGTACATCACGTTATTTCTTCAATCTACCTTAACCCTATAATTATAAATAAAATCTAATCCTAACCATACATTAGGTCCAAAACTTTCTGCGTCTATAGAAAAAAACTGGTAAAGCACTTCTTATTTTTTTAACAAACTTAATTGCACACAATACCTGTGCTTGTGTGGTATCGTGTTTCTTTGCACATTTACTTTGGCCACGGATCACCAAACAAAGATCCGTGCTTCGGCGACAAATCTTATTATTAGGGAACTTCTGCGACATAGGGTAAGATACCTACTCTGTGCGTGTGATCACAAAGTAATAGGACACTTCGTGCTGTGATATAGGGGCTTCTCGGATATACGCATAACAAGGGATACTGCATGCTGCAACTTTCGAAATGAATAAAGCTGTACATACACATCTGTGAGTTCTTACTTTAATTTTAATGAATTTGCATACATAATTTCTTCTCTCTCTATTATCTATACTTCCTTCGGGGTATATTTCTAGTGCCTTGTTAAATGAAGCTTAATGGGTATTATCAAATCGAGTAAAAGTTATATTACAATAAATTCTTTAACTTATTTTTGAGATTTTGTTTACTGGCCTGGATGCTGATTAAAGTAAGGGTATGGGAAATTGTCTGTATAATTCGCCTGTCGGCATTGCTGAGTCACGAACATATGGTCAAATAATTTGTTCGCGTAGCGCATTCTTTAGATCATCGCAACGAATTCTTGTTCTCTTCAAAGCAGTTTTACTGTCAAGCTTTGCTTTGAATCGTAGTTTTAAGTACGGATCACCAAATTTTTGTTGCTCTGCCCAATTTTTAAGCATGGCGCTTTCTTCGTCTATAGATAAATATTTGTCGATGCTGGTTAAACCGTCATATGTCGGAACTAAGTCAAATGACTGCAAATTTTCTTTACCAATTCTAATTTTTGAGTATCCGAGCTGTAAGTACAGGTCTTCTTTCGTCATTTTAAATGTTTTAAATTTTAACTTCAACCATAGTGTCACACTAATCTTTTGGTGGTCTGTCCATGTAGTTATGGTCTCCAATTTCTTAATTATGATCAAAAACTCTTTCCCAAAACTTTTACCATCTTCACTGGAGATAGATTTGTGGTGAATAAACACTTTATTTTTATACTGTATTCTTATCGTTGTGAAAACTCTTTTTGTTTTGTTAATTTTTGGTGTAATGTCTATAGCTAGTAAGGAGTTCTCGAACTTTTCGGCAATATTCACAATTTAAATCTTGAAAAGGTGGAAATTTTATGCCTAATTCCAACACCATACCGAAAATCCATCCTACCGACTGCGCCAAATGTAACGCCGCGGTTAGGGGTGCTTAAGTCGAACGTATATTTATAAAACTTGTCCCTTTCCACGATTACATTAAATTTATTTGGAGGTAGGCGTCCTAGTTGCACATAGTTATGATAAAAGCCAGTTGTTGTTATTGACTTTTGGTTGTTATTAAATTAGACACCAATTGTTATAAAGAATACAATATATTTAAAGTCAAAAATTATTAATACAAATCGTAAATCCAAAGTCTAGCATGGTCCTAACATTCAAATTAATTACGAAAATGCGCTAAAATTAACATTTGCAAATACCATAGAGTCTATCTACGAACAAAACTGATTTGTGTTATTTCAATTTTCCGACACAAAATTGTCTTCGCCAATTAAAATGATAGAGTAAAAAATAAAACGTTGTAGGATATACAAGACTACATTTTTATATAAAATGGTTAACTCAACTTTTACTAATTCACTTTAATTTTAACTGTTTACTATTTTTCACTTTTGGCTGCAACTTTAACACTGGTACTTTAATAATGCCCGGATATAATTCAAGAAATCGAATTTATAGGCGATCCCCTCTTGTTGATCCCACCAATTTTTATGACGAAACAGGGGTACGTTCAGATTGTAAAGTCGGGCAAGACGTCTTGTCGAGCGAATGACGTCATGGGTAAATCGCCGGACGTCTTGCCTTTGTGAACGGTATGGATGTAATAAACATAACCTTAATATATATTTTTTTTTCAAAATTATTGATAAATTTGATCAGATTTAAAAATTTGTTACAGTTTATTTAGTAGAGTTAACATAAACACAACACACACAAATATGATTTTTTTTTGTTTTTAAAATGGAAATAGAGAGTCTTTTGGAGTACCCGACTTTTGGTGGCTGACAGAGTTTTATTATAGACAAATAAAGTTTTGTTTTAGAATTAAAAGTTGTGTTTTCTGTAAATTTATTTTCTTTATGTACAAGCAATACAGGTTTTAAGTTCCTCTGCTCAACACTTTCAAGGGAAATAAATAAATTTGAAAATTAATAGTTATATGTGCAATATAATATAATCGCGTATGACAGTGAGAATGCGAAAGAAGACAAATTCTCAAAGTGTTTGCTGGGGCGTTGAGAGATCTTCAATTATATTATATCAAACCTCTTTATATGGTTACATTATCTACTACTATTAAATAAAGAATACAAATATACATCGTTTAAATCTCTTTTATTTTAATTTGAAAGCACAAAGTAATATCTAGGTATAATATTATTTATATTCCTATAACAATTTGTCCAAATAAAAATCCATTCTCTACATTCTCCTAAGTAGAAACTAAACAGTCAAAATGAATTTCTGTAAAGGATCCATTTGCATCTGAAAGAGTGTTTTCCTAAAAGGAGTGCCGCTGCAAGAGGATTCTGCTTGAAAAACTGCTTGATACTCTAAAAACAACTCACACTGCCAAGGGTTATTCTGAAGGCAATTGTCTTCATTGCATGGAGCGATGTGAAACCTGTTACCAATACAGTTTTGAGGGTCGATTTACACAGCAACATAACAAAAAACGGAATTTAATGGTTAATTTTGGTATTTTCGTTTTTTTTCTGCCAGCTGATTATGGTAAAATGGAGCTTTAAAACAAGGCATTAACTTTATCCATTGTGCTATGTTACTATGGGTAAACCATCATGCATACTCTAGCAAAAATCCCACAAAGAAAAATACTCTGTCAATCTATGGGCACCTAAGCTCACACTAGGTACTATAGTTATAGTGTGCGTGTGAGCTAATATAACTAAAAACTGAAATATATTACCTTTCGTTTGATACCACACAAGTCATGTTTTGACTTAAACTCTAATTTTTGAAATCTACCTTCACCATTTTTTTTTTCAAAAAACTAAAATGTAAGTTGTTTAACTCCAGACTTAATTACCTTTTGTTTGATATCACACAATATCACTCCCACCCTTTTATTTGACTTGCGTTCGGTGGATTTTGTTCATTTTTAAATGGGACCATCTCGACCGAAAACCCAGCCTACGTACCAAATTTCATTCAAATCGGGCAAGCGGTTTTTGCGTTATGCGCGACAGACACACGGCCCGACAAAAAAGTTTCAAAATCATCTGAAACGCTGCTGAATAATTTTTTTTTAAATCAGAGCAATTTTTTTTCTCGAAAAAATTAGGATCACCATAGCTCACACTACTATAGTATAGTAGTAGTGTGAGCTAATAGGTAACTACATTTAATGTTTTCTATACGGGATATAAAACAAACCCAACCATAACAAATTTGGCTTCTACAAGCTTTTGAAAATAGGAACATTTGTGATGTTTTTATGTGGGTTTCTTGTCAGAGGTAACCATGTTGAATGGTCTCGAGTTTATAAATGGGACTTAACCCTTCTAAAGAAACTTAGAACTCACCTCTCAAAAGTCAAACAAGTGTTTTTTGTCTTCAAGAAAAAGTAAAATTTGATTATTTATTTATGGAAAATGCCACTTTTATGTAATATGTTTTCGAAAATATAAAACAAAAAAAAATTGGGGGGTTGGTTTATATACCTACTGCGCAAGTCGAGCGTTTGTCACCCACCTCATAGAGAAGGGTGTAAAAAGCGATTCGCCCGACCTTATTTTCGGCCAATATGAACGAGAGTAACTTTCACCCAGTATGTAATCTGAACGGATTTGAGCGCGCCCGACTACATCCGACGTGCTATCTGAACGTACCCCTGTGTGTTTATAATCGTTGGGGTTCGCCACTATCCCAAGGACTGTACACGTGTATAGTCCTTGGATATGAACAACTAATATTTTTTGACTTTTTTGAAAACTAAGGCAATTTTCGTACTATTTTGTAGTATATTCTTATAAAATAATATTTTTCAGACATACCAGTCGTTATTTTTTTTAGCCCGCTTCATTCCTCTTTACACAAAAACTAAAATTCGAAGAAAATAATCTGTTCGTTTCAGCTTCAAAAATTATCAGTTTACTTCTTTGTTTACTGCCCAATAGTCCTCGGTTCACCTTTGATACTAAACGATCACATTCAGTTTGACTTATAGTTCAAGTTTTGTGTAATAAAACATAAAGCGGGCTAAAAAAAATAACGACAATACGTCTAGAAAATTACATTTTATAAGGATGTACCTACTGTTTTCTAACAGTAGGAAAATGGCCTTAGTTTTCAAAAAATTCAAAAAATATTAGTTGTTGCGTTGTTTATAACAGATCTAACTTTTGTTTACAAAAATCAGCTGGACCACCAGTGACTTGGAAAATTCGACATGGCCCATGGATTTACACCGGTTTTAAATGCAGCGTCACCTGATGCGTTTGTTGAATCGGGGTGGGCATGCATTGGTGGAAACAGGGTATAAGGTTTTTATGTATTTGCTCGTATTTGCTCAGACCTCAAGCAATGTAATATTTCAAGTTTGAGACAAATCGGTTAGTAAATAAGAAAATCCGCCATTTTGGATCCGCCATTTTGTTTTTTTTAAGTTTGAGTGAAAAATTGTGTTAAATGACCTCAAGTAATGTAATATTTCAAATTTGAGACAAATCGGTTAGTAAATAAGAAAATCCGCCATTTTGGATTCGCCATTTTGATTTTTTTAAGTTTGAGTAAAAAATTTTGTTAACGACCTCAGAGCAATTCCACGCCAAGTCAACCAGTTTACAAAAAAAGTGTTGCCCTGACATTTAATGTTTTTCTTTAATCATGCTTACTAAATGAAACAGCTGATGCTTAACCACTTTTGCACAATTTTAGATTTTTTAATCCAATTAGTATGTTGTACACGCATTTGGAAAGTCTAAAAACGGGCAAAATGGGACTTTGAAGAAAAAAAATATGCTCATAGTAAACAGCACCTAAAAAAAATTAACCTATAATTTTGAAAACATGCATAAAAGTAGTTTTCAAAAAAATGTGATGTTTAGCAAAATCTTTTATACTGGCTTAATTAGAGCAATTTAGAGAATATCCAAAAAACGCAGAAATTTTCGAAGTTTTCATATTTTTTTGGGGTATAAATGTAATGTTATCTTAAATTTTTGATACAGTGTTGGAAAGCTATACTCAAGGACTTGTATAAAACATATTTAAAAAATAGACGTTACCTTGGAGTTCTACGAAAAAGTTAAGAATGTCTGGGAAATTCCTCAACTTCAGCATCAAAAATGACCCTGTCTATCGGGGTGCTGGTGGTAATCAAGTAGGGTAAATTTTTCACTGTATCATATACTTTTAAAAACAAGAATAAAAAATCTGGGTCTGTAATCCCCCTTAAGGTCACTACACATTCTTTTTGTTATTTTAATATTTTTATTGATGTTAAATTGCATCACAAATTACAGGCGTGGATCTACGAGGGGGGGATGCCCCCCCCCCAAATCTGAAACTTTACTCAGTTTTGACACACAGAACACACCTCCTAGTCACTATGCAAAATAGTTTTGTGAAATATTTATTATGATATTTTCCCCCAAAATAAAGTTTCTAGATCCGCCCCTGCAAATTAAGGTTTATCAGAAGGGAAAGTTTATTTATATGAGCACTGTTCAATAAATTATGATCTAAACTCTCTTCATAAGGTCACTACCCAAATTTTTTAAAAGTTTATTTACTTTTTTAGTAGTTACCTACTGTCATATTTAAAAAATCGGAAAAGAAGTTGAGTTCTATAATTTCAGAAACCGAAAAAAAATTTTTTCTGAGCTTGAAGTAAATTTAGCATCTATAGTTAAATCATCCATAGGAGTGAAAAAATGGTGTCCAGTTGTTGTTTGTTTGAGATTTTAATGTAAAACAAATCGTTTCACAGTACCTCCAAACGCATCAGTTTTTTAATGCCCAGTGGCGTAAAAGCAAAGTCCTGGAAAACCATTTATTTCTTTTTTCAGAAAAATTCATTCTTTAGGAGAAGTTATTTAATGGCTTTGGAAAGATTAGGCCTCAAACCCCTCTCCCTCTTGCGTACGCCACTGTTAAACCTGCACCATTTCATTTACCAAAGAAACAAACTAATTAATGTCCGTGTCTCACCAAAAATGTATTCTTAAAACTAAAAAAACATTTCCGACAGTGTACGAAGATGGGACTTGAACCCACAAACTAGGATGTCACGCAAAACAGTATGTGGCAATAAATAAGATCCCCTGACGATGATTTTTATACATATTTTTTTTCCTTTTGCGACTTAATAAAAAAATTTGATTTTTTACATGCTTTAACCAAATAGCTTAAAAGTTGATGTTAAAATGACAGACCCAGATTTTTTATTTTACTTTTATTTAGACGATACATTGTCAAGTAAAACAAGGCACAAGCGAAGTTTTAATAGACAGATAGACATGACAATTTTTTTAGTCAAAAGTTCCAATTCTGAGGTTTTTGCGGTTTTTCCAATTTTGAAAAATTTAGTTTGCTGAAAGCAATAGACCTAGACATTTTTCTTTTGCCTTGTATGATAGTCAAGCCACTGAGCTTTAATGTGCGTATAGACTTTTTTTTGACGGACCATATTCAGCACCGGTGTAAATAATTAAAAATCGAGAAAATCATAAAATTTACTATTTTTTTAAAACTATTTTTGCCATGTCAAAAACGTGAGGTTAATTTCTTTTTCTCGATAGGATTATTCAATCAATATTAAAGATTTCTTCCGTCAAATTTCTTTTTACATAAGATTTAATACAATAGAAAGAAAAAAAAATAAGGCCACAACTGATTCTTGTTTTTACTTTTAAAGTGGCCTGTAAAATACAGGAGGCGACATTAAAAATTAAAATTTGTTAATTTGGTATTCCTAAGGACACTAATACATGTTATCAAAATTTGGATTTTTTTCGTGACATGGCAGCTACCCCCATTGGATGATTTGGCGTGGAATTACTACTCAAGCAATGTTATATTTCAAGTTTGAGACAAATCGGTTGGTAAATAAAAATATCCGCCATTTTGGATCCGCCATTTTGATTTTTTTAAGTTTGAGTAAAAAATTGTGTTAAATGACCTCAAGCAATGTAATATTTCAAGTTTGAGAAAAATCGGTTAGTAAATAAGAAAATCCGCCATTTTGGATCCGCTATTTTGATTTTTGGATCCGCCATTGTTGTAATAAAAAACGAAAATTGTAGTGTTACCAGGTTACCCAACACTACAACTACCAAGATTCAACAGTCGACTTAATGGATTTAACTTTACTTAACAAAAACAAATTTCATAAAAATTATGTAAAGGATTTTTTAAAGATGTTTTCGAATAAAAATAAGTAACCTTTCGGGAAAAATTGGGCTAGAAAGAAGGTTTTAAGAAAAAAAAATGGAGCTGCAGGTGAAAATTAAAAAAAAAATAAGCATTAAAAAGCGGCGCTGTAACAGACAGTTTCTGCAATATTAAAAAGATACTGAAGAAGTGAAAAAAAGTGCGCTACAGGCGCAGGCAAAAATTCCGGAAAAGTTTTACACTTTTTAAATAAAATCGCGCCAAAAACCAATTTGTAGGGAAAAAATCGCAATCTAAAAAACTATTTAAAAATTCAAAAAATAGCGCTGTTAGAAAAAAAAACTAAAAAAAAATTGGAATCTAAAAAACTACTAGAAAGTTTTTAAAAAATTTTCCAAAAATTTGTTATCTACTTTTCGAAAAAAAAATACACCGCAGAAAAATGAAGTACCTTTTGCAAAAGTTTCTTAGTCAAAACCAAAAAAAAAATCACGCAGCAAGGGCAAATTTAAAAAAAAATAAATAAATAATTTAAAAAATAAATAGTGGCAAATAGTGCAGAAGTTTTGGTTAGTTTCAACAGTAAAAGCGCCGCGCCGGAAATTTTTAAGTAACTTGAATACTACCGTCAGAAGCAAAAACACAGTGATATTTGATACTTCACAGTCAAACAATCTCACATAAAAGTCGAAACTCCGGCTTTTTGGCGACACCCAGATGGTCACCCTATATTTTGCCGATATACGGCATTATCACGGATCACCTAGCATCATGGGCTTTCGGTCTAGGACAACTGGGCGCCGCCAACTCGGCGCCGGACTAAAAATTTTTTTTTCATAAAATGTGTAGATGAAAAATAAAATATATTATTTATACAAAAACATCTTCAAAAAATCCTTTACATAATTTTTATGAAATTTGTTTTTGTTAAGTAAAGTTAAATCCATTAAGTCGACTGTTGAATCTTGGTAGTTGTAGTGTTTGGTAACCTGGTAACACTACAATTTTCGTTTTTTATTACAACAATTGCGGATCCAAAATGGCGGATTTTCTTATTTACTAACCGATTTGTCTCAAACTTGAAATATTACATTGCTTGAGGTCATTTAACAAACTTTTTTACTCAATCTTAAAAAAATCAAAATGGCGGACTTTCTTATTTACTAACCGATTTGTCTCAAACTTGAAATATTACATTGCTTGAGGTCATTTAACACAATTTTTTACTCAAACTTAAAAAAATCAAAATGGCGGGTCCAAAATGGCGGATTTTTTTATTTACCAACCGATTTGTCTCAAACTTGAAATATTACATTGCTTGAGGAGTAATTCCACGCCAAATCATCCAATGGGGGTAGCTGCATGTCACAAACAAAATCCAAATTTTGATAACATGTATTAGTGTCCTTAGGAATACCAAATTAACAAATTTTAATTTTTAATGTCGCCTCCCGTATTTTACAGGCCACTTTAAAAGTAAAAACAAGAAGAAAATCAGTTGTGGCCTTATTTTTTTTATTTCTATTGTATTAAATCTTATGTAAAAAGAAATTTGACGGAAGAAATCTTTAATATTGGTTGAATAATCCTATCGAGAAAAAAAAAATTAACCTCACTTTTTTGACATGGCAAAAATAGTTTTCAAAAAATAGTACATTTTATGATTTTCTCGATTTTTAATTATTTACACCGGTGCTGAATATGGTCCGTCAAAAAAAAGTCTATACGCACATTAAAGCTCAGTGTCTTGACTATCATACAAGGCAAAAGAAAAATGTCTAGGTCTATAGCTTTCAGCAAACTAAATTTTTTAAAATTGGAAAAACCGCAAAAACCTCAGAATTGGCAACTTTTGACTAAAAAAATTGTCATGTCTATCTGTCTATTAAAACTTCGCTTGTGCCTTGTTTTACTTGACAATGTATCGTTTAAATAAAAGTAAAATAAAAAATCTGGGTCTGTCATTTTAACATCAAATTTTAAGCTATTTGGTTAAAGCGTGTAAAAAATCAATCAAAAAACGAACTATCAGGAAACTTGGAGGAGCCTATTTGCAATGTTACATTGCCATCTGATGTACTAGAAATCATGCCATTTATTCCTTCAATAGGAGTTCTATTCGGAGCTACTTTAAGTCCTAACCTCTCATCCAAAGAGACGGTTACAAAGGACGCTTCACTAGCGGAATCTAAAATTACCCGACACATACTTCTTGTTGGCATCTACAACTAAAACTTCGGCAGTTGCAAAAAGCACAGGTCTCCTCTTACGAGGTTCAAAATGGTTGCTACTGGGTGTAGCGGTACACAATGCCTGTTGGGCACTTTAAGTATACGGGGGGTCTCCCCTGGACGATCAACTTGGGGGCTCGGAGAGCTTTTCTCAAAGTGCAACAGGGAATGGTGAAGACCCTGGCACTGACGACACATGGCATTTGTAGGGCATTGAGATTCACCATGTTTGCCAAAGCAGTTAAAACACAATCGTTCACGCTTAACAAATTGATGGCGTTGACCTACTTCTAATTCCAGAAATCTGGTACACTTCACAAGGGGATGGTAGGGCTGTTGCTGGCAATAAACACAACCTTTATTACCAGACTGGCCTGTTCCAGTCAATAACACAGGATAGGGTGGTTTGCCACCCTTCCTAGGAGGTAGAGGAGGTGAGACCTCCTTCGGCTTATTCAAAAGAGAACTATTTTCCAAAGCCCGACAATTTTTCTCTAAGAATTTAAACAAATCTTTATAGGACGGGATTTCCTTATCACTATATTCAATCTCAAACCGAGTTTTCAATGGGGTATCAACCTTTTGCAAAAGAAGAAGCATTTTAGCAAAATCTAAAAGGTCTACATCATCATAGTTTGACAATGCTTCCAAATTTTCCCGGAAAGTGGACAACAATAACCTTAAATCATGAGCGGTGCTCGATTTTGCAGAAGGGGCTTGACAAATAGACGTCCAATAATTTGTTACCAAAAGTCTTTTATTATTAAAGCGTCTAATCATTGCATCGAAGGCTACTCGATAATTATCTGAGGTTAGCGGTATTTAAGGCTTGAAATTTAGCTATTTCACTCATGTCAGCTTTATCATGAACAAGTGACTTAAACATATCAAAAAAGGTGGGCCATTTTTTAAGATTACCGTCAAAATGGGGTACCTCTATTCTTTTAATTTCAAGACCCCTGTCCACATTTACCAGGGAATGGTTCAAAATTGTCTGTGAGGCATCTTGGTAATCCTCCGGATAGAGCTCACGACAAATCGATCTAATTGTGTATTTCATTTCATCAAATTCCTGCACTAAAGTTTCCTGACTTTCTTGTATCACTACTATCCAAGCTTATAATTTCAAAATGCAATGCATCAAATTGACTTACCAGAGAAGGCACATCTTCCCATCTGGGTTTTAACTTTTTTGCCTTCTCTGCATTGCCCTGGGCTTCGACGGCTCTATTATAAGTTGTTTTTAATTTATTAAAAACACTTTTTTGTTTTTGTTTTAAACTTCTTGGATCAGACATTATAAAGCGCTTTTTATCAGATACAAAAAGGTAGGATTTTTCGCGACAAATTGGCTATCAACACACCGGTACGGTTCGCTAAACAACGCGGCACTAATCTCGCGCTTAACGAAAGCAAAAAATGAAGGTAAATTTCGACGGATTTCACACAAACAAATTCGAAACCCGACGATTAATCAACAATTTTCTAACCTCGGAGGTAAACAAACCAACACGTGAAGTTGTGAGGTTAGAACACACAAACGTCAATGAAACGTCAGCCAGCAAGAAAAAAGAACGGGGGCCCGGGCCGCTCCCAAATGTCGAACGGGGTTTTTTTTTATCGTCGCACGAGGTCATAAACCAAACTCAGGGCAACCAACCTTCAAAACCATGCGGACTCTAAAAAAAAACCGGTACAAAAACAACAATGTCCGAATCTGGCAAAAAAAAACGATAAAATGTGGTTGCTGCAAAAAAACTATAAATTTACCAATTTTTTAACAAAAAAACTGTAAAATCCAAAGGGCTTTTTCAAAACATAAGGGTCTGAAGGACCAAATAGACATCTGAGCCCTGAAGGGGAGAAAAACTAGAGATATCCCAAAAAAAATAACCCCAAAGTTAAATTCGCCCCGCCTGGGAAAACAGAGTCTATTAAACTAAAAACGAAGGAAAAAATCGGCAAGCTTCTAAGCTTACCTTCTGTAATTCTGTAGCAGTCTCAAAATTTCAGTTTTTTGTCGGAAGTGATTTCTTCATTCCCCTGTCACACACAGGGTGGCGCTTCAAACTCCCAGCGTGAGCAAAAAACGCGCATGATTTTACCAAAATGATCAGGTTTTCCAAAAAATTCAAAATAAAACAATAAAGAAAAATAACTGGCAGCTTTAAACAATCACATTTTTTTGAAAACTACTTTTATGCATGTTTTCAAAATTATAGGTTAATTTTTTTTAGGTGTTGTTTATTATGAGCATAATTTTTTTCTTTAAAGTCCCATTTTGCCCGTTTTTAGACTTTTTAAATGCGTGTACAACATACTAATTGGATTAAAAAATCTAAATTTGTGCAAAAGTGGTTAAGCATGAGCTGTTTCATTTAGTAAGCATGATTAAAGAAAAAAATTAAATGTCAGGGCAACACTTTTTTTGTAAATTGGATGACTTGGCGTGGAATTGCTCTGAGGTCATTAACAAAATTTTTTACTCAAACTTAAAAATATCAAAATGGCGAATCCAAAATGGCGGATTTTTTTATTTACTAACCGATTTGTCTCAAACTTGAAATATTACATTGCTTGAGGTCATTTAACACAATTTTTTACTCAAACTTAAAAAAAAGCACAATGGCGGATCCAAAATGCCGGATTTTCTTATTTACTAACCGATTTGTCTCAAACTTGAAATATTACATTACTTGAGGTCATTTAACACAATTTTTACTCAAACTTAAAAAAAAACAAAATGGCGGATCCAAAATGGCGGATCCAAAATGGCGGATTTTCTTATTTACTAACCGATTTGTCTCAAACTTGAAATATTACATTGCTTGAGGTCTGAGCAAATACGAGCAAATACATAAAAACCTTATACCCTGTTTCCACCAATGCATGCCCACCCCGATTCAAAAAACGCATCAGGTGACGCTGCATTTAAAACCGGGGCAGATCCATGGGCCATCACGTGATGCGTTTTTTGAATCGGGGTGGGCATGCATACCAATGAAATTGAAGGGTGGCGAACCCACGGTGGATAGAATAGACCGGTGTTCGGATCTTATATATATATATATATATATATATATATTTATATATATATATATATATATATATATATATATATATATATATATATATATATATATATGTATGTATATATATATATATATATATTGTTACAAATTTAAGTATTTAAATTTTATAGTTAGAATTTATTTAGGATTAGTGTAGTATTAGGTTGACGTATTTTATGGTTGTATTCTTAATCTAGGTTTTAGTTGCGTTATCTGTGACAAACTGGTATGCGAAAGTCTAGAAAAGGGCTGGAATGAGTCCGAATCGAACAAGGATGGAAGGGTTCTCGAATAGTAGGCAGCCCTCATATATAAGGCCGGACGTCGTGCATCAGGCAGTCAGTCACAGATAACGTACTGTCGTGGTCGTGAGATATTAACACGAAGTTAATAGACCGATTATAGTAGTGAATTATTAGCAAGTTATTAGTAAGTTTAAGTGCGTGTTTTTGTACATAATTTGTCGAAATAAATTGACGTATCGTTTTCAACAATTGCGAGTTTTAATTTGTCGTTGTGAACCCGTAACAATTGGTGTCAGAAGTGGGATTAAAAGAAATAAATAGTGCAAAGACTATCCTTACACAGTACCACCGGCTAGGACAATTAAAAAGAAGAACAGTAAGTGATTTTGCCAGAATATTCGGAACTGAATAGTGCAAAGACTACCCTTACATATTACCACCGGATAGGACAATTGGACAGAAAAACAGTAAGTGATTTTTCCAGAATATTCGAAGAAGTTTGATATTGTTTTATTCAAAAAATAAAAGAGATATTTAAGAACCGACTTCGACAATAACTTTACAGTCCAAAAATTGATCCATCACTTTCTACGACGCTCTATTCGAAAACCAGAAGAAATATCCAAAAAGAGACTTCGACATTAGCTTAGTAATTTCAAAAGTAAGAACTAAAAAGAATTTCTAGAAGATTCCATAACATTCTACGACGTTCTATTCAAAAACTAGAAGAGATATACAAATACCGACTTCGACAGTAGCTTAGTTATTTTAAAAGTAAGAATTAGAAATTATTTCTAGAATATTCCATAACATTCTAAGACGGTCTATTCGAGAACCAAAAGAGATAATCAAAAAGTGACTTCTACATTTGCCTAGTAGCAGAAAGAGTAGCATTTACCAGTATATTCCAGAACATTCCATTAGGTTCTATTTAAGAATTGGAAGAGATATTGAAAAACCGACTTCGGCATTCGCTTTATAGCCCTAAAATAGACGTTTTAAGTGATTTATCAGGAAGTTGATGCTTACTAGACAAGGATCGGCAAAGATGGAAGATCTAACTAAAATGATGCAGGCTCTAGCAGCTCAAATGGCTCAAAACCAGAACGATATAAGACATACCATTGAGCAAAATCACGACAATATGAGACAGACCATTGAACAAAACCAGGGCGATATGAAACGGACCATGGACGACATGAAGCAGACCATGGAACAAAACCAGAACGACATGAAACAGACATTTCAGCAAAGATTAGATGGCATTCAAGAAAACTTCGATCAAATAAAGAGCAACTCTGAACAGCTGAGAGAGGAGTTCAAGACAGCAACCGAAGACTTTAAGGAAGACATAACTCATAGAATGCAGAATGTAGAAGAAAAAGTGGAGACCAAACTACAGAATGTTAGAGAAGAAGTTTTTCAAACCATGGAAGAAAAATTCCAGGACGTGTCAAAACAGCTTATACAGCTCCAAAAAGAACACAACAAAATGAAAGCTCAGGGATGTGTTGTGAATTCCAACCAAAACATTAAGCCTCCAAATTTTGATGGTACGTCTTCCTGGTCTACCTACAAACAACAATTTGAAGCTGCCGCCGCTGCAAATAGTTGGAACGATGACGAAAAAGCGAGAGCTTTGTTAGTAGCTCTACGAGAACAAAACCGAGTTACAATGCTTTAGTGGCAGCTTTAGAAAGAAGATATGGAGATGAACATTTACGAAATTTGCATTGGTCAGAATTAAATATTCGCCAACAAAGAGCAGGGGAGTGATTACAAGAGTATGAAGCGGATATCAGGAGGCTGATGTACTTGGCTTACCCAGAAATGCCAGAAAATTACAGAGATCCCTTTATGGTAGATCGCTTTATTAACGGCTTGCGAGACACGGACTTAGCAAAGTTACTTCGTCGAGAACGCTTCCATAACAGCATTGAAGTGTTGATTCGAGCCCTTGAAATTGAATCATCAAATAATATGTCTAGGCCATAAATAAGAGCTGTTTCAATTCAGGAGGGAGAAGAAATGAGCACTGGAGAGGAGGTCAACTTAAAAACGCTAAACCAACTGTTTCAGTCACTGATAGAGAAGATTGATTCTTTGAAAGAAAGCAGACGATCCCCTCCAAATGTAAAGTGTTTCAGATGCGGACGTACAGGGCATATTCAACGCGATTGTCGTGTCCAAATGAGGTCTCGTTCACCATCTACTGGGACAGAGTACCGAAGAAGAGATCAGGAAAACTAAAACTAGTCAACGCAGAGGGGCGGGTGTTGGCTAATGGGAATTTAGCCCCCAAAAATTACTCTCTCAAGAGCTTAAAACATACTGCTGACAGTCTTAACATCGACGGACTTATTAATGGAAGAAAAGTTAATATAACAGTAGACACTGGTGCTGCCATATCATTGCTTAAGTTCAAAATTGCAACGAGATATAAAATTCGACCAACAGAAAAGAAAATAACACTTAAGACTGTGACTGGAGAATCCGCCGACGTGTTGGGGCAGACAGACATAGACCTACAGCTGGGGAGGTTGAAGATTCGCCTCTAGGTATTAGTTGCAGACATAGAAGACGAATTTATTTTGGGAACGGACCTGATAAGTAAACATGGATTTGCGTTTGATAATAAACTTAATACCCTAAGATTTGGGAACGAAGAGTTCATTTTGTCAAATAGTCACATCAATAAAGAACCAATAAAGGTGGTGGCAGTATGCACAACAAGACTAGTCGGTAACAGTGAGATTTTTGGGAGGCTAGAAAGTAAAACATCAAGCTGCGTCGGACTCATAAGCCAACAAAACACACCCAACACCTAACTCGTTGCAAAATCACTAGTTAAAACCGATAAAGACATCCCGATTAGAGTCGCCAATATTTTCCCAAATAGTGTCAAAATTAATAAGGGGGAGGTGGTAGCATTATTTGAACCAGTACAGAAAGTAACAAGATGTGAAGAGCCAACTTCCGAGGATACAAGCAAGTTACCAATGGAGGTACTTCAGCAATTTGAGTCAACTTGGCAACATCTCACTCCAGAAGAATTTAGTAAAGCGAGAGAGTTTATAGAAGAGCAAAGTAATATCTTCGAAACTAGGAGTAGTTCGGGACGCACAAACCTTATTCAACATGCTATCAACACTGGCGATGCCCAACCGATAAGACAACCCCCAAGAAGACTACCAATGGCCAAGCAAGAAGAAGTTCACAATCTCATTAATAAAATGCTCAGCGACGGTGTTATTGAAGAGTCATCAAGTCCTTGGTCATCTCCTGTGGTGTTGGTCACTAAAAAGGATGGAAGTACTAGATAGATAGATAGGAAACTTAACGATGTGACCAAGAAAGATAGTTACCCACTGCCAAGAATAGACGACACATTAACAACATTGGCAGGATCATATTGGTTTTCTACTCTTAACCTGAAAAGTGTTGGAATCTTTGAAAGAGATAAAGAGAAGACTGCATTCTCTGCTGGAAGTGGACTTTATCAGTTTAATGTGATGCCATTTGGCCTGTGCAATGCCCCAGCTACATTTGAAAGACTAATGGAAGTCGTTCTACGAGGCCTTACTTGGAAAACCTGCCTAGTCTTTTTGGATGATGTCATAGTAATGGGGAAATCATTTCAAGATCATCTAGATAATTTACGAGTATTTCAAGAATCAGGAACGCAAATCTTAAACTGAACTCAAAGAAATGTTTTCTGTTCCAAGAAAAAGTTGAGTTCCTGGGTCACGTCGTTTCCCGAGAAGGCATCCATACCGACGAAAAGAAGTTACAAGCAATAAAAGAATGGCCTCAACCTCGTGACAAACATGAATTGAGAAGCTTTTTGGGTCTGTGTACATACTACAGACGATTTGTAGAAGGATTCGCCAAAATAGCGTCTCCATTACATAGACTTACAGAAGATAAAGCTTCTTACAAATGGAATACCGAATGTGACCAAGCATTTAGAAGACTAAAAGCAGCATTATGTTCTAGCTAAATTTCGCGGTTGTTTATATATATTTTTAAAAACACACAACTGTATGAAGGACAAAGCGCATTCCGCGTATTTGGACATGCGCACCAACAACCAGGGAGATCCTTGTCAATCGCCTAGAGAAAAAGGCGTGTTAATTTCGTTCTCCAACAATTTCAAATATCTACACCTGAAAGTGCTCGATTTTTGTGTACTGAAGCATAGAACTAGAAACTTCAACCCTTCAGCTACGTGGTGACATCATTAGATCCATCAGGGGCCCCTAGGAAGTGGAGAATTTGGCTGCAAAAGAGGTGAGTGCATTTGTCTGATTACCGTTGTGTGCCACCAATATTTTTTCCTATGGACGTTTAGGTTATTTCGTAATTTCATATCAATATTTATGTTTGTTCGCGCTATCATTAATTAAAATATTTACAGTCCACTGCATTTAGCGTTTTTTCTATCCGTGGACTAACATAAAGTGTTCCTTCCGAGCCGAATTATTTTAAATAATAAATCCATACGACGGTATTAATAATTATTTTCACGCAAAGCCAAACAAGGCGGCCGTGAATTTTCACATCGTAGTGAACGAGACAAAGTCGTGTTCGCACCGAAGGTCGGTGCAAGACACGTGTCTGGAGCGTGGTCATTCAGTAAACAAAGCGAGTAGGAATCAAAACAAACAAAACAAAAGTTCAGTGGTGTACCATATCATTTCGATATTTAAAACAATTTTCATCAATTGCGATACATTAGTGCATATTTTCGACATTTTTCTATTTCAGAAGCATTAATTTAGCGTTAATTGTATATTTACCGACAATTTCGTCATTTCAAAGGTAAAATCATGTCTGTCAAAAAAGCCGTACAAAAACGCAAGGGTTTTTTATCTGCGATCACCGAGTGTTATGTGTTGACACAGACCGCGGAAAAGGATGAAAGAGCGAGAAACGAGTTTTAAGTGAGGTATGCCGATTTGGATGAAACCTTCGATAAATGCATGCTGGCACATAATGACGTCATTATGTTGCTAGACGACTCGGACGATGAGGAGTTTAAAACGCAGGATGCGATCCTTTCAGAAGCTCGTAAATATTTTTATGCGTGTAAGGGGGTTTACTCAAAAATATTTCCGGTTGAGGCCCCATCCTTTTCGGGATCATATGTTCGACAAAACGAATCTGAATCTCCAAAACTCAAAGAGTTAGGTATTCCCATATTCCGAGGTGATAAAAAATTATGGCCAAGCTTTTTCGATCTTTTTAATAACATTATAGATCAAAATCAAAGTCTAAGTAACGTCCGAAAACTTCAATATTTATTTTCATATCTCGAGGATGAGCCTTTAAAATTGATATCAGGGATTAGCTTATCTGATCAAAATTATAAAATTGCTTATGACAAATTAGTCAATAGATATCAAAACAAGCGAGATCTCGCAAATGATGCTTTAAGCTCAATTATGAACTCCACCTTAAAAAACGAGTCAGCTAAAGAATTGCGTAATTTAATTGACACCTTTTCTGAATCCCTAGAAATTTTAAAATCACTTAGCTTTGACGTTGACAGTTGGGACTTTATTATTTTTTTCATTTTATTAGAAAAATTGGATATTCCAACGCGTTCAAATTTCGAAATGAGTCACGCCAATACTAACACCGAAATTCCCACTTTTCAGTCACTTTTTCAATTTCTAGAAAAAAGATGTAAAGTTTTGGAATCACTTCCTCAATCAACAGCACCCAAAAAGGTGCCTATATATCAAAAATCAAATTTTATGCAAAATCAGTCTGGGCAAAAGCCTACCTATCAAAATTCAAATTCTATGCGAAATCAGTTTGGGCAAAAGCCTACCTATAAATCATCCAATTCGCCTTTTATAGGACTGGCTGGCACCTCAACTAATTCGAGTACGGGAATAAAATGTTTCCGGTGTAATCAAGGTCACGTGCTTTCGAAATGTCAAACATTTCTTGATCTCTCACCTATCGATCGCCTATCTTTCGTCAAACAGAAAAAATTATGTCTAGCGTGTTTTCATCCCTTGCATGATGTAGATACGTGCAAATCAAAATATTCATGCAGGACTTGCAATAGTAAAAGGCACCACACTTTAACTCATATCTTAGAAACTAATCAAGAGTCTGGAAGCCAAGATACTAGTCCTGTCATTCACACACCACCTGTCAATAATCTTCATGTGTCATTAAATGCCTCAGGACCTTCAGGTACCTTTCTTTTATGCACCGCCATAATAGATGTTATGGACGGTTGCGGAAATTTTCAACCCGTAAGGGCACTGCTTGATTCTGGATCACAGACAGGATTCATCAGTGAAAAGTGTATTCAGCGTCTTAATCTTCCTAGGCGAAGTTACACCACTGAAATATTCGGATTAAATCAGATGTCTTCTTTCACTTCAAAAGGGCTCGTTCAATGTCACATTAAGCCACAAGGACAAGTCACTCCTTTACTTAATTTCGAAGCAATTGTTGTTCCACAACTATGTTCCAATATGCCTACATTCTCTTTGAACGATAATCAGTGGAAACACTTGCAAAACCTTAAACTTGCCGACCCATCTTATTTCAAATCTAGACCTGTGGACCTGGTTATTGGTTGCGAGCTATTCGCACAGATTTTCAAGGAGGGCAGGGTTCTTGGACAGGTAGGGCAGCCTTCAGCCCTTGAAACTATCTTTGGCTGGGTCGTCATGGGAAAGGTTGACGAAGTAGGTAGTCTTACGGAACGAACCAGTTGTTTTTTAACGAGTCATTCACCTCCTTTAGAGGTCATTCTCCCTAGGTTTTGGGAAATCGAACATTTGCCTAAAAAACAAATCTTATCAAAGGAAGAAAAACAGGCAGAATCAATTTTTACTGCTAGTGTAGTACGGCAACCGAGCGGTAGATTCATGGTAGATCTTCCGTTTAAAGATATAATAAACCCTGACCTAGGAAATACTTATCCGCAAGCTTATCGTAGATTTTTACTTCTAGAAAATAGATTAATCAAAAATCCTGATCTGTACACTGCCTATTCAAGTTTCATGCAAGACTATATCGATTCTAATCATATGAGTTTAGTTTTATCTAGTCAAGCAAAGGTCGACGTATCGTGTTTTTTAGCACACCATTGCGTATTAAAGCCGGAAAGCTTGAGTACAAAATTAAGGGTAGTCTGGGATTGTTCAGCAGTCACCCCAAAAAATATTAGTCTCAATGACACATTGTTATCTGGACCGAAACTTCAAAAAGATATTGCTTCTTTACTCCTTACGTTTCGTCTTAATCCTATTGCCTACATTGCTGACATCAAACAGATGTTCCGTCAAGTCCTTATCAATCCTTATCACCGTCCTTATCAAAGGATATTGTGGAGGTTTTCTCCACAGGACCCACTTTCAGTGTGGGAACTTTCTACTGTCACTTTTGGCATGACATGCTCACCTTTTCTAGCCATGCGTACCTTAAATGAGCTGGCAGAGAGAGAAAAGGAACGTTTCCCTATGGCTAGTACTGTTCTAAAAACGTCAATCTATATCGACGATATCTTGGGAACTAGCCCTTCGCTTTCTGAAGCTCTCTCCCTTCAAACAGAACTCAATGATTTGTTGAAGTCGGGAGGATTTGAACTTAAAAAATGGGCAAGCAATTGTCCTGAGTTATTAGAAACATTGCCAGATTCCGATCGTCAAATGCCTCTCTCTTTCGACAACGAGGAACCCCACTTTATCAAAGTTTTAGGACTTCAATGGCATCCAAAAAACGACATTTTTTCTTATCAATGCCGAATGAAGGACAAACCCCCAACCAAACGTTCTATTTTATCTATCATAGGAACAATCTTCGATCCCTTAGGTTTTCTTTGTCCCTTGTTGCTACAAGCAAAATTTATTTTGCAACAGTTGTGGATATCGAAAATAGGCTGGGACGAAGAACCAGATTCTTCTATCATCGACTCTTGGAACAAACTTCGTTCTGAATTCCCGCTTCTTTCCAATTTTCAATTACCCCGACAAATCAAACTGTCAAAAACCAATACCTGTCAAATCATCGGCTTCTGTGACGCTTCAATTCGAGGCTACGCAGGCGTCGTATATTTTCGTGTAGAAGAGGAAAACAATATATCTGTTTCTCTCATATCTGCAAAATCTAGGGTCGCGCCTATAAAGTCACAAACTTTGGCTAGGCTAGAACTCCTAGGCGCATTTCTTTTAAGCGAATTAATTGACTTCATTTTATCTAGCTATGAAGGAAAAATAACTTTTACAAATATCGTTACTTTCTGCGATTCACAAGTCGTATTGCACTGGCTTTCATCCCCTCCTAATCGCTGGCAAACCTTTGTTGGAAATCGAGTCAGTAGAATCCAAGAAATCATTCCCTCAAACTCGTGGCGCTACATTCCTTCTGCTTTGAATGCAGCCGATATTGCGTCACGAGGGGCCACCCCTTCACAGCTCATGTCACATGACATGTGGTGGAACGCACCGTCGTTTTTGTGGTCTCCCGAAAACGAATGGCCCGATTTTTATAAATCAAAAATGCCGATTGATTTCGGAGATATTAATCTGGAGGAAAAGCCAAAAGTCTGTTGCAATGCGATAATTGATGTCAACTTCTTAGATCAGCTTCTTATCAAATATTCCTCTATATCAAAAATTCAACGTATCATTTGTTATGTCCTTCGAATAGTTAACCTTTTTCAAAACCATTCCTATCAAAAACCCACTAAGCCGCCGGACCAAAAAGTTATTTTTGAGAATATTGTTTTTCCTACCACCGGTGAGATGCAAAGTGCGTTACACCTTCTAATCAAACGCGTGCAAGGTTCTTGTTTTTCTGAGCTTTTTTCCGCGTTATCTAAAGATAAACCAATACCGAAACCTTTGCGAAAACTTTCACCTTCTCTTGATGAGAATAATATCATTAGGGTCGGTGGCAGATTACAAAAATCTGACCTTTTGTCTTATTCTGCAAAACACCCCGTCTTACTTTCGAGTGACCATCGTTTAACTACTCTTCTTATCGAGTCCGCTCATCGACAATATCTTCATCCTGGGTTTAAAACATTGCATAATCTGCTTTTACAGCAATTTTGGATATTATCTGCCAGACGGGCAATTCAAAGAACCATATCCAAGTGCTTGCAATGTTTTAGAATCAACCCTAAACCCTATAGACCGCCCATAATGAGTTCACTTCCCGCTCATCGAATCAATCAACTAAAACCTTTTTCGAGTGTAGCTATCGACTTTTGTGGACCTTTCTTTGTGATTCCTCATCGTTACCGTGGTTGTAAAGCTTTCAAATCGTATGTCTGTGTGTTTGTCTGTACGGCCACACATTGCGTGCATTTGGAACTAACCATGGAACTGTCCACCGAAGGGTTCGTAGGTGCATTCCATCGATTCATTTCCAGACGCGGAAGCGTGACGCAATGCTGGTCAGATCAAGGCAGTAATTTTATAGGGTTTCGTAACCAATTACTGGATTACGCAAGAAGTGCTGCCACCAGACTTTCTATTCGTTGGCATCTGGGACCTCCTCTCAGTCCACATTTCAATGGCCTGGCAGAAGCTGGCGTCAAAAGTTTTAAAACTCACTTTGTGCGAGTCGTCGGCGACCAGAAGTTGTCTATCATGGAGATGTCCACCCTTACCTGTCGCATAGAAGCCGTACTGAATAGTCGCCCTTTATCTCCTGCCTCTTCAGACCCACACGATCTTCAACCTCTTACCCCTGGGCATTTTTTGACACTTGAACCCCTTAATTCAGAAATTCCGGAGTCAGATTTGTCCGAGGTTCCCCTAAATCGGCTCTCGAGATGGCAACTAATCCAAAAACTACATAATGATTTTTGGAAACGGTATTCTATAGAGTATTTGCATACGCTACAACAGCGACACAAGTGGACTGATTTGTCCCCAAATATCAAATTAAATGATTTGGATATCATAACAAGTGATCACATTCAATCGCCTTTGAAATGGCCGGTCGGTCGGGTCATCGAACTGCATCCCGGCGGGGACGGTCAGGTGCGTGTTGCGACGGTAAAAACGGTTACCGGTGTTTATAAGCGGCCAGTTGTAAAACTGTGCCTCTTGCCAAATTAAAAGTAATTTTAATTTTCTACCTTTTACCGGGTATTACAATAGGTTTTTTTATTTTTAATTTTTTTTGAATTTTTTGTTTGTTTGTTTTGCCTTTTTTCGGGATTTCGTTATATCTAAATAAACTTACGATACTTATCTGTTTTCATTCATTTATATTTATCGGTCGATTCTTTTTCTTATATCTATATCTGTCCGGTTGAGATTCTAAATTTGTGTGTTTTGGAGGGCAGTTATGTTAGCTCCCGCTAAATTTCGCGGTTGTTTATATATATATTTTTAAAAACACACAACTGTATGAAGGACAAAGCGCATTCCGCGTATTTGGACATGCGCACCAACAACCAGCGAGATCCTTGTCAATCGCCTAGAGAAAAAGGCGTGTTAATTTCGTTCTCCAACAATTTCAAATATCTACACCTGAAAGTGCTCGATTTTTGTGTACTGAAGCATAGAACTAGAAACTTCAACCCTTCAGCTACGTGGTGACATCATTAGATCCATCAGGGGCCCCTAGGAAGTGGAGAATTTGGCTGCAAAAGAGGTGAGTGCATTTGTCTGATTACCGTTGTGTGCCACCAATATTTTTTCCTATGGACGTTTAGGTTATTTCGTAATTTCATATCAATATTTATGTTTGTTCGCGCTATCATTAATTAAAATATTTACAGTCCACTGCATTTAGCGTTTTTTCTATCCGTGGACTAACAAGTATGCACAACAAGACTAGTCGGTAACAGTGAGATTTTTGGGAGGCTAGAAAGTAAAACATCAAGCTGCGTCGGACTCATAAGCCAACAAAACACACCCAACACCTAACTCGTTGCAAAATCACTAGTTAAAACCGATAAAGACATCCCGATTAGAGTCGCCAATATTTTGCCAAATAGTGTCAAAATTAATAAGGGGGAGGTGGTAGCATTATTTGAACCAGTACAGAAAGTAACAAGATGTGAAGAGCCAACTTCCGAGGATACAAGCAAGTTACCAATGGAGGTATTTCAGCAATTTGAGTCAACTTGGCAACATCTCACTCCAGAAGAATTTAGTAAAGCGAGAGAGTTTATAGAAGAGCAAAGTAATATCTTCGAAACTAGGAGTAGTTCGGGACGCACAAACCTTATTCAACATGCTATCAACACTGGCGATGCCCAACCGATAAGACAACCCCCAAGAAGACTACCAATGGCCAAGCAAGAAGAAGTTCACAATCTCATTAATAAAATGCTCAGCGACGGTGTTATTGAAGAGTCATCAAGTCCTTGGTCATCTCCTGTGGTGTTGGTCACTAAAAAGGATGGAAGTACTAGATAGATAGATAGGAAACTTAACGATGTGACCAAGAAAGATAGTTACCCACTGCCAAGAATAGACGACACATTAACAACATTGGCAGGATCATATTGGTTTTCTACTCTTGACCTGAAAAGTGTTGGAATCTTTGAAAGAGATAAAGAGAAGACTGCATTCTCTGCTGGAAGTGGACTTTATCAGTTTAATGTGATGCCATTTGGCCTGTGCAATGCCCCAGCTACATTTGAAAGACTAATGGAAGTCGTTCTACGAGGCCATACTTGGAAAACCTGCCTAGTCTTTTTGGATGATGTCATAGTAATGGGGAAATCATTTCAAGATCATCTAGATAATTTATGAGTA
Source organism: Aspidapion aeneum (assembly GCA_963576565.1). Classification (NCBI taxonomy): domain Eukaryota; kingdom Metazoa; phylum Arthropoda; class Insecta; order Coleoptera; family Brentidae; genus Aspidapion; species Aspidapion aeneum. The sequence continues at coordinate 67,629,712 of OY755042.1, read as the reverse complement.
TTTCAAGAATCAGGAACGCAAATCTTAAACTGAACTCAAAGAAATGTTTTCTGTTCCAAGAAAAAGTTGAGTTCCTGGGTCACGTCGTTTCCCGAGAAGGCATCCATACCGACGAAAAGAAATTACAAGCAATAAAAGAATGGCCTCAACCTCGTGACAAACATGAATTGAGAAGCTTTTTGGGTCTGTGTACATACTACAGACGATTTGTAGAAGGATTCGCCAAAATAGCGTCTCCATTACATAGACTTACAGAAGATAAAGCTTCTTACAAATGGAATACCGAATGTGACCAAGCATTTAGAAGACTAAAAGCAGCATTATGTTCTAGTCCGATTCTTGCATATCCCATTCCAAAAGGAAAATTCATATTAGATACTGATGCGAGCAACGATGGCATAGGAGCAGTACTCTCCCAAGTACAAGATGGAGAAGAACGGGTCATCGAATTTTTCAGCACGAAGCTATCCAAACCAGAGAGAAATTATTGTGTTACTAGAAAGGAGCTCCTAGCCATAGTTAAATCCATAGATCACTTTCACAAATATATCTACGGACAAGAGTTTCTGATTAGAACGGATCATGCTGCGTTACAGTGGCTCATGAAAATGAAACAACCTGAGGGGCAAGTCGCGAGATGGATAGAAAAGCTACAACAATACCATTATCAAATTAAGCACCGAGCGGGAAGGGTGCATAATAATGCAGATGCATTGTCTAGAAGACCTTGCCCTGAGGATTGTAAACATTGCAGGAAAATTGACCAGAAAGGAGGAATTACCTACGTGCGCCAGATAAAGTTAGAACCAGATGAAGAATGGATGTCGGCTTCGATTAGAACCACCCAACTTAACGACAAAGATGTAGGACCTATCTTGCGATTGAAAGAAGAAAACAAGCCACGACCATCATGGCAGGATATCGCAAACCAAGGGGTGATATTCAAATCACTGTGGGCACAATGGGATTCACTGATAGTAGAGGAAAACATCCTTAAACGTGCCTGGGAAAGTGCCGATGGCCTTACTGTGGTTAATCAAGTAGTGGTTCCTAGGAGCATGGTAGACAATATAATGGCCGAATGCCATGGTGGAAAATCAGGCGCGCACCTAGGCATAAATAAAACCATGGACAAAATTCGAAACCGATTTTATTGGGTCAATTACTTTCAAGATGTGAAAAACTGGTGCCGCCGATGTTCGACTTGTGCAGCCAGCCAGGGTCCCAAAACAAGGTCCAGAGGTCAAATGAAACAATATAACGTAGGTCTACCATTCGAACGCATTGCTATTGATGTGGCCGGACCATTTCCAGAAACTAAAAAAGGCAACAAATACATCCTTGTTGTCATGGATTACTTTAGCAAATGGCCAGAAGTTTTTGCTTTGCCTAACCAAGAGGCCACTACAGTTGCGGAAGTTCTGGTAAATGATGTTTTCAGCCGATTTGGCATTCCTTTGGAACTACATTCAGATCAAGGAAGAAACTTTGAATCGAAGCTCTTCCAGAATCTCTGTGACCTTTTAGGAATACATAAAACACGGACTACGGCTTTACATCCGCAGTCAGATGGCATGGTTGAAAGATTTAATAAAACAATAGAAGAACATCTGTGCAAAGTTGTTGATGAGCACCAAACAGATTGGGACCAATATATTCCATTGTTTTTGATGGCCTATAGAACCGCCATTCACAATATGACAGGAGCTACTCCATCTAGTATCCTGTTTGGTAGAGAACTGCGTTTACCATGTGATATCATGTTTGGTTCACCTGAAGAAGAACACTTAGAGGTTAATGACTATGTCGAACGTTTAAGGAAAAAGCTGCACGATTTCCATGAAGTGGTTAGAGAGCGAATAGAAATAGCCAGTGACCGCATGAAAGCGAGATATGACCTGAAAGCAAACTCTTCAGGGTTCAAAGAGAATGATCAAGTCTGGCTATACAATCCTCAACGCAAGAAAGGAAGATCACCTAAGTTGACACCACCATGGGAAGGGCCTTATAAAGTTGTTAAGAGAATTAATGATGTAGTCTACCGAATCCAGAAAAGCCCGAAGTCCAAGATGAAAGTTGTTCATCTAGACAGACTAAAACCTTACCTGGGAAATGTTGATCGAGGCGATCAAACCTGAAGAGGAGGATAGTGTTACAAATTTAAGTATTTAAATTTTATAGTTAGAATTTATTTAGGTTTAGTGTAGTATTAGGTTGACGTATTTTATGGTTGTATTCTTAATCTAGGTTTTAGTTGCGCTATCTGTGACAAACTGGTATGCGAAAGTCTAGAAAAGGGCTGGAATGAGTCCGAATCGAACAAGGATGGAAGGGTTCTCGAATAGTAGGCAGCCCTCATATATAAGGCCGGACGTCGTGCATCAGGCAGTCAGTCACAGATAACGTACTGTAGTGGTCGTGAGATATTAACACGAAGTTAATAGACCGATTATAGTAGTGAATTATTAGCAAGTTATTAGTATTTTTAAGTGCGTGTTTTTGTACATAATTTGTCGTATCGTTTTCAACAATTGCGAGTTTTAATTTGTCGTTGTGAACCCGTAACTATATATATATGTCGAATTTTCCAAGTCACTGGTGGTCCAGCTGATTTTTGTAAACAAAAGTTAGATCTGTTATAAACAACGCAACAACTAATATTTTTTGAATTTTTTGAAAACTAAGGCCATTTTTCTACTGTTTTCTAGTACATCCTTATAAAATGTAATTTTCTAGACGTATTGTCGTTATTTTTTTTAGCCCGCTTTATTTTTTATTACACAAAACTTGAACTATAAGTCAAACTGAATGTGATGGTTTAGTATCAAAGGTGAACCGAGGACTATTGGGTAGTAAACAAAGAGGTAGGTCAGCTGATAATTTTTGAAGCTGAAACGAACAGATTATTTTTTTCGAATTTTAGTTTTTGTGTAAAGAGAAATGAAGCGGGCTAAAAAAAATAACGACTGGTATGTCTGAAAAATATTATTTTATAAGAATAGACTACAAAATAGTACGAAAATTGCCTTAGTTTTCAAAAAAGTCAAAAAATATTAGTTGTTCATATCCAAGGACTATACACGTGTACAGTCCTTGGGATAGTGGCGAACCCCAACGATTATAAACACACAGGATTGCTTATTTCCATTTAACTCTATGTTAGCGTCGCTCAGCGAGACGAACAGTGTCTGCTTACTGTTTTCCATTTTTTCATTAATTTGACGGTGTGGTTGACCATTTAGGAGGTAAATCTGAGGGCACGACAGTGCCTCGCCAAGTTCACGCGCCGTACTATCTTTTCTTGAAACATTTCAGCCGATATTTGACTTATCTACAACTCTACTTCAGAATGAGCTAAGAATCTCAAACTTTGCACAGTCGTAGAGAGTTAACAATCCCTCCAAGTTTCATGGAATTCCCAAAAGTACTGAAGTAGTTACGAAATTTCAAAAAACGTCGAAATTGTCACTCACTCACTCATTTATCGATCATCAAAATTCTACTGTACTTCCAGACATGCTACAAAGCTGAAATTCGGCAGACTGATAGAAATTATGACCAAACCCCTGGAAAAAATCAAAAAACCTTAAAATTCTAATTTACTTCCTCCCCTATACATGTAAAGTTATGTAAAAGTAACATTGCCCACTTCCAGAAATGGCAGACTGATAGGAACTATGATAAAACTATAGAACAAAATTTTAAAACCCCAAAATTATAATTTACTTTCCTCCACTATAAATGTAAAGTAATGTAAAAGTAACATTGCCCACTTCCGGACACGCTAGAGAGCTGAACTTTGGAAGGCCGATAGTAACTATGATAAAACTATAGAAAAAAATTCTAATTTACTTCCCTCCCCTATAAATGTAAAGTTGTGTCATAGTAACAGTGTCCACTTCCAGAAACGCTAGAGAGCTGAACTTTGGAAGGCCGATAGTAACTATGATAAAACTATAGAAAAAAAATCTAATTTACTTCCCTCTCCAATAAATGTAAAGTTGTGTAAAGGTAACAGTGTCCACTTCCAGAAACGCTAGAGAGCTGAGCTTTGGAAGACTGATAGGAACTATGATAAAACTATTGGAAAAAATTTAAAAACACTAAGATTTTAATTTACTTTCCTTCCCTATAAATGTAAAGTTATGTATAATTAACATTGCCTACTTCCAGGAGCACTAGAGAGCTGAGCTTTAGAAGGCTGATAAGAACTATGATAAAACCATAGGAAAATACAAAAAAACTCAACAATTTTAATAAGGCATTGCAAAAGTTTTGAACAATATCCCGCCTATTTTACTACTTTAAAACTTAAACATTATCCAAATCCTTTAAAAAAGCAGTGAAATCATAACAAAAACATTTCATGTAAAAAAAGCCAAGTACGCGAAAGTGGTATTCCGTAAAAAGAATTGAGATAAAAGTAAAGCCAAGTACTACTAGGAAATTGAACGTAAAGAAGTTTGGCCCTCTTTCAGTGTAGAAATATAAATATATAATTCAAATCAAATCAAAAGTAGCTTTATTGTCAGTATATTGTCACGAATAAAGGTTGGCATGGGTTGGTTACAGGTAAATAGGGAGTTGGCTATGGGGGCGTTCATAACCGAACCCTTATTCGTTATTAACAATTTGTTTAAATGATACCGCGCCGGTCGAATCGATCTAACGGAGTTATTTCGATTCGAGCCGACGGAGATCTTTGTTTAAAAACTAAGGGATGCAGATTAAATAACACCTGTAGGGGGTTAAAAGATGTATTATAAAACTAAGACCCGAATAAATAATACAGCAAATGTTGGGGAGTTGGCTAAGGGGGCGACACCCGGACTTACCTGGAAACAACAGAATTTGCGGCCGGCTGGTTATCTAGGAACCCCAGTTCACGCCCAAATTGTCGTCAGTCGATTACGTCACTCGATGTGACCGCCCGCACTCCCTGGTCTTAACGTTCAGTATAAGGAAAAAAGCCGAAACTTTAGTTCCGCAAGGCGACGCCTCGCCCCGCGGTATTTAGTGGTCCCGAATCTCTGTCACCAAAAAAGCCCGGAAATATGCATTGCCCGCGAATTTATAAACTATTTGTGCCGAATTGCAATAATAGTTATTGACGTCAATCGATTTATATCGACTTATAGGTTGTTTCAAAAAGTTAATACATCTAGTAATTTATTAAGTTCCTTTTTAATTATTCGGGAAATATTGATTTAACTTTATGTTACGCGCCCTTCGTGACATCCCCCCCTTTACTTAAAAATCGCCCCCGATTTTGCCTCCATCGTTGGCCGTGGGTGTTGCCTCCTTTTAGCCAACAATTCTTAAATATGAAAAAAAAAATTTTTGGTCACCTTAGTCTACTACTTAAAAATTTGAACTATTATTACCTTACTTTTTACATTTCATTTTTGACTTATAAATTTCTATACTTATTTTTTCTACCTCTCCCACATGTTGTTGTTTACACGTTAACTTAATTAAATGCCCTATACCTTAAGATATTGTATACACTACCCCTCGCGTAAATTAAGTCACCCGCTTCTCGTATCTCAGTTAGGTATTCGGGCTCTTCTTACTATTTGCATCTCATTCTGTCCCGTACTTGTCTTCTATAACTTTGTTTTTCTTCTACTCAGATTCGTTGAGTGAAGAAAAAAATATTCTATCCATTTCTCATTCCTCCTACTGTCTTAGTTTGGGATTTCTTATGGATGATATTCGTGCGATTGTTGTGCTTTGTAGCACCTTTCGTGAAAACTCTGTCCATATCTATTATGTCCCGTACTTGTCTTCTATAACTTTGTTTTCTTCCACTCAGATTCGTTGAGCGAAGAAAAAAAAATATTCTACCCATTTCTCATCTCTCTTACTGTCTTAGTTTTTGGATTTCTTATGGATGATATTCGCATGATTGTTGTGCTTCGTAGCACCTTTCGTGAAAACTCTGTCCATATCTATTCTGTCCCGTACTTGTCTTTAGTTGAGCCCCTTGTATCCGTTTTGGTAGTTGGCTATCTACTCTATATTATATTTGTTTATTTGCTTTTACGATTCTGGTCACCCTAATCTATGTGTGGTGTTATTTGTCTCTTCCATGCCAAGGTTTACTACGTTCGGCCTTGGGCTGAAAGGGCTCGGACTCCCCTCAAGGGTTTGCCTGTTGTTTTCGTTACCCTTTATCCGGGGGCTTGCTCTCTTCTTGTCATTCGTTTTCGATGGTCATGGTCGGCTTTCTACCATTGTTCCGTCGATTTTTCCTTTTAAGTCTTTCTTCGCTCTGTGGCTACTCCTCTCATCTTTATTAATCTTATTTGCCGTAGTCTTGATGGCTATCATCATATTGCTGGTTTTTGTTTCCATGTTCATTCTTATCGATCTGGTATCTCTGTTTTCTTTTTGCCAAAGCCTAATTCGTTGTCTTTGCCAAGAGAAAACTTAATGTTGTAGAATTTACTACTGCTGTCTTAATTTCTTAATTTTCGTCTCTTTTAATTGTCTTGACCCTCGGGGTTTCGACTTTCTTATGTAAGTAGACCAAATCTAATGCGCGAGTTTCGGCCCTCGTGCCACTCGCGTTTTCTGTTATATTCTATCCCATTTTTGACAGGTTGGGTTTGATTTCCCTTCCTGTCCTTTATTTCTGTCATGCCTGCTTTGTCTAGTTTATTTGACGCATTTCCCCGTCGTGGTGTATTTTATTTTCTTCCCTTCCTTTCTGTGTACTAATTGGCTGTACACGAAAGAAAATCTTCTGCCACCTTACGCTTGGCCACGCTCCACTTCTGTACTGTCCTCCAAATACCCAACTTCATACATTCAGGGTCCCCCCTTTATTCGATCTTAAAAAACCCAATAACAAGTTATTTTTTATCTAATCCTAAGGACAACATGTGGGAGGTTCTACCCTTGTATGCTTGACATACTGTTTTACCCCCCTGTCTGGCAAGAAGTAAAAGTTAAGGAAAGCGTCATCTTTCGTGTGCGCTTTGTCTCCTTTTTTTTTCTCGTTTTCATTTTTTTTGTCCCCTTTTTCTCTTTACCCCGTTTTGTTTCTTTTATTTAAAAAAAACATATTTTTTTTGTTTTATCCCAGTGATACTTTTTAAAAAAATTTCATCAAAATTTTCTCATAAGTCTACGTCGTCTCAGGTTTTTTGTTAAATTCGCGATTTTGTTTGTAACTTAATGCTGCAATGTCAAGATTTTGTGATCCCGTCTTAGATTGCTGGTTTTACCACGTTCCTCTAAACGCTGGTACCTGCACTAGCGCTACTTGTACGCCATGTTTCGGGCCCGTGGCTCCTAGTTTGGATTTGCCGTCTATATTGTTTGTCTGTTGGTATGTCTTTGTTCTGTATCTTTCTTACAGTAACTCGTACTCCCTAACTGGTTACCCTTGTCTAGCCTAGTTTTTTCTATTATATTTCTATCATGATTTATGTTCTACTATATTTTTTGTTTATGCCTTATTGTTTTGCCTATAATTGCCGTAATGTTTTTTGCCTATATTATTTTTTTTGTGTAGTCTACCTCGTCTTCAGTCTACCACCTTCGATCGAGCTGCGGCTGTTTAGGTTAACCATTTTGTTTTGTTGGTCGCCCTTTTTTCTTTTTACTCTAATTATATTTAGAACCTTAAATTTGATTTTATAAAGTTTTATTTTTATTCTTATCGTTAGGTTATGTTTTCTTAAATTTTATTCTTATTCCTACTTAAGCAAAATTTTTCGAAATATCCTACATTTTTATTATTATTTTTAGTATCTATTTAATTTCTATTATTTTTCAGACCATTGCTTTTTTACTCTTCGTTTCGTCGAATGTATCTGAAAAATAAAAGAAAAATGTCATTTCGGTGGTTTGGGTTGTTTTCTGTTTGTTAATGTGTTTTCTCAAATATGGCGTCCCATATTGAAATCTACTTACTCCCTTTCAACATCTCCGACCACTAAAATAACGTATCTCTCTACCTACCTCTATTTCTATGTCTTATCTCTATTCTTTTCGTTAGATATCCGGACATCTTACCTCTTCTTTCCTATTGCCTAACTTATTCTTCTTATTGTATTTTACCCTTCTATCTTATTCTTCACTGCTTAAATATCACCTATAATACTAACCAGACACGTATTTCACTTTTCAGGATCAGTCTTTTAACAAACATTGTTTTGAACAACCCTACTTAAATATTAATCAGATAAAAATTTTGTTTAATTTCTTTTTTCTCTCTCTCTCTTTTCTAACTAGGTAAGTACCCTCAACCTTTTTACTTTGAATTCTCTAGGCGCCTTTCTCACATTTCCACGCCAATAACCTTGGCCTCTTCGCCACCTTCAATACTGCATCACTCTCTTTACTTGTTCTATCCTTTAAGACATAACACATGCATTGCATCCATCAAACTGAATTCATTACAGTTAACCTAGTGTCTCTCGATAATTTTTCCCGGACTTTTATAATCTCAATCTCAATGTGTGTGTTGAGTTCACTTACAAGAAATGGTTAATTTTTAAGAGTCAGACTCATTACAGAAGAATCACGTAGTGCCCAATTTTGGTAACGCATACCATTTCAGCCTTCTTACTACTTCAATTTATCAGCACTTGGAGTACCCCCTTTTTGGCGAGCATCCACAACTTACTGTTACAACCTCTGTGTCTCTAGCGCCTATTGCGATGAATCACTCTCACAAAGACCCTTTGGCCTTCTAATAACACAGTACTCTTCTTAAAAAACGCATTTCTTTTAACCAAGTCAAACTCATAACAAGAGATCACGGGGTTGCCATTTCGGTGCACTCGATTAAGCAGAACTCCTACCCGAGAAAAGATTACGATCTCTTCTCAGTTCCAATTTCAATTAGAAAGTCCTTTAGGTGTCACCTTTTTTGGTGGACACCCCTCTATACTCCTTCTTCCTTCTCGCCCTTTGCATCGATTTACTTCCCGATGGCCCATTTCGCCTTTCTTCTTTCTTCTTCCTCAAACCAGCTTTCTTACTATGTTCACAATAACAATATCTATTGGGTACTTTACCGTATAATAATCAAACTTTTACATTTCATGATGGATTCTAATATCTTTTTTCAGAATAGTTTTAACTTATATTTAGATGACTTTTCCTAAATCTTTTTATCCAACCAAATACGCATCATTTAATTACTTTATTTACTGATCCTGAAAAACTGCTTCCTTAGTGTACTATTAGTAGTTAGATTTTTTTTCTATTTACTCTCTTGAAAACCTATTCAATTATTATTATTCTTATCTAGCAAGTATTTTTTTCTACCACTTCATTATGGCGACAACCTTTTTTCCTTTTATTTTATAAAACTCTTCTTCAATTTATTTCATCAATATTTATCTAAAATACCTACTTACTTAATAGTTTATACATCTCTTTCTAAATTCAAGCACGGATAAATAATAGAAATTAAAGTTCTTAAGTTTATAATAAACGCCCACCGCGTGAAAATGTATTTTCCTTAAAAACCTGAACATGTTTTTATTTTTTCTATCTCACTTTCTTTTGTCAGCCACCCTATTAGACTCATTCACATCGGTTCAATACGGTCAGTAACCGACCCCGTCAATAATATCAGTAATTAAGAATGCTGTAAAAAAAATTAGCAATTGTTTTTTATTCATAACTGTTTTTTAACTTTATTTTGAATAAATAAACCTTTGTTGTGTAGGTCATGTATTTTTTCTTAGAATTGACATAAACAATATGTGTGGCGTTTACCCATGCATTTGCTAATTGTATCAAATTCCTAACGAGGTTAATTATAATAAAACAAAATTGCAAGCCTAGGGGTTTTCGTTTGTGACCTGCCAGTTATTATATACTTTAATAATTTTATTTAAGTAAAAATAATACTAAATGCAATGCGAAAAACGACTGCTACGCGAGTAGTACAGTTGTGCGGGTTCTGGAGCAATTGGTAACATGCCATCCACTTCGGAGTGGACCTGGTGCTGAAGAAGTGAACTTGGTATGACCTTGGGACTAAAAGAAGTGTGTAAGAAGTTGTGAGCAATGACGTAACAACCAGAGGCTGTTGAAAGGCCCTATTGGTCAATGAGTTAGGTGCCAATGCGCGAGTAGGTAAAACGGGGTGTTTTTTTAGTTTGAGCTTCACTAGGTTAGCCTGGTCTAGGTAAGTCTTAATGTGAAAAAGGCCTTAGGTAATTGTTGGTTAAAAAATAAAATAATTTGTAAAAATATTTGTTAAAATTAATCGGGATAGCCTGTTATTTTTTCTGTGTGTTAAAAAATAAAATAATTTCTAAAAAATGATTGCACGAGTATCTTGTTGGATAACCTTAGTGACCCCACACATGTTCTTATTTTATCTAATTAGCAAAAATATGATGCAACTTTTATAATAATTTTGTACACTGGGAGATGTTTATAGTTTATAGTAAGCATTTTTGATTGATATGATACATTTTGTCAAAATAAATTTTATATAAAATGAGTCAAAAAAGAGGATAGGGTATCAAAGAAAAACAATAAGTGATTTATTAAATAATATTTGGTAAGTCTTTTTATTGAAATAAAATAGTAAAAGAAAAATATAAAACTTAGTCAAACTTGATGTTATAATTATATTTCTGTTGAAAAATTCTGCATGCCAATTTTCTTGTTTCTGGGTATTTGATTGCAGATTCCAATAAACAAAATTTGCATATCCGAAACTTGTTTGGTACTTGTGCACGACACAGGATACATGGCTTTTGGATCTGAAAAAATAAGAAAATATACTTCAAATATTTTATTTTTAATTTATTTAATTTTAAACTTATATTAACGAGGAGAAGGAGATATTTGCTCATAGCAAAATAGGTCTTGTTCACCTCTTACTGCATAATATTTTTCTATGTTCTTATGATGTTCAATTGATTTCTTGCAAAAACAAAACATTTGCTTACAACTAGAACAAAGCCTAGTGCCAATATTGCAATGTGAATAGTTTTGACAGAAACAAACGTTTCTTTTACAGTAAACACATACATTTTTACTACTACTACTACTATTCATCTGGTCCAGAAACCCAAGTTGCTTGGTTGTCACACATTCTGCAGTCTTTTTTATGTTATTTTTCTTCTGCCATCCTTGTGGTGATGTTTTCTTTGTAGCTTGATAAATTTGTAGGTTGTCTTTTTCTGTTTTTTGATGTGATGATTTCTTGTTCATTGTTGTGGTGGTATCTCGGTTAGACTGAAATATAACAATTAAGAGGTAAGTATAATTTTTTACAGATTTTTGTTATTTATCATTTTTTTTTTCTTCTGGGTGTTAATTTTTTAGGTTGTTTACTTACCTAGTTTAATGAGTTCCTAGACACACACAGTGTCCGATATCTGAACAAGTTGAGAGGATTCTGTAGACTAGTTTAAATTTAAGATTTATTTAAGTTATTGGATAGCCCCATGGTGCTGTGTTGGTGGAGTGGGGTAATAGTTGACGTTTATCGTCAAAAGGACTTAAAGCAATCTTTTTTTGTTTGATTGTGTACACTTCGTGTTTGTGAGATCGGATCATGGTTTGAGAGATCTCTGTGATTTTATTTCTAAAAAGGCACTCAAGATAGTCATTAAATGTAATTTTTCTAAGTGAAGCCTTTTTACACCATTTGCTCTTTTACTAATATTTAAATTTAAACATTGTTCCTGAACCTCTGTTAATGAAAGGCCTTTCTGCTCAAGTTTAGTTTGAAGATTTTGCAAATCGCTCTTTTTTTCCAAAATCTTCACACTATACATTTTAGACCGTAATCCTACAAACTCTGTCATTATAGCACCATTATTTTCATCTTTCATGAGTCCCAAAACTTTTTTATTTTTTAATGGCATGTTAAAAATATTGTCTGGTGGGTAGTCAGATGTGTCAAATTTGTCAATGTCAGTTTTCATATGTTTGTATATATCATCAACATGTAGGTTATAAATTAAACTGTCTGTGTCCGTATATAGCAAAAGGGCTTTATCTCCAAAGTTCGTTTTAATATAGTTATAGTGAAATTCATAAAGAAAAGTTTTTGACAAGTCCAAAATTGTAAATCCTACATATATGGGCTTATTGAAAATAATGTTGTTTCTAGACATTTCAATAATAACCAAATCTTTATCAAATATGGTTAAACTATGAAAAGTAGGGTTTGAAATATAGAATTGTGCACCAAAACGACCCGACCATCGAGTTACCAACTTAACGTCCTTATATTTTCGAACATTCTCCATAGTCTTGCCAAATACTGAATTAATCATCAATTTGTAAAAGTTTTTCTCAAATTCATTTTTACTTTGCTGACGCATATGGATGTTTAATTCAATATAGGGTTTCAACCATTGAGACTGTTTAAATTTAAGGACTCTATGAATTTTTCTAATTTTTAAACCCAAACCAAGGACCTGTTTCAAGTTACGATAATGGATGATATATCGCTCTTTATTGTAAAGTGTAGTCATCAGTTTGGGTAGCTTACTTTTTAAGTTGGGTGGCACTCGATGTTCAGGGCAGACAGGAAGGTCTTTATGTATTTCAAATAGGTTAGCAGGGTATGAAATGTCTGCTTCAAAAATGTACCCTATGGGACTATCATCTGAAATGTTACATATATCCTCCTCAGTGAATAAATTGTTATGAACCCATTCAAAACCACCATAGGGCAATGGTAAAGTCATAGCTGTGCCATAAAGTGAATTGACGTCATAGTACATTAAATATGATGTTTCCTTATTGGGGTTGTATGACTCTCCCATGTACCTATTGTTGGCTTTGGCATATCTGTTTGAACACTGTGAAACTCCACCTCTTATACCTCTTTCTATAAACATGATTATATCAACATCAGTCAAAACTTGTAGCTCTATTTTACACTGTTTAAGCATGGCTGAAAAGGCCAATCCTGGACTGGTAAAATAATGAAGCGGATCAAGTTTATAGGTGGAGAGACAGATGTCACGGAACGAGCTCATTATTTCAGATAACAAAATTACATCAATTTTCATGTAAAAAAGCGCATATTCCAAAAGCGAATTAATATTAAAGGTGTTCCAAATTGTTTGTGCCCTTTTGTATTCATCATTTGAAACACCTTTTCCTTCCAAAGTACTATAAAATGCGTCTTTAGGAGGAAGAACAGTTTCATGTAGCTTTCCCCAAGAATCGAGATACTCATAGGGCAGGACACCCTTACGAGTAACTAATTTAAATTTTTCCTCTTCCTTATAAAAACTTTTTAAAATTGTCTTTTTGGAATCGTCTAAATATGAAGCTAGTTTGTCTAACGCGGAAGGCATAAACCGAAAAGAATCAATAAAACGAAAATTTACTTTGGTGCCTTCAATGTATTTAGTAAACGAAATATATTTTTCCTTGTTTACAGGGAGAAGTTGAATTCTACCCTCTACATCCTTTGCTAAAGATTTTATAAGGAAATGGCTATCATAACCAGATAGGTTGTGGAATACTACAGGAACACTGTGTGAATCATTAAAATTTAAATTACAACCCGGATGAGCCGCTCCCCTATATTTTCCCGTCAAGTGACAATGATCTAAATGTTTTCTGTCCCCCTCTTGAAAAGCCTTCTCACAGATATGACAATGGGTTGCATTATTAAAATCAAACTTTTCAACGGTTTTAAAGGAACCATATTTAAAAAAATGTTACTCAATTTTTCTGCTATTCTTTTCAGCTCATGAGTAAAACGTAAAATGCAATCATTTCCTACAATTTGATGATAATAGGAGAGCGAGTTATCATATGAACATTTCACATAATACCCAATCGCAAAGGGAATATGGTGTTGAATTTTTTGTGTATTCGATGGCGATGATGCACTTTTGTTATTGTTGTCAATTTTTTCCAACAAACATTCTAAATCAGCAAAAATTGTAAAAGGTACCTGCTCTTTATTTTTAAATTCTGTAAATTTCAAAATGTTGTCATTTGTCTTTGGTAGAGTTAGTTTGGTAAAATTTAAATTTTTACAATCTAAATAATGCTTTTGCAGCACTGCCTCAGAAACAAACCAATTTAAACATCTCACATCCCATTTTTTACTATTTTGTCTACCCACCTGACTTGATATAAGACGTGAAAGATTTTTTATTAGGACAAAGTGATAGATCCTTTTATTGGGCTGGAGAATTTTAAAATCTTCAGAATCTACATCTATCTCATTTTCACTATCAACTACATCATCATCAACACACGATAAAATTAATAAATTAATTCGTTTGGAAAAATCTGATTTGCTTAAACAGATAGGCAGGATTTCATTCTTTTCAACTCCAAAAACATTTATTGATAAATTATTAAGTTTCTCAAATTTTGAAATGTCTTTTAGTCGCATAGGAAATTCCAAACCTTCATAATTCAACCCCACCTGACTAAAATGAGGGTACGAGGAAGTTCTCTGCCCACTATGAGCAGCAGGGCCAATATTGCAATGTGAATAGTTTTGACAGAAACAAACGTTTCTTTTACAGTAAACACATACATTTTTACTACTACTACTACTATTCATCTGGTCCAGAAACCCAAGTTGCTTGGTTGTCACACATTCTGCAGTCTTTTTTATGTTATTTTTCTTCTGCCATCCTTGTGGTGATGTTTTCTTTGTAGCTTGATAAATTTGTAGGTTGTCTTTTTCTGAAGGAACCATATTTAAAAAAATGTTACTCAATTTTTCTGCTATTCTTTTCAGCTCATGAGTAAAACGTAAAATGCAATCATTTCCTACAATTTGATGATAATAGGAGAGCGAGTTATCATATGAACATTTCACATAATACCCAATCGCAAAGGGAATATGGTGTTGAATTTTTTGTGTATTCGATGGCGATGATGCACTTTTGTTATTGTTGTCAATTTTTTCCAACAAACATTCTAAATCAGCAAAAATTGTAAAAGGTACCTGCTCTTTATTTTTAAATTCTGTAAATTTCAAAATGTTGTCATTTGTCTTTGGTAGAGTTAGTTTGGTAAAATTTAAATTTTTACAATCTAAATAATGCTTTTGCAGCACTGCCTCAGAAACAAACCAATTTAAACATCTCACATCCCATTTTTTACTATTTTGTCTACCCACCTGACTTGATATAAGACGTGAAAGATTTTTTATTAGGACAAAGTGATAGATCCTTTTATTGGGCTGGAGAATTTTAAAATCTTCAGAATCTACATCTATCTCATTTTCACTATCAACTACATCATCATCAACACACGATAAAATTAATAAATTAATTCGTTTGGAAAAATCTGATTTGCTTAAACAGATAGGCAGGATTTCATTCTTTTCAACTCCAAAAACATTTATTGATAAATTATTAAGTTTCTCAAATTTTGAAATGTCTTTTAGTCGCATAGGAAATTCCAAACCTTCATAATTCAACCCCACCTGACTAAAATGAGGGTACGAGGAAGTTCTCTGCCCACTATGAGCAGCAGGGTGTAAAGCAGCCACAATAGACCAAAGAAAACAATAATTATCTTTATTTTGAATATTGATCACCCCCTTGGTGTTTTTAATCCACTGCGGTGACTCAACATAAGTTGAGTCACCACAGTTGATGGGGGTGTGTTTATTAATATTAACCTTGAGATGAAGAATTTCATACAGAGCCCAACCAGAATCTCGCTCTTGAAAATCCTCCATCTTGGTTAATATTTTTTGAGAAACGTTTTCCTCATACCATTTTTATAAATTTGTTGTTTGGTCTATTATACTGTTTCTCGTAGAAAAAGCCTTCACATCAGTTTGAGTATTACCTTCATGTAATTTAATAAAATTCCCCGAAAAAATGACATTAACTTTTAAAATTGAATGCTTAAGTGACTTTTTAATTTGACTTGAAAAACTCTTGAATGCCTTTTTAAAGAAAATCTTGGGGTCTTTAATGGTAAAATTAGTGATAATACCTGTTCTAATTCTACCACCAAAGCACGTTTCAACATCTTCCCAAACCAAATTTTTTTTGACCGACCTCACCCTATTAGTTTTGCCAAAATGAATTCTTTTTTTATTTTTTAGTAATATTAAATAATGTTTTAAAAGTGCCAAATTCGATTCTAATTTAGAAAAGTTTTGTACACAATCAAGTTTATTTTTTACACAACTTTTTACGGTTGAAATTAAATTTAGAAGAAAAACTATCCAATAATTAAATTCCTCTTTTGTTTTCACCAGTCTACTCACCTGTTCAACCTTTTTTACAGACTCAGACACCAACACATCAAAACTTTGGGAACTCATTTTTTCTATAATATTCAACTGTGCAAGATATGTTATGAACAACGGTCTTTGTCAGAATGAATTCATACGTTGTCAAAATATAATTAAATATTGGTTTGATAAGAAAGTTCTTCTTGAATACGAGGGAAATTTTTAAAGTAACAAATGTAAGAAAGCATAGCACATGTTGCCAGATTCACAATAACCTAACTTTTTTAACAGTTGGATGGTATTGATTGTGCATAGAATTGCTGTCAAAAAGACATTTGAGTTTAATTTTAAACGCTCGGAATTTAGTTAGCAAAACTTTTCATTTTCACTTGTATAGTTAAAGACTGGAAAATTCCATAACAAACACATGACTGACGTATGATTTAATACAATGTAACCAACGCCACTAGTCTGTAAAAATGAACATTTTTTTTATTCAAATCAAAACATAATGTTTAGTAAATTTTATAAAAATGTATTATTTAGCAAAAATGTGTTTTTTATATTTAAACTAAAACATATTGGTCAGCACTTTTTAGGTGTAGTCATAGGCGACGCTATTTTAATATTGTATATATATATATTTAATTAATTTAAACCAACAAAAATAATTTGACTGCTTTAAAAGTCACGTGATATGTCAAAATAGTAAAATATGACTTTGTAACCTAAAATTCAATATATTAGGGACTTATTGTAATAAAGCTTAGATTTATTAGTGTCTGTCTTTATTTCAAAAAAAAACAATTTTGAGAGATCAGTTGTTAGTTTTCTATATAATACTGTCACAATACGGCCAAGCAGTATTAAATCCATTTATAGTAATAAGTCCCTATTACAGACCGATTCATCATTTTTGAAACAACTTTTGACAGTTATCAGCTGTTTCCCATAACAAATAGCATAGGCCAACAAAAAAAGTTACAAAAAGTTGTACTAAAATGTAAAGGATGCAGCTAGTCTATAGAAGTATCGCTGTCATCTTGGTTATAAGAAAAACTATCTCCCCACACCAAAATTTTAACTAATGATACGCCTATGGATAAGTGAAAACATGGTTTTGATAAGTGGTCAATGTAGTGCTATGTCAGCTAAAAATTGGTTATATATACCAAAAATTTTGAACTAGAAATCATCTGAAACAGTTTATTAACATATAATAAAAAAATTATAAAATAAAAATGGCAAACAAACCATCGACTTTGATTGTGTATTCATTAGATCGCATTAACTGTCCACCGAAAATGGTCTATGTGTGTGTAAAGAATTTGTTCAGGTAAGTTTTGTTATTATTTGTTAAAACTTTAACTTATAAAAAAAACAAAAAATATATATTATATTTTAATATATTTTTTATTTTTTAATATATTTTATATATACGGTTTTTTTTTGTTAAGAGATTTGTTGTTTTTTAATAAACTTCAGAAGAGATTTATTTTTGATACATTTTGATATAGGTAGTTTTATAACAAATTTTTTTAAATATTTTAAAGTTAACAGGACCTATTATTTTATATTATGCTTTTGATGTGTTTTTATTTTACATATTATATTAGGTTATTAATTTTTTTTTATTGTTTTTGCTTTCAGCTATGGAGTGGAACGAATCGAAATGAAGGGTGAAAAAGTATTTGTCAAGTTGTCATACACCTCAAAACAGGAGACATTAATTCAAAAGTTTGCTAGATTGCCTGTGAAATTCTATAAGATACAGGCAGATGATGAGGAGGAGTATTTATTATTAGAAAAGGCAAGCAAAAAATATGGGATAAATTTACATCAGACCAAGGATGAGCCTGAAACCATGCTTCCTCCTCCTCCACCGCCTGTTGCAGCAGCTGTTGGGAAGAAGATGACTTCACCTAGAAGAAAAAGAGCGATGGCGACCACATCATCATCATCATCATCCATCAATGAGATGGATATATTATCGCAGGCGATTTCATTGGGATGATGATGTTCACTTTGAGGAGTCACAAAAGTGGTAATTTTAGTTAGAGTAGTAGTTAAAGGATGTATAATATAAATAAATAAATAAATAAAAGGTTAAAACTGAATATGCTTTTTATTTAAATACCATCTATTTAACAAAATTACATTTTCTCTAGCACAATTTAAATAATTATTATTATGCATTTCACAGTGAAACTTATCATTACAATAATTTTTTAATTTTTTAATATTGGGACATCCCAAGTCATATAAATCTACAACATTATTATTAACTAAATTACATAACCAAACTTTTTTTTCATTTCCTTTTACAAACACAGTTTCATTTTGAATTAAATCCTTAATAAATAAAGCGAGGTTTTCAAATGGTAAATAACTAAAATCAAAAGTGTCCCAATTTATACCATGAAGTTTGTTTGTATTCCATTCAGCTTGATGTTTAAAGTCTTGATGTAACCAGATGGACTTCATAGGTAAATTAACGATATGGTGCCGAACTTCATTAGTATGGGTGTTTAATATAGCTATTTCCTTACATATAAATTTAGTGTCTTTGTACTGGAAACCTTGCACATCCAAAATAAACATTTTTTTTTCTTTAAACTACCCTTACGGTACTGGTTAGAGGGTTGTATTTCACAAGTCGATCGTGCAATATTAAACAGTAGGCTATAGTTTTATCAGGTACAGCTTTTTTCGTTTCAAACTCAATTCTAATGTCAACTGCACCACCTTTGAGCACGTCTTCACTCTGTCGAGAGCAGTCGATAACTACCAGTGGAGCATCATTTTTAAAGCTTATCGGGTGAAAGCAAGGTTCGCTTTGATCGTGGTAATAATAGGATTTTTGAAACTGGGCATACATTTCATATAGAATAGCATACTGATTGTTATCAAAATCCAAATTTAAGTTATCATATGGAAAAACTTCAGAGTTTAAATAAACTTTTAGGTTCGTTAATGATAAGTGGTCAAAACGGCTCATATTTTTACTAAACAAGTTTTTTCTATCTGTCTGAAATCCAATAATAATGAAACGTGGTGTCTCCAGTTGATTTGAAGTTTTCACTGCCCATGTGTGATTAGTTGTAGTTTGAAGTTGTGGATACTCATGCAATTCCCAACTTCGAAAACTAATATTGAGATCTCTGTTACCCTCTAAATACTTGTAAAGGCGCAATTTTTGATCATCTGACACTCTAACATGTGGAATTTTCCAATGAACTTTATTTAACACCACCTTATATTTTTCTTTTTTATCCTCAGTTTCAATTAAAGCGTTTAAATCGGAATTGCTGCGAATCAACACAAGTTCTTGTCGTACATTTAAAATAATCTTATGATGGTCCTCAAATACCCCCATAAGGGTTTTTAGGGGTAAACATATATTGAAATTACCGGAACCATCTAATATAGGTGGATTTTCTTTAAGTGTCCAACCAGCATTTTGAAGGGTGTTACCATCACTTTCCTTGAATGAGCAGTAACCTTTTATTGTTGATGTAATCCCAGGATTTCTAACACGGTCCACAATCACCCCTCCTAACTCATAACGAATTTCATCAAATAAATGTGCTAAACCATTGTTTGCAAAGTGCACATTAGTGCTGGCAGTATTGTCATCTTTCAGTACTTTTCCTTCAAGGTAAAGAACACTTTGACTAGGCAGGGTATAGATGTCTTGAGTTTGTATCGGAATTCGAATTTCATCATTGTTGTTTAAGGTGGTTGAAGCATATGGTTGATGAGTGTGTAGTTGGTAACTCACAATCGAATTATCATAGAGCACGTTTTCACCCACTCTTAGAATGTTACGACTCATTTTTTTCAAAACACTTTAAACTACACCACACTGAAAAAAATATTCTTCTTATACCACAACTGACACGTACTTTTAAATTATACCAAAATTTCTTAAGTCTTTTGCCTATGATGGTAGTTATTGTCCTTTTAGTTTAAATCCTAAAGATACTAAAAAAGCTCTATTTTCAGGTGTTAGCTCTTTGACTAGCTGTTTATTACTAAATGGTGGTACACTATCAATCTTCTTCTTATAAATTTTATTACTTTCCTCTAAGGCGGTAATTTCTTCATAAGGAATACCAAAAGTATTATGGTTATACAAAAACACCATTTTTAAACGGATTTTTTTAGATGCAGTCTAATCGTGACCACTTCTCCACGAAAATTGATGGGTTTTCCATCTTGGTCAGTTATTTTAAGTAAAATATCATCAATATAATGAGTGCTGATTGGTAGATATATCACATTTGAGGGTCTTTCTATAGTTTTATACCCTGGAGGAGAAGAGGGGTAAAACATGTGTAACATGTGCACTGCTTTTCCGTTATTATAAGAGTTTATAACCAAGTTGCACTCAACACATATAGCATTCACTTTTAATATATCAACCGGATTTTCAGATATATGTTTTTTATCGGCCTCTAGAGTTTTTCCTGCAAATCCTAGTAAACTTCCAATGGAATTTTCCTTTTCAAAATTAATCTTTTTATTGCATATAACCTCACACTGTAAGGTATTATGGTTAGCTGTTATACTTATTTCAAATTGTTCCTCCTTTAAAGTTTGCTTTGAGTATTTATTTAGGAAATCGTTCAGGTCCTTAATTTCGTATGACCCCTCAGGTATTTTTATAATTTTATCATCATTAAAACAAAATAAATTATTTGAACTATCCACATTCGGTATTGAGTTGTAACTTTCGAAATTAATGAGCCCCAAATCATATTGCTCAAGCTCGTTTAGCACTATAGGTGGATAGATGTTTGCTGAAAGGAGTGATGATTTTCCGGATAAGGTAAAGGTGTAGGACATGTTTACTATATAGCGGTTCACTGATAAATGAAAAACCATATAGTTTAGTAGACGTTTTTTATTAACCCTTAAAGTAATACAAAAAACTTAAACACAAGTGTCCACATTTTACAGAATCATAAGTCTGGTAGGGGTTATAATTATACAGTATTTTTGAGTCACCATTAGAACTAAAGTATCTTACAGATTCTATAGGAGGTCGTAAATTACCAAAACTATCAAAATAGTGTACATTATTTTTAATTTTCTTATAACAAGTCCAATGACTTCCTGGTCCTCTGCTACTATCTAAATTAATTATCCCCGACTCAAATTTATGTATCTTTGAGGGTAGTTCATCTCTCATAAACACACCTCTAAAATGTTTAATTTTTAACAGCTTTGTATACTTTTTTAGGTCAATATTTGTAAGAGCTCGCTGTGGTAGTGAAATCGGTAAAGTTTTCTTGAAAAACTTTAGGTTTTTGTTTTTTGACATCCACCTTTGTGTAAAAAAAGACCCATTCCTAGTTTATATGGTTTGAGAAATAATCCTTTACCCATAGCAATGGACTCCATACTTTGGTTATGTCGTTGAGCCTCTTGCAATTGTTGATTTGCAGATTTAGCAGCATTAATGGCTTTCACTATTCCTGCGGTGCCGCTGCTTAAAGTACCAAGGGCAGAGAGAGTCGCCATGATTGGTATTAGAGGCAAAAAACCACCCTTTTTTGGTAGTTTCATTATTCGTGCAGGTCGTACTTTTCCTTTGTTTTTTTCCGCTGTCTTGAGAGCAACTTTAACTGCAGTTTCAAAGTCTTCTGGTTTTCGTTGTTTTAATCTATCCTTTATCTTTTTTGTTGCTTGACTGAAACTCAATGTTTTGATTTTTTTCTTTACAATTCGTGCCCTCTTTCTTTTAAAAGTTGATGTTTTTCTACTTTTTATGGGTTTTCTTGATTTTCTCGTTTTACTCATTTTTTAAGAATGATGTTACTACCTTGAAAGTTTACACAAGAATGAAAGCAACTGATATGTGTGTTTGAAGGTGTTTAAGATTTATATAACTTTTGGTTTTTTAATGTTGCTATGCATATTGTCATTTTCTTCACCATCAATGCTTAGTCTCCGCTTTAGTGACTTCTGCTCCAATGATCCTTCACTCAAAACAGCAGTTGTGTCGGTTTTTGGTAATTTAAAGGGAACATCAACCGAATCGCTTAACTTTCTCTTTCTTTTGACTTTTAAAAATTTTGGTAATTTAAAAGGAATATCCACCGAGTCGCTTAACTTTCTCTTTCTTTTGATTCTTAACAATGTTGGTTCTTTATATAAAGGGGGTGAATTAGTTTCCATAGCTTCTGTTTCAGGTTCATCTTTTTTTACTTTTTTTAACCGTGATTTTCTTGGTTTAGATAATGATGATTTTCTCGTTGTTTGTGATGGATTTTTAATTTGACCCTCTAGAGTTTCAAGAGAGCCTAAATAATTTTTTGTCATCTTTATCCCACGTTGAATCATATTTAGGCACTGACGCACTGCCTTTAAACGTGGCACTTGATCACTTTTTGATAAATTATTTACCATACCCATCCCTAGTTTTAGCTTGGTACCCATAGCAGCAGCCACACCAGAAGCAGCCAGTTTTTCATACAAGCCTGAATCCGTTGCTCGCATCCGTTCTAAAGCTTTTCTCATTAAAACTTTATCTGCCTCATGACGGTCGGTCAACTCCATATTAGTTGAATAGGAAATGTCATGATCTTTGCATGCTCTATCAAGCTGGTTAATACCTTTATCCCCTCTGGCTAAACGTTTCTCTAGCTTAGTCCCAGGTCCACAATAAGAAAACCCTGGGATATGCATTTCGAAGGGCAGATTATTTATAGCACTGTTTAACAACCCTTGCCCTTTAACGTTTGAACTAACATAGTACTTCATAGCGTTTCACTTAAGACTAAATAAAAACCAGGGTCTTTACTTTTTTTTATACATTACCAGTTCAACAGTGTTAAGTTGACATAATATTTCTATAGAAAATGAAAAAGATTGTTAAACAAAAAGTGCGTTTAGAAGTTAAAAACCATGATAATAATGCAAGTACTACATCAAGACATGGTTTCCTGTTTCCATCATCTATTAGATGTCTTATTGTGGGCCCATCAAACTGTGGAAAAACCAACCTTATATTGAGCCTTTTGGAACATTCAAACGGTTTAAAGTTTAAAAATGTGTATGTGTATTCAAAAAGTCTATACCAGCCAAAGTATTTATATTTAGAGAATCTATTAAAACCCATTAAAGAAATAGGGTACTATGCTTACAACAGTAGCGAAAATATAATTCCTCCATCAGAAGCAAATCCGTTTTCCATTTTCATATTTGATGACGGCCTGCGATAAACAAGATGTGATGCGTGACTACTTTAGTATGGGTCGACATAATAATATTGACAGTTTCTATCTCTCTCAAACATATGCAAAAATACCTAAACATTTAATAAGAGACAATGCCAACGTTTTAATTTTATTCAAACAAGATTTACTAAATGTAAAACATATATACACCAACCATATTGGCACTGATATGACATTTGATGAATTTCAAAAGATGTGTGCATATTGCTGGAAAAAACCGTATGATTTTTTGACAATTTTTAAAGATTGTGATATTGATAAGGGAATCGTTTTGATAACTTTATATATCTTTAGATTCAAATACTGCTTAGTGTTAATAGTTTTGACACACTTGTAGAGATAACATAGATAAAAATGTCAGAAGAAAACATAAAAATTGTTAGTGGTGGTGAAAAGAACTTAAAGAAAAAATTAATTATTATATTATTTAGGCACTGACGCACTGCCTTTAAACGTGGCACTTGATCACTTTTTGATAAATTATTTACCATACCCATCCCTAGGTTTAGCTTGGTACCCATAGCAGCAGCCACACCAGAAGCAGCCAGTTTTTCATACAAGCCTGAATCCGTTGCTCGCATCCGTTCTAAAGCTTTTCTCATTAAAACTTTATCTGCCTCATGACGGTCGGTCAACTCCATATTAGTTGAATAGGAAATGTCATGATCTTTGCATGCTCTATCAAGCTGGTTAATACCTTTATCCCCTCTGGCTAAACGTTTCTCTAGCTTAGTCCCAGGTCCACAATAAGAAAACCCTGGGATATGCATTTCGAAGGGCAGATTATTTATAGCACTGTTTAACAACCCTTGCCCTTTAACGTTTGAACTAACATAGTACTTCATAGCGTTTCACTTAAGACTAAATAAAAACCAGGGTCTTTACTTTTTTTTATACATTACCAGTTCAACAGTGTTAAGTTGACATAATATTTCTATAGAAAATGAAAAAGATTGTTAAACAAAAAGTGCGTTTAGAAGTTAAAAACCATGATATTAATGCAAGTACTACATCAAGACATGGTTTCCTGTTTCCATCATCTATTAGTTGTCTTATTGTGGGCCCATCAAACTGTGGAAAAACCAACCTTATATTGAGCCTTTTGGAACATTCAAACGGTTTAAAGTTTAAAAATGTGTATGTGTATTCAAAAAGTCTATACCAGCCAAAGTATTTATATTTAGAGAATCTATTAAAACCCATTAAAGAAATAGGGTACTATGCTTACAACAGTAGCGAAAATATAATTCCTCCATCAGAAGCAAATCCGTTTTCCATTTTCATATTTGATGACGGCCTGCGATAAACAAGATGTGATGCGTGACTACTTTAGTATGGGTCGACATAATAATATTGACAGTTTCTATCTCTCTCAAACATATGCAAAAATACCTAAACATTTAATAAGAGACAATGCCAACGTTTTAATTTTATTCAAACAAGATTTACTAAATGTAAAACATATATACACCAACCATATTGGCACTGATATGACATTTGATGAATTTCAAAAGATGTGTGCATATTGCTGGAAAAAACCGTATGATTTTTTGACAATTTTTAAAGATTGTGATATTGATAAGGGAATCGTTTTGATAACTTTATATATCTTTAGATTCAAATACTGCTTAGTGTTAATAGTTTTGACACACTTGTAGAGATAACATAGATAAAAATGTCAGAAGAAAACATAAAAATTGTTAGTGGTGGTGAAAAAAACTTAAAGAAAAAATTAATTTCTAAAAGAAAAATAATACGTGAGAAATTAAATTTGTTAAAACAGGGTCAGATTTCACAGGCTAACCTATTTCAACCCATTACAAAACATTTGGAAAATATTGAATCTAGTTTAACCGATAAAAAGCCTCCGAAACTGGTCAATATACCTTCATTATCACCCAGATTGACAACTCCTCAAAAAATCAGGCAAGAAAACGAAAAACAACAACAAGAAAAACAGGAAGAACTTGAAGATCTGCAAACTTCATCGCTTTTTCATAAGAATTTTGATAATAACAGTGTAGAAGAAGATGAAAAACAGATGCATGAACCAAGTGTTTACATGCAAGACTTATTCCAGTCAACTCCTCGAAATCCAAATCCTACAACACCGACAACCGAAAAGAGAGCTAAACGAAAATTAAATTTTTCTCTAAGTGCTAGAAAACTAAATAAGCCCAGTGGTTACTTTTTGAGAAAAGCAGTGTTAAAAGATGCAGCAGAGAACTTTACACAGAATGAGGCTAAAAAGCAAGAAGCGTTTGAAAACGGACGACTTAGAGACTTGATGAATAAATCTGAGAATGACTACTACAGTCAGTTTCATCCTTCACTTGCAAGCTATATTAAAGAATTTTTAGATGATCCATCCACCGGGCCTTCTGACCCACAAAATTATTTTTCCAAGTTTCGTGTAAGGCGAGATGATATTGACAATTTTTATATTGGTGATTCGAAAATTGATTTTGATGGAGCTGATTTAATTATAAAAGGTAAACGCTATAAAGGTACACACGGTTTGTACAAATTACTCTTTCGAAAAAATATGCCTACAAAGTATACCCAAGATGATGCAGACGCCTTTAGAGACATTATTGAACACACCTATGCAAACAGAAAACATCATAAGGCCTCTGGAGATGTGATCACTGATAGCTACTCAACCAAATTTAAGAAACTGTTTAGTGACATATATAAAGGTGGAAATCTAGAGGAGGAGATGGAGTACTCCGATAGTCCTATAGAGTACGTGTACTGGGATAATCCCAATGAACTTGTAGAACGGTTACGTTTATTATTAGCATCTCAGACAGCTGGCAACACAGGTCACACAAACGAAATCTATGCTATAGTTGAGGAGCTTCAAGAAGCTAATATTATTGAGAAGAGAGATGGTTAATAATTTTATTACAGATGTTAAACGAGAAGTAGTTAGTGAAATACACAAACCGGCTAGAATTAATTTTTTACGGCGTAGAGTGATTGCGAAATCACTAAATGATCTATTTCAAGCAGATCTTGTGGAGATGATACCGTACGCAAACGAAAACAAAGGTTTTAAATACATTTTAGTGGTTATTAATTGTTTCTCAAAATATGTTTGGGCCTTTCCATTAAAAACAAAAACTGGAGAAGAAGTGTCGAAAGCTATAGAAAAAGTGTTTAAGGGACAGGTGCCACTTCATCTTCAAACCGATCATGGGAAAGAGTTTTACAATTCGACTATGACAAAACTGTTGAAAAGATACAATGTCAAACACTATAGTTCATTTAGTGAAAAAAAGGCTCAAATTGTTGAGAGGGTAAACCGAACCCTTAAAAACCTAATGTGGAAAGAATTTAACTATCAAGGATCTTACAAATGGTATGATATCCTACCAAAGATTGTTTAAATTTATAACAATCGAAAACATCGAACTATAGGGATGAAACCCTCAGAGGTGCGACAAAAACATGAAAAACTATTGCTCAAAACGGTCTATAATCATATAAAGATGACATTTAAACCAAAATACAAGGTTGGTGACCATGTTCGCATTTCAAAACTACGAGGTGTGTTTGATAAGAAATACATGCCAAATTGGTCTACTGAAATTTTTACTGTTAAGAAAATTCAGCTCACCAACCCAGTAACATACCTATTGGAGGATGCTAGTAAAAATGAAATTAAGGGAGGATTCTATGAACTTCAGCTGCAAAAAGTAAAATATTCTGATATATATTTAGTAGAAAAAGTTTTGAAACGTGCCAAAAATAGGTGTTTGTAAAGTGGTTAGGATTTGATAATAAACATAATAGCTGAATAGATAAAAGTAATGTTGCTTAGTACTAAATAAAGAAAAACATATAAAACTTATTGGTGTATTTTATTTACTAATTTTCTTAAAATATAATTACATTTAGAATAAATATTTAATGGGAACAACCATCCTCTAATTATAGCAGTTACTAAATAACTAAAATGAGCCACCCATTAAATGATATTCTAAAATTTGATGGGTTATTATACAGCTTTGAAGTACCATTTAACTGTTTCTTCCCATTTCGAATATTAGTTGACTCTTCCATTTGCTCCTCTTCATAAATTCTCCCCTCTTCGGGTTTAATATGTTTTTGACGCATCTCTTCAAAAAACTCTGGAGAGAGATGTGTTTGATACTTTAATAAGTATTCCCAGTCGATGCGCCATTCATTTTCTCTTATAAAATTTTCAGACATCCGTTGATAACGACAAAGAAAAGGCCAATAGAGTTCGCTTTTAAACATATGCGTAAAAGCTTCGCTTAAATTTTGATATCTAGACACATTGGGCCAATGCATCTTATTAATATTCAGTTCACATGGTCACAAAACCATCCAATAAAGTCCTCTGTAATAACTGCTGACGCAGAGATCTCATCCCACACTTTATTAATACTATTATTTTCAACCATCTTTAAAAGCGTTCTTTCTGAAAGTAAGAGTTTCAACTTATAAATCCCCCTATTTATAGGTTGAAGTAAAAGTAACCTTTGATACTTCTTTTTAACCACGATAGCCTTGTTAAATATATTTCTTAACTTCTTCGTTTTTCTTCTGTTCACAAGAACTGTGTTTTGTTACAATCCAATCAGCAGGTCGATGTGGATTTCCTTTGGTACAATAGATGCAACGGGGTTTTTTTATTTTTGGTTTAATCCACTCATAGGTTGGTAACATTGTATTTGGTTGACTTAAAAAAAAAAACACCAAGCTTTGATGATCTACACTGTTCAACGGTTGACTATAAAATAACCAACGCAGTAAGTTCAATCGTTTTAGCATAGATGAAATAATCCTTTATCTACATCTACAGTTTTAGATAAATCAGTTTTTCTGTGTCTGTCGTAGCGATAGGTTGTGCGTGTGAAATGAGAAAATGTTCCCAACCACTAACAATTTATCATAATTTTCGCTGTGATAAATGTGGAAGAGTAGACATAGTTAAAATAAGCACAGGCAACAAAATTGCTTCATATTTGTGTGATATTTGTAGAAATACAAGTCCAGGAAAAAACCAAGGAAATATTTTCCGAAATACAACAACGAGACGTGGTAAATTAAAATTTAGAACACAGTAAGATGGACTTTCAATATAATTATTGGTCATCTAAAATTGACTTTGAACTAGAAGAACTTTTAGAAGAGAAAAGTTATGAAAATATTTATAAATGGTTAGCAGAATGGATATATTTTGGGTTTGAGTCGTGCAGATACATCATTGAGGAAAAACTACCAACAGTATACCCATTATTACCTAAAATATGGAAACGTAAATTAACAGAGGCAGCGCTGGAATATACGAAAATATATCCAAACTATAACGCGAAAAAACATCTTCAATCAATTATTTTTAAATTTGATGGTCGAGATGAGTGTGGTTTATATGATATATATGAATAAAAATATATGGTATATATGAATAAAAATATATAATTAAAACATACTTTGAGTTTTTTATTTTAGCATTATTTACTTTGAGACATCCTGTACAGCATAAGTAACCAGCTCTATTAGATAAAACAGGAACGTGTGTGGGTCATAAGGTTATACTATAACTGCATAAACAATGATAAGAGATACACAAACAATCCCGATTAATTTTAACAAATATTTTTAGAAATTATTTTATTTTTTAACCAACAATTACCAAAGGCCTTTTTCACATTAAGACTTACCTAGACCAGGCTAACCTAGTGAAGCTCAAACTAAAAAAACACCCCGTTTTACCTACTCGCGCATTGGCACCTAACTCATTGACCAATAGGGCCTTTCAACAGCCTCTGGTTGTTACGTCATTGCTCACAACTTCTTACACACTTCTTTTAGTCCCAAGGTCATACCAAGTTCACTTCTTCAGCAGCAGGTCATCCACTTCGGAGAAGTGGATGGCATGTTACCAATTGCTCCAGAACCCGCACAACTGTACTACTTACGCGTATAATTAAATTTAAACTCACTTATTTGTAGTCTTGTCAGTATGTCTGTATTTCATACAACTCAAAAACTATTTGACCGATTCTACTCAAATGAATTTTTTTTCTGCAAGACTTGGGGAACAACTGTCATACGGAAACTAACATACTAGCTCTGTTAGTTTCTCCTCACATCCAAAGTTCCGCTACTGCCTGCCGTAGACTATATTTCGTGGAGTTACTCCTTACATTACCTGCTGTACAGGTGCCTCGGCGGCAATTCTGGCATCTTACCGGACGCCTGCTTTCTTCTTTCAGGATAAATGTGTCCCTTCCTGTATCTTTGCATCTTGCCTTAACCCTTTTTTCGGTGGTGCCCATTCTGTAGCTTTTGCTATTCCCTTTATTTCGTCCACTTCCCTTCTGGATGCGCGTACCTAGTATTTTTTGACACCACCTAAGGCCTCCATTGGTCCAAATGACTTTTGACCTCTTATGGTAGAACACCACTGTGTTCTTGTTTATTGATCCCAGACTTTGGGACCTGTATTATTTTAAAATCTTCTGTATTTAAAATATCTTTGGCTCGCTGCGGCGAAACTTTTGCCACTGCTTCAAGTCAATTTTTTGCAATAAGCGTCCCGATTTTTCCTCGGGAATTCCTTCTTTCCTCCTAAATTTTTTCAGTTGCTTGGAAACGCTCCTTTTGGGCTCCTTGTAGCTTACTATTTGCTTTGTCGGGCCGAGTTCTCCTCGTTTCTCGACTAGCTCTCTTCTTCTTAAGTCCCGTTTTTCCCTCAGGACTCTTTTTTCTGCAACACTCCGTTTGCTTTCTCCGCCTTATTAGCCTAGTTTGCGTTCTCGTCAGCGTTGCTTTTCAAGTTCCTAATATCCTTTAGAACTCCTTTATACCTTCTGCAGCATTGGCTCTTTTTCTTCTAAATTCTTCTTACTCTCATTATTAAATACATAACATCCCTTTTTCTCCGGAATTCGTGTTTTAGTCAACACGTCTGTCCTTCAGGACTCCTCTAAATTATCCTTCTTCTTCCTATTTAATCGTTAAACTCCATTTTCCTTCGGAGTTCACGTTTACGTCCCGACGTCCTACACGTCTGTTCTGCCCCATAGGCCTCCCTTTTCTTCTTTAATTTCGCTTCCTGAGACCCTAATGTCCTTCAGGACTCCTCTAAATTATCCTTCTCTCTTCCTGTTTAATCGTTAAACTCCATTTTCCTTCGGAGTTCACGTTTACGTCACGACGTCCTACACGTCTGTTCTGCCGCATAGGCCGCCCTTTTCTTCTTTAATTTCGCTTCCTGAGACCATAATATCCTTCAGGACTCCTCTAAATTATCCTTCTCTCTTCCTGTTTAATCGTTAAACTCCATTTTCCTTCGGAGTTCACGTTTACGTCACGACGTCCTACACGTCTGTTCTGCCCCATAGGCCTCCTTTTTCTTCTTTAATTTGGCGTCCTGAGACCCTAATATCCTTCAGGACTCCTCTAAATTATCCTTCTCTCTTCCTGTTTAATCGGTAAACTCCAGTTTCCTTCGGAGTTCACATTTACGTCACGACGTCCTACACGTCTGTTCTGCCCCATAGGCCTTCTTTTTCTTCTTTAATTTGGCTTCCTGAGACCCTAATTTCCTTCAGGACTCCTCTAAATTATCCTTCTCTCTCTTCCTATTTAATCATTAAACTTCAGTTTCCTTCGGAGTTCACATTTACGTCACGGCGTCCTGTAATTCTTTTCTGCCCAATTGGCCTACTTTATCCCTTTTTCTTCAAATTTACTTTTCTTTACTTCCCGAGGCCCTAATTTCCTTTAGAACTACTTCTGCGTTTTTTTTACCTCAGCCTTTCTTCTTTTCAGTGTATTATTTTTGTCCGTAGTCCTTACTTTCCTTAAGGTCTTAATTTCCTACTTTTTATCAATTACCTATGTGGGTATTTGCTTCTTCTAAAATATTGCCCGCCTTTTACCTATCAACAGAAAGTATTTACTTTAGCATATAAAACTACTTTATGATGAGTTTCAGATATCTCGATAGATACTATATGGCTAACCAAGATCCACACAAAACGCATACACTGCAACTACTTTAAATATGTACCTGTAGGTTCAATTGGTTTGAAAAAACACATGTATGTTTTTACTTTTTAGCCCCATCAGCTGTAACTTCTCAATGTCTAAAAGGGCTTTTTTTTTCCAGCTCAACTCGCTGTAAAGACTCATTACTCAATCTTTGTAACAGCTGTGGGCAACAATTATTTGTAACAAACAACACTTTTTTTCTTAATTCGCATAAAAAACTAATTTTTGACTTTTTAATAACAAAAATTGTTATCTTGTCAGTTTATTAATCAGCTATTAGTAGCGCTATATTCAGCCTATCTATGTGTCTTTGAGTTAATTTTTTCCGCAAAATTAAGGATGCATTAACTTATCTTTCACGCTTCCTAAAAAAAATTATCCCACATTGTGTTAGTCCTTTGGCCTGGTGAATCTCGCCTTGGTCGCTACTGAATTTTTCTTTTTGTGTAACCCAAATTTTCCTAGCAATTATTTTTAATTTTTCGTTATTTTGGGACACTTTTTGCAAAATCTCATTTTATGTCTTTTACTTTGTTGAAATATTTTCCTTAAGAACCACAAATTTTTAGTTTCTTGCCAATTTACGACCTACTAGAGGTTTGTCCTATTAACTTGCTGGTGCTCAAAAGGTGTTTATTAGTTATAATAATTTTTATACACTCTACTTTTAGGTGCCTCTCAAAAACAAAACTATTTAACCTTACATATAATGCCGTGACCTATAATATCTTTCGGCTTTTTTATTACCAAAAAGAAAAATTACCCTTATAAGTTCTAGTTTATTTCCTAAAAATTTCCCAAAAAGCGAAAATATGTTATATTGCGCCCTGACCTGGGTATTTGCACGGTTTCAACAAAACAAATAATTTACTACGTCTACTACCTTAGACGCTACTGATTTTTTCGTGTTACCAATTCTTTTGACAGGTATTTTATTTTTGTCGTTTCGAGGGTCTACCTCTGTCTAGTTTTTAATTTATTTTAGACCTCGCTGAACAATTTTTATTTATTTTTTATATTAATTTAGGACTAAAATATACTTTTTGTTTGTGTTATTTGTGCTAGAACTCCTCAACTCCGGTATTCTCCCTAGTTGATTGATTAAAAAAAAAACAAAAAAGAAAAAAACAATATCTAGACTTTTTCTGTTGATTAAAGACAAAAATAATCAATTTTGCTCTATGTTCATGTGCTTCGTGCGTAAAACTTCCCCAACTCCCATATTTTCTTCAATTGACTGACCAAGAAAAAAAAACAAAGAAAAAATTAATATGTAAACTTTTTCTGTTGATTAAAGAAAAAAATAATTAACTTTGCTCTAGGCTCGTACGCTTTGTGCGTAAAACTCCCCAACTCCAATATTCTCTTCAATTGACTGACCAAGAAAAAAACGAAGAAGAAATTAATATCTAAACTTTTTCTGTTGATTAAAGAAAAAAATAATTAACTTTGCTCTAGGCTCGTACGCTTTGTGCGTAAAACTCCCCAACTCCAATATTCTCTTCAATTGACTGACCAAGAAAAAAACAAAGAACAAATAAATATCTAAACTTTTTCTGTTGATTAAAGAAAAAAAATAATTGACTTTTCTAGGCTCGTGTGCTTTGTGCGTAAACTCCCCAACTCCAATATTTTCTTCAATTGCCTGACCAAAAAAACCAAAGAAAAGATAAATATCTAAACTTTTTCTGTTGATTAAAGATAAAAAATAATTAATTTTGCTGTGGGTTTGTGTACTTTGTGTGTAGAACTCCCCAACTCCAATATTCTCTCCAATTGCCTGACCAAAAAAACCAAAGAAAAGATAAATATCTAAACTTTTTCTGTTGATTAACGAAAAAAATAATCAATTTTTCTAGGCTCGTGTGCTTTGTGCGTGAAACTCCCCAACTCCAATGTTCTCTTCAATTGACTGACCAAGAAAAAACAAAGAACCAGTAACTATCTAAACTTTTTCTGTTGATTAAAGATAAAAAATAATTAATTTTGCTCTGGGTTCGTGTACTTTGTGTGTAGAGCTCCCCAACTCCAATATTCTCTCCAATTGCCTGACCAAAAAAACCAAAGAAAAGATAAATATCTAAACTTTTTCTGTTGATTAACGAAAAAAATAATTAATTTTTCTAGGCTCGTGTGCTTTGTGCGTAAACTCCCCAACTCCAATATTTTCTTCAATTGACTGACCAAGAAAAAACAAAGAACCAATAACTATCTAAACTTTTTCTGTTGATTAAAGAAAAAAATAATTGACTTTTCTAGGCTCGTGTGCTTTGTGCGTAGACTCCCCAACTCCAATATTTTCTTCAATTGACTGATTAAGAGAGAAGTCAAAGAAAAACAACTTTTTTGGACTTTTTGTATTATTTTACGCCTAAAATATTGGATTTTGCCTTTTGTTTGTGTTATACGTACTATAACTCCAACTTAAATATTCTCCCTAGTTGATTGACTAATAAAAAAAACAACGAAAAAACAAATATCTAGACTTTTAGTTGATTAGAGTAAAAAAAATAATGAATCTTGTCCTGGGTTTGTGTGCTTTGTGCCTAAGACTCCCAACTGCAATATTTTCTCGAAATGACTGACTAATAAAGAAATCAAAGAAAAAACAGCTTTTTTGGAATTTTTATATTAATAAAAGACTAAAATATTAAATTTTGCTTTATCAACGGTAGCTTTTTAAAGCGATGGCCCTTTCGTCTGGGTCGATAACCTTTAAAGATAGTACAGCTTTGATTTTTTGAATTCGTAACGTTATTGTAACCAGATCGCTTTTTTCCGTTTTAACAATTACCTACTAATATTATTTATGCAATCGGTTGCGTTTTTCCTTTGGTACTTTGTTTAACATGTTTAACTTTCTTTTTTGTAACTAGTACGCTAAGCAGAATATATGGCAAAATAATAAGAAATAAAGTGGAGAGCGAATATAAAGATATGGAGGCAGAAGAACAAGCTGGTTTCAGGGCGGGTAGATCGACTTCAGATCATCTCTTTTGTATAACCCAAGTTATTGAAAAGAAAATGGCATACGGACAAGAGCTCCATCTGCTTTACGTAGATTTGCAGAAGGCATATGATAGTATACCACTAAATCTACTTTGGAAAGCGTTGGAAAAGACAAACATAAGCGTACAACTAATTAAGGCCATCAAAGAGTTATACCGCAATAGTAAGGCAAAAGTTAAAATAAAAGCAAAACTAACCAAAGGCTTTCAAGTAAATAAAGGTCTTAAACAAGGTTGCTGTATCTCGCCTACGCTCTTCAAGATATATTTGGAACAGGTCCTTAAAGTCTGGAAGAGAAAATGCCAAAACATGGGAATTCCGTTGAATGAAACCACCTTGTATACTTTATGTTTCGCCGATGATCAGATAGTGGTGGCTCAGGATTATGACGACCTCGAATATATGACACGAAAACTAATAGAAGAGTACAATAAGTGGGGACTAGAGGTTAATATCAATAAGACAGAGTATATGTGTATTGGTGGAACGAAACAGGATCTAATCTTAAATACTGGGCAGCGAATTCAGTCCTGTGATGAGTATAAATACTTGGGTCTGAAAATTACAGCTGACGGAACACTAGACAAAGCTATAAAAGATAGAAACGTACAAGGAAGAAGAGCAATAACTTTATTAAATGGAATAATTTGGGACCAAAGTATATCAAAACATAACAAAAAGCTTATATATAACACAATTGTAAAGAGTATTATTACATACGGCTCAGAGGTGTGGCCAATCAAAGATAGAACAGAAAAAATGCTTTCCGCTACGGAGATGGACTATTGGAGAAGAGCAGCAGGGAAATCAAAAAGAGAAAGAGTTACCAATCAAAGAATAAGAGAAATTATGACAGTGGGTGAACGTACTCTAGTGGATGATATAAGAACAAAACAACTGGTGTGGTACGGATATGTACAAAGAATGGATGATGGAAGACTACCTAAACAAATATTACAATGGAAACCAACTGGCCGAAGAAAACGAGGAAGACCAAGGAGAAGCTGGAGAGAAGGAATAGATAGTGAAATAAGAATAAGAGGCCTAGATGATGAATTATGGGCAAACAGAAACGAGTGGAGATTGGGTATCGGAAGACGTAGAACGTTGTGAAACCGATAAATATATATATAAAACTTTCTTTTCCTATTTTATAAAGTCAGTAGCGTCGTGGGGTTTAGATTTTTTCGAAAAATATTATTATTATATTTTTTTCTTCACCAAAAACCACGCTGTTTACGCTTTTGTCGTATCTTTTCTAAATTTTTCCCTATCGCTGGTTTAATAATGACTCAATTGAACTTCTGTGTTTTTAACCTAACCTGTATGACTACCTCTCTTACGTAGAGTATATTCGATTTATTGCTCTTTTTTTTCCGGTCTGACTACCACTTTTTGTCACCGTACTTATCCTGGCTGCCAATTTTTGACAGTTTTCGTGCGTTCAGCCTAATAAGCCCCGGGCTTTACCAATTTTGTTAACTTAAGAAAAACTTTGAACTATATTGCTATTCTACCTACGTCTGACTACCAATTTCGTCAGGTGGACCTCTAATCTACCCTGTAATCAACGCGACTATTTTTATCAAGTCTTTTGCCTAACCAGCGTGGTTTTTGTGATGAGAACAAAATATCTTCACGGTGCCCTGGTCAGGGTTATTGGATATTTCGTTATCCTGGCCCAAATAGCTCTAAATATTCTTTCTCAAGTTGCCCTAAAAATTCGTCTCTCGGATACACTTGGTTTTTGGTCTGTGCCTTTTGTGAATTTTCCCCCGCGGTTGGATTACCCAATTCGATCTCTTGCCAAGAAATATCTGGCGTTACGGGCCTCCCTTCGGTATTGAGATTGATCGGTATCCCGTCCTCAAAAAAATGCGGGATCGATTTTTGTAACGTCTCGCGTCTTTGTCTTTTCGCTTCCCTAACTCTCTTCCCTAGTTTCCTTCGCGGCATACGAACAACCCACCCTTCTTACTGCGAAAAGATACCGCCTCGTCCCCAGGATTCAGTTTCGTTTTAGTATTCTGATTCCTGACGAACTTTGGTACGCTCTCTTTTCGCTGCAGTAAGGATGAGCCCTATCCCACTCTCAATTTAAATATACACGATCAAAATTTTCTCTCGCCTGTGGTCCTCCTTTCGAAAGTTATCAGGCCGAAAGTAATTTCGATCACTCTGTATACAAATGTAAGAATAGAACTTCGCATACGCGCGCCTAACAACCCGGTTCTGTCGAGTAAGCGAAAAAACCGTCTGTTATTTGTTTGTCACTGCTTGTTTTTCATCCTATCCTACTCTTAATTTAAATATACACGATCAAAATTTTCTCTCGCCTGTGGTCCTCCTTTCGAAAGTTATCAGGCCGAAAGTAATTTCGATCACTCTGTATACAAATGTAAGAATAGAACTTCGCATACGCGCGCCTAACAACCCGGTTCTGTCGAGTAAGCAAAAAAAACCGTCTGTTATTTGTTTGTCACTGCTTGTTTTTATTATGTGGCTTTACGAGCGGGCGAGACAAACACAAATTATTAGTCACTAGGATGGTGCCCTTGGCCAACTACCTTGCTCTTTTTCTCTTTAATCCCCGCTAGTTGTTGAATTGCGAAAAAAATAATTTTGGACTACGTGTATTTAAGAAAACTAAAAAAAAAACCCACTTTCTAATTGACTTTTTTCCCTTACAAATTTTAACCCCTGCGTCCCTTTGTATTTTAAACTCGGCTTGCCTCCACCATGTCACGAATAACACCTGTAGGGGGTTAAAAGGTGTATTATTAGGTGGTAGACGCTTTTTACTCATTGGGCGTCGACCGGTGAGATACCACCATGCCAGAAGTGAGTAGCGCTAAGTGGTATCACCACGTTCCGCTACTGCGCTGGCAGTCCGGTTCCAACAATGAGTAACAGATAGCATGATGGCGCCTCCAGGATCAAAATATTCCGGAGGTAAAATACCCGACCACTCGGATCTCCGGACGTCGGGTGATCCTGGGGGTCCTTCATGCAAAGATATTAAAAGAAGACCAAAAACTCAACTCAGAATTGATTTTAGCAATGTAAGAGGATTAAGTACCAACATGAATTCAGTTCACCAACATCTTGAAGAACAAAGACCTGACATCCTTGTTCTCACTGAAACTAAAATCAGTTCTGCAACACCTACTGTGAACTATCTTTATCCCGGCTATGACCTACACCACCGATTTCGACATAATTTTGGGATCTGTGTGTACATTAAAAATGACCTTTCATGTCATCGAGAGGAAAAGCTAGAACCAGCGAACCTCGATATCATATGGCTGAAATTCACCTCAAAGTCATCTACTAAGTTCATTTGCTGCCTCTACCGACCGCCAAGTAACACCGAGTATCAAAATTTTTTTGCGACATTATCCGAAAACTGTGATAGTATACAGTCTAATTATCCACATGCGGAAATTGTTTTTTTAGGCGATTTCAACGTCCACAATATACCCTGGCTAAAACACCACAACAAAACAGATAATGAAGGCAGGGAAGCAGAAGCTTTTGCCATAAGTTGTGGTCTAACGCAGCTTGTCGATGAACCTACCCGTATCTCAGAAAGGGGTGAATTTGCAGCGCTTTTAGACTTGTTCCTAACTACAAATCCTGACTTGTACACAATTCAAGTAGATCCCCCACTTGGTTCATCCGATCATAAACTTATAAGAACAAAGTGCGAAATGTTCATACCGCCAAGCCAACAATCACTTCCTCGTAAAATGTGGCACTATAAATCGGCAAAATGGAATGACCTTAAACAGTTTTACCTGGATTTTCCATGGCAAGAGGTTTGCTTTAAAACAGCTGATCCCACTATTTGCTGTAATGAAATAACAAAAGTAATCTTATCTGGAGTGGATGCATATATCCCACATACAATAAAACGCAGAGCTAATGCAAAACCTTGGTTCAACAGCCAGTGTCAAACGGCTGTACAGAAAAAACACAGAGCATATAACCTTTGAAACGACAACAAACCGCTCAAAACCACACAGAATTTATAGAAGCCAGAAATAGTTGCAAAATTACTATTGACGCCGCCAAAGAAACATACAATCAAAGAATAAAAAACAAGTTGCTGAATTGTCCAAGTAGTTCTAGGTCCTTTTGGTCTCTTGCAAAAGCCGTTGGATCAAACTTCACCAAGTCATCCATACCACCACTTACAGATAAAAATACTCACTTAGCCACAACATCAGAGGAAAAAGCCAATATGCTGGCCAAAATCTTTTCCTCCAACTCAAACCTAACAGTGCCTGTTCAGTTCTCACTCAACATTAAACTTTTGTACATAAAAAGATACTTATATAAGTAAACGTAGCTTCATAATAGCTATGATTATTTCCTTTAAATTAATTAAGCTAAAAATTAAGTTTATTTTTATTTAGATTTTGGGTAAATCCATAACAGTGGTCCCGCTAATTATTGCACTGGTCTCACAAATTAAGATTTATTTTTATTTAATTAGGAAACTTTTGTTAAGGGTTGTTTAAAAATACTGATTTGAATTAATTTCAGTAAGTAGTTAATTGATATTTTAAATCCCTATTCAATTTAATTGTTTCGGCTTATTTTGCTTTTAAAAATAACCGCGCTGTATATTAATGCAAAAAAGGGTGTTTATATGTAGCAACACAAACATGCAGCCAGCCTACGAAAATAAAATCAGTTGATAAGTAAATATCATACGGTGGTCACGGCCAAGTCCGCTCGACCGACAGATATTATTAACTCGACGTTGTGCCTTACCTATTTCATGGTGCGCGTTGAAAAACCAACTTAAAATCAACTACACGTCGTAAGTGCAGCATTCCCGAGGGAACAAGCAGGAATACCTACAAGTCTGGAAACATCAGAGAGGCGCCTCTGGAATTTACAACGCAGTTGAATCCAGGTCAGTGTTTGCAAGAAATCGCATCCTTTTTTGAACGTATTTTCTCCATATCATTAATTTCCTTTTACAGTCCGCGATAGTTCTCCAGAAATACTGAGCCGAGTTGTGAGAATACAACATTTTGATCCTCCAGGATCCGGATACCAGTATTTTTTTCGTTTTTTGATAAAACAATTAAATTGAATAAAACATAAAACATAAAATTAAAAAGGATTAATATGATTTTTCTTCGCTTTGTATGAGGCCCGTGTAAGGTGTACAGAGTTTCAAGTTTTTTGTAGGCATTCTTTATCTTTTTATAAAGAATATATTCTCGCACTTTCGACAATAAATGAATTTGGGTAAAAATAATTTAAAATAAATTAACGCTTCAGTAAAATAGGTTTGAGGGTAAATTTTGCCTCAAATCAGTGTAAGAGCATATTTTTAGTTCTTCAGTGAGTATTTTACTGTATACATTTGTTCATAATATTTGGCAAATTCGATAAAATAAAATTTAAATTGTTTCTTATTTGGGTTGCAAAAGATGGCTTTAAACGAGAAACAAAAAAAGGAAGTCTCTAAACTGCAAGCACTAGGTGGCATGGAAGCTAGTCGTATGAGAGACCTATTTGAGGTAGCGCAGCAGGCAAAAAATGACGCTAGTTTCCAGCCTGTATTTGCGGCACGATACAAGGAAATTGAGTTAATAAAAAAGTCCTTTTTCGGGATAAACAACCAAATAATTTCGCTTGTTTTTGTGGAAGAGGAGGAACTGACCTCACAAATGGTAACCCTTTCTAGTTTTGAATCGGATTACTATTCCACGGTTGCCTTATACGATTCCATTTTCACTAAGAGGGCTGGATCGATTCTCCCTCAAAATGTACCTTTAACTCCCGGTCCTAGTAATAGTCAAGCAAGATCTACGCGCAGTAGCTACCTACCTCCTATGGGATTAAAAAAGTTTGATGGAAATATTAAAAATTTTCCTACTTTTTTAGAAACATTTAATTCTTTAGTTCATTTAAATGATGACCTACTCCCAATTGAAAAATTTAATCACCTAATTAATAGTTTAGAGGAGTCCCCTATGAAAATAATTAAATTAAACATTACGAATGATAATTATCAAATAGCCTATGACACTCTTGTCAAACGCTTTTATAATGAGAGAGTTTTAAGCGAAACTTATTGGTCGGCGATTGAGAGTGCTCCAAAAGTTAATTCGGATGATCCTACAGCGTTACGTAACTTGCTGGATATTTTTTCTGAAAATGCTGATGCACTGGAAACTCTCAAACACCCGGTTAAAGCGTGGGATTTTGTTTTAACTCACATGTTATTAAATAAAATATCCCCAGATACGCGCACCCGTTTTGAGCTTCAGAACCCTAAACCATCGAATGCTATGCCAAATTTTGACGATGTTTTTAAATTTCTCGAAAAACAATGCACAGCCTTTTTAATTTCTAATGGTGGAAATAATTTTAGCAAAATTCAAAAGGAAGAATTTTCTTCTTATAAAAATAGACAAAAAAATAAACAAGTTTTATTGACCACGGGTGGTAACCATACGGGTCAGCAAAAAATAGCTTGTTTTCTGTGTCAAAATAAAGACCATTTTTTGTCGAAATGTCCTTCCTTTAATGAAAAATCGATAAAGGAACGTTTTGATTTTGTTAAAATTAAAAAACTATGCGTAATATGTTTTTCTTCTTTTCATAAAACCAGTTTATGCAAATCGGAGATAGCGTGTTCATTTTGCAAAAAACGTCACAACCTAATGTTATGCTTCGCGAGCTGTGAACCTTCGCCGCAACCGCCGCTCCCCCCTCCTCAATGTAATAATATACTTTCTGGGGTTACCAATATGTCTGCACCTGCCTTATTAGGTACTTGTATGGTCAGAATACAGGACAAATGGGGAAATTATCAGATTTGTAGAGGGCTGCTCGACAACGGCAGTATGGTGAGCTGTATAACTCAAAAATGCGTGAACCGATTGGGATTAAAAGTAAATAAAACCGATCAAAGGCTTCATGGCATTGGAGAGTCACAAGTTCAATCAGTTGCTGGCAATGTGTCGTTTTCTATTTTTCCTCTAAAAACTACTGATCCGTTTTTTATGGTGGATGCCTTAGTTTTGCCGAAGGTTTGTGCGGATCTCCCCTTAGCTAATATTAAATATGAAAAATGGCAACATTTAAAGTACATAGAGTTGGCAGATCCACACTATTTTCGCCAAAGCCCTATAGATTTGCTTCTTGGAAATGACATTTTTCCTTATGTTATGCAAGACGGCCGCATTGAAGGTAAAAAAAATAGTCCTGTCGCCTTTAAATCAGTCTTTGGATATGTTATTATGGGGAAATGCGATAGCGATTCAGTTCAAAAAACTTGTCATGCTCATTTATGCACCTTGCAAGAGGCGTCTGAGTTAAATAAGACATTATTAAAGTTTTGGGAATCTGAAAGCATCCCTGAGAAAAAATCCATGTCCCCTGATGATGTACTTTGCGAAAAGAAATATGCATCTACAGTTTCTCGAGATTCGCAAGGTCGATTTACCGTAGCTTTACCATTTCGCTCCGATGAGCTTCCTGAGTTTCCAAATAGCTATTTTGTAGCTGAAAAACGCTTCTTACAGCTCGAAAATCGATTGATAAAAAATGCTTCTGTATATGAGGAATACAAAAAATCGTTTCGTGACTATTTGGAACTCGATCATATGGAACTTTTAATTGACCCACAGTGCTCTTTACCTAAAAGTTATTATATAAGTCATCACGCAGTGATAAAACCTGATAGTTTGTCAACGAAATTGAGAATTGTCTATAACGCGTCTGCGAAAATAAATAATATTTCTCTAAATGACACTTTATTACCAGGGCCAAAACTGCAAAAAGACATAGTGCAAGTAATTTTGAAGTTTAGATTGCATAATGTTGTACTGTGCTCAGATATTGTCAAAATGTTTAGAATGATGAACATGCATCCTGATCACCTAGATTACCAAAGAGTTTTGTTTCGATTTGATCCATCTAGCCCTATTTTGCATTTCCGCATAAAAACTGTTTTGTTTGGAGTTACTTAATCGCCTTATCTGGCACTGCGTACTCTGGTACAGCTTGCTGAGGAAGAAAAAAATAATTTTCCACGGGCTTGCCAAGTTCTAAGTGAAGACAATTTTGTCGATGACATTGTCACAGGCACTTCTTCCGTCGAAGACGCTATCAAATTGCAGGGAGAATTGACTCAGCTACTCGCTAGGGGTGGTTTCCAGCTCCATAAGTGGTCTTCAAACCAACCGGAGGTCTTAACTCACTTGCCTGAGGAACTGGTTAACCCTGTTTCTATGTCACTCGATAATGACGAATATACGAAAATTTTAGGATTGTATTGGCAACCCTCATCAGACTGTTTTTCATATAAAATAACCCCCCAAGAGTCTCCAGGTACAAAGCGTAACATATTAAGCCAAATTGCAAAATTTTATGACCCTACGGGTCTGGTTTCCCCCGTCACGTTTTTCACTAAACATTTAATACAACAACTTTGGGTCATAGGACTAGAATGGGACCAGAAAGTCCCAGACAATATTTTGCGTTTATGGGACCGATTTAAAATTGAATTGCCACTTTTATCTCAATTTACGCTTTCACGCCATATCGATATTGATAATTCCGAAGAAATCAATTTGCACGGTTTTTGTGACGCTAGTGCAAAGGGTTTTGCCGCTGTTGTCTATCTCAGCGTTTTAAAACACAATAATTTTAAAACTTACATCCTTATATCGAAATCTCGAGTAGCTAGACGACTTCGATTCCACGTCTGGAACTAAATAGTTGTTTGCTGCTTTCGGAGTTAATTGTTTTTGTTATAAAAACATACGAAAATAAAATAAAATTTAATAATTTTTTTGCTTGGACCGATTCAAGTGTAGCTCTTTATTGGATAAAATCATTACCTTTTAAGTGGAAACCATATGTGGCGAATAGAGTCAGTTTGATTCAAGAAAGGGTCGACCCTGCAAATTGGTATCACGTGCGTACTCACCAGAACCCAGCGGATATTGCTAGTAGGGGATGTTTGCCCTCAGAGATTTTAAACAACTCGCTATGGTGGGCCGGTCCAGAGTTTATAAAATTATCGCAAGACTCTTGGCCCTTTTCTAAAATTAACGAAAGCTTCACCCCCCCTGAAGCTGAGGGTGAGATACGCAGTGGTGCTGCAGCATTAAATACGGTCGCTGCTTGCCAAAACTTTTTAGATATACTTCTTGAAAAACACTCTTCTTTGATTCAGTTACAACGCATTATCGCGCGTATACAACAATTTATAAATAATAAATTTATAAATCCTGAGAATAAAAAATATTTTTTAACGCACGTAGACTTGCACAGTGCTCTTTTGGCATTAGTTAGACGTGTACAAAGCATAGTTTTTTCGGATTTGATCGAGAAAGTCAAGGCTAAACATATTTTGCCCAAACCATTTCAAAAATTAGGTATTTTCTTGGATGAAAAAAATCATTTATTAAGGGTAGGGGGCAGGCTACACCAGTCTAATCTGTTATATGACAAAAAGCACCCTGTACTACTACCCCAAAAGCATAAATTAACTGATCTTATTATTGAATGCACACATTTGAGATTTTTTCATTGTGGTGTGCAATCCACCCAGTATTTTTTGGTACAAAATTTTTGGATATTAAATATCAAAAGAGCAGTGCGCCGTGTGTTGAGTAAATGTTTACCCTGTTTTAAAATAAAACCCCTAAATTACCAACCCCCAATGGGTAGGTTGCCTGCCGTGCGCATATCACAAGCAAAGCCTTTTGCGCATACTGGCTTGGATTATGCAGGGCCTATAACCTTAATTCATAAATACAGGGGTGCAAAAACTTTTAAAGGGTACATAGCGTATTTTATTTGCATGGCTACCAAATGCTCGCATTTAGAGCTGGTCTCAGACTTGACAGCTGAAGCGTTTATTGCTGCTTTAAGACGATTTGTCGCGAGACGTGGTAGAGTTCAGTGCTTGTACAGCGATAACGCTTTGGGGTTCAAAAAGGCAAATAAAGATTTGATTGAGTTATCAAAGATTTCTGCCGAAAAAGAGAGCATTGGATGGAGCTGGATTCCGCCTAGCGCTCCCTCATTCGGGGGTATTTGGGAACGCGGTATTCGTTCGGTCAAAAGCCATCTAATACGCGTTATAGGTCAGCAAAATCTGACATACGAGGAGATGTATACAGTATTATGCCAGATTGAGGCCATTCTGAATTCGCGTCCTCTTAGTCCAATGTCTAGCGATGCAAATAATCTGAATGTTCTTACGCCAGGTCACTTCTTGACCTTGGAACCCTTGTCAGCAATACCCGACGCTGACCTGTCTCACCTTAAATTAAATACTTTAAATCGTTGGCAACTATTGCAAAGGTTGCAACGTGATTTTTGGGCCAGGTGGCACCGCGAATATTTGCATAACTTGCAAACTCAAGCT
The DNA here is from genome assembly GCA_963576565.1 of Aspidapion aeneum. Lineage (NCBI taxonomy): Eukaryota > Metazoa > Arthropoda > Insecta > Coleoptera > Brentidae > Aspidapion > Aspidapion aeneum. The sequence continues at coordinate 67,584,840 of OY755042.1, read as the reverse complement.
AAGTGGCTTACTCCTGAAGCCACTCCCGAGATTGGCCAATTGGTTATTATTAAAGACGAGCAGACTAGCCCACTACAGTGGCGTCTAGCTCGCATTATAGCTCTTTATCCAGGTTCAGATGGAGTTGCGAGAGTTGCAAGTGTAAAAACTGCAACTGGTGTTTTTAAAAGACCTCTATTGAAACTCTGTCCCTTACCTATTTCCGAAAATGCTTAGTCGCATTTTGTGGGCCGGAATAAATGTTCAGTTCTCACTCAACATTAAACTTTTGTACATAAAAAGATACTTATATAAGTAAACGTAGCTTCATAATAGCTATGATTATTTCCTTTAAATTAATTAAGCTAAAAATTAAGTTTATTTTTATTTAGATTTTGGGTAAATATATAACAGTGGTCCCGCTAATTATTGCACTGGTCTCACAAATTAAGATTTATTTTTATTTAATTAGGAAACTTTTGTTAAGGGTTGTTTAAAAATACTGATTTGAATTAATTTCAGTAAGTAGTTAATTGATATTTTAAATCCCTATTCAATTTAATTGTTTCGGCTTATTTTGCTTTTAAAAATAACCGCGCTGTATATTAATGCAAAAAAGGGTGTTTATATGTAGCAACACAAACATGCAGCCAGCCTACGAAAATAAAATCAGTTGATAAGTAAATATCATACGGTGGTCACGGCCAAGTCCGCTCGACCGACAGATATTATTAACTCGACGTTGTGCCTTACCTATTTCATGGTGCGCGTTGAAAAACCAACTTAAAATCAACTACACGTCGTAAGTGCAGCATTCCCGAGGGAACAAGCAGGAATACCTACAAGTCTGGAAACATCAGAGAGGCGCCTCTGGAATTTACAACGCAGTTGAATCCAGGTCAGTGTTTGCAAGAAATCGCATCCTTTTTTGAACGTATTTTCTCCATATCATTAATTTCCTTTTACAGTCCGCGATAGTTCTCCAGAAATACTGAGCCGAGTTGTGAGAATACAACAGTGCCAAATGGAAAAACTCCACCGTTCATTGAAAGGGTTTCCCACAGTATGCCAGAGGTACCCTTTTGTCACAGAGAAATACGAAAATCCCTTAAAAAGTTGGATACAAACAAAGCAATGGGTCCAGATGGCATTCCCGCGATAGTACTCAAAAATTGTGCTAGCGAACTCACCCCAACTTTCGCCAAATTATTCAATTTATCTTATAGGCAAGGAGTATATCCATCATCATGGAAGTCTGCCGCAGTACAACCCATTCCAAAGAAAGGAAAAAAGACAGATCCGTTAAACTATAGACCAATTGCTCTACTTCCGGTGATATCAAAAGTAATGGAAAGAGTTGTGAACAATCACCTAACCAAGTACTTGGAAAAGTACAAAATTATCAACGACAAGCAATACGGATTTCGAAAATATAGGTCAACTGGCGATTTACTTACATACGTCACTCACTTATGGCAAAAAGCGATTGAGTTGCGAGGTGAAACAAGAACAATTGCCTTAGATATATCTAAAGCATTCGATAAAGTCTGGCATGAAAATCTGCTCAACAAGCTCAAAGCAACGGGATTGTCGCCGAGACTTTGCACTTGGTTTGAAAGTTACCTTAAGGATAGATCCATTTATGTTGCACTGGATGGGCGGAACTCCAACTCTTACCAAATAAATGCTGGTGTGCCACAGGGAGCAATCCTTTCGCCAACACTTTTTCTGATTTACATAAATGACCTCATAGATAAAACAGTAAATCCACTTTATTGCTTTGCAGATGATGGCAATGTAGTCTCCTCAGTCATACCACCCACATGTCTCTCCGCACGTGAATTCCATTACCTTAGACTAACTGAAATATCACAGATAAATAACGACTTGGAGATAATAGAGAACTGGGGCAACAAAAACCTTGTACAGTTCAACGCGCAGAAAACCCAAGCAGCCCTGTTTTCGAAAAAGACCAGCACCGGTGAGCCAAACATCATGCTATCTGGAAGTGCTGTCGCATTGCAGAGCCAGTTGAACATCTTAGGAGTCACTGCAGAGACCAACATGTGTTGGCACAGTCACGTGGCAGATATAGCTAAAAGGGCGTCCCAAAAGCTTGGGGTGCTATTTCGTACAAGACATCTGTATACACCAAGCCAGCTGCTGACACTCTACAAAGCCCAGATTCGACCAACTATGGAGTACTGCTCACATATATGGAGTGCGGCACCCAAACATACCTTAATGCTTTTGAACACCGTGCAAAAACGAGCTATCAAGCTGATCAATGACCCCGCACTTACCCGTAGCTTGGATAGTCTCGAACATCGAAGAACTGTGGGCGATCTATCTCTCTTCTACAGGTATTATCACGGAAAATGCTCTGAAGAGTTGGCACGTATGATCCCCCCGGGAGTAGCACCTACTAGGCGAACACGTCAAACAGACGGTAACCATCAATTTATTGTCAAAATAGAGGCACCAAGAACTTCATTATATCAGAATTCATATCTCTGGAGAACAGCATCGCTGTGGAATAAACTCCCTGCGACAGTTTTCCCTGCAGGTTACAACCTGAACCGTTTCAAAACCAACACGCACCAACATTTCCGCGCACTTGCCGCTTCTCGAGCGTAATAGGGATCTCCTTGCAAGTGCGCATACCCGTAAAAAAAAAAAAAAAAAATTATAAAACTAAGACCCGAATAAATAATACAGCAAATGTTGGGGAGTTGGCTAAGGGGGCGACACCCGGACTTACCTGGAAACAACAGAATTTGCGGCCTGCTGGTTATCTAGGAACCCCAGTTCACGCCCAAATTGTCGTCAGTCGATTACGTCACTCGATGTGACCGCCCGCACTCCCCGGTTTTAACGTTCAGTATAAGGAAAAAAAGCCGAAACTTTAGTTCCGCGAGGCGACGCCTCGCCCCGCGGTATTTAGTGGTCCCGAATCTCTGTCACCAAAAAAGCCCGGAAATATGCATTGCCCGCGAATTTATAAACTATTTGTGCCGAATTCCAATAATAGTTATTGACGTCAATCGATTTATATCGACTTATAGGTTGTCCCAAAAAGTTAATACATCTAGTAATTTATTAAGTTCCTTTTTAATTATTCGGGAAATATTGATTTAACTTTATGTTACGCGCCCTTCGTGACATGTACACAAAGACAAAGCCCTGCTTAAACTAAATTAATAATAAATCAGAGTAGTTACTTAATATTATAATAAAATATGTAGTAAATTTGTTTAAAATGAATCTGACCTAATCTAAATTTATAATTTTTATCAGAACAAACCCTCAAATTATAAAACACATAAATTACTTAAGCTAAAAATTTTTTTTTATAAAAAAAAAAACTAAATTAGGTATTATGTATATAAATGTTTATCATGCATAAAACGTCATAAATTTTGATGGACAAAACAGTTTAAAATAGTTTTATTTAATTTTATTCTTATTTTTATTTTAAAATTTATTTAAAAAAAACAAAATCAGGAAAAAACATGTAGCTACAACAAAGTCAAATACAGTTACACTCACAAATAAGTAAAATAAAAACACAATCTTTATCTTAAAATGGTAAAACATATCAGTTGGAAAAACTTCCTCTAATGAGTAAAAGGCATTTTCAGTCAAAAAATCCTTTGTGTTTGTGAGCTGCAACCCTACCTAAAAATTTTTTTTTGGAATTTTTTTTGATATTATTTTTTTTGAATTTTTAAAAATATTTTAAGGAAGAAAACTTGATTTTCTCGTTGCAAAAAAAATTTTTTGGTGCATAGTAGTACCTTGCCCTACAATTGGTTTACCGAGTTATTTAAATATTTTTTTTTCTGAATTAAAACATAATTTCATTTCAAACCCTCGCGTTTATCAACCTATCATCATTTGTTTTATTTTTTTCTCCCTACTCCAAACTACCTATTAGGGTAAAGTAATATTTTGAAAATTTTAGTGAGCCATTAATAATTTTTTTTTATTATTGGGCTACTGTGGTCGACACCAAAAATTTTTTTTCAAATTTTGTTTTGGACACCTTCCGGTACTATCCTAGGGTCTTTTTGACCATGGGTTGCATCAATTCAGTTTAAATTTTGGAAATTTGATTTTAACGATTATTAGAGAGTTGCAGTCCTACCAAGACGTTATTTCTGTAAATTTCTTAATACCATCGGTAATTTTTTTTAAAATTTTTTTAATTACACACAACATCCTTACTAGTCTAATTCAACATAATTTTATCCAGCGGATTTTTTTTAATTGAGCATATTTTACGATTTCTATAACATAAACATCTGTTCCGATGTTTATTGCGTTCACTTGTATATTAATGATGTTGCCTTAAGCAATACAAGTTCGTGTAATCTCAGGATAGGTAAGCAGGTTAAAGTGGGTTTTGATTTATTCTTTTGAGAAAAATCATTGTATACGGCGATTTGGGTTTTTTTTGTTTATTAGTGGAGCCGTTCTGCCATAGCAGGAGTATACCCTAGCGTTAACTGTGTACAACAGCTTTGGGATTTTTGTTATAGGTAGTCTGTTGTACGTTCCATTTAGGGATAAATTTACCTATTCGGTTGCTTGAGGATTAAACAAACATCACTTAACTTTAATTTTAATCCAGTTCAGCTAGGATAAGCGCAATTATTTTTTTTTTGGTTTTACTCACGCAGGAGTGGAACATAAGACCTGAATACCTGCCAAAGCTCTTGTCTCTCTTTTTTTTTTACTTTTGTTATGGCTACGTGTTAATTCTAATTTAGGATTTAAGTAGTTATTTCTCTCTGAAAGGTTGGACGTCATAGTCGGTTGTGCAAATAATTAATATAAACTATGATTACATTTTTAAATGCAAATAAATTTTATTTTCTTACTGCTCCGGTTTTCTTCGGTTTTGTTCGCGTCTGCCCGTATTTAAGTTTTATATTTTCTACAGTTGTGAGAAAATGTATAGTGATTTTCACTAGTGAATTGAAAGTGAACTTTGTGTTTGTTATTGCGTGGTTTAATTTTTATAATTGGGAGGTATAATTAAGAGTTTTAAAGTTTAAAGTTTTAATATAAAAGGCACCATGGCTATTTCTTTGAGTCGGTTGTCTGACATAAGGTACTTAGTCAAGGACGAGTTAATCTACAAATTAACAGGGAGAGGCATAGCCATTGGATCGGTGGAAGAGATAAAGCAACAGCTCATACTGATTAGGCAGAGAGAAAGGACTGATGGAAGAATGAGATACCCTCCGTATCCCTTTAAATTTGGCCAGGATGCTTTTAGCTGCATGAAGAAGCTAGATAGTCTGGTACCGCTGGTAGAGAAGTTCTCTGGTACGAGCAAAGGGGGAGAGTTTAGAAAAATCGCTGTAAGGTTGGAACACGTGCTAGCCAGGATTAACAACATGAATCCGTCCAACTTTGAAGAAAGTCAAACAAAAGGCATACTGGTTGCAGAAACCTTGAGTTTGATTGGGAGATTGCAGAGCCAAGCAACAGATTTATTAAGAGTTGGCGTGACCTTAGATGATGATGAAGCTTTAAAGGTCGGGGTTTATTTAATAAAATATAAAAATATTTTACCAAAAAATATGAGAACTTTCAAGGTTTCCGTTTAGTTGATAATAAAATTTAACAAGATGAAAAATAAATAAGTAAAAAAACAAAATTAATTAGATATTATTTTTTTAAAGAAAAAAAAATAATATTCATTAAAATTCAAATTAAAAAAAATTAATTAAAAAAAAAATAATAATTAATTTTTTTCAGAAAAAGAAAAAATATTCATTAAAACCTAAATTAAAAAATATTAAAAACATATTCTAAAACTTGGTATTATCGAAGTAAAAAATCACAACAATAAAAAAATATTTTTAAAATAAAATAATAAAAACCAAAAATTTAAAATATTAAATTTAAAATAATAAATTAAATAATAAAAAATATTGAGAAATCCCCATTTTTACCTGTTTTGTCCGCGTCTTAGGAAATTGTTTATATATTAGGGCAAGGAATACACGACTCTATTGTAATCATTGATTAAGGCTATATTTAGAAACACTGGCTCGATCTAATACACAAAAGCATGAAAAACACATTGACCTGGGGTACGTTTAGATAGCACGTCGGATGTAGTCGGGCGCGCTCAAATCCGTTCAGATTACATACTGGGTGAAAGTTACTCTCGTTCATATTGGCAGAAAATAACGTCGGGCGAATCGCCTTTTACACCCTTCTCTATGAGGTGGGTGACAAACGCTCGACTTGCGCAGTAGGTATATAAACCAACCCCCCAATTTTTTATTTTTTGTTTTATATTTTCGAAAACATATTACATAAAAGTGGCATTTTCCATAAATAAATAATCAAATTTTACTTTTTCTTGAAGACAAAAAACATTTGTTTGACTTTTGACAGGTGAGTTCTAAGTTTCTTTAGAAGGGTTAGGTCCCATTTATAAACTGGAGACCATTCAACATGGTTACCTCTGACAAGAAACCCACATAAAAATACTCTGCCAATATATGGGCCCCTAAGCTCACACTAGGTACTATAGTTATAGTGTACGTGTGAGCTAATATAACTAAAAACTGAAATATATTATATTTAACTCCAGACTAAATTACCTTTTGTTTGATACCACACAAGCCATGTTTTGACTTAAACTCAAATTTTTGAAATCTACCCCCACCCTTAAAAAAAAACAAAAAACTAAAATGTATTTTGTTAAACTCCGGACTCAATTACCTTTCGTTTGATATCACACACGCCATATTTTCACTTAAACTCTAATTTTTAAAATATACCCCCACCCTTTTTCTTAAAATAAATTAAAATGTATTTTGTTTAACTGCAGACTCAATTACCTTTCGTTTGATATCACACACGCCATATTTTCACATAAACTCTAATTTTTGAAATCTACCCCCACCCTTTAATTTTGTTTCTGTTTGGTGGATTTTGTTCATTTTTAAATGGGACCATCTCGACCCAAGACCCAGCCTAGGTACCAAATTTCATTAAAATCGGCAAAGCGGTTTTTGAGTTATGCGCGTTGGTCGTTACAGACATACAGACAGACAGACAGACAGACATACAGACAGACAGACAGACAGACAGACAGACAGACAGACGGCGCAACAAAAAAGTTTCAAAATCATCTGAAACGCAAAGATATATAAAAATTTTTGAAATCGGAGCAACACTACTATAGTATAGTATATGTGTGAGCTAAATCACAAATGTTCCTATTTTCAAAAGCTTGTAGAAGTCAAATTTGTTATGGTTGGGTTTGTTTTATATCCCGTATAGAAAACATTAAATGTAGTTACCTATTAGCTCACACTACTACTATACTATAGTAGTGTGAGCTATGGTGATCCTAATTTTTTCGAGAAAAAAAAAATTGCTCTGATTTAAAAAAAAATTATTCAGCAGCGTTTCAGATGATTTTGAAACTTTTTTGTCGCGCCGTGTGTCTGTCTGTCTGTAACGACCAACGCGCATAACTCAAATACCGCTTGTCCGATTTGAATGAAATTTGGTACATAGGCTGGGTTTTCGGTCGAGATGGTCCCATTTAAAAATGAACAAAATCCACCGAACGCAAGTCAAATAAAAGGGTGGGAGTGATATTGTGTGATATCAAACAAAAGGTAATTAAGCCTGGAGTTAAACAACCTACATTTTAGTATTTTGAAAAAAAAATGGTGAAGGTAGATTTCAAAAATTAGAGTTTAAGTCAAAACATGACTTGTGTGGTATCAAACGAAAGGTAATATATTTCAGTTTTTAGTTATATTAGCTCACACGCACACTATAACTATAGTACCTAGTGTGAGCTTAGGTGCCCATAGATTGACAGAGTATTTTTGTTTGTGGGATTTTTGCTAGAGTATGCATGATGGTTTACCCATAGTAACATAGCACAATGGATAAAGTTAATGCCTTGTTTTCAAGCTCCATTTTACCATAATCAGCTGGCAGAAAAAAAAAACGAAAATACCAAAATTAACCCTAATATTCCATTTTTTGTTATGTTGCTGTGTAAATCGACCTTCAAAACTGTATTGGTTACAGGTTTCACATCGCTCCATGCAATGAAGACAATTGCCTTCGGAATAACCCTTGGCAGTGTGAGTTGTTTTTAGAGTATCAAGCAGTTTTTCAAGCAGCGGCACTCCTTTTAGGAAAACACTCTTTCAGATGCAAATGGATCCTTTACAGAAATTCATTTTGACTGTTTAGTTTCTACTTAGGAGAATGTAGAGAATGGATTTTTATTTGGACAAATTGTTATAGGAATATAAATAATATTATACCTAGATATTACTTTGTGCTTTCAAATTAAAATAAAAGACATTTAAACGATGTATATTTGTATTCTTTATTTAATAGTAGTAGATAATGTAACCATATAAAGAGGTTTGATATAATGTAATTGAAGATCTCTCAACGCCCCAGCAAACACTTTGAGAATTTGTCTTCTTTCGCATTCTCACTGTCATACGCGATTATATTATATTGTACATCTATGTACAATGTACATATAACTATTAATTTTCAAATTTATTTATTTCCTTTGAAAGTGTTGAGCAGAGGAACTTAAAACCTGTATTGCTTGTACAACAAAGAAATAAATTTACAGAAAACACAATTTTTAAATCTAAAACAAAACTTTATTTGTCTATAATAAAACTCTGTCAGCCACCAAAAGTCGGGTACTCCAAAAGACTCTCTATTTCCATTTTTAAAAACAAAAAAAAACATATTTGTGTTTATGTTAACTCTACTAAATAAACTGTAACAAATTTTTAAATCTGATCAAATTTATCAATAATTTTGAAAAAAAAAAAAAAAATATATATATATATATATATATATATATATATATATATATTAAGGTTATGTTTAATACATCGATACCGTTCACAAAGGCAAGACGTCCGGCGATTTACCCATGACGTCATTCGCTCGGCAAGACGTCTCGCCCGACGTTACAATCTGAACGTACCCCAGGATTGCTTATTTCCATTTAACTCTATGTTAGCGTCGCTCAGCGAGACGAACAGTGTTTGCTTACTTTTTTGCGTTTTTTCATTAATTTGACGGTGTGGTTGACCATTTAGGAGGTAAATCTGAGGGCACGACAGTGCCTCGCCAAGTTCACGCGGCGTACCATCTTTTCTTGAAACATTTCAGCCGATATTTGACCTATCTAAAACTCTACTTCAGAATGAGCTACGAATCTCAAACTTTGCACAGTCGTAGAGAGTTAACAATCCCTCCAAGTTTCATGGAATTCCCAAAAGTACTGAAGTAGTTACGAAATTTCACAAAACGTCGAAATTGTCACTCACTCACTCACTCACTCATGTATAGATCATCAAAATTCTACTGTACTTCCAGACATGCTACAAAGCTAAAATTTGGCAGACTGATAGAAATTATGACCAAACCCCTGGAAAAAATCAAAAAACCCATTGAGTTGTATAACGCCCTGAAAGGGCGTTAGAGACGGAAAGACAAGGCATTTTTTATTGACCCTATCCAATTTGGTTTCTAGGGACGGGTATTTCTTTTACAATAAAATCAGAGATAGACATTATTGAACATGTGAAACGGACAAAGATAGGCTGATTTTGCATGCTAATAATACCCTAGATAATATATGAGTACTTTTATCTCTTTCACACTGAGGCATAAGTTCGACAGTAAAGCAGCTGGCTACTTTTGATCCACCTGCCATATTTTGAGTGATTTAACCTGCTAGTAGATAGACAATGTTGTCTAAGAACGGAAATTAATTTTTTTGAATTTTGTGCGGGAATATTACAAAAAGAAATCTTTAAAACGTTTAAAAACAAGTTTAGAAGTAACTATTTGAGTTCGAACATGGTCCGAAATTGTTTTTTGTGCAAAAGAAAAAAAAATCGATAAAAAGACAACATTTCATGGGTAAGTCGTCTTGACGGATGGTTTTTGCTAAAACACGAGAAAGTTCAGTAGCGTCACGATAGATAGTTTTTTCTGCGACCGTGCGATTTTACCCTCACTCATTTTGATTCAGAAAGTGTCACTTCCCCGCACTTATAAGATTATTTTTTAATAATAATTTGTCCTGAAATGTGTTGCAGTCTGGGACAACTGGGCTCTGCCAACTCGGCGCCACCAACTGGGCGGCGGGCCAACTGGGCGGCAGGCCAACTGGGCGCCGGGTCAACTGGACGCCGGGCCAACTAAGCGCCGGACTAAAATATTTTTTCTTGATAAAATGTGCAGATGAAAAACAAAATAGATATATTATTATTTATGTAAAACATCTTTAAAAAATGCTTCACGTAATATTCTTGAAATTTGGTTTTGTTAGAGTTAAATCTATTAAGTCGAGTGTTGAAATTTTGGTAGGTCTAGAGTTCTGGTAACCTGATAACATAAAATTTACGTTTTTGATTACAAGAATGGCAAATCCAAAATAGCGGATTTCTTTATTTTAAAACGGATTTGTCTCAAACTTGAAAGTTTGCAGTGCTTGAGATCACTTAATACAGTTTTATACTCAAACTTAAAAAAATTAAAATGGCGGATCCAAAATGGTGGGTTTCTTTATTTTTCAACGGATTTGTCTCAACTGTCTGAAACTTGAAAGTTTGCAGTGCTTAAGGTCACTTAATACAATTTGTGACTCACACTTGCAAATGGCAGACTTTTATAGCTTAATACAAAATATGACTCAAGTTTAAAGAAAGAAATGTAATATTTCAAGCTTAAGACAAATCGGTTAGTGAATAAAAAAGTCTGTCATGTTAGATTCGCCATTTTGATTTTTTTATGAGCTTAAGTCAAATGATAACAGCAAAGTCCACCATTTTGGATCCGCCATTTTAAATTATTTATGAGTTTGATATTTGATACATATCGCTGCATAAATAAAAAAATCCGCCATTTTCCATCCGTCATTTAAAATTAAGTGCTTTCAAGCACTGCAAAATTTCACGTTTGAGACAAATCGGTTTAAAAATAAAGAAATCCGCCATTTTGAGTTTGAGTCAAAAATCATATTCAGCGAGTTGAAACACTGCCAAGTTTTATATTTGGATCCGCCATTTTGGATCCGCCATTTTAATTTTTTTAAGGATAAAACTGTATTAAGTGATCTCAAACACTGCAAACTTTCAAGTTTGAGAGAAATCGGTTTAAAAATAAAGAAATCCACCATTTTGGATCCGCCATTCTTGAAATAAAAAACGTAAATGGTATTTTTACCAGGTTACCAGAACACTAGACCTATTTTGTTGAAAGTTCTAAGATGAAAACAATAATTTTAAAACATCCACTGCACTTAGCATGCTAACAAATTCTTTTTACTCTTTTTTTTACTGAAGAGAATTTTGAAAACACAGTATACACAAGTAAGTATTCATGAATTATTTATTATTCAAACAGAAAATTGTTGATAAAAAATGCTAGTGGAATTCACAATTTTTATTTTGCGCCGCCACTGCCCTTTTTTATCCAAGACAAGCAAATAGAATATGTTGCATGTGTCCGGACTTACCAAACCGAAATTCTATTTTCATTCCTGTCTTGCTCATTAAATTCTTACTTGTATTTGGTCAATTGCGATAAAAGCTTGATATAATGGCAATTTAGGCCCATGCCGGGTCTACCCGTAGGGTATAGAAGTCAATGAAAAAGCCTTAAAATTCTAATTTACTTCCCTCCCCTATACATGTAAAGTTTGCAGCATTATTTGTTTATTCTGTTGCCAGGCCAAACCAATAATACTTTACAAAGTGCGTATGGCTGCTCATTTGTCTGGTGACATTGGGTTGTGGATTAGGAAACTCTTCTGCTATTTGAGCGCCACCTTTTTTTGGTAATAAGTTGAAGTGAAGTTTTTAATAAATATTAAAAAAGGAAATATATTTATTAATATTTACCAAGTGTTGTTTTAAGATAACTTCAATCTTTTTATAATTTAGTACCTTGAAAGAAATACACTTTAACTGAATTCAAAACTTTGTATTATCAACAATTTAGTTATGTACATTGCTACAATTGTAAATTGTTCATAAAAAAAAATCTAATCACTCTACGTGGCCACATAACGAGCGCATACAATATTAACTTTAATATTAATAACTATGAGGATATCAAAAATTATGGAGCGAAACCGCCTAATTAAATTAAAAAAAAAGGAAAAATATAAATATATATTTTATAAAAAAAAAGGAGTGATCCCACCTGAAAACTGCTACCACCATCAAGGCCTTTGTGTCCCAAAGAGGATAAGGCAGGTTAGGGCTCCGCAAGGCATATTAGGGCATCTGCAGAATAAGGCAGCCATAGAGCAGGTCATTGTAGCTGAACAGGTACCGGAGGGAGAGTGAACGTCAAAGACACAAACTGTTGAGGAGGTCTCTGTTCAGGAGATCTATAAGAGGCAGGTTGTGACGACGACTACGAGGGCACTCTGATTGAGGAAGGGTAGAGAGAGAGCCGGACGAGAAATCCTAAATTAAAGATACATAGCCTTTAGAAAATTTGCCAATAGATAGAAGAAATAATAGCTTGACATAAAATGCAGATAATTAATTAACAGAAAAATATATTACTCACCCTTTGTTTGGGGCAGCCAGAAATTCATCCATGAATTTCTCACTCAAAACTATCAATCGAGTCACAAAAGAAATGTCTGTACATAGTGCACACAGCAGCGAATCATTCGCTGTAAATATTTTAAGTTTTTTAACTATTTTTAAGCTATATATTAATTTATGAAAAAACGAACGGTCAAAATTTATAACCTTATTCCATTGAAAATTTTGAAGGAAAAGAATGAAAGGACAGTGCTGTCACTAAAAGTATGCCGACAGAATAGTCTCGGGTATGGTCAAATCAAAACGAGCTTTTTCGAGAGACAAGAGGGACTGTTCACCGACAGTGATCTAAAAAGTAGTCAGTGAGAAAAATTTACTATTAACTAGAAGGGAATACGAATAAAAATAGCAGGAATAAGATATTGGATTCTTCTATTAAAAATCGAAGAGCGATTTCCATTTCTAGCAAGAAAACATATGACCGGACACATAGGTTGGTGGGTGCAAACAGGCATTAACAGTCTAGTGCAAGCAGGCGTTAAAATATGTGCAACCGGCAGGTAATTCCTTGGTAAGCCAATTGATGCTGACCGAACGGGAATTTGCTGACGAGTTGCAATTTGAAATCAAAACAAAACAAAAGGTTCATTTTTAAATAACTATCCTAAGATTTGGAGCATTTTTCTTACGTAAGTACTAAAGGGAAATAAGAATGCTACACTACCTCTCTTCGAGGAAAAATAAAAAATAATAATGAAATTATTTTTTTTAATTAAATTATTTTTTTTTATTAAAAAAAAACTTTATACAATAGCTAAGGTTAATTTACCCATATATATATATATATATATATATATATATATATATATATATATATATATATAAGATAACTAATCTAAGACTAAAGGCTCAAGGATTTGCCAATAACAGAGGGTCTTAGATATAGGAAAATAAGATAATACTAGGTATTAAGAATCTTAAACCTGTAGAGGAAACTTAAACTAAAGGAAATTTTTACACAAGTTAACTTCATACATAATATCAATGTGTAGGTACGGGTAGGCCTCGTCAGATGTCTATCAGGGGAAATGAATCGACCCCCGCCCTCCGTAGATTCCAGTTACTCTCTGACCCGGAGAGTTAGCACCTGTGTAGGGTCCCTTTCCCAGGATTACAGGAGAAGACCACATCGATATGAAAGGCGGAGAGAATGGACTTCGGTACGGTGATCATAGCGTAGGTGGCAACCCTTTCTTTTAGGGATAGTATAAAAGACTACAGCTGTTGCCTTACAGTATGGCGTTGGCTCGTCAAAGGCTAGAGGAGTAAAACCTTGATTAAAAATCCTGGCCCTCCAAGTAGGGGATTGAGGCATTAGACTGGTTCTCTAATACTTGTAAAACAAAGCAGTTACCAAAAAGCCTAAATAAAGCCTCGGAGCAATGGATGGAAACTCTCGAAGACGAAAAAAGCAAAGACAAAGGACTATGAATATAGCTACATGGAACGTACAGGGATTGAATCAAAAGTTGGACATTATTGCAACCGAAGTGCAGAATTGCAAAATCGATATTATTGCACTCACTGAGACAAAAAAGAAAGGAACATGTGTCGGTAATTTTGTCCATATATTCACTGGAGTCCCAAAAGAAAGAAGAGCAGCCAGAGGGGTATCCTTCTTTGTTTGAAACTCGTAGACAATGATTGTGTAGAAATAAAATTTTGGACTTCCATTGTCTTTATTTATTTTAAAACACGACGTTTCGGTTAGTAAGTATCTCTAACCGTTATCAAGTGTGAACTAAACAATCTAGTCTCTAGGCTACTACTTATACTACTTGGTGTGCAGTCAGGTGTGACGGCCCGCCCCCTTTTTTAATCCTAAGACGCCTGTTTTCCTTAAGGAGTGGTTTCCATATGTTTGGTATGTCCGTGCTTGGTTTACTGAAAACTTCTATATTCTGCATTATATACGCAGCTTCAATAAACTTTCGTTTTCGCCAATGCGACTCCTTATGTAAAACTTTAGCTTCTGACCACTGAATCCTGTGATCATTTGACCAAGCATGATCTGCTAAACCGGATTTTTCAATATCCCCTAATTGGGTACTTTTTAGATGTTCATTTACTCTAACCTGAAGAGGGCGTTTCGTTTCACCTACATATGATTTACCCCACTCACACGGGATTTGGTAAATACATTCCTTATTATTTGAGGGATTGTCTGGTTTTGTTTTAGTTTCAAATCTTCTTATCGTATTTCCCGAAGAAAATACTGTTTTTATATTATAGTGTTTAGCTATTCGTCTTATGTTTTCTGAAATCCCTTGAACATATGGAATGTTAATAACACCTAACGGATTATTATTTTGAGAATTTGGTACATTTAGTTTGTTTTTAATTTTAAATATCGTTAAGTTTATTAATTTCTCGGAATAACCATTCTGTTGTAAGTCCTTTTTAATGTTGTTAATTTCTGTGGTTAATTCTTCATTATTACTACAAATATTTACGGCTCTTAAATACAAACTTCTTATAACTCCTTGTTTTGTTGCAACAGAATGATTAGACTTAAAATTTAGGTACTGTCCCGTGTGTGTAGGTTTCCTATATACAGTGGTTTGAATGTTTCTGTCTAACCGTTTGACAAGAACATCCAAAAAAGGTAAGTCCAAATCTTTTTCAATTTCCATGGTGCACTTGATTGTTGGTCGAATACCGTTTAAATGGTGTAGAAAATTTTGTAGTTCGTCATCATTTTCCGGCCATATAATAAATGTGTCATCCATGTATCGTAGCCATAGTTTTGGTTTGACTCTTGCTGTGTTGATAGCATGGCCCTCGAACCACTCCATGTAGATGTTTGTTACCACTGGCGAAAGAGATGAACCCATTGGGAGTCCATCATTTTGCGCGTAAAACTTATCTTTCACTTGAAAGTAAGAGTTACGGAGACAGAGCTCCAAAAGATCCATCACCCCCTCTACCGATAGCGTTGTTCTCTCGTGAAGTGTATCATCAGTTTGTAATTTGTTTTTAATGATACTGAGTGACTCATTTATTGGCATGTTGGTGTAGAGACTTTCTACATCAAAACTGACAAATCTATCGCCGGGATCTAATTTGATACCTTTTAAAACCTCCACAAAATGTTCCGAGTTTCATACCAAACATATGGAAACCACTCCTTAAGGAAAACAGGCGTCTTAGGATTAAAAGAGGGGGCGGGCCGTCACACCTGACTGCACACCAAGTAGTATAAGTAGTAGCCTAGAGACTAGATTGTTTAGTTCACACTTGATAACGGTTAGAGATACTTACTAACCGAAACGTCGTGTTTTAAAATAAATAAAGACAAGGGAAGTCCGAAATTTTATTTCTACACAATCATTGTCTACGAGTTTCAAACAAAGAGTTGAAGAACGGTACGGACCCGGAATCAACAATCTATTCAGAGGCTACGAGAAGACCAAACTTAAAGTGATAAAAGAAGAAGAACACATTTCATTCTTGTGCGAGGCGCGCGACAGTGGTGTCATTCCGGTTGGTTTCCGCCTAAAAGCCAACTTTCCGGGAGTGAGAACGAAGAAGATCTTAGAGAGGACAAGCCAAGCACTAATCCGATCCCAAATCAGTTACCATCGATGGAGAAAAGCCAACTTCAACGCCGAGATGGAGGAGCGATTTGACCAAATTAGACGACACACATGGGAGGAAGACTACGAACCGATACTGAGTAAAATTGACAGTACGTGCAACAGAGAACAACAGAAGATACGATCAACTCACCGGGAAAAACTTAAGAAACTACAGACACGTACTCAAGATAGAACAGACTCAACAACACCAAGCACTATAGTGAACATCTCCAAAAATACTCTGAGCTCCAACGAAGAATTGGTACTCAGTAAGGGACTTAAGTTCGCCATTGCACCGGCACAGACACCGACACTGGAAATTATTGCAGCAATAGAGACCGTTAGTCTACCTCAACCCGAAGCTGATGAGTTTCGCCATAAAGTAAGAACAACGTTGGACAGAAAGAAGCAACAAAAGACAAACATCACCAGTCAAGAACAACGGGCAATCAAGAACCTGCAGGCTGACAAATCAATCAAGATTCTACCGGCCGACAAAGGAAACGCAATGGTGATCATGGATGTCGAGACTTACGACAAAAAGATCCAAGAAGTTCTGGAGAAAGGAGACTACAAGCAACTACCCAAAGACCCAACCACCACCATAGAAGGACGCATCTACAGGACTTTGAAGAAGTATGCTGAAAATATCCCGGACGCTGCTAGATCCCGCCTGACTCCACACCACAGTAAGGCACCACATTTTTATGGATTACCAAAGATCCATAAGAAGGATATACCACTGCGACCAATTACCAGCTCCAGGGACTCACCGACCAGCACTTTGTCGAGGTTTTTGTTGGACATAATTCAACCACTACAGGGTAAGTCCGAATCTTTAGTCAAAAACTCGGAACATTTTGTGGAGGTTTTAAAAGGTATCAAATTAGATCCCGGCGATAGATTTGTAAGTTTTGATGTAGAAAGTCTCTACACCAACGTGCCAATAAATGAGTCACTCAGTATCATTAAAAACAAATTACAAACTGATGATACACTTCACGAGAGAACAACGCTATCGGTAGAGGGGGTGATGGATCTTTTGGAGCTCTGTCTCCGTAACTCTTACTTTCAAGTGAAAGATAAGTTTTACGCGCAAAATGATGGACTCCCAATGGGTTCATCTCTTTCGCCAGTGGTAGCAAACATCTACATGGAGTGGTTCGAGGGCCATGCGATCAACACAGCAAGAGTCAAACCAAAACTATGGCTACGATACATGGATGACACATTTATTATATGACCGGAAAATGATGACGAACTACAAAATTTTCTACACCATTTAAACGGTATTCGACCAACAATCAAGTGCACCATGGAAATTGAAAAAGATTTGGCCTTACCTTTTTTGGATGTTCTTGTCAAACGGTTAGACAGAAACATTCAAACCACTGTATATAGGAAACCTACACACACGGGACAGTACCTAAATTTTAAGTCTAATCATTCTGTTGCAACAAAACAAGGAGTTATAAGAAGTTTGTATTTAAGAGCCGTAAATATTTGTAGTAATAATGAAGAATTAACCACAGAAATTAACAACATTAAAAAGGACTTACAACAGAATGGTTATTCCGAGAAATTAATAAACTCAACGATATTTAAAATTAAAAACAAACTAAATGTACCAAATTCTCAAAATAATAATCCGTTAGGTGTTATTAACATTCCATATGTTCAAGGGATTTCAGAAAACATAAGACGAATAGCTAAACACTATAATATAAAAACAGTATTTTCTTCGGGAAATACGATAAGAAGTTTTGTAACTAAAACAAAACCAGATAATCCCTCAAATAATAAGGAATGTATTTACCAAATCCCGTGTGAGTGTGGTAAATCATATGTAAGTGAAACGAAACGCCCTCTTCAGGTCAGAGTAAATGAACATCTAAAAAGTACCCAATTAGGGGATATTGAAAAATCCGGTTTAGCAGATCATGCTTGGTCAAATGATCACAGGATTCAGTGGTCAGAAGCTAAAGTTTTACATAAGGAGTCGCATTGGCGAAAACGAAAGTTTATTGAAGCTGCGTATATAATGCAGAATATAGAAGTTTTCAGTCAACCAAGCACGGACATACCAAACATATGGAAACCACTCCTTAAGGAAAACAGGCGTCTTAGGATTAAAAAAAGTTGGCGGGCCGTCACACCTGACTGCACACCAAGTAGTATAAGTAGTAGCCTAGAGACTAGATTGTTTAGTTCACACTTGATAACGGTTAGAGATACTTACTAACCGAAACGTCGTGTTTTAAAATAAATAAAGACAATGGAAGTCCGAAATTTTATTTCTAGGGGTAAATAATAAATAATGTTAATAAAGAAAAATCTAAAGAATAAAATTACAGACTACGATTGCATTAGTGAAAACATACTTCGAGTGAACATGAAGATGCTTGGACATAATATAAGCATAATAGCAGTCTACGCACCATCAAATGACGAAAGAGTAGCTACAAAACAAATGTTCTTTGATCAACTTGATGAGACTATCACAAAAATCGGTAATACCAGAGAAATATTTATGCTTGGCGATTTTAATAGCCGAACTGGTAGGCAAACCCAGAGCAAAGTGATAGGACCATTTGGAGAGGAAGTAACAAATGATAATGGCTTAAGCTGATGCAATTGTGTGAAACCCATAACCTAAAAATAAATAATGGTTTTTTAAACATAAGGATATTCATCGATATACCTGGATTCCGCCAACAAGAATCAATCATTGATTATGCTATAGGTAGACAACACTCGCAATTAAAGTGGTATGATGTGCGAGCACTTCGTGGTGTTACCTGTGGATCTGACCACCATCTGGTAAGAGCAAAAATTTAAGAAAAATAAATAAGGACGAAAGTATTAGAGAAAATGAAAACCTAGAAACCATCGAAAACAATTAAAAATACAACTTTAGAAGTCTAGAAATGGAAAGTACTCAAAGATTGTATCAGAACCGATTAGATGAAAAATTAATAAACACAAATCACTCATTTGAAGAGATATATACAAACATAATAAAAAGCTTCAAGGAAGCAAGCAACGAAGCTGTTGGGTACCAAGATAATAGAAATAACCGGAAGATGTGGTGGACGGACAAAATACAGGAAATGGTCAAAGAGAAAAAACGTACATACTTGAAATGGCTCAGTACTAAGGAGCAAAGAGACCCAGAAATTTACAGGGAAACCAGAAGACAGCTAAGAAATTTGATACGCACAGAAAAAAATGAAATGTTCGAGCGCAAGTGCCACGACATAAATACACAAGTAGGAGATAGGCAGAGTTCTGAAGTATGGAAATTCATTTCTACAGTAAAAAACCAAACAAAAGAAAAAGTAAACATCCAGATAATCAAACCAGAACAATGGACAGAACACTACAAGGGACTGCTGCAGGAGACGAGACCCGAATATCTGGCAGCCTCTCCGAGAAGAGACATAGAAGTACATGGAGAGGAAGTAATCATCGAATAAGAAATGATAAAGAATAATATTAAAAAGCTTAAATCCGGAAAAGCTAGCGGACCTAGGGAAATATATGCTGAAATGCTCAAATATTGATCAGAGAAACTAGTAGAAAATCTCACATATATTATCAACCAATGCATAAACGGACATCCAGTACCTAATGATTGGAAACTTGCATTCATATCCTCAATACATAAAAAAGGAAACAAGCTGGATTGCAACAATTACAGGGGAATTTCAGTAACCAGTACTCTAAGTAGATTGTACGGTAGGATTCTTAGAGATCTAATAGAGAATGATTTTCATGAACAAGAAGAAGAAGAGCAAAGTGGGTTTCGCCGAGGCAGATCTTGTAGTGATAATGTTTGTTGTTGTTTGTTAAAAATTATGGACAGTGTTAGAGCAAACTAATATCAATCATATATACATAAAAGCGATAAAAGAACTATACAAAGGGTCAAAATCTAAAATTAAAATTGGAAATCGACTTTCAAAAGAATTCCTGGTAACAAAAGGCTTAAGCCAGGGATGTTGTATCTCTCCAACTCGTTTTAAAATATATATCGCAGTAGCTCTAAAAAACTGGAAACGTAAAGTGCACGGCATGGGAATACAACTTAACGACCGATTTACCATATACACACTACAGTTTGCTGACGACCAAGTAATTGTGGCTAATGATAAAGAAGACATGGAGTATATGATGAGAAAGTTAACAGAAGAATACCAAAAGTGGGGATTAACAGTGAACGTGGACAAGACACAGTACTTATGTATTGGAAACGAATCCAGTGAGTTAGTACTAGAAAATGGACAAACAATATCTCCATGCAATGAGTATGTATACTTGGGTGTCAAATTTGATAAGACAGGTACAGACTGTAAAGAATTGGAAAAAAGAATAGTAAAAGCAAAAAAAGTTATTGGATGTCTTAACAGTAGTTTATGGAGCAGAGAGATAAAAAGAATGTAAAATTTAACATATATGAAACAATGGTCAAAAGCACGCTGTTGTATGGAATAGAGACTTGTCGCGTAACAGAAAAGTACAAAACAAAAATGGAAAGTGTCGAAATGGATGCAATAAGAAGATCAATGAGAATATCTAGAATAGATCACATAAGAAATGAGATCATAAAAGAAAGAATGGGAATCGAGGGAAGCATAACGGATGACATTACTAGAAGCCAACTGATATGGTACGGCCATGTACAACGGATGAACGACGAAAAATTACCAAAGCAGGTCCTAGAATGGCAACCAAAAGGGCGCAGAAAAAGAGGGCGTCCTAAATTAGAATGGCAACAGTCATCCAAAGATCAATGAGTCAAAAAATTTTGACTGAGGATGATTGTCAGGATCGAAGGAGGGGGAGACTGGCGTCGGACAACGTAGAAAAACGTTCTAAACCGACATAGTAGTAGTAGATAATATAATCATTTTTACACAACGTAACCAGGTAGATCTACTTTAGGTAGATTAAGGTATTTTGTAAAAAAAAGGTAAATAGGCAACAAAGAGTGACTCTGTCACATATGGGTAATCTCAAACTAAAAACTTAAGGTAGAATAGACTTTATTACGTCTCCACACTCTATCACCAACTTTAAATTGAATATCACGCTTCCTTAGATTATAAGCTTTAGCGTTTCTTTTATGAGAGATATGAAGTTTTTGTTTAACTTCTATAAATATTTCCTTAAGTTCTTCAAAAGATTCAGCATAGGTATTTTTATCTCCTGGAGAGATTTCAATAGTAGGATCATTAGGAATATTACCAAAGTAATTTCCACAAAGAGGTACATGATGTCCAAAAGCTAAGAAGGTTGGAGGAGGAGTAACTTGATGTCTAGCCGTATTATAGGCTTGTCGAACTGCTGGTATGTGTACATCCCAATCAGTATGTTCATTTACGAAACATCTTAAAGTATTTTCTATAGTCTAATTATTTCTTTCAACAGGATTTACTTGAGGAGAGTAAACAGCAGTATACCAGAGTTTAACCTGATATTTCTTACAGACATTTTTAAAGACATTACCGGCCAGATTAGAGCCGTTATCGCAAATTAAAATTTGGGGAACTCCAAACATAAGATAAACATCTTCTTCAAGAATTTTGGTAATATTAGGAGCTTTAGCTGACCTCAGAGGAAAAATTAAAAGATATTTAGTGAAGAAGTCACTAATAACTAAAATCCAAACGAAACCTCTTTTCGAGCGTGGTAATGGACCTATTAGATCTACACAAATTAATTGGAAACGAAAGTTAATAATTTTTTCTATGCCCACAAGACCCATTTGAGCAGTATTACTAATCTTATTTGCACCACATATCAGGCATTTTCTGACATATTTGAGGATATCTCTCCTCATCTGTGGCCAATAATAATATTCTTGGACACGATGGATAGTCTTAAAAAAACCAAAGTGACCAGAAGTAGGATTGTCATGACAAGAAGAAATCACCTCTTGCCTTTGGGGTTTAGGGACTAATATTTTCCATTCAGGAAAATTATAGACCAAAGGTAATTGTGAAGGAACGAACTTATAAACTTTATTATCTTCAACTTTCCATTGTGGATAGTTTTCAGGAGATTTTAAGATGTTTTCGCACATCGAAAGGTACCAATTATCTAAAGCTTGAAAATCTACATCAATGATAGATACTGGAGGAAAAACTCGAGAGGGAGAAGATAAGTTGTTGACATTAGATGATGTCAGAGATAAAATGGAAGCAGGTGGATTTTCTACATCCAAATCATTAGTTTCAGCATGAGGTATACGACTGAGTGCAATCAGGTACAACATTATGAGCTCCTTTTCTGTGGACCAAATCAAAAGAAAATTGTCGTAAACGTTTGAACCATCTTGCAAGACGACCAGAAGGATTTTTGAGTGAATTGAGCCAAAGTAGAGAATAATGATCAGTTATCACGGTAAATTTAGTTCCTTCTACATAGCAACGAAAATGTTCTAAAGAGAAAATTACACTCAAAAGTTCGCGTTCTGTGACACTATAGTTTCGCTCAGTCCTAGACAAACCACGAGATGCATAGGCAATGACCTTTTCTTCGCCGTCCAAAACTTGGGTGAGTACACCGCCAAGGCCGCGATCACTGGCATCACATTGGATTGTAAAAGGCTGATTAAAATCAGGCTGTGACAAGATAGGTGCAGAAACTAATAATTCCTTAATTTTTATAAAGGCAGATTCGGTCTCATCAGACCAAGAAATAGGTTGTTTCTTGTGCTTTTTTCCTTTCAGCAGGTCATTAAGAGTACTAACTAAGGCAGAGAAATCTTTAATGAAGCGCATATACCAACTACATATGGCTACAAATCTTTTTACTTCGGTAGTGTTATTTGGTCGGGGATAATTCACCATAGCCTCCACTTTTGAAGGGTCGGTCGCTAAAGAATTTTTTTGTACTAAAAAACCACAATATACCAAAGATCTTTTAAAGTATTCACATTTCTCAAAATTTACTGTAAGATGTGCCTCTTTTAATTTATCTCGGACAAGATGTAAGAGTCGAATATGCTCGGAAAATGTGCTTGAAATTACTATAATATCGTCAAGATAGCAAAAGATATTTGGTTTATACTTCGGAACAAAGATTGAATCAACTAATTTTTGTTGCGTCTGCGCAGAGTTACAAAGGCCAAAGGGAACCACTTTAAATTGAAAATTACCTCGTCCGAGAACAGTAAAAGCAGTTTTTTCTTTGCTTCCCTCATCCAGAGGAATTTGCCAAAAAGCTTTACGCAAATCAATTGAAGATATGTATGAAGCACCTCGAAAATTATAAAGAATTCTATCTATGCGTTGAAGCGGATATGGATCTTTTTGAAGGCATTCGTTCAAATGACGCCCGTCGAAACAAAAGCGATGTTTATTGTTCTTCTTCTTTACCAAAAGAACAGGAGATGACCAAGGACTCTGTGATTCTTCAATCATATCCAGTTCCAACATAGAATCTAATTCATCATTAAGAATTTTTTGCATATACGGAGACATAAAGTAAGGTCGCTTACGAAAAGGCTTAGCATCGCCAGTATCTAATGTCAATTTAATCTTATCTGTTCTACCAATACCATTAGAACTGTCAATTTACTTAAAAGATTCAATAACTGATAACGCTAATTTTTTATCAGAGGGAGATAAGTCATCAATAGAAAAACAGTAGCTAGTCGAGGACAACAGAGAACTGATTTGAGAAAAGGCAGAAAAAATAGTAGGAATAGGTATGTTATCTGATTTAATAAACCAACTATTATTGGAAAAATTCATAACTATGTTAAACTTCTGGGCAAAGTCAATACCAAAAATAAAACTATGAGTGATAAAAGGTACAACAAAAGCTTTAATAATTTTACAAACATCATTGATGCAAACAGGTAAGTCCACTATCCCTTGAACTTCAGTATAGGAACCATCAGCAGTACTGATGTTTTGTCCAAGGCAGGGAGAAATATTAAAGTTAAATTGTTTCAGGAGTTGTAAGCCGTCACCGCCTACTACAGAAGAGTTTCCTCCAGAATCAATTAGAACAGAAATATCATGGTCAAATATTTTGACAGAGATATAAGGCCTATTATCTAATGGTTTATTTACAAAGAATGGTAGTAATTCTTTTTTACCAGGAATGGGCTGTACATAAAAATTTTTAATAAAAGATAACCAGCTTTTCTAGTCTTCATTATTTCTAGAATAAATAGGCTTTGTGATCTTGTTAGAAATGCGGTGTAAACCTCGACCACAGTAAGATACACCTTTATTTAGTTTTTTTGCACAATTGGGACAGTTGGTCACCTTAAAACCAGATTCACCACAACGAAAACAGAAGGTTGTCCTAGCTTTAGTACAGGAGTTATAACTGTGACCAGATTATTTACAATTATAGCAAACAGCTTTAGATCTTTGACTAGAACCATTAGATTGTCTTAAAGTAGGGTTAGAATCCGACTGAACATTCCCAGAGGTAGGAGATACATTATTACTGTTAGATGTCCTAGAGGTAGGAGTAGAAGAAACCGTCTGGGTGTTATTTCCAAACTAAGAAGTGTGGTTTGATCTATTATTAGGCTTGGGCCTAGAATTGAAATTATTTTGTCGAAAGCTAGGGTTAGTAGAATTAAAGTTAGTTGAACGAAAATTAGAATTACTAAAAATGGGGGAAATCTGCACATCAGGTTTTCTTTGAAGTAGGTAAGAAGTTTCTTCAAGTTTGCGGCATAAGTTAATTAAATGTTCCACTGTGGGTATATCCTCAAGAGCTAATTTAGCAATATGCTCAGGTAACAAATTTTTCCTAAGATATTTGACTTTTGTTACTTCGGCTGGTTTTGAAGTTAAGCGACTAAATAGGTTTTCCATACAGGCAACATACATAATTATTGATTCATTCTTTTTTTGTCTCCGATATTTTTTTCATCCCAAATATCATCATCCGGACAAGGTGACAAGAAATCTTTTCTCAACCGAGCAACTAAAATGTCCCAATCGGTAACTGAATTTTTAATGCTTCGGTACCAAGAAAAAGCATCTCCGACAAAAAGTTCACAACTTGACTCAAATAATTCTTGTTTAGAAACTTTGCGCGCTAAAGCCAGTCGAAACTTGTTAGTTTTCCGTCAATTGGAAGGTGACATTGACATAAATTAGGAACAAAAGAGGACCAACTATGTAGCCCTGTGGAACACCGATCGTCACTTTTTCAGAGGTTAAATTTACCCCGTTCAAAACAACAGCCTGCGACCTATCTGATAAGTATGATCTAAACCATTGCAATGCTAATCCCCGTCTGCCATATCTCTCGAGTTTCCCCAGCAGTATCCCATGATCCACACAGTCGAAAGCCTTTGATAGATCACAGAACACTGCCGAAGCCTTCTCCCCAGAATTAAGTTTTAGATATAGTTCCTCCAGAAAGTTAAAAACTGCGTCACCCGTGCCCTTTTGATTTTGGAAACCGAACTGTGTTTTGCTCTTTGCTACTTTTATATTATTATATATTAAAAAGTATAATTGGTATAAAGTATTAATTTATTGTTGAAATAAAAGCTTTGTGTTCCCTCTTTCAGTGTAGAAATATAAATATATATACTTTTATATTATATATATATTGTAACGTGTCATTTTTTCGTTTAAAGCAGCGTTACATATTTGTTTATTTAGGTAAATAATCAAGGATCTTTGACTCGTCTTTCTGTACACAAAGTAAGGGTATTTTATAGAGCTAGGTTTGGAGGTTATATAGTGTCTGGGAAATTACCTTAAAAGGAGGCATTCCATCGAATTACTGTGGACACTACGCACATCGCATTATCTGGTCATCGTAATTGGAATTTAAGATCACAGGCTTCGGGAAAAATCACATAAAAATTTTGATTGTTTTGTTTTTATCTGTGGAATTTTGTGATTCACTTGACGTTCATAAAGTTAAACAGCTGTTATGCTGGGGAATGGCGGCGTTGCCGCATCACAAATGGTTTCAGTAACAGGAAGGAAACATTTAGATGAACATTTCATTCCCTTACGTTTATTTTCGAGGATATTGGAACATTCCGAACCTCATATCCTTCACGGATTAACTAGTTGTGACAGCACGAAAACATATTTAGGTCCACGGTTTGACCAGTAACAACCGAGGCTCCGACCACTTTGATATCTTTATTAATTTGATAGGGAGAGGATGGAATAAATACGAGTCGTGCACTTTTGTAAATGGGAGATAAACGAGGGATAAAAACCAAGACTAAAAGAATAAACGAAATGGTGTGAGTTAACATCTGAACACTCTTGTGCCGAGCTTCTTAGCAGTAGTTCAGTGTGTATTTTTAGGTTCAGGTTCAGAAACAACTTTATTAATGTAGAAATGTTTTACAAAAATGGCGTCAAACCATATGAATCTTAGAGAAAACATTTATAAAGAGCAAAGGAAACTTTTGACGAAAACTGTAATTAAAATACAACTAAATTCTACACTTAGTATAGCTTTACTCATATGGGAATTGGTTGAATGTTCAAATATTCCTGGGGTTGATACATGCTCGAATCTCCAGTGATTGAATTTACAATTGATGGTTTCAATGCTGAGCTTCTTATAGTCCGTCTGGTTATTTTCCTCTTACTTGATATGTTGGCGGGGGTCCGGTAGGCAAATGTTCGGTCAAATGTATGGAGGGTGTCTCGACGTCCTTGTTATATAAATTTCAACCGTGGAAATAGATCCGACAACACCTCAATGTACGTTTTATACCTGTATAGAACTATTGCTGTACCTCATTGGTTAGTTTGAAAATCGCGGGTTTTTCTGGTTGGTTGGTATTGCGTTTTACTGTCCCCACTCCCCACCAAATTTACAAAACGGTTTCCGGCGACTTCATTATTCTGGTATTCTCGACGAAGTGGTTGGGCGCTCTTGCTAACGAATTTTGGCTGGGTCGACAACAGTTTCTGGGATCGCCTTTGTTTTTGGTGATTGGCACTACAGCGATTGTAGGAGATATCCCAGAAACTGTGGAAGTGAGTCCGTCGTGTCTAGGCAATCTGGAGTGACGCTCGCACCCTGTTTTGAGGGGATTTAAGTCGGCCTACGCCATTTGCACGGAAAGAGCAGCGGTAAGTTCGATTTTATTTTTTCATTTTTTTTTATTATTTGAGGACTCTTCAAGATAATAATTGCCTCCCAAATTGTAATTATTTTTCGTGTGAAATGTATTTTTTTTTGACAAAAGACGTGGGGAATTTTTGGCGTTTTTATATTTTTCTTTTAACCACGTGTTGGATAAAAACTATATATTGTTTTTCTCCTTTGTCTACAGCCCTGTCCATTCCATCGGCAGCGGTGCTGGACGCTGGTGGGAAGCCGGACGAGCCAGTTCTAACCCTGGGAAAGGTACGTAGGGTTATTTTAGTTCATCTGTTTAAATCTGCTGTATTTTATTGAGTCCACATGGGGTTCACCAGGAAACTGAAACATTTCATTTTCCACAGGGTTTTACGCTCGGGCAAGAACCAACATTTTGACCACCATGTGCTGCCCTAGCGTGATGTGCTAGGCGGGCATTAGGGGAGGCGCGGGCAAACCAGGAGCAGCAGTAGCAGTGAGGAGGTGTCTGGACAACTCTAGGTTTACAAACTAGAACACACACTTATACACAAAATAATCAAGGACCAAGGTAGGAGCAAGCCTTAGCTATAATTTTTTTCCTCATATATAAATTTTTAATATAATTTAGACGAAATCTTTTCATATATAAGTTTTCACAGTATAATTTCAACATTTCTTGTAAACGCAAGATAAGGTATGACGTCATAACCCTGGTTTTGCGGCATATTTACTACATTGACTTGTTTCCTTCATTTCATTTATTTAAGATAATTTTACTGTCAAATTTAAAGTGCCTTGCTATTTTGGCCCTGACTTGTTTGGTATTTTTCTCAAGTTTTACAATCTAATTATACAAGATGAACTAAATATTTGTATTATTTGTACCACCCAATGACCAACTTTGCGGAGACAAAAGAGAGATGAGATTATATGTTTTAGCAGTTTCTTTACACTGTTTTACCTCATGGGGTGGATCTCGGACTGGGTTGCTGTCTGTCTCATTCTACCCAACGTAGAATGATGACAGCAGATATTTGGTCTAGATCTCCCCTATGACAGAATAATTTTGGAAGTATATTTATTTTTTTCAATCATTTATACAACTGAGTCTCACACTACTGACTCAGATGTAGGTACACTATGGCCTGTTAAAGGACTCCATCTACCTGTAAAGTGCTTCTAGTTTTGTCATCTTAATTCAATCTTTTAGAGTTTTATTCTGTTTATTTTTTTTTTGGCTTTTTAATTACACAAATATTCTGGAAGCCTCGGAAGTATAGAATTTCATTGTTTGGCTACAACGTTTGGGTTGAACTGTATTTTATTTAAGATCTTCTTTGTAAAATATTGGTATTAAATAATGTGGCGCACTTAAAATTTTCTTATTTCTGAACCCCCCCCTTCTCCACTGTATAAAAGTTACCGGGCATATCAATGTTTTACCTAGCTGGAAAATACAGTTCTGCTTCCAGATATTTGTTTAATTATTCAATGGTTTGTCACAAAATGGCGGCAACGTCTTCAAGCTGCCACAAATGTCACACAACTTTTTTTAAGGCCACAAATTGGCGCCCAAATTTTTTTTAATTTTTTTTTAAGGCCACAAATTGGCGCCCAAATTTTTTTTAATTTTTTTTTAAGGCCACAAATTGGCGCCCTACGTGTGTTTTGGCTAGATTTTTTAACATCTGATGTAATTTTTTTTGGTTTTTTTTTTAATTTGGAAAAGAAAAAGACAAAATTATTTTTAATTTTTTTTTGAGAAAAATTTTTGTGGTACAGCCAAAGCCAGGTTAAAGGCTTTCAGTGGCTGTCGGTGGTTTTGATACCCAATCAATTTTTTTTAATGAAAAACAAGATCATTGGTTTTTGGAAATAACACTTTTTAAATATTTTTGGAAATTTGAACGTTGATTTGGAACTCGGTTTGTTGTTTTAGTAATCCTCTTGGTTTTTTATTAGCTTATCTTCACAAGTTTTTTCTTGGAAAATAAAAGATTCATTTTTGTTTATTAAGGAAGAATAAGTGGATAAAAAAAAACATAGGAGTTTTTATTGAACAGAGTCCAACTCATGTTCTTAATTCTTTAAAGTTTTTGTAGGAAAAACATGTTTTGGTTTTTTAACTTTTTTTTTAAGAAAAATAAATACAACAATGTGAATTTACTTCAATTTTTTTTGTTGATTTATGGGTGGATGGACCTCCAGACATGGTCTTTTTATGTTTTAAATATATGACATAGGTGGTGTGTTTTTTCTAACAATTTTTTTTCTGCAGGTTCATTTATTTATATTTTATTATTTCCTGCTTGTGATAAGATAGAAATTGTTTCACAGATTATTTTTTGGTCAGTCAATTTATTTAGGTCAACAAGTTTTTTGGTGATTTTAATTTTTTGTGGGATATCACACCTTGAAAATTGGAATATTTTTACAGGGTTTCACACAAATTTTTCTTGGCTGGGTTGTTTTAGGGTAAATATAGCTTAGCAGCTGGTAGCTTTGTTTAGTTGAAAGTATTAATTAGTAATAAAGGAAAAGGAAAATGAGTTTATTTTGCTTTGTCATTTTCTTTTCTTGTTTTTTTTTGGTGGTAACTGTTGGATGACAATTAAGATCTTACGTCACTCAGTTACATCGGGTCAGAGGAGGGTACTACCACTACTAGTGTCGGCTCGGAAGGTTAGGAAACACAAGGCTAAAACCCCTAGAGTGACACCTTGGCTGAAGATCAATGCCAGAGGTCCAGTTAACATTTTTTTTTGGGGTATTTTTTTTGAAAGACAGTTTTTAGGTCTTTGGTTTAGTTGTCTAGTTGTGTTTCGTGACTGGTCAAATTTTTTTGGTAGAAAATACAGCGTTGGGCTTTGGAGTGCATTTTTTAAAAAATGACCTACGGGTATTTCTATCAATTAAAGTTTTCTGGTTCACAATTATTTTTTTTCTGTATTTTTTTTCTGCGTTCAGGTCATAGCTTGGTCATGGCCATTGGAGAGCAAACATTTATGTTTGAGCCTTGAGAAGTTTTGCCTGCTCCAGATTGAATACAGAGAAAATGAATTTGAAGCCCAACTAGATATAATACCACAAAAGAAATGTTTAACTGAGACAGATATAGATATAAGTTTTTTTTTGATTTTTTTTTTAGTTCATTGGTAAAGTTCAGTAAATTTTTTTAAGTAATGTCATTTTGAGGCCGAAAAATTGGTCAGTGAATTTAAGAGAGACTTTCAACTAAATATAAATGCTAGGCGGTGGTAATTGGTAAAAATATTTCAAAATTTTATTTTTTTTAAATAATTTAATTTTTCGTAAAAAATTATTTCCTTTCTGTTAACATAACTTCTCGAATTCTTGTTTTGGTCAAAACGGTTTGTATAGTGGTCGTAGTTTTAAAGGGTGACCAGACAGGTTATATTTTTTTTAGGGGACCAAACGGGAACTTCTTGAGTTACAAAAAGGTGAACTTTTTTTTGTCTTAGTTGATCAGGCAGGAATAAATAAATCTTTTTACTTCCAAATCATAATTTTAAATAACAAGATTTATTTGTTAAGTGTTTGGGTCTTATAGTAAAAAACGTTTTGTTTTTGGAGGGTACTGGTATGATATGAAATTATTTTAATTTCATGCCAAATGTTGTTTGACGGCAGATATGCTAGTCTTCAGTTTTTTGTTAGTTTGCAGTTCAGGACAGTGGCGTGTACTTAAAGGGGCCTTACATCTGCGCCCATT
Source organism: Aspidapion aeneum (assembly GCA_963576565.1). Taxonomy (NCBI): domain Eukaryota; kingdom Metazoa; phylum Arthropoda; class Insecta; order Coleoptera; family Brentidae; genus Aspidapion; species Aspidapion aeneum. The sequence goes on along the minus strand of OY755042.1, from coordinate 67,553,803 downwards.
GTAAAGCAACTTCCAACATACTTGCTTAGCTTTTCACTTAATCTTCGTTTTGTTGCTTCTGAAATTAAAGCGTTATGTTGGATAACGATGGATGGTGTTAGACTGAGAAAGTACCTAGGTATTTAGGGATGAAAACTTGGAAGTTGTGGACAATTGGGAAATAATTTTTTTGTTTCATTTTTTTTTAATTTTAAAATAGTTTCATACTGGTGACCTCAAATAATGAAGCAAAATTTTGTGGAATAAATGGGAAAGTGTTCAGGTTAAACAATAAATTTAAGATGATTGATTTTTTAAAAAAGATTCCAACCTAAGAATAAATTTAAAAACAATAGGTTTTCTTTGATGCGACTAAACAATGAACAATTTTTTTTGTTATGCATAATATGATAGTAGTACCTTTTGTATTGCAATAATTAGGGGTTTTCCTCCCGCGAGCTGGGTGGAAATGGAAGAAATGTTTGGTTCGGAGTGTAGAAATCGAGGAACGAGGACTTCCTGCTAATCTTTTTAGGATTTCGCAACTTCGGTTTTCACTAAATTAAAATACATCCAAATTTGGCCTACAGGCTGAATCTCGCATTTTCCATGACCTTGCAGATTCGCGGAAAAAGACAAATTTTGTGATCTATTTAATTATGATAGGAACTAAAATAGTAACATGCACACGAGGGGACTAGATATATTTAGGTTGGAAAGTATTAAGAACACTGATCTGAACAATTTTCCATAATAGTGTCCTATTTTCACAGGGTGCTTCAAAATATCTTCACCCTTTCTTTGAAATAAGATATTGTTTCGCCTGTGGGTGTTTAACCGTTTGAAAAATATATAGGGTACAGATGGGATTGGAATGGAAATCACAAGTTTTTGGGTTTTATTGACATTATACTTAGGGAATAGGGGAAATGTCTAATAAAAAGTTTTTTGGGTTTAGGCCTAGTTTTGTTGAGATAACAAAAGTTTAATTGGGGCCCGGAGTTTTATTATGCTCTTTTAAAATTAATGTAATAGTTTTTGGTTCTTGATTTTGTTCTCTGGTTTTTACGCAGGATGATTCCCAACTGTTTCATTTCAAAATATCATTTGTTGGTGATAGGGTCTCATTAGCCCTTGGACATTTGGTAGTTTTGCTTTGACTGATAGTTGTGGAAAGGGCCCAACTTAATTTTATATCTCGTGAACACCAGGAATAAGGATCTGAGAATGCATTAAGCAGTAAATTTTTTTTTGAGTAGATGTTGTGTGTAAAGACACTTGAGTAGGCAGATTTAGTTTTACAACGTTCTTATAGGTGAACCTTGAAATTGTTTCCATATTTGTTTTTTTTTTGAAAGTGCACACAAGATAATTTTTACGGAGTTGAGTGCAAAGGTTCTTCACATTATAGTGGTACAGTAAATAAGTACAAACGTTGCTTATTTCCTTAAGTAATAATTTTAAACAAATACACTAACATCGGTTGTTTTTTTGTAACATGAATATTTTTTTAAACTTTTGCTAAACTGATTGGTTTTCTTTTTTGCAATTACGATTTTTATACCTTATGATTCTTAAGTAAATTTAATTTTCAACATTTTTTTTGTATAGTAAATTAATTTTTCTAGCTCATTTACTTTTCACATTGCCACAGTTTTGGGAGAGGAAAGGGAATTGACAACTGTTTTTTTTAAAGGAAAAGAACAAAAACTGTTGCATGACAACTCGAATAAGATTTTTCTGGTGTTGGTTTTATTAATTTTTTTTTAAGGTTCACTAATAGGAGCTGCAACCCCACTTAAACATTTTTATTTTTTTTTTGAAAATATTTTTTAAATATTTTTCTTTAAATATTTTTTTTTTAAAGGGAAACTTGATTTTCTTGTTGGACATTTTTTTCCTTGGTGCATAGTAGTACCTTGTCCCTACAATGGTTCTACCAGTTTATTTAAATATTTTTTTTCTGAATTAAAATATAATTTTATTTCGAACCCTCACGTTTTAACAACCTATCATCATTTGTTTTAAATTTTTTTTTCTTCTCCCTACTCCAAACCACCTATCAGAGTGGAGTAATATTTTGGAAATTTTAGTGAGCCAATTCATTTTTCTTATTATTGGACTACTGTGGTCGACACCAAAAAAAAAAAATATTTTTTTTTTTTTTTGACACTTTTCGGTACGATCCTAAGGTCTTTTTGACCATGGGTTGATGCATCAATTTAGTTTAAAATTTTGGGAATTTCATTTTTAACGATTATTAGAGAGTTGCAGTCCTACCAAGACGTTATTTGTATAAATTTTTTTTAATACCATCGGTAATTTTTTTTCAAATTTTTTTTTGAATTACACACAACATCCTCACTAGTCTAATTCGACGCAATTTCAGCGAGCGGATTTTTTTTTAATTGAGCATATTTTACGATTTCTATAACATGAACATCTGTTCCGATGTTTATTGCGTTCACTTATATATTAAGGGATGATGTGACCTTAAGCAATGCATGTTTCGTGTAAACTCAGAGTAGGTAAGCAGGTTAAAATGGGTTTTGATTTATTCTTTTTAGAAAAATCATTGTATACGGCGATTTGGGTTTTTTTTTTGAGGAGTTATTAGTGGAGCCGTTCTGCAATAGCAGGAGTATACCTTAGCTTTAACTGTGTACAACAGCTTTGGGATTTTTTGTTATAGGTAGTCTGTTGTACGTTCCATTTAGGGATAAATTTACCTATTCGGTTGCTGAGGTAAACAAACATCACTTAACTTTAATTTTAATCCAGTTCAGCTAGGATAAGCGCAATTATTTTTTTTTTTTTGTTTTACTCACGCAGGAGTGAAACATAAGACCTAAACACTGCCAAAACTCTTGTCTCTCTTTTATTTTTTTAACTTTCGTTATGGCTACTTGTTAATTCTAATTTAGGATTTAAGTAGTTATTTCTCTCTGCAAGGTTGGACGTCATAGTTGGTTGTACAAATACTTAACATAAATTATGATTACATTTTTAAATGCAAATAAATTTTATTTTCTTACTGCTCCGGTGTTTTTCGGTTTTGTTCGCGTCTGCCCGTATTTAAGTTTTATATTTTCTACATTTGTGAGAAAATTTATAGTGATTTTCACTAGTGAATTGAAAGTGAACTTTGTGTTTGTTATTGCGTGGTTTAGTTTTTATAATTGGGAGGTATAATTAACAGTTTTAATTAAAGTTTAAAGTTTGAAGATAAAAGGCACTATGGCTATTTCTTTGAGTCGGTTGTCTGACGTAAGGTACTTAGTCAAGGACGAATTAATCTATGAGTTAACATGGAGAGGCATAGCTATTGGATCGGTGGAAGAGATGAAGCAACAGCTCATACTGATTAGACAGAGAGAAAGGACCGATGGAAGTATGAGATACCCTCCGTATCCCTTTAAATTTGGCCAGGATGCTTTTAGCTGCATGAAGAAGCTAGATAGTCTAGTACCGCTGGTAGAGAAGTTCTCTGGTACGAGTAAAGGGGGAGAGTTTAGAAAAATCGCTGTGAGGTTGGAACACGTGTTAGCCAGGATAAATAACATGAATCCGTCAAACTTTGAAGAAAGTCAAACAAAAGGCATACTGGTTGCGGAAACCTTGAGTTTGATTGGGAGGTTGCAGAGCCAAGCAACAGATTTATTAAGAGTTGGCGTGAACTCAGATGATGATGAAGCATCTGAAACCCAATCAACGAGTCGAAGCTCAGATCACTCGACAAATGTTGGCAACTTTCCCAGCCAGTCTCAACTACCACAACCACAGCACTCGAGCACACAACAGCCTACGAACCAACCGTCGGTCATTGCTCCAGTGCAAATGCAAGTGCTAGCGAACCCAACTCAAGCACCAATACAGGCACCACCCCCAATGCTAATTCAGAATGACCGTGCATCAGCTTTTCATTACCAACAACCGTCTACCGTTCCTTTGAGTCTAGCTGCCCTCCAAAGTAGCATTGCACCAATTGCTCAGTCACGACCATTTTCATGTTCGTCGCCAGTACCAATGTCAAGTGATCCTGGTACCTCATATCACGTTGCACCTGTACCTCCGCATAAATGGAACCTTAAGTTTACAGGCGAGAGGGGTACAATCTCCGTCACCGCATTTTTTGAGAGAGTGGACGAGTTAAGTCAGGCGGGAGGAGTCAGCAAAAAGGTTTTACTGAATTCGGGCATTGATCTTTTTGAAAAGTCAGCTTATACTTTTTACAAAGATGTTCGAAGAGAAGTCCATACGTGGGAACAGCTGGAACAGAGGTTCATGGCAGAATATCTTCCTTCTTCATATGGCGAGAAGCTATTGAAGGAGATTCAAAAACGTAAACAAGGCCCTGGAGAGTCTATAGGGACCTATATTGCTGTCATGAACACATATTTCCAAAGACTTGGCTGTCCTGTTTCCGAAGAAGCGAAATTAGCTATCGTCTTCAGAAATATCGCGGACATCTGTAAAAATGGGTTAATTGCTACTGAGGTCAATAGCCTATCACATTTAAAGGATCTGTGTCGTAGAATAGACCAGAGATATGGTTTAGAAGAGGAGAATTTTACACCTAGGAAAAACCAATCTATTGAACCTGACTTGGCCTACGTTGACGTAGAGAGCGACAGTGACGATTTTTCAACAGGGGTTGATGCAATTCAAATATCAGGTGCTGGGACATCAGACCAACAGAATTTAAATCATCCTGCTAATAGATTCGACAGAAATAGGCAGCAGCCAGCAAGCAATTTTGCTGTTAGGGCTGATAGAGATAGACAGCAACCAGCTAGTGGTCAGTCTAGTGTAAATGACAGAGATGAACAACCACCACAAGGTGTTAGACCTGGTAGGGCGAATAGGGACGTGGTATGTTATAGATGCAACCAAACAGGGCACATGGCAATCGGGTGCGCATTACCTAGAGGCAAACAGTGCTATTCGTGTGGTCAGGCAGGGGTTACAGTAAGAGAATGTCGTAATTGTAATCGTCAGGGAAACGGACCCAGGCGCTCGTAGGTGGTCGACCTTCGAGTCAGCCTGAACAAGCATCGACCGATAGGCTAACGTACGTTTTAGATTATGTGATAAGTCATGCTCGTAGAGATGAAAGGCCTTATTTAGAAGTAGATGTGCTCGGAAATAAGTTATTAGGTTTGTTGGATTCCGGGGCTTCACGTACCTTTTTAGGGAATCATGGTTGGTCAATCATCGAGAGGTTTGGTTTTTCACTTGATACGACAAAGAAGACGAGTTGTATTGTGGCAAATGGTCAAAGCACGAGTAGTATTGGGACAGTGCAGCTTCCTATGCAAGTTCAGGATAAATTTAGGTTAATAGAGGTCGTCGTCGTTCCTGAATTGCCGCACACTTTGATTTTGGGATTAGATTTTTGGATTTCGATGGGTATAGTACCGAACTTAAGTACTAATGAGTGGCATTTTGCCGATAATAAAGATGTGATTTGTTCTTTAGAAACATCAGACCAACAAACAACTCTTACACCTTATGAATCAGAACGACTAGAGGAATTGGTCGTTAAATATAAGAATATGATGGGTGACTCACTGGGATGTACAGACAGAGTAGAACATAAGATTACAACAAATGCAGCACCGATAAGACAACGTTCATATAAGGTCTCACCGGTCATTCAAAAACTTATTGATGACGAAATCGACGAAATGCTGAAAATGGATGTGATAGAACGGAGTAGTAGTTCATGGGCTTCACCAGTGGTAATGGTACAAAAGAAAAACACAAAGAAATATCGTTTCTGTGTAGACTACCGCAAATTGAACTCAGTGACGGCGCGTGATAGTTATCCTTTACCACTCGTGTCCGAGACTCTTGACAAATTGAAAGATGCTAAGTACTTGTCAACTTTAGATATTAAGAGTGCTTATTGGCAAGTACCAATGGAAGAATCATCGAAGCCACTAACAGCATTCATCGGTCGATGAGGTCTCTTCCAATTTAAGCGTTTACCATTTGGTCTTCATAATGCACCTGCAACTTGGCAGAGACTCATAGATAGCATCATAGGAAACGATTTAGACCCCTACGTGTACGTATATCTCGATGACCTCGTAATTGTCACACAGAGCTTTTCTGAACATCTTAGAATTCTTGAGGAAGTCCTACGAAGATTGCAGAATGCAAAGATAACGGTAAGTTGGGAGAAATGCCAACTGTGTAGGCCAGAAATGACTTATTTAGGTTTCGTAGTGGACCGTCGAGGCATCCGAGTTGACCCTAATAAAATTAGAGCCATGTTAGAGCTCCAGAGGCCAAGAACTGTCAGAGAAGTTCGTAGAGTTGTAGGTACAATATCCTGGTACAGACGTTTCATAGAGAATTTTTCAGCGATAATAGCTCCGATTACAGCTCTAACTAAGAAAAATCAAAAGTTTGATTGGACTCCAGACTGCGAAAAAGCATTTATTAAGATTAAGGAACTTTTAGTGACTGCACCGATTCTTACATGTCCAGATTATACCAAAGAATTTGTCATTCAAACAGACGCATCAGGATATGGAATAGGAGCATGTTTAACGCAGCCTTATCCTGAAGGAGACAAAGTCATATGCTATTTGAGTCGATCTTTGACTAAGCAAGAACGTGTTTACACGACCACCGAGCGAGAATGTTTGGCATTGGTTTGGGCGATAGGGAAGCTCCGGCCTTATATTGAGGGGATCTCATTTAAGGTCATAACAGATCATTTTAGCTTAAAATGGCTTCATAGCTTAAAAGAGCCCAGTGGAAGACTTGCTCGTTGGTCTGTAAAACTACAGCAATATGATTTTGAAGTAATCCATCGGAAAGGGAAAGATTTAGTTGTCCCGGACATGTTGTCTCGTGCAGTACCCATGATTGATACAATTTCGCAGCCCAGAGACGTTTCAACGGCAATTAAAGATCGATGGTACCAAAAGATGGTAAACAGAGTCGTAGAATCACCGTTAAAGTTTATGAACTGGAGATACACTGATAATAAGTTGTATAAATATGTTAAACAAGAATACCCTCAACTTTCACCATCTAACGAATATTGGAAAGAGGTAGTCCCCAAAGATCATAGGCGTAGAATTATTGGAGAAGCTCACGATCCTCCTACCGCAGGACATATGGGTGTGTATAAAACCTTCCACAGACTGGCAGAAAAATATTATTGGCCAAAAATGCGCCAGGACCTGGCAACTTTTGTAAAGAAATGCTTTATCTGTGCAGCTCATAAAGGTGATACACAAGGTGTATCTGATCAGATGATATCTCACCCAAAACCAACTCGTCTTTGGGAGATTATTTCGACTGATTTATGTGGACCTCTACCTCGTTCAACAAAGGGTAACTGCTGGATTCTCGTCGTTACGGACTATTTGAGTAAGTTTTCCTTAGTTTTTCCAATGCGAACAGCCCCTACTCAAGCTGTTGTTAAGCATCTTGAGGAGCAAGTATTTATGGTCTTCGGAGTGCCCCGTTTGATACTTTGTGATAATGGCCCTCAGTACAAAAGTAATGAGTTTAAGCGTTTTGCTGAGTTATCAGGTTAAAATTCAGTATAATCCGTATTATCACCCCAGAGCAAATCCAACAGAAAGGACGAATCGCACGTTAAAAACCATGTTATGTTGTTATGTGAAAGACAACCACAGGAAGTGGGACGAACAAATACATAAACTTGCCTGCGCGATTCGTACTGCAACCCATGAGACAACCAGGATGTCTTCTTTCTTTGTTAATTTTGGTAGGAATATGTGTTTATCAGGTAAAGATTACTCCAACCCAGTTTTGTTATCTGAAGAGAATGGTGTACAATCCGCAGCTGAAAGTAAGAACGAAGGTTTCCGGAAGCTCTATGCTGATGTTAAGAGAAGGTTAGAGGTGGCTGGAGAGAAAAACGTAGTCCAGTATAATTTGCGTACAAGGGTACCCAACTTTGCTGTGGGTCAGCGTGTTTGGAAGAAAAATTATGTGTTGTCAGATGCTGCGAAGTTTTTCTCGAAGAAGTTAGCACCGAAATTCGTTGGTCCTTATGTGATTAGGAATAAAATTTCTCCATGGATATTTGAGCTTCAGGAACCATCGGGTAAAGTACTGCCAGGGAGTTGGCATGCCAAAGACCTTAAGTCGGCAGCGGACCTCTCCGATTAACCTTTTTAGGTTAATCGTCTTGAAGTTGGGGGGGGATTATGTAACGTGTCATTTTTTCGTTTAAAGCAGCGTTACATATTTGTTTATTTAGGTAAATAATCAAGGATCTTTGACTCGTCTTTCTGTACACAAAGTAAGGGTATTTTATAGAGCTAGGTTTGGAGGTTATATAGTGTCTGGGAAATTACCTTAAAAGGAGGCATTCCATCGAATTACTGTGGACACTACGCACATCGCATTATCTGGACATCGTAATTGGAATTTAAGATCACAGGCTTCGGGAAAAATCACATAAAAATGTTGATTGTTTTGTTTTTATCTGTGGAATTTTGTGATTCACTTGACGTTCATAAAGTTAAACAGCTGTTATGCTGGGGAATGGCGGCGTTGCCGCATCATAAATGGTTTCAGTAACAGGAAGGAAACATTTAGATGAACATTTCATTCCCTTACGTTTATTTTCGAGGATATTGGAACATTCCGAACCTCATATCCTTCACGGATTAACTAGTTGTGACAGCACGAAAACATATTTAGGTCCACGGTTTGACCAGTAACAACCGAGGCTCCGACCACTTTGATATCTTTATTAATTTGATAGGGAGAGGATGGAATAAATACGAGTCGTGCACTTTTGTAAATGGGAGATAAACGAGGGATAAAAACCAAGACTAAAAGAATAAACGAAATGGTGTGAGTTCACATCTGAACACTCTTGTGCCGAGCTTCTTAGCAGTAGTTCAGTGTGTATTTTTAGGTTCAGGTTCAGAAACAACTTTATTAATGTAGAAATGTTTTACAAAAATGGCGTCAAACCATATGAATCTTAGAGAAAACATTTATAAAGAGCAAAGGAAACTTTTGACGAAAACTGTAATTAAAATACAACTAAATTCTACACTTAGTATAGCTTTACTCATATGGGAATTGGTTGAATGTTCAAATATTCCTGGGGTTGATACATGCTCGAATCTCCAGTGATTGAATTTACAATTGATGGTTTCAATGCTGAGCTTCTTATAGTCCGTCTGGTTATTTTCCTCTTACTTGATATGTTGGCGGGGGTCTGGTAGGCAAATGTTCGGTCAAATGTATGGAGGGTGTCTCGACGTCCTTGTTATATAAATTTCAACCGTGGAAATAGATCCGACAACACCTCAATGTACGTTTTACCTAATTTTCATGTCCCCTTGGTCGGTGCTGGCCCCTATATACCTGTATAGAACTATTGCTGTACCTCATTAGTTAGTTTGAAAATCGCGGGTTTTTCTGGTTGGTTGGTATTGCGTTTTACTGTCCCCACTCCCCACCAAATTTACAAAACGGTTTCCGGCGACTTCATTATTCTGGTATTCTCGACGAAGTGGTTGGGCGCTCTTGCTAACGAATTTTGGCTGGGTCGACAACAGTTTCTGGGATCGCCTTTGTTTTTGGTGATTGGCACTACAGCGATTGTAGGAGATATCCCAGAAACTGTGGAAGTGAGTCCGTCGTGTCTAGGCAATCTGGAGTGACGCTCGCACCCTGTTTTGAGGGGATTTAAGTCGGCCTACGCCATTTGCACGGAAAGAGCAGCGGTAAGTTCGATTTTATTTTTTCATTTTTTTTTATTATTTGAGGACTCTTTAAGATAATAATTGCCTCCCAAATTGTAATTATTTTTCGTGTGAAATGTATTTTTTTTTGACAAAAGACGTGGGGAATTTTTGGCGTTTTTATATTTTTCTTTTAACCACGTGTTGGATAAAAACTATATATTGTTTTTCTCCTTTGTCTACAGCCCTGTCCATTCCATCGGCAGCGGTGCTGGACGCTGGTGGGAAGCCGGACGAGCCAGTTCTAACCCTGGGAAAGGTACGTAGGGTTATTTTAGTTCATCTGTTTAAATCTGCTGTATTTTATTGAGTCGACATGGGGTTCACCAGGAAACTGAAACATTTCATTTTCCACAGGGTTTTACGCTCGGGCAAGAACCAACATTTTGACCACCATGTGCTGCCCTAGCGTGATGTGCTAAGCGGGCATTAGGGGAGGCGCGGGCAAACCAGGAGCAGCAGTAGCAGTGAGGAGGTGTCTGGACAACTCTAGGTTTACAAACTAGAACACACACTTATACACAAAATAATCAAGGACCAAGGTAGGAGCAAGCCTTAACTATAATTTTTTTCCTCATATATAAATTTTTAATATAATTTAGACAAAATCTTTTCATATATAAGTTTTCACAGTATAATTTCAACATTTCTTGTAAACGCAAGATAAGGTATGACGTCATAACCCTGGTTTTGCGGCATATTTACTACATTGACTTGTTTCCTTCATTTCATTTATTTAAGATAATTTTACTGTCAAATTTAAAGTGCCTTGCTATTTTGGCCCTGACTTGTTTGGTATTTTTCTCTAAGTTTTACAATCTAATTATACAAGATGAACTAAATATTTGTATTATTTGTACCACCCAATGACCAACTTTGCGGAGACAAAAGAGAGATGAGATTATATGTTTTAGCGGTTTCTTTACACTGTTTTACCTCATGGGGTGGATCTCGGACTGGGTTGCTGTCTGTCTCATTCTACCCAACGTAGAATGATGACAGCAGATATTTGGTCTAGATCTCCCCTATGACAGAATAATTTTGGAAGTATATTTATTTTTTTCAATCATTTATACAACTGAGTCTCACACTACTGACTCAGATGTAGGTACACTATGGCCTGTTAAAGGACTCCATCTACCTGTAAAGTGCTTCTAGTTTTGTCATCTTAATTCAATCTTTTAGAGTTTTATTCTGTTTATTATTTTTTTTTTGGCTTTTTAATTACACAAATATTCTGGAAGCCTCGGAAGTATAGAATTTCATTGTTTGGCTACAACGTTTGGGTTGAACTGTATTTTATTTAAGATCTTCTTTGTAAAACATTGGTATTAAATAATGTGGCGCACTTAAAATTTTCTTATTTCTGAACCCCCCCCCCTTCTCCACTGTATAAAAGTTACCGGGCATATCAATGTTTTACCTAGCTGGAAAATACAGTTCTGCTTCCAGATATTTGTTTAATTATTCAATGGTTTTGTTGTGTCACAAAATGGCGGCAACGTCTTCAAGCTGCCACAAATGTCACACAACTTTTTTTAAGGCCACAAATTGGCGCCCAAATTTTTTTTTATTTTTTTTTAAGGCCACAATATATATATATATATATATATATATAAATATATATATATATATATATATATATATATATATTTATGTATATATATATATATATATATATATATATATATATATATATATATATATATATATATATATATATATATTTATCGGTTTTACAACGTTCTACGTCTTCCAATACCCAATCTCCACTCGTTTCTGTTTGCCCATAATTATGCATACAAAAAATTATTTTTAAATAACTAATACTTTTGTAGTAATTTTTTTTTTAAATGAGCAACTTTTTTGCATACATTTTTGTGACTCACGGACGGGCCAGTTTTAATTAAATTTATTTGAAAATTTAAAGTTAAAAAAAATAATGCGAACCAACATAGCCTAGGGTATTGCCAATTTGTGATGATGAAAAGAAAAATTACTTTTCAATGTTGACTTTATACCAACTTTTTTTCCCATATCGATACACTGTGCGGCGCCTTGCCCACGTCACTAGTGGACCTCTTCTCAGCGCGCTTCATTTAATACACATTGCAATCGTGAATTTTTCCCGCTTTTTTCTTGCTTATTTGCAAACAAATTTTTTATTCGTGATAGTAAATATAATTAATAATTTCATTCATTCAAAACAAATGATTTGATAAATTAAGAGTTTGCACTGAGAGCTGAATTTTCCTACCAGACGATATGTTGGAGTTTCTTTTTTAAATAGTTGAAAGTTTTAGAATAGAAGTAGGATTTTTTCTAAAAGTTTAATCAATTTAAATCATTAGATGTATAATGTATTGTTTTTGTTGCGGATATAATAAAATACACTTATATTATATAGTAACAAAAAGGTATTTATTTGATATTTCAGATCTAAAATTGCAATATTTATTATATTATTATATCAAACACCAGTCAGTTCTTGGACAAAACAGCCAAATAAGATGTGTTTTTCAACTTCTTATGCTTTAAATCAATAGATTTTCATAAGTTTTTTTCAAATTATTTACATTGTTTGTGTTATGAGTTGTTTTTATCCCACCCAGCGCCCGTTTTCACTCCTTCTCCTGTAACATGTTTCTGAAAACTTCTATAGACTAAAAAAACTTAAGAAAAAAACTGAAACTAAACTTGGAGAAACTGTCTACAAAATAAACTTTCCAACAATCAGTTTAATAAAAGAAGTACGTTTGCGGCATAATTACCAATTTTCTTCAATGTGATTAATTTAATGAGCAAGGAGTTTCCAAAAATCCAAAAAAAATTAAAAGTTTATATAAATATATTAATAAAAAAACCCAAACGCCTCGGAAAGAAAAGAAAAACCTAAGACGAACCAAGCAAAGAAACAGGAATATGATTTTTGGTACATGGAACGTGCAAGGAATGGGTCGAAAAGTTAATGAAATAGTACATGAGTGCAGTAGAACGAAGGTAGACCTTGCTGTACTAACAGAAACGAAAAAGAAAGAAAAAAGATCTGAAAACTTAAGACAATATGACCATTTCTATAGCGGAGTGGCAAAAGAAAAACATGCTCAACAAGGAGTATCTATTTTGGTCAACAAAAGATTTAGACAATTTATCACCAACTGGGAAGCAGTCAATGAAAGGCTAATTAAAATGAATAGAACAATAAAAGGAATGAGACTTACGATTTTTGGAATCTATGCGTATAACGACGATGCAAATGTAGCCGTGAATCACAATTTTTTTGACGAAATACACAACGAAATATCAGCAATAAGTACATCTAGAGAAATTGACATATTGGGAGATTTAAATAGTAGAACCGGTGACAGAGTTAATGATCTGACAGTTGGCCAATATAGAGAAAATGTTGTTAATGACAATGGAAACCGGCTAATTACAGTATGTGAGCAATTAGACCTAAAAATCCAAAACGGTTTTTTTTCAACATAAGGAAATACACAAATATACCTGGATCAAACCCTCACAAAACCTGAAATTCGTCATTGATCTTATCACTAAACAAAAGACAAAACTAAAAATTCAAGATGTCAGAACAAAGCGTGGATCAACATGCGGAAGTTATCACTATTTTCTGGAGTCCAAAATTCTCTTTCCTTAACAAGGCCGATGCCTGCATCAACAACATCTTGATGATACAGTGATTAAAGAAATTGATTACTGTAAATATAATCTACTAAGCCTAGAACATGACAGCGTAAAAAACTTATACAAAAAGAGACTGAACGAAAAACTTAATACAAGTTCAGGTGAAACTCCAGATGAGGAATACGAATGTATTACATTAAGCATCAACCAAGCTGCAAAAGAAGCACTAGGATTAGTGGAAGAAACTTCTAAAAGAAGAAAACCATACTGGTGGGATGCTGAGATTGAACGAGAAATAGAGGAAAAAAAGGAAATTATATCACACCTACTTATCCCAAAAGACAGATAGAAGCAGACAAGAATAGAAAATCGCGCAATCAAAGGTGTGATAAGAAAAATCATCCGTGGACGCAAAAGTGCCAGAAAATAGATTCTTACTTAGGAGGTAGGAGAAGTACCGAAAGCTGGAAAACTAAGATCGATTAAATAAGAAACATGCAGAGATATCATTTCACCAATACCAGACAAAGAATGGGATGAGCATTTTAAAAAACTTTTAGCTGAAGATAGAGCAGAGTTCAAGGAAGACGCAAGAGACAATATAATTAGAACGATGGGATCTTCAGTACCCCTCACAATCTCTGAGGTCAAAAACGTGTGCACAACCTTAAAAAGCGGTAAATCTGCCGGACCCGGAAATATCCCAGCCGAACTTATTAAATATGGCACTGAAGAACTGTTTTGAAGATTACGGAATCTTTTCCAAAAATATTTAAATGGAACTGTAGTCCCAACTGAGTGGAAAACGTCATATATATCCACAATACACAAAAAAGGAAGGAAAGATATATGTGACAATGATAGTAGTACGCTAAGCAGAATATACGGTAAAATAATAAGACATAAAGTGGAGAGCGAATATAAAGACATGGAGGCAGAAGAACAAGCTGGTTTCAGGGCGGGTAGATCGACTTTAAATCATCTCTTTTGTATAACCCAAGTTATTGAAAAGAAAATGGGATATGGACAAGAGCTGCATCTGCTTTACGTGGATTTGCAGAAGGCATATGATAGTATACCACTAAATCTACTTTAGAAAGCGTTGGAAAACACAAACATAAGCGTACAACTAATTAAGGCCATCAAAGAGTTATACCGCAGTAGTAAGGCAAAAGTTAAAATAAAAGCAAAACTAACCAAAGGCTTTCAAGTAAATAAAGGTCTTAAACAAGGTTGATGTTTCTCGCCTACGCTCTTCAAGATATACTTGGAACAAGTCCTTAAAGTATGGAAGAGAAAATGCCAAAACATGGGAATTCCGTTGGACGAAACCACCTTGTATACGATATGTTTCGCCGATGATCAGATAGTAGTGGCTCAGGATTATGACGACCTCGAATATATGAAACGAAAACTAATAGAAGAGTACAATAAGTGGGGACTAGAGGTTAATCTCAATAAGACAGAGTATATGTGTATCGGTGGAACGAAACAGGATCTAATCTTAAATACCGGGCAGCGAATTCAGTCCTGTGATGAGTATAAATACTTATGTCTAAAAATTACCGCTGACGGAACACTAGACAAAGCTATAAAAGATCGAAACGTACAAGGAAGAATAGCAATAACTTTATTAAATGGAATAATTTGGGACCAAAGTATATCAAAACATAACAAAAAGCTTAGATATAATACCATTGTAAAAAGTATTATTACGTACGGCTCAGAAGTATGGCCAATCAAGGATAGAACAGAAAAAATGCTTTCCGCTACGGAGATGAACTACTGGAGAAGAGCAGCAGGGAAATCAAAAAGAGAAAGAGTTACAAATCAAAGAATAAGAGAAATTGTGACAGTGGGTGAACATACTTTAGTGGATGATATAAGAACAAAACAACTGGTGTGGTACGGACATGTACAAAGAATGAATGATGAAAGACTACCTAAACAAATACTACAATGGAAACCGACTGGCCGAAGAAAACGAGGACGGTCAAGGAGAAGCTGGAGAGAAGGAATAGACAGTGAAATAAGAATAAGAGGCCTAGATGATGAATTATGGGCAAACAGAAACGAGTGGAGATTGGGTATCGGAAGACGTAGAACGTTGTAAAACCGATAAATATATATATATATATATATATATATATATATATATATATATATATATACATAAATATATATACATAAATATATATATATATATATATATATATATATATTTATATATATATATATATATATATATATATATATATATAAATATATATATATATATATATATAAATATATATATATATATATATATATATATATATATATATATATATATTTATGTATATATATATATATATATATATATATATATATATATATATTTATGTATATATATATATATATATATATATATATATATATATATATATATTTATCGGTTTTACAACGTTCTACGTCTTCCGATACCCAATCTCCACTCGTTTCTGTTTGCCCATAATTCATCATCTAGGCCTCTTATTCTTATTTCACTGTCTATTCCTTCTCTCCAGCTTCTCCTTGACCGTCCTCGTTTTCTTCGGCCAGTCGGTTTCCATTGTAGTATTTGTTTGGGTAGTCTTTCATCATTCATTCTTTGTACATGTCCGTACCACACCAGTTGTTTTGTTCTTATATCATCCACTAAAGTACGTTCACCCACTGTCACAATTTCTCTTATTCTTTGATTTGTAACTCTTTCTCTTTTTGATTTCCCTGCTGCTCTTCTCCAGTAGTTCATCTCCGTAGCGGAAAGCATTTTTTCTGTTCTATCCTTGATTGGCCATACTTCTGAGCCGTACGTAATAATACTTTTTACAATGGTGTTATATCTAAGCTTTTTGTTATGTTTTGATATACTTTGGTCCCAAATTATTCCATTTAATAAAGTTATTGCTATTCTTCCTTGTACGTTTCGATCTTTTATAGCTTTGTCTAGTGTTCCGTCAGCTGTAATTTTTAGACATAAGTATTTATACTCATCACAGGACTGAATTCGCTGCCCGGTATTTAAGATTAGATCCTGTTTCGTTCCACCGATACACATATACTCTGTCTTATTGAGATTAACCTCTAGTCCCCACTTATTGTACTCTTCTATTAGTTTTCGTTTCATATATTCGAGGTCGTCATAATCCTGAGCCACTACTATCTGATCATCGGCGAAACATAAAGTATACAAGGTGGTTTCGTCCAACGGAATTCCCATGTTTTGGCATTTTCTCTTCCATACTTTAAGGACTTGTTCCAAGTATATCTTGAAGAGCGTAGGCGAGAAACATCAACCTTGTTTAAGACCTTTATTTACTTGAAAGCCTTTGGTTAGTTTTGCTTTTATTTTAACTTTTGCCTTACTACTGCGGTATAACTCTTTGATGGCCTTAATTAGTTGTACGCTTATGTTTGTGTTTTCCAACGCTTTCTAAAGTAGATTTAGTGGTATACTATCATATGCCTTCTGCAAATCCACGTAAAGCAGATGCAGCTCTTGTCCATATCCTATTTTCTTTTCAATAACTTGGGTTATACAAAAGAGATGATTTAAAGTCGATCTACCCGCCCTGAAACCAGCTTGTTCTTCTGCCTCCATGTCTTTATATTCGCTCTCCACTTTATGTCTTATTATTTTACCGTATATTCTGCTTAGCGTACTACTATCATTGTCACATATATCTTTCCTTCCTTTTTTGTGTATTGTGGATATATATGACGTTTTCCACTCAGTTGGAACTACAGTTCCATTTAAATATTTTTGGAAAAGATTCCGTAATCTTCAAAACAGTTCTTCAGTGCCATATTTAATAAGTTCGGCTGGGATATTTCCGGGTCCGGCAGATTTACCGCTTTTTAAGGTTGTGCACACGTTTTTGACCTCAGAGATTGTGAGGGGTACTGAAGATCCCATCGTTCTAATTATATTGTCTCTTGCGTCTTCCTTGAACTCTGCTCTATCTTCAGCTAAAAGTTTTTTAAAATGCTCATCCCATTCTTTGTCTGGTATTGGTGAAATGATATCTCTGCATGTTTCTTTTTTAATCGATCTTAGTTTTCCAGCTTTCGGTACTTCTCCTACCTCCTAAGTAAGAATCTATTTTCTGGCACTTTTGCGTCCACGGATGATTTTTCTTATCACACCTTTGATTGCGCGATTTTGTATTCTTGTCTGCTTCTATCTGTCTTTTGGGATAAGTAGGTGTGATATAATTTCCTTTTTTTCCTCTATTTCTCGTTCAATCTCAGCATCCCACCAGTATGGTTTTCTTCTTTTAGAAGTTTCTTCCACTAATCCTAGTGCTTCTTTTGCAGCTTGGTTGATGCTTAATGTAATACATTCGTATTCCTCATCTGGAGTTTCACCTGAACTTGTATTAAGTTTTTCGTTCAGTCTCTTTTTGTATAAGTTTTTTACGCTGTCATGTTCTAGGCTTAGTAGATTATATTTACAGTAATCAATTTCTTTAATCACTGTATCATCAAGATGTTGTTGATGCAGGCATCGGCCTTGTTAAGGAAAGAGAATTTTGGACTCCAGAAAATAGTGATAACTTCCGCATGTTGATCCACGCTTTGTTCTGACATCTTGAATTTTTAGTTTTGTCTTTTGTTTAGTGATAAGATCAATGACGAATTTCAGGTTTTGTGAGGGTTTGATCCAGGTATATTTGTGTATTTCCTTATGTTGAAAAAAAACCGTTTTGGATTTTTAGGTCTAATTGCTCACATACTGTAATTAGCCGGTTTCCATTGTCATTAACAACATTTTCTCTATATTGGCCAACTGTCAGATCATTAACTCTGTCACCGGTTCTACTATTTAAATCTCCCAATATGTCAATTTCTCTAGATGTACTTATTGCTGATATTTCGTTGTGTATTTCGTCAAAAAAATTGTGATTCACGGCTACATTTGCATCGTCGTTATACGCATAGATTCCAAAAATCGTAAGTCTCATTCCTTTTATTGTTCTATTCATTTTAATTAGCCTTTCATTGACTGCTTCCCAGTTGGTGATAAATTGTCTAAATCTTTTGTTGACCAAAATAGATACTCCTTGTTGAGCATGTTTTTCTTTTGCCACTCCGCTATAGAAATGGTCATATTGTCTTAAGTTTTCAGATCTTTTTTCTTTCTTTTTCGTTTCTGTTAGTACAGCAAGGTCTACCTTCGTTCTACTGCACTCATGTACTATTTCATTAACTTTTCGACCCATTCCTTGCACGTTCCATGTACCAAAAATCATATTCCTGTTTCTTTGCTTGGTTCGTCTTAGGTTTTTCTTTTCTTTCCGAGGCGTTTGGGTTTTTTTATTAATATATTTATATAAACTTTTAATTTTTTTTGGATTTTTGGAAACTCCTTGCTCATTAAATTAATCACATTGAAGAAAATTGGTAATTATGCCGCAAACGTACTTCTTTTATTAAACTGATTGTTGGAAAGTTTATTTTGTAGACAGTTTCTCCAAGTTTAGTTTCAGTTTTTTTCTTAAGTTTTTTTAGTCTATAGAAGTTTTCAGAAACATGTTACAGGAGAAGGAGTGAAAACGGGCGCTGGGTGGGATAAAAACAACTCATAACACAAACAATGTAAATAATTTTAAAAAAAATTAAGAAAATCTATTGATTTAAAGCATAAGAAGTTGAAAAACACATCTTATTTGGCTGTTTTGTCCAAGAACTGACTGGTTTTTGATATAATAATATAATAAATATTGCAATTTTAGATCTGAAATATCAAATAAATACCTTTTTGTTACTATATAATATAAGTGTATTTTATTATATCCGCAACAAAAACAATACATTATACATCTAATGATTTAAATTGATTAAACTTTTAGAAAAAATCCTACTTCTATTCTAAAACTTTCAACTATTTAAAAAAGAAACTCCAACATATCGTCTGGTAGGAAAATTCAGCTCTCAGTGCAAACTCTTAATTTATCAAATCATTTGTTTTGAATGAATGAAATTATTAATTATATTTACTATCACGAATAAAAAATTTGTTTGCAAATAAGCAAGAAAAAAGCGGGAAAAATTCACGATTGCAATGTGTATTAAATGAAGCGCGCTGAGAAGAGGTCCACTAGTGACGTGGGCAAGGCGCCGCACAGTGTATCGATATGGGAAAAAAAGTTGGTATAAAGTCAACATTGAAAAGTAATTTTTCTTTTCATCATCACAAATTGGCAATACCCTAGGCTATGTTGGTTCGCATTATTTTTTTTAACTTTAAATTTTCAAATAAATTTAATTAAAACTGGCCCGTCCGTGAGTCACAAAAATGTATGCAAAAAAGTTGCTCATTTTAAAAAAAAATTACTACAAAAGTATTAGTTATTTAAAAATAATTTTTTGTATGCATAATCTTTACCCCTTTAGTAAAGTATTTCTGTAATTTTGTTGAAAAATTATTCAGTAAGTATGTACACGGGTAACGTTTTTCTTTCTTTACAGTTTTTTTTCAAAGTTAACGTTCCCGTGGACTTTTAAAAAAATGTTTAAATTTGTATAAGTTGGCACCTTTAGAGAAGAAAAGCGGAAATTTTGTATTTGCTAATATTTGCTATTCATAGAAAAAAAATGGTTTTATTTCACATGCTCTAGCGGTATTTATTAGCTCACACTACTATTATACTATAATAGTGTGAGCTATGGTTATCCTACTTTTTTCGAGAAAAAAAAAGTTGCTCCGATTTCAAAAAATTTTATATATCTTTGCGTTTCAGATGATTTTGAAACTTTTTTGTCTCGCCGTCTGACTGTCTGTCTGTATGTCTGTCTGTAACGACCAACGCGCATAACTCAACAACCGCTTTGAATGAAATTTGGTACCTAGCCTGTGTCTTAGGTGGAGATGGTCCCATTTAAAAATGAACAAAATCCTTTGAACGTAAGCCAAATAAAAGAGTGGGGGTACATTTCCAAAATTAGAGTTTATATGAAAATAAGGCTTGTGTGATATCAAACGAAAGGTAATTGAGTCTGGAGTTAAACTAATACATTTTAGTTAAAAAAGGTGGGGTGTAGATTTCAAAAATTAGAGTTTAAGTCAAAACATAGCTTGTGTGGTATCAAACGAAAGGTAATTGAATCTGGAGTTGAATAAAATATATTTCAGTTTGTTTTTATTTTAATTACCTCACAGGTACAATATAACTATAGCACCTAGTGTGGGTTTAGGTGCCCATATATTGCATTAGTGGATAGGGATTCAAAACAAAGTAAATAAACAATTATAATTTTTATACACATTTCACTGTCTTGGCTTGAATCAAGATAAGAATTTATTTATAGCATTGTGATATATACAGAAAAATTGGCAGAAAACAAAACATGGAATATATTTTGCATAATTTGTTAATTTCGACAAAAATACAGTTGGAAAAAATACTCTGCCAATATATGGGCACTTAAGCTCACACTACGTATTATAGTTATAGTGTACGTGTGGGCTAATATAACTAAAAACTGAAACATACTTTATTCAATTCCAGACTCAATTACCTTTCGTTTGATACCACAGAAGCCATGGTTTGGTCTAAATTCTAATTTTTGAAATCTACCCTCACTCTTTAAAAAAAAACTAAAATATATTTTGTTTAACTCCAGACTCAAGTACCTTTCGTTTAATATCACACACGCCATATTTTCACTCTAATTTTTGAAATCTACCGACACCCTTTTACTTGGCTTGTGTTTGGTGGATTTGGTTCATTTTTAAATGGGACCATCTCGACCAAGGTACCAAATTTCATTCAAATCCGGCAAGCGGTTTTTGAGTTATGCGCGTTGGTCGTTACAGACAGACAGACAGATAACGAGACAAAAAAGTTTCAAAATCATCTGAAACGCAAAGATATATAAAAAAATTTGAAATTGGAACAACTTTTTTTCTCGAAAAAATTAGGATCACTTTAGATTACACTACTATAGTATAGTAGTAGTGTATATCACACTGTACGCCGCCTACCGCTGAAAGATTCGAGCTAATAGGCAATCCTGTGTGTTTATAATCGTTGGGCGAACCAATGAAATTGAAGTCTGTGCAATAATCTCACATTTTTTGTTTTGTTATAATATCGTCGTTGGTTCGATGAAAAGTGCTTTGTGTTCAAAATGAAATTTTACAGTAGACACAAAAAACTTTCTACGACTCCCATTATGAGCTGTACAAATCCTTTTTTATTCTTGTTTTAAACCACGTTAATATAACATGTTTTTGCAAATAATTTTTTATAGGATATCCATTATTAATGTTTGAAAAAAATGTCACATCACAGGTTTTATCACACCAACGACTATATCCATTTTTATTTGTTTCAAAGTTACAAACCCATAAATATTATCTTAAGATAACATTAAAAATTCGTAAAGTAAATAAATAATGATTTTATTTAAAAAAAAGTCAATAAGAATATTTCAAAAATGCCCATGTCCTTGTTGAATGCAAGCTTGTGCTTGTATACCAGCAGATAGAGTAGTTATCATACCAGCAGATAGAGTAGTTATCTGTATTTCGCGCTTGTTTTTCAAAAAAACCTTAACAGAAGGGGACTTTATGTTCCCAAAATTTAAACAAAAAATTGTTTGAAAACATTTCCTCAAATTTTTTTTGTTTAAAAACATTTTCTTTAAAAGTAATTTTTTCTCATAACGAAAAATTGTTCAAAAAAGTTTTTGAAGAAAATATTTTTGAACAAATTTCTATTCAACAAAAACATATCAATGGGGTTTGGTCCCCCGCGTTCTTTTTTTGGACAGAATTAAGACTCTTTAAACTTGTTTATGACGAATTCCTCAGTTCTCAAATCGAGCCGAAAGTGTTTCTTGAACTAAAAAATATAGTTATTATTACTTATAATCATGGCTGCCAGAACACCCCAACTGTCGGAAAATTAGAACCACATTTTCAATAAAGTTTTTGACTTTAGGAGTTTCCGTTCTTATTAATTGTTTGCATTGTACAAAACTGTTCCTCTTCATCTTCATCGCTGCTAGTACTTCGCAGCGAAGAAACTAGTATACCAAGAGCCCGTGACACAAAACTCTACGTTATCAGTACCAAAATAATTCACCGTCAATATTGTCATATTATCCTTCAAATATATGTGCCTACTTTAGTTAATAACGAGACGTGGGCTGAAGTCGCTAATTAAGCGAATTGTATGAAAAGATTTACACGTGCGTTAACATCTTATAGTATCAGTTTAGACTCTATTGCAATTATGTTGTAGGGGAGCGGAGATAATTAAAATAGGTTAATTGGATAACTATAAATATGGAAATGGATTGACAAGTTACCTTAATGGCTGCTGGTACTTTATTCTCCACCGTTGTTCCTGCTGTGTTTTCCGTGACGCACTTTTGATTTATAATTAAGGGAAGGCACTTTAAAGTCACTATATGTGATTAGCATATTTAATTATTTTAGAGGATTTCACTAATTGATTTTGGGGATAATATGACGACGCGTGCGGCTGCGGTGCTCGTTGATCGAAGAGATGGTGCGTCCCCTCCATATTTTGGATGCCTTCTTGCTTCTTACTTGTCGTAGAGGGGAAATATAGTAGGAATGAAAAATATAGGGGCAATGGAATAGACATATAGTGCTACTCAAAATATGGGAGTAAAAATAAAAAATACCAATATTAATATCTAGCTTATCATCTATAAGTACAATGAATGAATACGCAACATTCCGCGCGCCAAAATGAAAATTCATTTGACCAAATTAAACAAAAAAAATGTAATTCATTTAGATTAAATATATGTATCATAAAAAAAATAAAATAATAAGATATATTTTTTAACGAAATCCATTAAAAAAAAAGAAACTTATAGAAACTAATTATACGAGCGAGATTTTATTTAGTGTGCTTTAATTTTAATTTTGTGGCAAAGCACAAACTTTTGTTACGGGGCGTTGAATCATACCTTTACTGGTACGAAGGGTTACCACCCTTACAACACCGTCCTTGCCTGGATGCACCTGGACGACGCGCCCGTAGTTCCATTTTAACGGAGGTAAATTTTCGTCTTTAATCAAGACTAAGGTATCCAATTCAATATTTACAGATTTATCTGTCCAACGACTTCTTTGTAATAAAGTATGTAAATATTCGTTACTGTAACGTTTCCAGAATGTCTGATGCATGTGTTGCAACATCTGCCATCGCGATAAACGATTAAGCGTAATATGACCCAAATCGGGTTCTGGAAAAGAATTTAAGGGCTCTAGGGTTAAGAAATGACCCGGAGATAGGACATTGATGTCGTTGGGATCATTACTTTGAGGGCACAACGGCCGAGAATTTAGAACACCTTCAATTTGTACGAGGACCGTGTTTAATTCCTCGTAGGATAAAATTTGCTGGCCAATTACCTTATAGAGATGAGTTTTTACAGAGCGTACGCCACTCTCCCATATGCCGCCAAAATGAGGTGCGCCGGGGGGGATTAAAATGCCAAGTGATTTTTTCATTTTTAGAGGCTAAATGCATGTACTGATTAATTTCGTTCCAAGCCCCACAGAAGTTAGTACCTCTGTCGCTGAAAATCCCACTTATTTTTCCTCTTCGTGAGATAAAACGACGCAAGCATGCGAGGAATGCTTCGGTTCATAGCACAATATGCATTTTCACTAGCGTCGCACAAACCATGGAGTTCGGCACATGAAAAATTATTTAAATCAATTATTTGGCGGGGAAAATTTCAGAGAGACATTGAATTTGAGAGCTTATTTTTTTCCAAGATTCAAATATATCTGGGGGAACTTGGGAGTCCCAACTAACAGAGCTTATCCAACATTTTTGAATAAGTAGCTTTATAGTGACTGTAAAGGGAACAAGAAAGCCAAGAGGATCATATATACGTGCAAGTTCTGACAGCATATTTCTTTTAGTACAAGGTAAACTTCTTGGAGTTACTTTAAAAGTGAGTTGGTCGGTTTTAAAGTTCCATAATAGCCTAAAACTTTGAGAGTTGCTTGATCATCCAAATCAAGGGAAAATGGATCTACTTGACAATCTGAAGGGGGTAAATGAGATAACATAAGAGGGTGATTTGAGGCCCATTTGCGCAATACAAAGTTACCGGTTTCTAGAACAGCGATTAAGTCCTTCTGAAGTTTTAGGGCTTCTTCTAGAGAATTTTGACCTGATAACACATCATCTACAAAAACGTCATTTTGTAGAGTTTCACAGGCGAGAGGATATTTTTTCTCATTTACTAAAGCTATTTGTTTTATCGTTCTGAAGGCTAAAAAAGGGCTAGAGCTAACGCCAAATGTGACTCTTTGTAACTCAAAGTCTTGGATGGGTTCAGAAGAAGAGAACCGGTATAAAATTCTTTGATAAGGGGTGTGTTTGGGGTTAATTAATATTTGGCGATACATTTGTTTAATATCAGCTGAGAATACTATTGAGGGGAGTCTAAATTTTAATAAAATTGAGGCAATATCTTGCTGCAATTTAGGACCCGTTAAAAGAGAATCATTTAAGCTTTTATTATTTGTATCCACTGCGCCTGCGTTAAAAACGATACGAGTACGCGTTGTCGAGCTTTCTGCTTTAATCACGCAGTGATGGGGCATATAATAAAAATTATTTAAGTTTTTAGAGGGGGGAATAGTATGAGTTTCATTTGATTTGAGAGCAAATATTCTTTTAAGCAATTATTATATTCAGTGTATAAAGAGGGATTTTTTAGTAATCTTTTTTCTAGGGAAATAAATCTTTTTAAAGCGATTTCTCTGGTCCCAGAGAAAGAGGGTTCGACCCCCTTGAATGGCAATTCAACAACATAGGATCCATCATTATTTTTAAAAGTAGTTTTTTGATAGTGTTCTTCAGCGGCTAAATCCTCTGAAGAAAATTTAGAGAGAGTGGGGATATTTTCTAAAGACCAAAAGCGTCGTACGGAGCTTTCAAGAGTGCTTTCGTGAGTAGTCAAAAACGTATTTATAGAGGGGGTAGAGTAATGAGTATCTTTTATTTTTCCCTTGATTATCCAACCGAATATAGTATCGAGAGCGACAGGTTTATCAATAGCGCTAGAGAGAGAGCTGCCTGTAAGTAAAAATCCAAAAATATCGGCACCGAGAAGACTATCAATTGGGCCCGATTTATAAAATTTCGGATCAGCGAGAGTGAGATCGGAAAACTCAGAAAAGTTTTCTTGCGATATAGAGCACGAGGGTTGATTGCCACAAATTTGGGGTAAAATTATAAAATCTAAATTAAGTAAAGGACCATTTTTTCTGACGGGTCTGATTGTACATTCACATCCAGATGTGGCACGAGAGTTTGTTTGGGCAATCCCGCAAATATTTATGGATTGAGAGTAAGACTCTATGACTAATTTTTTAAAGCATTTGGACGTAATAAAATTACTAGAACTGGCGCTGTCAAGAAGGGCTCGTAGAGGCCTGAATATTCCAGAGGCATCTTTCACCTCAATGATAGCAGTAGAGAGGAGAACTACACTGGGTATATGAGCTACTAAATTAGAGCTAGTCATAGAGCTAGGATTAGAGGGAGAGTCATGAGTATGAGTTCTGACGGTAGAGACCGCACAAAATGAGTTTTGTGATGCATTTGAAGTAGATGCATCTGTGGGAGAATTATTTGAAGCATTATTTGGCACATTAGTCCGGGAGCTAACCTCCATATGGAGATGTGTATGGTGTTTCCTGGCGCAAAATTGACATGATATCTTACTATGACAATGATAAGCCGTATGACGGCTTCCTAAGCAGTTGGTGCACCATCTTTTTTCTTTAGTTAAAGTAAACCTTTCAGTAGGGGTTTTCGCTAAAAATAAGGGACAAATATAGATATCATGTTCTAAAGAAGAGCACAATTGACAACCTAGCGGTTTGCTTGAATTTTGTTGAGAAGTATTTGTATTAGTTATAAAATTAGCAGTGGGCCTTGCTTTAAAATTAGTATTAGAGTAAGAGCTGGGTTTTTTATCTGTATGTTTAAAATTATTTTTTTGTTTATCATATTCGAAGGTTTTATTATTTTTACAGTTATTAGAATATGAAACAGTATCAAGGGCTGCACATTGCTTATTTAGGAAAAATATTAAAGTGTCAAACGTTTTAGTTTTCTGATCAGGATTATCTAACTCGGATCCACATTCTAATTCAAATCGAGTGGCCGTGCTTAAATCTAATTTTTCCATGAGCATATTAAATAAAATAAAATCCCAAGCATACGTGGGGTACCCGAGATTTTTTAGTGCAGAAAGATTTTCTAAAAACGTATCGACAAGAGATCGCAATGCCAGCGCATTATCGGAATTAGAGATTTTTTTAGACGATTGCAAGGCCTCATATGCTATAATGTAATTATCTAAAGCCAAAGGGGTACATTTTACAAGTGAGAGCGGAGCCCCCTTTAAGTATGACAAAAGGTAATTAAATTTTTCAATATTAGAGATTGAGTTGTTATTATGTATTAAAGAGTCAAACATATCAATAAATGTGCGAAAAGTTTTGAGGTCACCCTCAAAGGGTGTTATTTGAATTTTTGGAAGCTTCGTATTAGGTTTAAAATTAGAGCTAGAGCTAGAATTAGAGTTATTTTGCATCGGAGGCAGGTTTTCTACCGTGGTCTCCGCCTGCGCGAAAAGTTTATTTTTAAAAAGAGAGGTATAAATGCCTTCAATCGCATAATTCATTTCATCAAATTTTATTAAAATATCTTTTTGAGCCTCTAAATCTTCTGCACTATCCGTACTAGCATAAACAGCACAATATTATTATGACTTTTCATAAAACTATCAGAGATTGATTCGAGACTTTTAAAACGACAGTGAACGGCATCATCGACAGCATTTTTTGCCAACTTATGCAATTTATTCATTCTGGTTATATCAATATCGCGTTGAGCTATATATAATTTAATTTTTTTAGGGTCCACCATTTTAAATTAAAATATTTTTAAAGTTCTGTATCAGAGCGACAAAATTATTAAGAGAGAGTTTGAGGAGGATCGATACGTGAGAGTATACAAATTAATATTTAGCACAAAATCCTCAAGAATTTTGGAGAGAAAATATCACTTTATATTTATAAATATTGAGTTGTCGCCCTTAGCTCTCGAACTATTATGTTTTCACCGCAAGCGCGTGTAAATTTTAAAATTGTGTACTGTAACACAGAGCTGCGTCTAATGCTGGTTTACGAGTGATTTTCGTGCACGTGGAAAATCAAAACACACCAAATTTTTAAAACTCGCGCTTATAGGCCCCTCCCTTTATCATATAGAGGGGAGCGTCATGCCACCGGGCGAGCGTTCTTGATGCGAATCGCGAAACACTAAATATGCCGATTCTATTCATCAATTAAATATTTATTAATTTTTAAATTTAAAAATTTGGCTCTTTTATTATGTATAGAGAGAATTTGAGTAGCACAGGAATGCAGGAATTTAAGGAGGATATCCGGTCCGAAGGACCAAATGTAGGGGAGCGGAGATAATTAAAATAGGTTAATTGGATAACTATAAATATGGAAATGGATTGACAAGTTACCTTAATGGCTGCTGGTACTTTATTCTCCACCGTTGTTCCTGCTGTGTTTTCCGTGACGCACTTTTGATTTATAATTAAGGGAAGGCACTTTAAAGTCACTATATGTGATTAGCATATTTAATTATTTTAGAGGATTTCACTAATTGATTTTGGGGATAATATGACGACGCGTGCGGCTGCGGTGCTCGTTGATCGAAGAGATGGTGCGTCCCCTCCATATTTTGGATGCCTTCTTGCTTCTTACTTGTCGTAGAGGGGAAATATAGTAGGAATGAAAAATATAGGGGCAATGGAATAGACATATAGTGCTACTCAAAATATGGGAGTAAAAATAAAAAATACCAATATTAATATCTAGCTTATCATCTATAAGTACAATGAATGAATACACATGAACCTCTTTTATATAAAAATACTATGCTGTCAAATCATCTTTGGATCAAAGACCTCACACACCTCCTCTGAAGATTGGTTATGTATTTAGCCGATATACGTCATGAGATACCAACCAGATTTTTCTTTTATTCGGTTCAAATGTGATAAAGTATTATAAGGTAATGATGCTGCCACTACTTATTTTGACGTGTCGAAAGGCACATCTATTTTAAACTTTCTAAGTTTCATCTGCATCAAGTATCAAATGTTTTGACTTTGAAATCATGTTAATACCCTGATTATCAAATTACTATGCTAACAATTTTTTTCTTAACAATAGGTGAAGCACACATTCTGAAATAAATGATTTACTTTACTTTACTTACTTCATTTACCTTAATTTAATATACCAAGTTAATTATTTTGATAAATATGTAAAAATACTAGTAATTAATTTATATGAAAGAAGTTTTTTTAAAATGGGTTTTAAATACCAGTTCGACTACCTGAAATACGGAATACCCATTTTCCTACCCGTTATTGTTATTGCTTGGGTATTCAATGCAGTGTAGATCTCTCTTATATCTAGACCACAGTGGTGTAGGTATCTTACAGTATGGTCACTCCTATCATAAGTCCTTTTCACTCCCAACACGCCGTCCAGCACATGGAACAACAGGACTTTGCCCTCGGGATGCAAACAGGTAAGTTTTTATTGAACACACACAGAATTACTTGCTCATAGTTTTGTTTAGGGCTTGTTGTTACACTTACACTACAAAACCGAACCGAACCGAACACACGATTTTTTTTAAAACCAATTTTATTAGTTTAATTTTTTAAAGAAAATACATGTTTTTTAAAAACATGGGCTAGAAGACTGTCAAACATTTTGTAAAATATATTTTATAAAACATATTTGTTGAGGGTGCAAACCTAAGTTGGGTTGAGTTTAGGTTGGCTGGTTCACCACTTACACCACTCATTCGAGAAATACCCAAAATTTTTAGATAAGAAATTGAAAAACGAAATTGTAAAGTTTATTGAAAGGAAACCAGTAAAAACGATGCATATAAAATATCTGAATTGCACCTACCTTAGTTTTCATCTAGTTGCAGTCGTTTTGGTCGCTTGGAAGATAGGGAAAACGGGAAAATTGTAGCACTCATGGCGTTTCTTGTGATTCTTGTCGGTTTCCCGATTGCGACTCCTCGCGCAGACTCGCACGGGTCTCGGTGCGGGGATAAGTCATATGCATATACCCCGCGAAATTTGAAATGAAAAATAATATTAAAATATAAAGGTAGCCAAAAGCTGGCAAATAATTCTTGCACCAACATATTCCGGCCACCAAAACACGTGTGTTTTTAGTATATATATATATATATATTTATCGGTTTCACAACGTTCTACGTCTTCCGATACCCAATCTCCACTCGTTTCTGTTTGCCCATAATTCATCATCTAGGCCTCTTATTCTTATTTCACTATCTATTCCTTCTCTCCAGCTTCTCCTTGGTCTTCCTCGTTTTCTTCGGCCAGTTGGTTTCCATTGTAATATTTGTTTAGGCAGTCTTCCATCATCCATTCTTTGTACATGTCCGTACCACACCAGTTGTTTTGTTCTTATATCATCCACTAGAGTACGTTCACCCACTGTCATAATTTCTCTTATTCTTTGATTGGTAACTCTTTCTCTTTTTGATTTCCCTGCTGCTCTTCTCCAATAGTCCATCTCCGTAGCGGAAAGCATTTTTTCTGTTCTATCTTTGATTGGCCATACTTCTGAGCCGTATGTAATAATACTTTTTACAATGGTGTTATATATAAGCTTTTTGTTATGTTTTGATATACTTTGGTCCCAAATTATTCCATTTAATAAAGTTATTGCTTTTCTTCCTTGTACGTTTCTATCTTTTATAGCTTTGTCTAGTGTTCCGTCAGCTGTAATTTTTAGACCCAAGTATTTATACTCATCACAGGACTGAATTCGCTGCCCAGTATTTAAGATTAGATCCTGTTTCGTTCCACCAATACACATATACTCTGTCTTATTGATATTAACCTCTAGTCCCCACTTATTGTACTCTTCTATTAGTTTTCGTGTCATATATTCGAGGTCGTCATAATCCTGAGCCACCACTATCTGATCATCGGCGAAACATAAAGTATACAAGGTGGTTTCATTCAACGGAATTCCCATGTTTTGGCATTTTCTCTTCCAGACTTTAAGGACCTGTTCCAAATATATCTTGAAGAGCGTAGGCGAGATACAGCAACCTTGTTTAAGACCTTTATTTACTTGAAAGCCTTTGGTTAGTTTTGCTTTTATTTTAACTTTTGCCTTACTATTGCGGTATAACTCTTTGATGGCCTTAATTAGTTGTACGCTTATGTTTGTCTTTTCCAACGCTTTCCAAAGTAGATTTAGTGGTATACTATCATATGCCTTCTGCAAATCTACGTAAAGCAGATGGAGCTCTTGTCCGTATGCCATTTTCTTTTCAATAACTTGGGTTATACAAAAGAGATGATCTGAAGTCGATCTACCCGCCCTGAAACCAGCTTGTTCTTCTGCCTCCATATCTTTATATTCGCTCTCCACTTTATTTCTTATTATTTTGCCATATATTCTGCTTAGCGTACTAGTTACAGATATACCTCTATAATTGTCACATATATCTTTCCTTCCTTTTTTGTGTATTGTGGATATATATGACGTTTTCCACTCAGTTGGTACTACAGCTCCATTTAAATATCTTTGGAAAAGATTCCGTAATCTACAAAACAATTCTTCAGTGCCATATTTAATAAGTTCAGCTGGGATATTTCCGGGTCCGGCAGATTTACCGCTTTTTAAGGTTTTGCACACGTTTTTTACCTCAGATATTGTGAGGGGTACTGGAGATCCCATCGTTCTAATGATATTGTCTCTTTCGTCTTCCTTGAATTCTGCTCTATCTTCAGTTAAAAGTTTTTTAAAATGCTCATCCCATTCTTTGTCTGGTATTGGTGAAATAATATCTCTGCATGTTTCTTTTTTGATCGATCTTATAGTTTTCCAGCTTTCGGTACTTCTCCTACCTCCTAAGTAAGAATCTATTTTCTGGCACTTTTGCATCCATGATTGATTCTTCTTATCACTGATCATTCTTCTCACCTTTGATTGCGCGATTTTGTATTCTTCTCTGCTTCTATCTGTCTTTTGGGATAAGTACGTGTGATATAATTTCCTTTTTTCCTCTATTTCACTTTCAATCTCAGCATCCCACCAGTATGGTTTTGTTCTTTTAGGAGTTTCTTCCACTAATCCTAGTGCTTCTTTTGCAGCTTGATGGATGCTTAATGTGATACATTCGTATTCCTCATCTGGGGTTTCACCTGAACTTGAATTAAGTTTTTCGTTCAGTCTCCCCCTGTATAAGTTTTTTACGCTGTCATGTTCTAGGCTTAGTAGATTATATTGACAGTGATCAATTTCCTCATTCACTGTATCATCAAGATTTTGTTGATGGAGGCTTCGGCCTTGATAAGGAAAGAGAATTTTGGTCTCCAGAAAATAGTGATCACTTCCGCATGTTGATCCACGCTTTGTTCTGACATCTTGAATTTTTAGTTTTGTCTTTTGTTTAGTGATAAGATAATCAATGACGGATTTCAGGTTTTGTGAGGGTTTGGTCCAGGTATATTTGTGTATTTTCTTATGTTGGAAAAAACCGTTTTGGATTTTTAGGTCTAATTGCTCACATACTGTGATAAGCCGGTTTCCATTGTCATTAACAACATCTTCTCCATATTGGCCAACTGTCAGATCATTTACTCTGTTACCTGTTCTACTATTTAAATCTCCCAATATTACAATTTCTCTAGATGTACTTACTGCTGATATTTCATTGTGGATTTCTTCAAAAAAATTGTCTTTCACGGCTACATTTGCATCGTCATTATACGCATAGATTCCAAAAATCGTAAGTCTCATTCCTTTTATTGTTATATTCATTCTTATTAGCCGTTCATTTACTGCTTCCCAGTTGGTGATATATTTTCTAAATCTTTTGTTGACCAAAATGGCTGTTTTTAGTAATGATACGAAAAAAAAACTATATCTAAAAATCCAAATCGTGCAAGTGTGCATGAAAATTTACCTTAATTCTAGTAAATTACAAAAAGAAAAAAAATTATATATAAAGAAAAGAAAATAAAAAATAAGTAAGGCGCTGCTCGCCTACAACACGTTTGAGGTGAGCCTTGGTGGATTTTACTCCAGCCTCGGCTAAACCGTTTAAGTGAGGACTTCCAAGGCTAGAAAAGTGCCACGAAATGCTTAAGCTTTCACATGCTTCCTTTGAGTAGGGTTGAAGTAACCTATCTACACCGACAAAGGCGGTACCGTTATCAGAATAAACGTGTGATATCCTTCCACGTCTGGAGACAAACCTTTTAAAGGCCGCAAGAAACGTATCTGTTGAAAGATCGGAAGTTAATTCTAAATGCACAGCTTTGGTTGCAGCACAAACGCAAACAAGAATATAGCCTTTATAAATTTTGACACCTCGGTGTCTTGACATAAAGATATCAAACGGTCCGCAATAGTCCACGGCAACATGGAAAAATAGTTGTAACTGGGAAATCCTTTGAGGAGGTAAATCTCCCATAAATTGCACAGCTGGTTTTGGATGAAGTCTGAAGCATAAGATACAATGAGAAACTACCTTTTTAATAGCGTATCGAGCAGACAGCATCCAAAATTGCTGCCTTAGCAGATAATGTAGGGTTTTGAGACCTGGATGAAAGTATTTTGAATGTGTATATTTGATAATTATTGTAGTAAGCCGGTGTGAACGTGGCAAGAGCAACGGATGCTTAGCAGAATAAGAAAGTTCAGAAACTTGCTTAATGCGACCGCCTACTCGGGGACAGTCTTGTTGTTCCAGGAATAATGAAAGTTTACGAAAGGGTTTTGGAAGCAACTTGTTTGTTTTAAATTTTGAAAGAAGATCTGAAAATACTGTACGTTGGACATGGCGGACAAGAACAATCATGGAATTCTGCAGTTCCTTTTCCGTTACCAAATGATCTGAGTAATAGATTTTCGAAATTGGTCTACGCGTGTAGGAAATGATTCGTTGTATTTTCGTGAGAGAAGAATGTTTATTCAAGAGAAAATCGATCTCATGTGGGTGTGTCGCAAAGATCTGGACAATGAAAGCCATGAGACCATTCTGGAAGGCTTAGAAAGGGTGGACCTTTCCACCACATGTCATGGTGGTTGGTTAGGTGTAAGTTCACGAGAGGCACAATCCGCTGGGTTTTCAGCAGACGGAACATAGTGCCATACTTGAGGGGGTAAAGTTTCTTGGATTTTGCAAACACGATTAGCGACGAATGTAACCCATCTATGGGGAGAATCAGATAACCAGCGCAAGACCACTTGTGAGTCAGACCACGCCCAAATTTCATTAAACACCAAAGTTTCAGCGTAACTTGCTTGAATGAAAGAGATAGGATCACACAGTAGGGTAGCGCCCAAGAGTTCCAGTCTTGGGAGACTAACCGTTTTAAGTGGTGCAACTTTAGATTTTGCCATAACAAGAAAAGTAAACAGCTCGCCAGAAGATGCTTCAATACGAAGGTAGACTGTGGCTGTATAACCAACCATTGAAGCATCGGAAAATCCGTGTAATTCCATGCGAGTAGGTTTGTCTGTTGTAAGACGTCTAGGTAAATGAAGATTAGAAAGTTCGGGAAGCTCCATGCGAAACTGATTCCAAGTATTTATGATATAAATGGGCGGAAGAGAGTCCCACTCTTTCCATAAATCTTGCATCAGATGCTTGGCCAGTAAGGACACTGGAGAACAGAAACCTAACGGGTCAAATATTTTCATTATTTGAGAAAGGATTCCACGTTTAGTGCAAGGGTTATCGTCAGGTATAACAAGATATGTAAATGAATCTGTCACTGGATTCCATTGATGAACCAAGCACCTTGACAAAATTAGGCTCTGCTTTGTCGAAAGAAATAGACATTTGTGTGTCCGTCTCTGGAAATGATAAAATAAGTTCTGGTTTGTTACTTGCCCATTTTTTGAGCTCGGAACCACCACGACGTAATAGTGAAATGAGTTCTTGCTGTAGATCTATGGCCAAAACTACGGAATTGTGGCCGCTTAAAACATCATCGACGTAGACGTCTTTTAACAGAACTCTAGAAGCACTAGGAAAGTTTTTAGACTCTAATCTAGCCAATTCCTGTAGAGTACGTATAGCCAAGTAGGGTGATGATTTAAGACCCTAGACAACAGTTCTGAGAGAGTAGGTTTGAATGGGATCGGTTTCAGAGAATCTCCATAAGATATTCTGATATCGTGTGTGCTCAGGTGTGACAAGAATTTGTCGAAACATTTTAACAACATCTGCAGTAAACACTACAGCATGATATCGGAATTTTAGAAGTATTTCGCGGACATCAGATTGAAGTTTAGCACCTACGCACTATGTATCATTTAAAGATAAACCCCTAGGACCCTTTTGTGAAGCATCAAAAACGCAGTGAATTTTTCATTTCATCTGAAGACTTGTTCTATTTCCCAAAATTTCTCTAAACAAACTTCTAAGGGCGGTTCTAAAGATGTATAACAGCTAACGACTGTACTTGGCTTGGATTGAGTCGAAGCGTCTACCTTACCAATCAAGACGTAACCGAAAACACTGTTAAAAGCGCTAGCTTGCCTTTTTTGACCATGGATGACTCCATTTCTTAAAATCTAAGGAAATAATTCACAACCGAGTAAAATATCTATGGGGCTAGGTATGTTGAAAGTTTGGTCTGAAAGTTTAATGTTCCGAATATGATCCCATTGACTGGAATCTATAGAAACAGAGGGAATATTGGAACATAATTGAGGCAATACTAAAGCCTCAAACTGAAAGGTAGGATCTATTCTTCCCTGCGGTCGAATAATGCAATTAGTTTTGCCTTTGGTAGTCGAAGATGCCTTTTGATTTAGACCTTGAATGGAAATTGAAAATTGTTGTCTGGGGAGACCTAGTCTACTAAGGCATTTTTCCGAAATGAAATTGGCTTCAGACGCTGAATCTAGCAAAATCCGCACGGGTTGGTAATTTCCTCTAGAATCCAAAATGTCAGCTACCACTGTTGAAAATAGAAAAGTAGATTGATTGGGAATAGTTGTGGCGTGACAATTGGTTGAGGAAGTGCCTTGTGAAACAGAAAGAAAGTGTGGATTTTCCTGAGTACTAGTATTTGTACCCTGCTGAACACGTGTATTGCTCTGACGGGGGTGGGGGCACAGTAAACTGTGGTGTTTAAGGCCACACCCTCTGCAGCTATAAGAAGAAGAACAATTCCTTGTTTGATGAGAAAAATGCATGCAATTTTCACATAAGTTAATTTGTCTTACATAGGAAAGTCTTTCTTCAGAATTTTTATTTAGGAAATCGGGACATCTGGCTAGGACGTGATTGGACTGGCACAAATGACATTTGACATTTGAATTGAACGGTTTATTTGGTTGAATTGGATTGTTTGAAACTGTAGTAATGAAAGATAAAGTTGATGCATTTTTAGAATAATTATTGTGACTAAAGTTCCGCTGATTATTATTCAGGGGCTTAGCATGATTTGAACTAGAGGGGGGCTTACTAATTGACTGCATATGTTGGACAGACTCCAAGGCTATACAGTGATTTTCGATAAAGCTGTACAAGTCAGTGTAAGAAGGAATGTCGACTTGGCTTTTCTCTCTGCTATAATATAGCTCAAACTCTGTGCGTAGCTTAACGTCCAACTTGGAAAGCAATTGATTAAATGTAAGAACTCCCCACTGTGTCGTAGGAAAACCGAGTTCCGTCAAAATGGCTAAGTTCTCGGAAAAGGTGTCTAACATAAAACTCTTTCGCAGAACTGGTTTTCACCGAAACGGAATTCATACCATTTAAAGCAGTTGTAGCTATGAGACGCTTATTTTGATACCTCTTGATTAGAGCCTCATATGCAATATGATAATTGCTGTCAGATAACGGAATTGTTTTTACCAGACTAAGTGCTTCGTTAGTCACTGAACTACGTAAGTGCTGAAACTTTTCTATATCGCTCAAGTCGCTATCATGAATCATGACCTTATAGAGGTCAAACCAATGTTGCCAATTCTTATAGTTGCCATCGAAACTAGCCAACTTGGGTAAAGGAAAAGATCTAGAATTTGACCTAGGGCTATTGGCAGAAGTATTTAGTGAAACGAAATTAGTATTGCTGGCTCGAAAAATATCATAATAAATGCCACGACATTCATAAAAAAGTAAATCGAATCTTTTTCTTTTGTTGTCCTGTTCATCAAAATCGACTCCCAACTCCTCGAGGGATCCGATGATTTGGTTATGAAACGCGTAAAACTTTTGATGACATTCATCATTATCCTCGTACCTAGATTTGAAGAAGAACTGGAACAAAGAGTCTGCCTTCGCCTGTTTCGCGACCTCATTCGATTCGGTTATTTGATTTACACAAATAGCACGCTTGTCTAGCAAAAATGTCTTTTTTGGTTTTGACATTTTGATTTTGAAAATTACCTTTTTTTAAAAACCCAAGATTTATTAAAACTTCTAAAACGCTTTAAAAATCCAATTTTAGTTCATAAAATGAAAGAAAAAATAATTAATAAAAATTTCATTAAATTAAAGAATTTTTAAATTATTTTAATTATTTATTAATTAGTAATTAGTAAATTTTAATTAAGGTTGTTTGTACTAACTATCCTCTGATATTACCAATTACCAAACTAGTAAAGAAAAAAAGTTTTGTGTTGAATGAGTCTCGATCCCATGCCCTGCGGATCACGAGTCGAGCGCTATATACCCTATGCTATATGGGCTGTTTGCGAAATTACCGGAGTCCGCGATCAAGTATGTCGGCAGTGTAACCCAAGTCAAGTAATTCAAACAGCACGCGCGTGGCTTACAATGCTGTATTGGTCGACTATACCTTTTAATTCCATAGGTATATTCGATATTCGATATATAACTCACCCGAGTTGATATTTTTAACACATGTGACTTAAGAAAATACGAAAAATCTCGCCGAAAACGGAAAATTTTGGAAATTTGTAAGTTTGGAACGTTACAGGGTAACTGCTGAAAATGTAAATTGAAAGGAACCGGTTAGAAGGACCATCAAATGAGGGTGCAAACGTAAGTTGGGTTGAGTTTAGGTTGGCCGGTTCACCACTTACACCACTCATTCGAGAAATACCCAAAATTTTTAGATAAGAAATTGAAAAACGTAATTGTAAAGTTTATTGAAAGGAAATCAGTAAAAACGATGCAGAAAATTGTAGCACTTACGGCGTTTCTTGTGCTTCTTGTCAGTTTCCCGATTGCGACTCCTCGCGCAGACTCGCGTTTGTGAGGGGATAAGTCATATGCATATACCCCGCGAAATTTGAAATGAAAAATAATATTAAAATATAAAGGTAGCCAAAAGCTGGCAAATAATTCTTGCACCAACATTTGTCAAAGATCTTTAATGACGTAATTCTAGCTCAAATAGTTCATAAGTTTTTCTTATAGGTCTTTCTTCAATTGTAAATATGAATGAAGATATTTTGCAAATTTGCTAACATA
Source organism: Aspidapion aeneum (assembly GCA_963576565.1). Classification (NCBI taxonomy): domain Eukaryota; kingdom Metazoa; phylum Arthropoda; class Insecta; order Coleoptera; family Brentidae; genus Aspidapion; species Aspidapion aeneum. The sequence continues at coordinate 67,515,831 of OY755042.1, read as the reverse complement.
GGGCAGAGTATAAGTCAATTAAGCTTTTCTTATTGTAAATTACAATAAAATTTGCCCCTAGGGGGCCTGTTTAACGGCTTCAATTTTTTTTGTATAGCAGACCTGGGGGCATTTGTATGAGCTTCCAATTTGGTAAGACATAGTTGTGTAGGTGCAATAGTTTAGAAGATATAAGGCATAATCTAAAAACACATTTTGCAAACTTCCGTTCCCTAGGGGTAAAATATGTAATTTTTTTTGACAGCAAAAGAATAAGTACGTGAAGGCCGATGTGCGCGCAAAGTTAATTTAATTAGTCCAGCTTAAAGTGTTCAGAATTGAAAAAATATTTTGCCACCCTAACCTTACTTTTTGACTGAAACAATTTTGGGTCTGTTAACAGGTCAGGCAGTGTTGGTGTGATCATTAGTAATCGATTAAAACAGGTGTAAAATCTTCATCAAAAAGCCCACGAGAGATGCTATTGCCGCACACTATTTATAGTATTTCCAATAAGGCTAGTCCTTTTGTTTAATCACCCCGTAAATCTGGTAACAAAACGCACGTATATTCTTAATTCAGTTTTAAACCACAGATTACCTAAGGTAATAATGGGTGCTTACTGAAACTATCAGTTACATTTCAGAAAAGTTTCTGTCCCAAAATTATTTTATGTGGTGAAAAACTTATGTAGAGCGTATGCGCTTTACAGGTATGCATTCATCAATCAACTGTGGTGCTTTGCCGACTTTACCTCGATGTTTAAAAATGCGTTTCTGTTTTTAATGACAAGTTTAGATTGTTTTATACTGTTTTCACTAGTAATACTACTAGAGGTTAAATTATTTCCGGAAATTTTTTCGAACTAATGAATATTTTTAAATTTAATAATTTTCTAAAAATATTCATTAGCGAGAAAATATTTACGGATTTAATTTAACCTCGCGTGGTATTCGGTAAAAACATTCCACACCAAATTGAATAAATTTAAAATCTATTTTTTGATTTACAACAATGCCAATTTTTTCTTCGACGAGACTTGATTATTTAGTTACTATGGCAACTAATTTTGTCATTCTGCCTACCTAATTAAAAACTAAAAGCTGAATTATTATTTTTATAACTAGAATAAGAATAGTTGAAAATTTTCTTTATTTCATTTTCATATATTTACGTTTATGAATAAATTTAGTTTCGTTGCAGTTTCAGCACCAATAGGATTAATTTCTACTTATTGTAGTTTCATAAAAATAGCAGTCCAGAATGTAAAATATTATATTCTCTTATTTTATATCAATTTTGTGTTACATCAATTGTTAGAAAATTATAATTTTCACAATCAACAACAACACATTCAGTTCGCTAGCAGTTTCGTCACCAATGGAATGTTAACTTACAAGTTACAAACTTTTTTTTAATTTCCCGTTTATCCAAATCGACTAATAATAGTCCAAAGAATCATTTTCATGCAAAAAATCGTTATATAGTGCGTTTTGACAAGCGAGGTAAAACGTAGTAGAACCACGATTTATTTTGAAAAAAATCTGGGGGCACGGCAGTGCCCCGCCAAGTTTGCCGAATCTGCGGTATACCATCTTTTCTTAAAACATTTTAGCCCATATTAAACATATGTAAACTTTACTTCGGAATGAAGTACTAAACTCAAACTTCCAAACTTACTTTTATCTCAATTCTTTTTTCGGAATACCATTTTCGCGTACTTGTCTTTTTTACATGAAATGTTTTTGTTATGATAAATTTGATTTTGAAGTTTGTTGCGTCTCTAATTCTTTGGAATATGTCATACATACAGGGTCTCTAGTTTATATGTGCTTAATTGCTTCGAAGTAAAAAAAGTTTTATAAAGGATTTACACTACTGATTTGCGCCGTAGTGAAGCCTCTTATAAATATGCCCTTATAATTTTGGTTTTTCGGACCATTATTTAGCTGATATTTTTTAGCTTCGTTCCAACTCACCATTTCATAAAAACGGCCCGAAAACTTCTATTTGTGTTTCAACTGCACGTTGAATTAAAAGTTTGTGTAAGTGCTGATGATCCATAAAAACATCGAAAAAAGTTTTGTCGAAACGTAAAATGGTCGAAAAAAATTTTTTGGACCGTAATTAAGTTGAAAATAAGAAACAATCGAAAGTAAAATAGACTAAAATAATTTAGAAGAAACGTAGATTTGACGATCCGTAAAATTATTGAAGCATCGAAACAGAGTTCAGTCGAAAACGAAAAAATAATTGAACCGTAAAGAAGTCAAATCGCAAAAAGTCCAAACCGTACAAAAATAAAAGAGCAGAAAGCAACTCAAGGAAGATGTATTGTTGTCGATCCGTAAAGTTGTCGAAAATAATTTAAACGAATAGTAGTTCTGTCGATCTGTTAAAATGTCGAAAATTAAAGCCTCGATACGCAATGGAGAAAAGACGCAAAATCATCGAAACGTAGTTTTGTCGAAATGCAAAAAGATCAAACCGTAGAAAAGCAAAATTTAGCAAAATTTCTTGGTTAAATTCGTTGAACTGGCGCTGACCGGTTAGGTTTTAATAGGCTCTTAAGTTAGGCGAGTATGATGTAACACTACATTTCGTAACATCGGTAGTTTTTTGCAGCTGAGTTATATAATCGATGAGTTTTCGATTCGACTTTTTTTACAGTTTGATCTGTTTTAACATAATTACGTTTCGATTAATTTTGCGTCTCTTCTTCATTGCGTATCGTGCGTTTAATTTTCGACCATATTATTTTCAACATTTTTACGGATTGACAAAAGTACGTTTGCCTTAAATTGCTTTTACTACGTTTTGTTTAAATTGTTTTCGTATATTCTACTTTCTACTCTTTGTGTGCGCGCATTAGGATTATTCGTATTTGTCGTACTGGCCGAGAAAAGCTTGCTATTCTCGGATACTGTTTTACAACCATTTCGTTGGCCAGCCCATAATATATTCAAAAATAAAGAGTTGCTCAACATCTCATATTGTTTGTCATTTTAAAAAAATCTAATCTAAAACCTGCGTTTCATTCGCTCTTGAGAAAAATGTTTAACCCAATAGTCCGGAGCCTAAGCCACTTTTGCCTGCATTTTTGCTTACCGTAATGAAACTTGGCACGGTTATAGTACAACACTATAGTATTATTTCACGAAGTGGTGCTCATCCCGAACCCAGTGTTGAGCAAAGATACAGGGTATTTTATTTTTAATTGCATCTATCTCATTAAAATTCTTTATAAAATTCAAATGTAAAGCTAGAGCAATGAAACTTGGTATCGATTATAAGGACATATACACTTTTATTTTAAGTAATAAAGAGGTTTTGTTGCTTTATTTTCTTTCAAAAAATAAAAAAATAATTAATTTTTCTTTGAGAAATTTATGGTGTGGGTATTGAGTAGAAAAAAAAGTCCAGGAGCTTAGTTATGCAAGGTAAGGTATTAAAATTTAATGCAGACATAAGCACATTGTTTTTCTTTAAAATAAAAATTGCTGGACGGGTGTGACATATACAGGGTCGAAGTACAGGGGGGTTTTATTTAATACTTCTAAATTAAAAAATATAAAAAGATGGAAAAGTATGTGGATTTCTTAGACGTAAGGATATTTAAAAAAAAATATATACGAAGTATAAGATACTTAGATTTTATTTATATTTTACGAAAAAAAAAAATAAAAATTAGTGTGAACTTTTAAATATGATGGGCTGTTTTTAAAAATAAGTAAAATTTTTATGATCATTAAGTAGTTTTTTTTATGACGACTTTACAAATCACTATGGAAAACTTCAAATAACTCTAGATATCTCAAATAAGCATCTCATTGCAATCACTAGATTCTCGTTTATAAACCATTTATCGGACTCTATTTTTGTGTGTGAATGTATATACTGGGCCACAACAACTTTGCTGTCATTTTTACTGTTTTTCTACATTATTTATTGTAGCTACTGCGTTAATAAGACTTTTGCAACGAAACAGTTTGTTCCCCATTACAGGCTATGACAAAAAAATTTAAGTTAGTGTATTTTGTAATATGCTGAAAGATACAAGGTGATATTAAAAAAATCATGTAAAATATAGTAGTCTCAAACTTTTCGTTATATCGGTTATGCAGTTTAAGATACCCCCATAATGTTACTACTTGTTATAGCTAGAATAAGGCGTTTTTTATATGGTGTAGATTGTTTTACTTAGCTTTGTAAATTTAAGAAAATACATGGTGTTTCTTTTGTCAATATAATTTTTTTTTAAATACGTAAAACGTTATTTCCAACACTTATAAAATTAGAAAATATACAATGGAGTTAAACTATTAATCACCTATGTAGCTGTTAGTTAGCGACTTTAAAATATACAGGGTATTCAAATTAAAATCGGTAATATTTTGAACTTTGTTATTATGAAAACTACAAGGTCGGTTAATTAGGCAAATTGTTAATATTTTTCCGCTAACTAAATTGGTGGAACAACAACAAAATTAAACGACGCGTAGGTGAGTTATAGTAAAAAAATAATTTTTAAAAGATACACATAGTATACAGTACCAGCAATCCATAAAAAAATTATATGTAAATAAAAGCTGTCATGACTTTTTCTTCTTAAGTAAAAAGTTATTAATGAAATACAGTAATTTTAATTTTATAAAAAATATTTTTTATATAATGTGTATTATCCTTATTTCTCAAATATCTATTTAAGTTTTCACTTCTGACAACCAATCTCAAATTGGATGCAATTATGTAATTTTATTAAAAGTGTATGCTTTCGTACATAAGAATTGGCAGATTATGTTAAAAATTAAAAATTCTAGGAAGGATCCTGCACACTTGTAATGGGTTTCTAGTGCACGGCTAATATCGATAAAATTTTAGTATGTTGTTTGTCTCACCTTACTGACCAATAATGGTTATGGGCCCAATTCCATCCTATGACCAGACCATTAAAACGGTAAAAAAGTTTTTTTTGTACGAATCTCATAAGCGTCTACGTTTTAGCATGTTTTTAGCAAAAATTGTTATTTTCCTGTACGGGGGATATCCAAAAAGTCTGCAAACCTGTAATGAGTTTCTAGTGCACGGCTAATATCGATAAAATTTTAATATGTTGTTCGTCTCACTTTACTGATCAATAGTTGTAATGAACGCAATTCCATCCTATGACTAGTTTCGGAGACACGGGGGCAATTCAAACGATATTGCACCAAAACGGTAAAAACGGTGGCTTGATTTTTAAAAGCTCTATTTGTACTAGTCACAAAAGTATCTCTTATGTATATATATTAGCATGTTTTTAGCAAAAAATATAGATTTTTCTATATGGGGGTATCCAAAAAGTTAATTAAAATATGTTGGTAAAATAATCAAAAAGGTTCTAGTAACCTTTTCGATTAGACCAAAATAAATGTCTTCTTACCTTTAAAACCAAACTTTAACGAAACTTTTTTATGAGGTACACATACAAAGTAGTCCAGTTATAAATTGTAACCAAACAACTTTCTTAAAACAAAATTCTATCAAGCAATATTTAAAAATAACAATTAAAGTTTCTTAATACTCTAAATAGTAGATGTCTCAAAAATAACAAAGTCGGTATTTGGATCAGACTTTTTATTCTTCTTTCGCATTTCTGTGCCAATAGTCATTTAATTATTTCGGGTAAATCTTCGACATTATTTCGATGACCTGCATCCAGGACTTGCCCTAAATTATTGGTAGATGGGTAACTGATATGTTCCTCATGGCGAGCATATCTTATTATTTTGTTTAAGGAAAGTTTTGGTTATAATTTATAACTGCACTACTTTTTATGTGTACCTCGCAAAAAAAGTTTTATCAAAATTTGGTTTTAGAGGTAAAAATACATTTATTTTGTTCTATATAGTCAATCTTATCCATTATTTTACGTACGTATTTTAATTTACTTTTTGATATCTCCGTATAGAAAATCTATATTTTTTACTAAAAACATGCTAATTTATGTACATAAGAGATATTTTTGTGATTGGTACAAAAAAACCTTTTAAAAATCAAACCACAGCATTTTTACCGTTTTAGTGCAATATCGTTTGGATTGCCCCCGTATCTCTGGTACTAGTCATAGGATGGAATTGGACCCATAACAACTATTGATCAATAAGGTGAGACGAACAACATATTAAAATTTTATCGATATTAGCCGTGCACTAGAAACTCATTACAGGTTTGCAGACTTTTTGGATATCCCCCGTATAGAACAAAACAATTATTGCTAAAAACATGCTAAAATGTAAGAGGCTTTTGAGATTCGTACAAAAATCAAACCACAATATTTTTACCGTTTTAGTGCAATATCTTTTGAATTCCCCCGTATCTCCGAAACTAGTCATAGGATAGAATCGGGCTAATGACACCTATTAATCAGTAAGGCGAGACGAACAACATACTAAAATTTTATCGATATTAGCCGTGCACTAGAAACCCATTACAAGTGTCCACTTTTATTTTTACTACACTACACTAAGTTATCAAATTTTATTAAGTTAGGCTTGGTCAGGTATTTTAAATAATCCCCGGCAGATTAAGTTTTTGACATACCACGTGAACAGTTTGACGTATTGACTCAATTGATATTTATTTTGGTTTAGAATACTAAATTACCTAGAAATCGATACCTCACACGACCAGTTTAGACAAAATAAGATTTTTACAATTTATCCTCCTAAGTTTTGCTCCCTCTCCCCCGCAAAAAAAACCTTTAATTTTAATAGATTTTTTGATTTTATAAGCTACATACCTATAAAGTTAAAGAGACAAAAATTGTACGCGAAACTAGTTTTATATTTAATTTATCAATTTTTCCTGTCCCACCCCAAGTACGCCCTTGTATCTTGGCTCTGCACTGGGTTCCATCGGAGCACTACTTCTAAAATGGCATCTCTAGGTGTCTGGTAACCTTGTGCCAAATTTCGTCACGGTACGCGAAAATGCAGACAAGCCCCTAAATTTCCGTCCCTTATATTTTGAGTAAATTCAAAAATCTATCCATTAGTTTCTGAGATAATTGCCTTCAAACTTTCAAATTTAACATGAACTGATAAAATAAACATTTTATTAAAATTTTATATTTTTCAGAATTAATTTTTATTTTATCATTCAATGTTAAATTTGAAAATTTGAAAGCAAATATCTCGAAAACTAATCAATGGATTTTCAAAACTTTTACACGATTGTAAAGATATTTAAGAGAACTTCAGACAAGGTATCACTAGACTGACTTTCTCTATTTCAAATAAAGGCGTAAAGTATACCCCTCGAAGATAGTGCGTGTTACAAAAATTTCAAGATAGCCAAAAAGTATCCCCTTCGCAAACAAAATCAACGTGTCCGAGCGGTTCTTCAAATTTGTACGAAAAATACCCAAAGACACCTCTGTTGGGACTTTTACTTGGGACACCCTATATAACGCATGGGTCAAAACTTAATATTTCTAAGGGGTGTCCCAGTCTTTCGATAAGGCGAATATTTGACAGGATGCATTGGTGGATTTTAGGTCATATTTGACCTGGGACCCCCCTAGGGTCATATAATCTGTCATGGGTGTCATTTTTGTCGTACATAATTTAATTTATGCAATATTGTTATCCTGGATCCATATAGATTTCCGTCCTATGGTACAGCCAAACCTAATAGGCTAGTGAAATTACCATATTTTAAGGCAAGAAAAAAGAAAATTATTAACAGGACTTTAAGCATTGGAAATTGTAGAATGGCGAAAAACGAAGTTAAAAAAATAAATGCGTGAGGGGCGTTGCGGGTTAGGTTTGGAGGGGGGTAAAAAGAGGCGGGGAATCGTATTATTGCAATTTTCGGCAAAAGTTGTCGGAGAAAAAAGTGACATAAAGAAAAGTCATTTGCCATAAAAATGTCTAAAAAATTTGTAGATGTCATTTTTTACACAGCCTCAAAATGTTCGAGAAAAATAAAAAAAACGTAATTTTTTATTTTTCTTAGCCATAATAATAGCCATTTTTTAAAAACTATTTCAAAACTTATAAAATAACTACAATAACTTAACTATAAAATATTGTGACAATTTTTTAAAAGTTTTTTCCCTTTTCGGACATGTTTTTAAATTACGACAATTATTTTTTTTATGTCGCCAAAAACTATATCTTAATGTCAAAAAGTGAGGACAAGCAGAACTGGATACAATGGTTTTCTGAAGATGAAAAAAAAATTTTTTTTGATCGAAAAAAACAAATATCTTAGAAACTTCTTAATTTTTTTGTTTGTTAAATATTGTAAACATTAAGCACCCAAAGATCTCTACTATTACGAAGTTTTGTTAAGCTGACATTATTTTTGCAAAAAAATAAAAATAAAAAACAAAAAAAACGGTTTTTTTAATTTTTACTTACTTTTATGACCTATGACTTTTATGTATGTCACTTTTTTCTCCAACGTCAACTTTCGCCGGATATAGCAATAATACGATTCCTTGTCCCTTTTTACCCCCACAAACCTAACCCGAAACGCCCCTCGCTCACACATTTATTTTTTTTAACTTCGTTTTTCGCCGCTCTACAATTTTCAATGCTTCAGCTAATAATTTTTTTTCTCTCAAAGTGCAATTTGACTGGTCGATAAGCAGAGAACTAAAATAAAACAAAAAGGAAAAAAGTCTTACTATAATCTTAATTGGCTGCAGAGCGATTATTATAAGTCTAAATTCGTAAGTAAGTGCAAAATTTGGAAATTTAGTGCTTGTCGGGCCATATGAAACAGAAAAATGAGAAACCTTCTTTGTAATTAATTATGTAAATAGCTAATTCTACCTAGTGCAATATATAAGGACCGCAGTTTGACAATGGATTCTAGCTAACAAAAGGTCACAGATTAACGATCTGGATGTTGCCAAGCCAGGTTTTGGTCCAATTTTGTTTAACCCCTCTGCTCTTATAGCCGTGTTCGAATTTCTGAAAATTTAACTAACTTGACACATTGAAGCTACAATAACAGAGAAATTAATCAAAAATGTGTAAAATCCAACCTTAATAAAAAATTTTGTTAGTTTGTTAAATCTTAGCTGCAAATACCCACAAAAACCCTCCTGACCACCCAAAACCTGAGATTTTGAGGTTTTCTTAAAATTTTCTCAAAAACTGAGCTTCTTAGGAAAAAATATGTAATTAGCTTTATTATAGACAACAAAATTTTCTTTTCAACAATGTATTAGTCAATGAGGTACGATCAATGGCAAACTCTTCAGCGGCGTCCGTTTATTGAGGTGATGTAAAAAACTGAAAAAAAGGAACATGTTTATTACATGATTTACCCGATTTTCTTGAAAACTAAGCTCTCTATCAAAAATTAGGTTCCATAGTCAATTGTAGACAATGAAGTTTTCTTTAAAACGGTGTATAACAAGGTAAGATTACTTATATTTACAACAATTTAGGGTCGTCCGTAAATTACATCAATTTTAAAAAATCACTAAACTTACCAATTTTTTTACAAGTTTTGTCCAAAACTTGAAGTTTTATTTTAAAGCTTAATCTTACTTCGTGATACAGCAGCTCAAACAAAATTTCATTGTCTACAATCGACTAAGAAACATGATTTTTGATAGAAGGCTTGGTTTTTAAGATAATCGGGTAAAACATGTGCCAAACATGAGGTTTTTTAATTTTTTTAAAATTTTCTCAATAAACGGACGCCGCTGGAAAGTTTGGTATTTTCCTGACCGCACTAGCTTGAACTTTATTAAAAAGACGATTTTATTTTCTACAATAAAGTGTTAAATATTTTTTCCTAAAAAGCTTAGTTTTTGAGAAAATTGGATAAAACTAGTAAAAAAATTGGTAAGTTTAGTGATTTTTCAAAATTGAGGTAATTTACGGAGGCTCCTTAATTGTTATAAACAAAACTAATATTGTCCTATTATACATCGTTTAAAAGGAAATTTTATTGTCTACAATCGACTGTAAAACACAATTTTTAATGGAGAGCTTGGTCTTCAAGAAAATCAGGGAAAATAGGTAATATGCATGTTTCTTTTTTTCATTTTTTTGCATTACCTTAATAAACGGATGCCGTTGGAGAGTTTGTCTTTGGTCCTACTCGACTGACTTGTATATCGTTGAAAAGGAAATTTTATTGTCTATAATAAAGGTAATGACATATTTTTTACTAAGATGCTTAGTTTTTAAGAAAATTTGAAGAAAACATAAAAATTTTAGGTTTTGGTGGGTCTGGGGGTTTTTTCAGCTAAAATTAAAAAAATTATAATATAATTTTATTTTTAGGTTAGGTCTTACACATTTTTTATTCATGTATCTGTCATTGTGGCTTTAGAGCATCAACATAGTTAAATTTTCAGTAATTCGAACATGACTATAAGAGGAGGGTGAATACAAAAAAAATGGACCAAAACCTGGCTTGGCAACACCCAGATCGTTAATCTGTGATCTATTCTCAGCTAGAATCCACTGTCAAAGTGCGGTCCTCATATTTTGCATACTCAACTACCTACAGCGCCTGCACTAACCTTAAAAATATGTATAAGAGGTGTGCCAGTCGTTCGGTCAGGCCAGTGTTTGGAACCATAGTCAATTTATTATTTCAGGGGTCCATATGCCACAGAATAATTAAAACCCGTCTTTGTATTTAGTGATGTAGATGAGTTTCGGCCTCAAATATTACTGCATGAGGTGTGCTATTACAATATGAACAAAGTGAATTTATTATTTAAGAATCCATATGACATATAAAAATTAAAAACCATGTTGGTACTTAGTGGTGTAGGTTAGGTTTATCCTTAAATATAATTATAAGAAGTGTGTCAGTCCTTCAATCAGGTTGATGTTTGGTAGTATAGTCAACTTAGTATTTGAGAATCCATATGACACAAAGTAATTAAAAACCTTCTTCCTTTTTAATGATGTAGATAACTTTGAGCTTCAAAGATACTTATAGGACATGTGCCAGTCGTTCTGTCAGGCGAATTTTTGGCACCATAGTCATTTTATTATTTAAGGGTCCATATGACAAACAATAATAAAAAACTTTCTTGAGATTTAGTGATTTAGATGAGTTCAGCTTCAATTATAAATATAGGAGGTGTGCCAGTCCTTCAATCAGGCTGATGTTTGGAAGCATAGTCAACTTAGTATTTGACGGTCCATATGACACACAGTAATTAAAAACCGTCTTGCTTTTTAATGATGTAGATGACTTTGAGCCTCAAGTATAATTATAGGACGTGTGCCAGTCGTTCTGTCAGGCAAATTTTTGCCACTATAGGCTTGGTTTTTAAGATAATCGGGTAAAACATGTGCCAAACATGAGGTTTTTTAATTTTTTTTTAATTTTCTCAATAAACGGACGCCGCTGGAATGGTTGGTATTTTCCTGACCGCACTAGCTTGAACTTTATTAAAAAGACAATTTTATTTTCTACAATAAAGTGTTAAATATTTTTTCCTAAAAAGCTCATTTTATTATTTGAGGGTCCATATGACAAACAATAAAAAAAACTATCTAGATATTTAGTGATATAGATAAGTTCAGCCTCAATTATAAATATAGAAGGTGTGCCAGTCCTTTGGTGAGGCAGATGTTTGGCAGCATATCCAATTTATTATTTGATGATCCATATGACACACAATAATTAAAAATCATCTTGCTATTTTGGGGTGTAGATGAGTTTCAGCCTCAAGTATATTTATAGGAGGTGAGCCTGTTCTTAGATCAGGCGGATGTTTGGCAGCATAGACAATTTAGTTTTTTAAGGTCCATGTGATACACAATTTTTAAAGAGATTCTTGGTACTACATGATGTGGCTTGAAAGTAAAATATTTTAAAATTTTTATAGGTGTGCCCAGCTTATAGTAAATGAAGGTCGGGCAGCATAGTTATTTTAAACTTACGGGACCTATATGACAGCTATTTTACATAAAAAAACTCTTTTCAACTTACGTAGGTGGATCTTAAAAACTTTTATAGTCTAGATGGTGTGCCTTGTCAGGAGCCAGGCAGCACCAAGGTATCATAAGACACATATATAAGGGGGCGCAAATGACACATGTGCTAACAAAAAATATTAATAATATAATGTTTTTAGATTATGTAGGTTTAACCAGGGGCGAAATTTTGTTTAAGTGTGTGTGCCTGTCCTGCAACTGGAGTGAGGTGTGGCAGCATCATCATATTTTTATAAATGGGTTTATATGACATACTTGCAATAGAGTCTAAACTGATACTATAAGATGTTAACGCACCTGTAAATCTTTTTATACAATTTGATTAATTAGCGGCTTCAGCCCACGTCTCGTTATTAACTAAAGTAGGCACATATATTTGAAGAATAATATGACACTATTTGACGGTGAATTATTTTGGTACTGATAACGTAGAGTTTTGTGTCACGGGCTCTTGTAATATAGGGAATTATTGCAATAAGGCCAGGCAATAATAGTACCGGGCACTATACTGACAGTTTTCCATTGAAAACTGACAGATGATCTTTAAAAATTGACATACAAGTGTCCAATTTATAAATCCAGTCGTTTATTTTCCATTAATAGTGGTGGCACTATTAATTCCGGCTCTAGGGTTGCCAACTCCCACTGGAGCCAAAGGAGGACATTTTTATATGATCTCACAATTAAACAAAAATTCTAGTGCACGTTTCTGAAAATAAAGCTCTATACGTATAGCGGCGTAGCGTGAGGGGGGCGCGGGGGGTTCGTCGCCCCCCCCCCCCGCCCCGAGGGTAGTGGCGCCCAGGTGGGAGAGGTGCCCTTGTGACGTATCAGCCGCCCCCTCATACATGATGACCTTTTTTTTTTTTTTTTTAGTTGCAAGATTCGTCAGAGGCGCCCTTGTGACTTATCGGCCGCCCCCTGACATGATGACCTTTGTTTTTTTTTTTTTTTTTGGTCGCAAGATTTGTGAGAGGCGCCTTTTTGACCTTTTGGTTTTTTTTTTGCCGTAAGATTTTTCATCAGTTTTCAGAGGCGCCCTTTTTAGCTGTCGCCCCCCCCCCCCCCCGCCCTTTCGGGCACGCTACGCCGCTGTATACGTATAAACATAATATAGAAATTTACTAGGTAGGTACGTATATATATTGGTATGTATTTTTCAAAAAACTTTTATTAAATAACAGGTACATATATACGAAACATCAACACAAACACCAAACAAATTTTCTTGGGAGGTGAAACTTAAAAAAGGAGATACAAATGGTTTATTCTGTCGTTTCAAAACAGAAACGTATTGTGTGCTTGGTTTATACAGATAAAAATTAATCAGGAGCTTAAATATCATATTATTTTTTACAATAATGGGTAAAATAACTACTTTTTAAGGCTCAAAATTAGTCATTGTTTTGCTTCACCTTTGCAAATGACGACGAGCCGCCACTGAGACTCATTTTAAAGTAAAAATTAAAATAAAAATATTTTGCTGTTGAAACAGCCCAATCAAAATTAATAGTTATTTTAAAAACAAGTTTTAAAAATGAATTTACTTATATGGGCGAGACAGTTTCGTGGGCCGAGCCTTAGCGAGGTCCATAATTCGAGCGAGTTGTGAAAAAAAATTTTCATGCAATATACAGCGTGTGCAAAACTTTTGCATTTGCTCTGTGAAAAACGCCGTTTTCAGTGAAAAACGTCATTATCGGAGGTAGTTTTTTAATACATTTTGAACACTGTTTTTGTAGAAAATAATATGAATTCTATTTTAATATGTACTTTTGTTTTATTTTTATGCTGGGGTTATGTATATAAAAATTAAAATACCCATTTTGCTATTTAGACAGCCAAAATAAAAAACAAACATCAATATTTTTGTAAAGAAACACAATTTGTAAGTTTTTTTGAATTAAAAGATAAATGGCTCTTTAAAGTTGGATTGCTTAAAAATCTTAAAATCGTGAGCACAAGAACAGCTTTTTATGCTTAAAAGAAACAATCAGAGAAAGAACTCCACGGAAAAATAGGCGCAAAAAATTAAGCTCGACAATTCAACACAATGAGAGCGAAAAAATGGTCAAAGTCAATGAAATTACCAATCAGAAAGAAACACAAGGAAAAAATGGCATCATCCAACATCGAAATTGAACCAAAACTTAGACCGGAAACAACATAATGTACTTATATTGGGTGATAGTTCTGTTGTTGACTTGTATAAGTGTATGAACAATTTCAGAGACGATAAATACAACTTTTTAACCTTTGTAAAACATAACGCCAGTTTTGAAAATAGTGTTATAGTGTGGCCTATTAAAATGCGTTGGGTGACATTTGTGGCAGCTTAAAGACGTTGCCGCCATTTTGTGACACTGTAATTAGAATAATAACAATTTGCCAATTTGTGACCAATTTGCCAATTTGTGACACTAAAAAAACCACTGAATAATTAAACAAATATCTGGAAGCAGAACTGTATTTTCCAGCTAGGTAAAACATTGATATGCCCGGTAACTTTTATACAGTGGAGAAGGGGGGGTTCAGAAATAAGAAAATTTTACGTGCGCCACAGTGTTTTAATATCAATGTTTTACAAAGAAGATCTTAATTAAAATACAGTTCAACCCAAACGTTGTAGCCAAACAATGAAACTCTACTTACTTCCGAGGCTTCCAGAGTATTTGTGTAATTAAAAAACCAAAAAAAATGACTAATAAACAAAATAAAATTTAAAAGATTTCCAAATGAATCAAAATGACACAAATAGAAAGTTCCTTATAGGTAGATGCACATTTCCAACAGGTCACAGTGTACCTACATTTGAGTCAGTAGTGTAAGACTCACTTACATAAATGATTGTTAAAAAAAAATACACTTCCAAAATCGTTCCATCATAGGGGAGATCTGGACCAAATATCTGTGGTCATCATTCTACGTTAGGTAGAATGAGACAGACAGCAACCCAGTCCGAGATCTACCCCATGAGGCAAAACAATGTAAGGAAACCGTTAAAAAAATATAACCTCATCTCTCTTTTGTCTCTGCAAAGTTGGTCACTGGGCTGTACAAATAATACGAAAGAAATTAGTTCATCTTGTTTATTTTGACAGGAGGATGAAAATGAAATTGATTAAAATACAAAAAAAAATATTGAAGTCTGAGAATAATACTTGAAACATGAAATATAAATCAATGAAATTGGTGGGAACGAGTCAGCGCCAAAATAACCGCAATAGCAATTTCACAATAAAATTTAGCTTAATAATACCGCAAAATTGTGGTTATGACGTCATACCTTTACCTTGCGTTTACAAGAATTTCAAAGTTGTACTTAATAAAAAATTATATGGAAAATTATAGCAAAAAAAATTATATAAAAAGATTATATCAAATGTTGCTTGCTCCTACCTTGGTCCTTGATTATTGTATGAGTAAAATAAAAAAGAATTATTTTATTTTGTAAACCTGGAGTTCTGTTGTCCAGACATCTCCTCACCACTACTGCTGCTCCTGGTTTGCCCGCGCCTCCCCTCGTGCTTGCTTAGCACATGGTGCTAGGACAGCACATGGTCCAAAAATGTGGTTGGATCTTGCCCGAGCGTAAAACCCTGTGGAAAATGAAATGTTTCAGTTTCCTGGAATTCGTCTATTTTGCACGAAGTTCCCCTACACCGAGTAATTTAAATCAAGAACCCCATGTCGACTCAATAAAATAAAGCAGATTTAAACAGATGAACTAAAATAATCCTAACGTACCTTTCCCAGGGTTACAAGGTTACACCCGGCTTCACACCAGCGTCCAGCACAACTGTCGATGGAATGGACAGGGCTGTAGACAAAGGAGAAAAACAATATATAGTTTTTATCCAAAACGTGGTCTTAAAAAAAAATAAAAAAAACTCCAAAAATTCCCCATGTCTCTTGTCGAAAAGTACATTTCACACGAAAAACAATTACAATTTGGGAGGCAAATATTATCTTGAAGATTCCTCAAATTATCCAAAAAAAAATGAAAAAAAATAAAATCGAACTTACCACTCTTATTTCCCGTAGAAATGGCGTAGGCCGACTTAAATCCCCTTCAAAAGGGTGTGAGCGTCACTTTAGATTCGCCTAAAACAACGACGGCTCACAGTAAACCGTCTGTGGTATAATCCGCAACTACTGCAGTGCCAATAACCACCAAAAACAATGGCGGCACCAACAGACGGCCACCAGCCCAGCCAAAATTCGTTAGGAAAGAGAGAAGGCGCTCCGTCGAGAACCCAAAAAAAATGAAGCCACCGGAAACCGCTTCGTAAATGTGGTGGGGACAGTAAAACGCACAGTACCAACCTAATTTTCCCGGTTAAATTCAAATAAGGATGCAAACCTATTTCTAAAAAAAACGCTCCCACCAAAAAATCACTAAATGCGGTTCGCGAAACTGGAAGAAAAACCCGCGGTTTTCAAACTAACCAATGAGGAAATACACCAATACTTCCATACCGGTATATAGGGGGCAGCATCGACCAAGGGGATATTGAAAATATGTAAAACGCGCATTGAGGTGTTGTCGGATCTATTTCCACGGTTGAAATTTTTATAACAAGGACATCGAGACACCCTCCATACATAGACGGAACATTTGCCTACCGGACCCCTGCCAACATATCAAGTAGGAGGAAAATAACCAGACGGACTGTAAGAAGCTCAGCATTGAAACCATCAACTGTAAAATCAATTACTGGAGATCAGAGCATGCATCAAACCCAGGAATATTCGATCACTCAACCAATTCCCATATGAGTAAAGCTATACTAAGTGTAGAATTTAGTTGTATTTTAGTTACAGTTTTAGTCAAAAGTTTCCTTTGCTCTTTATATATGTTTTCTCATGGTTGGACGCCATTCTTGTAAAACATTTCTACATTAATAAAGTTGTTTCTGAACTTGAACCTAAAAATACACATTGAACTACTGCTTAAACTCGGCCTAAGAGTGTTCCGATGTTAAGTTTGCTCCCCACTAGCTAGCCCTACACAACCCTTCAATCCGACTGAGTTAGTTATTAACTTTATTTAACTATGATTATATATAAATTTATATAATATAAAAATACGATTTTGTTTATTCTTTTAGTCCTGGTTTTTATTCCTCGTTTATCTCCCATTTACAAAAGTACATAACTCGTATTTATTTTATCTTCTCCTTATCAAATTAATAAAGATATCAAAGTGGGCCAATATCCTCCAAAATAAACATAAGCGAATGGAATGTTCACCTAAATGTTTTCTTCCTGTTACTGAAACCATTTGTGATGCGGCAACGCCGCCATTCCCCAGCAGAACAGCTGTTTATTTTCATGAACGTCGAACAAAACCACGAAAATTACTAACTTTTACAGATAAATAAAACAATCAAAAGTTTTTATGTGATTTTTCCGAAACCTGTGATCTTAAATTCCAATTACGATGTCCAGATAATGCGATGTGCGTAGTGTCCACAGTAATTCGATGGAATGTCTCCTTTATAAGGTAACTTTTTGGACACTATATAACCTCCAAACCTAGCTCTATAAAATACCCTTAATTTGTGTACAGAAAGACGAGTCGAAGAGCCTTGATTATTTACCTAAATAAACAAATATGTAACGTTGCCTTAAACGTAAAAATGACACGTTACATAATCCCCCCCCCCCAACTTCAAGACGATTAACCTAAAAAGGTTAATCGGAGAGGTCCGCTGCCGACTTAAGGTTTTTGGCATGCCAGCTCACTGGTAGTACTTTACCCGATGGTTCCTGAAGCTCAAATATCCATGGAGAAATTTAATTCCTAACCACATAAGGACCAACGAATTTCGGTGCTAACTTCTTCGAGAAAAAATTCGCAGCATCTGACAACACATAATTCTTCTTTCAAACACGCTGACCCACAACAAAGTTGGGTACCCTTGTACGCAGATTATACTGAACTACGTTTTTCTCTCCTGCCACCTCTAACCTTCTCTTAACATCAGCATAGAGCTTCCGGAAACCTTCGTTCTTACTTTCAGCCGCGGATTGTACACCATTCTCTTCAGATAACAAAACTGGATTGGAGTAATCTTTTCCTGATAAACACATATTCCTACCAAAATTAACAAAGAAAGGAGTCATCCTGGTTGTCTCATGGGTTGCAGTACGAATCGCGCAGGCAAGTTTATGTATTTGTTCGTCCCACTTCCTGTGGTTGTCTTTCACATAACAACATAACATGGTTTTTAACGTACGATTCGTCCTTTCTGTTGGATTTGCTCTGGGGTGATAATACGGATTATACTGAATTTTAACCTGATAACTCTCAGCAAAACGCTTAAACTCGTTACTTTTGTACTGAGGGCCATTATCACAAAGTATCAAACGGGGTACTCCGAAGACCATAAATACTTGCTCCTCAAGATGCTTGACAACAGCTTGAGTAGGGGCTGTTCGCATTGGAAAAACTAAGGAAAACTTACTCAAATAGTCCGTAACGACGAGAATCCAGCAATTACCCTTTGTCGAACGAGGTAGGGGTCCACATAAATCTGTTGAAATAATTTCCCAAGGACGAGTTGGTTTTGGGTGAGATATCATCTGATCAGATACACCTTGTGTATCACCTTTATGAGCTGCACAGACAAAGCATTTCTTTACAAAAGTTGCCACGTCCTGGCGCATTTTTGGCCAGTCTGTGGAAGGTTTTATACACACACATATGTCCTGCGGTAGGAGGATCGTGAGCTTCTCCAATAATTCTACGCCTATGATCTTTGGGGACTACCTCTTTCCAATATTCGTTAGATGGTGAAAGTTGAGGGTATTCTTGTTTGACATATTTATACAACTTGTTATCAGTTTATCTCCAATTCACAAATTTTAACGATGATTCTACGACCCTCTTTACCATCTTTTGGTACCATCGATCTTTAATTGCTATTGAAACGTCTCTGGGCTGCGAAATTGTATCAATCATGGGTACTGCACGAGACAACATGTCCGGGACAACTAAATCTTTCCCTTTCCGATGGATTACTTCAAAATCATATTGCTGCAGTTTTACAGACCAACGAGCAAGTCTTCCTATGTGCTCTTTTAAGCTATGAAGCCATTTTAAGCTAAAATGATCTGTTATGACCTTAAATGAGATCCCCTCAATATATGGCCGGAGCTTCTCTATCGCCCAAACCAATGCTAAACATTCTCGCTCGGTGGTCGTGTAAACACGTTCTTGCTTAGTCAAAGATCGACTCAAATAGCATATGACTTTGTCTCCTTCAGGATAAGGCTGCGTTAAACATGCCCCTATTCCATATCCTGATGCGTCTGTTTGAATGACAAATTCTTTGGTATAATCTGGACATGTAAGAATCGGTGCAGTCACTAAAAGTTCCTTAATCTTAATAAATGCTTTTTCGCAGTCTGGAGTCCAATCGAACTTTTGATTTTTCTTAGTTAGAGCTGTAATTGGAGCTATTATCGCTGAAAAATTCTCTATGAAACATCTATACCAGGATATTGTACCTACAACTCTACGGACTTCTCTGACAGTTCTTGGCCTCTGGAGCTCTAACATGGCTCTAATTTTATTAGGGTCAACTCGGATGCCTCGACGGTCCACTACGAATCCTAAATAAGTCATTTCTGGTCTACACAGTTGGCATTTTTCCCAACTTACCGTTATCTTTGCAGTCTGCAATCTTCGTAGGACTTCCTCAAGAATTCTAAGATGTTCAGAAAAGCTCTGTGTGACAATTACGAGGTCATCAAGATATACGTACACGTAGGGGTCTAAGTCGTTTCCTATGATACTATCTATGAGTCTCTGCCAAGTTGCAGGTGCATTATGAAGACCAAAAGGCAAACGCTTAAATTGGAAGAGACCTCGTCGACAGATGAATGCTGTTAGTGGCTTCGATGATACTTGCCAATAAGCGCTTTTGATATCTAAAGTTGACAAGTATTTAGCATCTTTCAACTTGTCCAGAGTCTCGGATACGAGTGGTAAAGGATAACTATCACGCGCCGTCACTGAGTTCTTTGTGTTTTTCTTTTGTACCATTACCACTGGTGAAGCCCATGAACTACTACTACGTTCTATCACATCCATTTTCAGCATTTCGTCGATTTCGTCATCAATAAGTTTCTGAATGATCGGTGAGACCTTATATGAACGTTGTCTTATCGGTGCTGCATCTGTACATCCCAGTGAGTCACCCATAATAGTCTTATATTTAACGACCAATTCCTCTAGTCGTTCTGATTCATAAGGTCTAAGAGTTGTTTGTTGGTCCGCTGTTTCTAAAGAACAAATCACATCTTTATTATCGGCAAAGTGCCACTCATTAGTACTTAAGTTCGGTACTATACCCATCGAAATCCAAAAATCTAATCCCAAAATCAAAGTGTGCGGCAACTCAGGAACGACGACGACCTCTATTAACCTAAATTTATCCTGAACTCGCATAGGAAGCTGCACTGTCCCAATACTACTCGTGCTTTGACCATTTGCCACAATACAACTCGTCTTCTTCGTCGTATCAAGTGAAAAACCAAACCTCTCGATGATTGACCAACCATGATTCCGTAAAAAGGTACGTGAAGCCCCGGAATCCAACAAACCTAATAACTTATTTCCGAGCACATCCACTTCTAAATAAGGCATTTCGTCTTTACGAGCATGACTTATCACATAATCTAAGACGTACGTTAGCCTATCGGTCGATGCTTGTTCAGGCTGACTCGAAGGTCGACCGCCACCGAGCGCCTGGGTCCGTTTCCCTGACGATTACAATTACGACATTCTCTGACTGTTACCCCTGCCTGACCACACGAATAACATTGCTTACCTCTAGGTAATCCGCACCCGATCGCCATGTGACCTGTTTGGTTGCATCTATAACAAACAACGTCCCTATTCGCCCTACCAGGTCTAGCACCTTGTGGTGGTTGTCTATCCCTATCATTTTCACTAGACTGACCACTAGCGTGTTGCTGTCTATCTCTATCAGCTCTAGCAGCGAAATTGCTTGCCTATCTCTGTCAAATCTATCAGCATGATGATTTGAATTCCGTTGGTTAGATGTCGCGGTACTTGATATTTGAATTGCACTGACTTCTGTTGGAAAATCGTCACTGTCGCTCTCTACGTCAACGTAGGCCAAGTCAGGTTCGATTAATTGGTTTCTTCTAGGAGTAAAATTCTCCTCCTCTAAACCATTTCTCTGGTCTATTCTACGACACAAATTTTTTAAATGTGATCGGCTGTTGACCTCAGTAGCAATCAACCCATTTTTATAGATGTCCGCGATATTTCTGAAGACGATAGCTAATTTTGCCTCTTCGGAAACAGGACAGCCAAGTCTTTGGAAGTATGTGTTCATGACAGCAATATAGGTCCCTATAGACTCTCCAGGGCCTTGTTTACGTTTTTGAATTTCCTTCAATAGCTTCTCGCCATATGAAGAAGGAAGGTATTCTGCCATGAACCTTTGTTCTAGCTACTCCCATGTATGGACTTCTCTACGTACGTCTTTGTAAAAAGTATAAGCTGACTTTTCAAAAAGATCAATGCCTGAGTTCAGTAAAACCTTTTTGCTAACTCCTCTAGCCTGACTCAACTCGTCCACTCTCTCAAAAAATGCGGTGACGGAGAATGTACCCCTCACGCCTGTAAACTTTATGTTCCACTTATGCGGAGGTACAGGTGCAACATGATATGAAGTACCAGGATCACTTGACATTGGTACTGGCGACGAACATGAAAATGGTCGTGACTGAGCAATTGGTGCAATGCTACTTTGGAGGGCAGCTAAACTCAAAGGAACGGTAGACGGTTGTTGATACTGAAAAGCTGTTGTACCGTAATTCTCAATCGGCATAGGGAGGTGCTTGCTTGTACTGATGTTTGAGTTGGGTTTGTAAGCACTTGCATTTGCAATGGAGCAATGACCGACGGTTGACTTGTGGGCTGTTGAGCTGTTCTTTGTGTGCTCGAGTGCTGTGGTTGCGGGAGTTGAGACTGGCTGGGAATGTTGCCAACATTTGTCGAGTGATCTGAGCTTCGACTTGTTGCTTGGGTTTCAGATGCTTCATCATCATCTGAGGTAACGCCAACTCTTAGTAAATCTGTTGCTTGGCTCTGCAACCTCCCAATCAAACTCAAGGTTTCCGCAACCAGTATGCCTTTTGTTTGACTTTCTTCGAAGTTGGACGAATTCATGTTGTTAATCCTGGCTAACACGTGTTCCAACCTTACAGCGATTTTCCTAAACTCTCCCCCTTTACTCGTACCAGAGAACTTCTCTACCAGCGGTACCAGTCTAGCAAGCTTCTTCATGCAGCTAAAAGCATCCTGGCCAAACGTAAAGGGATACGGAGGGTATCTCATACTTGCATCAGTCTTTTCTCCTTGCTTAATCAGCATGAGCTGTTGCTTCATTTCTTCCACCGATCCAATGGCTATGCCTCTCCATGTTAATTCGTAGATTAACTCGTCCTTGACTAAGTACCTTCTGTCAGACAACCGACTCAAAGAAATAGCCATGGTGCCTTTTATATTCAAACTTTAAACTTTAATTAAAACTGCTAATTATACCTCCCAATTATAAAAACTAAACCACGCAATAACAAACACAAAGTTCACTTTAAACTCACTAGTGAAAATCACTATAAATTTTCTCACAAATGTAGAAATTATAAAACTTAAATACGGGCAGACGCGAACAAAATCGAAGAACACCGGAGCAGTAAGAAAATAAAATTTATTTGCATTTAAAAATGTAATCATAGTTTATATTAATTATTTGCACAACCAACTATGACGTCCAACCTTGCAGAGAGAAAATAACTACTTAAATCCTAAATAAGAATTAACAAGTAGCCATAAAAAAGTTTAAAAAAATAAAATAAAAGAGAGACCAGAGTTTTGGCAGGTATTCAGGTCTTATGTCTCACTCCTGCGTGAGTAAAACCAAAAAAAAAAAATAATTGCGCTTATCCTAGCTCGACTGGATTAAAATTAAAGTCAAGTTATGTTTGTTTACCTCAGCAACCGAATAGGTAAATTTATCCCTAAATGGAACGTACAACAGACTACCTATAACAAAAATCCCAAAGCTGTTGTACACAGTTAACGCTAGGGTATACTCCTGCTATTGCAGAACGGCTTCACAAATAAACTCCTCAAAAAAAAGCCCAAATCGCCGTATATAATGATTTTTCTACAAAGAATAAATCAAAACCCACTTTAACCTGCTTACCTACTCTGAGTTTACACGAAACATGCATTGCTTAAGGCCACATCATCCCTTAATATATAAGTGAACGCAATAAACATCGGAACAGATGTTCATGTAATAGAAATCGTAAAATATGCTCAATTAAAAAAAAATCCGCTCGCTGAAATTGCGTCTAATTAGACTAGTAAGGATGTTGTGTGTAATTAAAAAAAATTTAAAAAAATTAAAAAAAAAATTACCGATGGTAATAAAAAAATTTACACAAATAACGTCTTGGTAGGACTGCACTCTCTAATAATCGTTAAAATGAAATTCCCAAAATTTTAACTAAATTGATGCAAACCATGGTCAAGAAGACCCTAGGATTGTACCGGAAGGTGTCCAGTGTTTTTTTTTTTGGTGTCGACCACAGTAGCCCAATAATCAAAAAAAATTAATTAGTGGCTCACTAAAATTTTCAAAATTTACTCTACCCTGATAGGTGGTTTGGAGTAGGGAGAAAAAAAAATTAAAACAAATGATGATAGGTTGTTAAAACGCGAGGGTTCGTAATGAAATTATATTTTAATTCAGAAAAAAAAATATTTAAATAAACTGGTAAAACCATTGTAGGGCGAGGTACTACTAAGCACTAAAAAAAAAATTTGCAACAAGAAAATCAAGTTTCCTTCCTTAAAAAAATATGTTTAAAAAAAATATTTAAAAAAAATATTTTCAAAAAAAAATTCAAAATGTTTAAGTGGGGTTGCAGCTCCTATTAACGATTTTAAAAGAATTAAAATAAAATTAGCACTAGAAGAATCTTAATAGAGTTATGTTATGCAACAGTCTCGGTTCTTTCCCTTTAAAAAAACAGTTGTAGATTTCCTTTCCTCTCCCAAAACTGTGTGAATGTGAAAAGTGAATGAGCTAGAAAAATTAATTTACTATACAAAAAAAATATATTGAAAATTAAATTTACTTAAGAAACATAAAGTACAAAAAATCGTAATTGCAAAAAAAAACCCAATCAGTTCAGGAAAAGTTAAAAAAATATTCATGTTCCAAAAAAACAAACGATGTTAGTATATTTGTTTAAAATTATGACTTAAGGAAATAAGCAACTTTAGTACTTATTTACTGTACCACTATAATGAGAAGAACCTAAGTTTCAAACTTTGCACTCACCCCGTAAAGAATTATCTTGTGTGCACTTGCAAGAAAATAAATATGAAAACAATTTCAAGGTTCACCTATAGGACAGTTGTAAAACTAAATCTGCCTACTCAAGTTTATATACACACAACATCCAATAAAAAAAAATACTGCTTAATGCATTCTCAGATCCTTATTCCTGGAGTTCACGAGATATAAAATTAAGTTGGGCCCTTTCCACAACTATTAGTCAAAGCAAAATTACCAAATATCCAAGGGCTAATGAGACCCTATCCCTACAAATGACATTTTGAAATGAAACAGCTGGGAATAATCCTGCGTAAAAACCAGACAACAAAAATCAAGAAGCCAAAACTATTACAATAATTTTAATAGAGCATAATAAAACTCCCGGCCCCAATTAAACTTTTGTTATCTCAACAAAACTAGGCCTAAACCCAAAAAAACCTTTTATTAGACATTTTCTCTATTTCCTATGTCAATAAACCCAAAAACTTGTGATTTCCATTTCAATCCCATCTGGACCCTATATATTTTTCAAACGGTTAAACGCCCACAGGCGAAACAATATCTTATTTCAAAGAAAGGGTGAAGATATTTTGAAGCACCCTGTGTGAATAGGACACTATTATGGAAAATTGTTCAGATCAGTGTTCTTACTAATTTTTAACCTAAATATATCTAGTTCCCTCATGTGCATGTTACTATTTTAATTCCTATCATAATTAAATAGATCACAAAATTTGTCTTTCTCCGCGAATCTGCAAGGTCCTGGAAAATGCGAGATTCAGCCTGTAGGCCAAATTTGGATGTATTTTAATTTAGCGAAAACCGAAGTTGCGAAATCCTAAAAAGATTAGCAGGAAGTCCTCGTTCCTCGATTTCTACACTCCGAACCAAACATTTCTTCCATTTCCACCCAGCTCGCGGGAGGAAAACCCCTAATTATTGCAATACAAAAGGTACTACTATCATATTATGCATAACAAAAAAAAGTATATGCCCTCATCATTGTTTAGTCGCCTCAAAGAAAACCTATTGTTTTTAAATTTATTCTTAGGTTGAAATTTTTTTTTAGAAAGCAATGATCTTAAATTTATTGTTTAACCTGAACACTTTCCCCTTTATTCCACAAAAGTGTATTGTAATTTAAAAACTTGCTTCATTATTTGAGGTCACCAGTATGAAATTATTTTAAAATTAATTTTTTTTTTTTTATTTGTCAAACACACTGTGTTTTTTTTATTACAATCTAGTCAGTAAGACTAATTAGCAATTTTGTTTTAACTTAATTTACTAGAAAAGTCAGATTTAAACTTAGGGTTCACTCAACAGTTCTCCCCGCTTTGTTTAGTATGTAACTCACAATTGTGTTGTGTTTATAGCATTATTTTGTTTTATGTGTAATTCACTTAGTTTACTAGCTCAAACGGCTTCACTCTTTTTAGTCGTCGAACTAGCATAGTATTGTCTAGAAGCTGAATTGCTTCCACATTCACATGCCGATGGAGTCTATCTTCATGGCTTTTTGCGTACTTTTTTATAGTCTCTGCTACAGTTTCGATTTTTAGATCTCGATGAAGGTCACTATTTCGAACGTACCAAGGTGCATTCACAATGTTTCTTAATACTTTATTTTGAAATCTCTGTACAACTAGAATGTTACTCTCTTTAGCACAACCCCATAGTTGAATACCATATGTCCATACTGGTTTCAGTATTTGTCTATAAAGCAGTAACTTATTATGAATTGTTAAATTGGACTTCCTTCCAGTTAGCCAGTTCATTTTTCTATACCTTATCTCAAGTTCTTCTTTTTTTTTCTTAACATGTGCTTTCCAGCGCAATCTGGCATCAAGTGTCATACCTAGATATTTTGCCTGATTCGAATATGGTACTGGAATGTTGTTAATTGTTATTTGTATGTGATTTATATTTTTGTTTGTAAAATCAACATGAATTGATTTGGTTTCATTTAATTTTATTCGCCACTTTGTGGTCCAACTGTGAATTTGGGTGACTGCATCCTGAAGTTTCTCTATGCATTTTTCAATAGATTTTTCTACCGTCAATAAACCAGTATCATCGGCAAATGTTGCTAAGTGACAATTTTCTGGCTTTGGGATATGACAAGTGAATAATAAGTATAGATAAGGGCCTAGTACGCTACCCTGGGGTACGCCTGCTTGAATTTCTCTTAAATTTGAGTATGAGTCTTCCTGTTTTACTCTAAAATGTCTATCAGATATGTATGATTCCAAAATATCCGAATACTGTTTTGGCAGAAACCTTTTTAGTTTAAAATTAAGGCCTTCATGCCACACTTTGTCAAATGCTTGTGCTACATCTAGAAAAACTGCAGAACATACTTTTCCCTCTTCTAGTGCTTTTTCTATTATATTAGTAATTCTGTGTACTTGATCTATCGTGGAATGCTTGTCTCGAAAACCAAATTGATGAGATGGAATAATTTCTTGTCTTTCTATGATGGGTTTTATTCTTTTAAGCAATAATTTTTCATAGAGCTTGGATATAATTGGCAGCAAAGATATTGGCCTGTAAGATGACACGTCATGGAGTGGTTTTCCCGGTTTTGGAATCATGATAACTTCTGCAACTTTCCACAGTTTAGGTACATACCTAAGCCTAAAAGACGCATTAATTAGGTTGCATAGTTTTACGATAGCTTTTCTGGGGAGTTGTTTTATGGCTACCCCGTTAATAAGATCATACCCTTGGGCTTTTTTCGAATTAATATTTTTGATTTCTGTTAATATTTCTTTTGTTGATGTAAGCTTAATATGGTCCTCGATTTGATGGGGTTCATTTAAATGAAAGTGTTCATCTGGTGCTTCGTGGGGCTGAAATGTTTTTTCTAAATGACTTGCAAAAATATCTGCTTTTTCTTCGTTACTCCTTGCCCACTGGTTGTTAGATTTTCGTATGGGTGGAATTTGGATAATTGGTCTTTTAAAATCTTTGGTTGCTTTCCAAAGGGAATAGTCGGTATTTTTATCATCTGTAAGTTCATTAAGAAAATGGTTAATAGATTCATTTTTTATTACTAGAATTTCTCGCCTAATGCGCTGCGTCATGTTGTTGAGATTTGTTTTGTCCCGAGGATCACGGCTTTGTTGCCACTTTCTTCTTAGTTTCCTTTTTTCCAATATAAGGTCTCTAATTTCCTTTGGATAGTTTTTTCCCTTAAAAATTCTCTTTGGTTTTGGACTGTTTTCCCAAGCTGCTTGTTGAATATTTGTAACAAAATAATCAACTTCTTTATCGATTTGTTCTGGCGTTTGCAATGGTACTGATAGGTTTATTTTTTCTGACAGACTTTGTTTAAAACTAATCCAGTCAGTCAGTTTATTAACTAGTGAGATATTTGCTTCTTTCTTTATTATGTTTTTACTAAGGGTTAGAATAATAGGTGAATGATCTGAGTGTAAATCAAAACTTTCTTCTATATCTACAAAACTTAAAGATATATTTTTTACTATAAAAAAATCAATTAGATCTGGAATTTTTCCTGGATCTGTTGGATAGTATGTGGGCTTACCAGTTGATATCGGCTCACATTGATATTCACTAATAGCTTGCAAAAGTTCTTTTCCTTTAGAATTCGTCAGTCTAGATCCCCAGTAGGTATTTTTTGCATTAAAGTCACCTCCAATTATAAAACGGTTTCCTAATTTTCTGAGAAAATTAACATATTGATTTTTCTTTAGTAAGTGCCTTGGTGGTATATAGACAGCACTTATGACTAATGTATATGTTTTGGTTTTTACACTTACTAATGTAGCTTGAATCTCTATGGTTTTATATCCCATCTCCTCATAGTGTGATATATTTTCTTTAATTATTACAGCACTTCCCCCATGTGCAGTATTGCTAGGGGTGAATTTAATGTGAGACTGGTTAGTGAAATGCGTTTCTGACACAAGACAGACGTCAATTTTTTCTATGTCTAGAATAACTTGCAAGTCTTGCTGATGTTGCAAGAGACCATTGGCATTCCAAGCTAGGATTCTAAGATTACTGACCATTTTGAGGCATATTGGTAGCTCCGTTATTGCTACTTTCTAGTTTAGTTAATCGCTCATCAAGTTTGTTCCATTTCTCCAAAATTAATTGTAGTGTTTGTTCCATAGTATTTTGACTACTCATATTAATATCAGGTATAGTAGCTGTTGCTGCTACTTGGCTGTATGTCCTTGTCACAGTGTTTTGTGTGACTGTGTTTCTTGTCTGTTGGTTTTGTCTATTTGTACTCACGTTTGGTATGAGATTCGGTTTCTTAGGTTTATTTTTCAATTTTTGTATTTCCTTAGCAACAAGGCATCCTCTGTAGTTAGCAGGATGCTTGCCTCCACATTTTGGCTCAGATTCTTTTGGTTTGGGGCATTCTACAGTAAGATGTTTCCCCGTGCATTTTACGCAACGTGGTTCTTTAGCGCAATATTTTTGCGTGTGTCCATAAGATTGGCATCTTTTGCATTGAGGGACTAACTTTGAGGTTTTTAGTGCTTTTATTTCCACTTCAATCCCAAGGATACTGGAAATTTCAAAAATTTTGTTGATATCTTTATCGTGGCTAAATGTGAGCATAAACATGTTAAGAGGTTGTCTTGTTCTCCATTTAAGTTTGTTGCTGGCCTCCAGTGCCTTAAAACCTTTTTTTTGTAGATCAGCTACAATTTTTTGTGGGTCACATGAGAAGTGTAGCCTATTCGCTATTACTCTAATTGGCCTTATTTGTTTGTTTTCGTATGAGTGCCATTGATGCTTTATTTCATTAAGCATTTTAGTAACCAGCCGATAGCTGTCTGCGTCTTGTACATTTATTTTAATATTTTCGTTATTTAAAACTTTTATTTTAACTTCTTGTATGATATTTAACTTTTCATAAATATCATTAAAATTATTTACGCCATTTACCATAATCGGTGGAGGTAATGGAGCTTTTTTAACCTTAGTTGGGGGTTCTTCATTTTGTGTTTTATTGGAGGGCTCTCCAGTGCCCGAGCTTTGTTGTGGTGGTGAGAGTGAAGTATCCATTCGACGTTTTTTCCAACCTTTTCCTTTTTGTCTGATCCACTCAGTTTCTCTTGCCAGATCGTCCTCATCAGTAATGTAGTCCATGTCAGACTCTTCTTTTTTAGTGACTTTTGTCTCTAAATCTGCAAATTTTCTTTGCATACTTTCCAGTTGACTTCGGAGATAATCCACTTGAACACTAAGTGAATTTTTTTCGTTTTGGGATTTTTTCCATTCGCTATATAAAACTTCTTCATTTTGTGTTCTAGCATGGCTATCCTGAAATAATTCGGCATTATCCATTTTTTCTTGATTTTGTTTGGGCTTTTCGCTAATTTTTAAAACAAGTTTCACAGGTGATGGTACACAAAAAAAAATGAAATAAAAAAAAATTATTTCCCAATTGTCCACAACTTCCAAGTTTTCATCCCTAAATACCTAGGTACTTTCTCAGTCTAACACCATCCATCGTTATCCAACATAACGCTTTAATTTCAGAAGCAACAAAACGAAGATTAAGTGAAAAAGCTGAGCAAGTAAGTTGGAAGTTGCTTTACAATGGGCGCAGATGTAAGGCCCCCTTAAGCACACGCCACTGTCCTGAAATGTAGACTATCAAAAAAAAATTGGAGACTAGCATATCTACCGTCAAACAACATTTGGCATGAAATAAAAATAATTCCATATCATACCAGTATCCTCAAAAACAAAACGTTTTTCATTATATAAGACCCAAGCACCTAACCAATAAATCTTGTTATTTAAAATTATGATTTGGAAGTAAAAGATTTTATTATTCCTGCCTGATCAACTAAGACAAAAAAAGTTCACCTTTTGTTGTAACTCCAGAAGTTCCCGTTTGGTCCCCTAAAAAAAATATAACCTGTCTGGTCACCCTTTAAAACTACGACCACTATACAAACCGTTTTGACCAAAACAAGAATTCGAGAAGTTATGTTTACCGAAAAAAAAAATAATCTTTTTAAGAAAAATTATTATTTTTTTTTTAAAGTAGTAAAATTTTGAAATATTTTTATCAATTACCCCCGCCTAGCATTTATATTTAGTTGAAAGTCTCTCTTAAATTCAGTGACCAATTTCACGGCCTCACAATGACATTACTTAAAAAAATTACTGAACTTTACAAGTGAACTAAAAAAAAATCAAAAAAACTTATATCTATATCTGTCTCAGTTAAACAACATCTAGTTGGGCTTCAAATTCATTTTCTCTGTATTCAATCCGGAGCAGGCAAAACTTCTTAAGGCTCAAACATAAATGTTTGCTCTCCATTGGCCATGACCAAGCTATGACCTGAACGCAGAAAAAAAATACAGAAAAAAATAATTGTGAACCAGAAAAACTTTAATTGATAGAAATACCCGTATGTCATTTTAAAAAAAAATGCACTCCAAAGCCCAACGCTGTATTTTCTACCAAAAAAATTTGACCAGTCACGAAAACACAACTAGACAACTAAACTGGCAACCAAAGACCTAAAAAAACTGTCCTACAAAAAAAAATACTCCAAAAAAAAATGTTAACTGGACCTCTGGCGTTGATGTTCAGCCAATATGTTGCTCTAGGAATTTTAGCCTTGTGTTCCCTAAACTTCCGAGCTAACTATAAGTAGTAGTAGTACCCTCCTCTGACCCGATGTAACTGAGTGACGTTAGATCTTAATTATCATCAACAGTTACCACCAAAAACAAGAAAAGAAAATGGCAAAGCAAAATAAACTCATTTTCCTTTTCTTTCATTACTAATTAATACTTTCAACTAAACAAAGCTACTAGCTGTTCAGCTATATTTACTTTAAAACAACCTAGCCAAGAAAAATTTGTGTGAAACCCTGTAAAAATATTCCAACTTCCAAGTGGTGATATCCCACAAAAAATTAAAATCACCAAAAAAAAAATAACTTGTTGACCTAAATAAATTGACTGCACTAAAAAGTAATCGGTGAAACAATTCCTATCTTATCACAAGCAGGAAATAATAACATATAAATAAATGAACCTGCAAAAAAAAATTGTTAGAAAAAACACACTACCTATGTCATATATTTAAAACATAAAAAGACCATGTCTGGAGGTCCATCCACCTATAAATCAACAAAAAAAAATAGAAGTAAATTTACGTTACTATTATTTTTCTTAAAAAAAGTTTAAAAAAAATTAAAACATGTTTTTCCTACAAAAAAACTTTAAAGAATTAAGACATGAGTTGGACTCCGTTCAATAAAAACTTCCATGTTTTTTATCCACACACAGCTAACAAAAAACTATGAGAATTACTAAAATAACAAAACGAACTCCAAATCATCGCCCAAATATTACTAAAAAAAAAATGTTTAAATAATCTTATCAAAACCAACGATGATGGAAAATCTTGTTTTTTTTTATTAAAGTGATTAGGTGTCAAAAACACCGACAGCCACTTAAAGTCTTTAACCTGGCTTTGGCTGTAACACAAAAAAAAAATTCTCAAAAAAAATTTTTTTTTTAATTAAAAATATTTTTTTTTTCCAAATTCAAAAAAAACCAAAAAAAATTACATCAGATGTTAAAAAACTAGCCAAAAACTCACGTAGGGCGCCATTTTGTGGCCTATTAAAATGCGTTGGGTGACATTTGTGGCAGCTTAAAGACGTTGCCGCCATTTTGTGACACTGTAATTAGAATAATGACAATTTGCCAATTTGTGACACTAAAAAAACCACTAAATAATTAAACAAATATCTGGAAGCAGAACTGTATTTTCCAGCTAGGTAAAACATTGATATGCCCGGTAACTTTTATACAGTGGAGAAGGGGGGGTTCAGAAATAAGAAAATTTTACGTGCGCCACAGTGTTTTAATATCAATGTTTTACAAAGAAGATCTTAATTAAAATACAGTTCAACCCAAACGTTGTAGCCAAACAATGAAACTCTACTTACTTCCGAGGCTTCCAGAGTATTTGTGTAATTAAAAAACCAAAAAAAATGACTAATAAACAAAATAAAATTTAAAAGATTTCCAAATGAATCAAAATGACACAAATAGAAAGTTCCTTATAGGTAGATGCACATTTCCAACAGGTCACAGTGTACCTACATTTGAGTCAGTAGTGTAAGACTCACTTACATAAATGATTGTTAAAAAAAAATACACTTCCAAAATCGTTCCATCATAGGGGAGATCTGGACCAAATATCTGTGGTCATCATTCTACGTTAGGTAGAATGAGACAGACAGCAACCCAGTCCGAGATCTACCCCATGAGGCAAAACAAGGTAAGGAAACCGTTAAAAAAATATAACCTCATCTCTCTTTTATCTCTGCAAAGTTACGAAATAAACTAGTTCATCTTGTTTATTTTCACAGGAGGATGAAAATGAAATTGATTAAAATACAAAAAAAAATATTGAAGTCTGAGAATAATACTTGAAACATGAAATATAAATCAATGAAATTGGTGGGAACGAGTCAGCGCCAAAATAACTGCAATAGCAATTTCACACATGGAAAATTATAGCAAAAAAAATTATATAAAAAGATTATATCAAAAGTTGCTTGCTCCTACCTTGGTCCTTGATTATTGTATGAGTAAAATAAAAAAGAATTATTTTATTTTGTAAACCTGGAGTTCTGTTGTCCAGACATCTCCTCACCACTACTGCTGCTCCTGGTTTGCCCGCGCCTCCCCTCGTGCTTGCTTAGCACATGGTGCTAGGACAGCACATGGTCCAAAAATGTGGTTGGATCTTGCCCGAGCGTAAAACCCTGTGGAAAATGAAATGTTTCAGTTTCCTGGAATTCGTCTATTTTGCACGAAGTTCCCCTACACCGAGTAATTTAAATCAAGAACCCCAAGTCGACTCAATAAAATAAAGCAGATTTAAACAGATGAACTAAAATAATCCTAACGTACCTTTCCCAGGGTTACAGGCTACACCCGGCTTCACACCAGCGTCCAGCACAACTGTCGATGGAATGGACAGGGCTGTAGACAAAGGAGAAAAACAATATATAGTTTTTATCCAAAACGTGGTCTTAAAAAAAAAATAAAAAAATACTCCAAAAATTCCCCATGTCTCTTGTCGAAAAGTACATTTCACACGAAAAACAATTACAATTTGGGAGGCAAATATTATCTTGAAAAGTCCTCAAATAATCAAAAAAAAATGAAAAAAATAAAATCGAACTTACCACTCTTATTTCCCGTAGAAATGGCGTAGGCCGACTTAAATCCCCTTCAAAAGGGTGTGAGCGTCAATTTAGATTCGCCTAAAATAACGACGGCTCACAGTAAACCGTCTGTGGTATAATCCGCAACTACTGCAGTACCAATAACCACCAAGAACAATGGCGGCACCAACAGACGGCCACCAGCCCAGCCAAAATTCGTTAGGAAAGAGAGAAGGCGCTCCGTCGAGAACCCAAAAAAAATGAAGCCACCGGAAACCGCTTCGTAAATGTGGTGGGGACAGTAAAACGCACAGTACCAACCTAATTTTCTCGGTTAAATTCAAATAAGGATGCAAACCTATTTCTAAAAAACGCTCCCACCAAAAAATCACTAAATGCGGTTCGCGAAACTGGAGGAAAAACCCGCGGTTTTCAAACTAACCAATGAGGAAATACACCAATACTTCCATACCGGTATATAGGGGGCAGCATCGACCAAGGGGATATTGAAAATATGTAAAACGCGCATTGAGGTTTTGTCGGATCTATTTCCACGGTTGAAATTTTTATAACAAGGACATCGAGACACCCTCCATACATAGACCGAACATTTGCCTACCGGACCCCTGCCAACATATCAAGTAGGAGGAAAATAACCAGACGGACTGTAAGAAGCTCAGCATTGAAACCATCAACTGTAAAATCAATTACTGGAGATCAGAGCATGCATCAAACCCAGGAATATTCGAACACTCAACCAATTCCCATATGAGTAAAGCTATACTAAGTGTAGAATTTAGTTGTATTTTAGTTACAGTTTTAGTCAAAAGTTTCCTTTGCTCTTTATATATGTTTTCTCTAAGATTCATATGGTTTGACGCCATTCTTGTAAAACATTTCTACATTAATAAAGTTGTTTCTGAACTTGAACCTAAAAATACACATTGAACTACTGCTTAAACTCGGCCTAAGAGTGTTCCGATGTTAAGTTTGCTCCCCACTAGCTAGCCCTACACAACCCTTCAATCCGACTGAGTTAGTTATTAACTTTATTTAACTATGAATATATATAAATTTATATAATATAAAAATACGATTTTGTTTATTCTTTTATTTTGTTTTCTTTTTTCAAAGTGGGCCAATATCCTCCAAAATAAACATAAGCGAATGGAATGTTCACCTAAATGTTTCCTTCCTGTTACTGAAACCATTTGTGATGCGGCAACGCCGCCATTCCCCAGCAGAACAGCTGTTTATTTTCATGAACGTCGAACAAAACCACGAAAATTACTAACTTTTACAGATAAATAAAACAATCAAAAGTTTTTATGTGATTTTTCCGAAACCTGTGATCTTAAATTCCAATCACGATGTCCAGATAATGCGATGTGCGTAGTGTCCACAGTAATTCGATGGAATGTCTCCTTTATAAGGTAACTTTTTGGACACTATATAACCTCCAAACCTAGCTCTATAAAATACCCTTAATTTGTGTACAGAAAGACGAGTCGAAGAGCCTTGATTATTTACCTAAATAAACAAATATGTAACGTTGCCTTAAACGTAAAAATGACACGTTACAATAGACATCAAATTATTAACGAAAGACTATTCAAAGAGTGATTATGTAGTTTTATCTGGCGGACTAAAAAACGCAACTCGAGGGGTTCAGATTGATAAAAGGGTTTTGGATATTCTAGTAACTTTGGGACAAAAAACAAATTTAATAATAATGTCTGTACCCCTTTGGAGAAACAGGGTGATCTTAAACGGGTTTATCACAAGGTTAAATATTGAATTATATCAAACTCTTAAAGATTTTTGTAAGATTGTAAACTTGAATTCATTTTTAAACAACAGGTTCTTTTACTTTGGAAAATCTTTGGTTTTCAAACACGATGCAAAGATAAAAATAGCAGAGCGATTAGATACTATCATAAGCTATATTGGGAGCAATATGAATAGGGAGGGTCACACAGATCAACCACAGTCTTTTTTAGAATAACCTGCGATAAATTACTAAATGGTAGGAAACCTGATATAACAAAACTGAAAATAACATTCTTTTTATTAAACATACAATCACTAAGAAATAAAAGCGATGAATTATTAGTTTTAATTGACAATCAAAAAATGTCAGTTTTCGTCATGTTAACAGAACATTGGCTGACTGATGACGAACTGTGTTACGTTCTCGGTGATACTAGCGTTTCGAGATATTGTCGGCAAAAGGGCTACGGCGCACTTTAGTCTGAAACCCCAATATTTTGGCCAAAAATAGCAAAAACTAACTTAACAATAAAACTGTTTGGTTACATATTTTTTAAAGCTAAACAATGGCACCGTAAAATTCCAGCATAATTGGCTTCATTGCCAAAGCAGGCTTCGAAATATCGTTGTTTGAATTTGACATTTCCTGACAATCAGCAATTGTTTTTTTAATGTTCATTATTTTTCACTAACTTTAATGTGCTATTTCTCAGAAGTGCGAAGAGCCATAAAAAAATTTAAAAATGGCTTTTTTAACCAAAGGTCAGTAGATTATTTTTTGATAATGTTAGTCAAAGGGATTTTAAACTTATTCTTTAAATACCAATGATACAAAAATTGTGCCAGAAGTGTATGAATTTTTTTTTCTCGATATTTCATTGGACTAACAAAAAAGCTTTCAGGAACTTTCATATTAATTTTTGTAAATATATTTTCGTCCTGATATGTACTTTCCGGAGTACATACACTGTTGGTGCGAAAAGGTGCGATAGTCTCCAAATTAGTTATTAAACATGACCGTACATATTCTGATAGACACAAAGTGCCTATTCTAGTGCATTTTAATTTGTGTTTCCGTGTGTCTTCTATATAGATAGTAATGAGCAAAGTACCTTTAAAGAAGCAAAATGAATCATAGATATCAAAACTCCTGTCTTAGCAATGAACTTTAAAAAACAAGGGAAAAATTCAAGATGGCCGCCAAAATAGATAGGAAATTAGTAGAAACTGCAAACATTTAACATCGGTTTTGGGATATTTTGAGCATCTAAATTCAAATATAAAATAATTTTTACTGGAGGAGGAAAAGAACAATTAAGAATGGTGGGGGGTTAACTAGGTTAAAAATTATTAAGGTGGTGAAATAAAAACAAAATAGGTTTTAATTATTTAACTTGGTCCTATTACCCCCCAAACTAAAATATGATGATCAATATAAATTTAACCTCCATTTAAATCATTCATCAGATTCATTCTCTCTTTTTCACCCTGTATGTGGAGGTAAAAACTTCACTTGTTAGGAACATTAAATGCTTTTAATGCAATATTAGGTATTCACTGAATCCAACCAGAACAAGAATAAAGTGTAAAATCCCTTAAAAAGTTGGATACAAACAAAGCAATGGGTCCAGATGGCATTCCCGCGATAGTACTCAAAAATTGTGCTAGCGAACTCACCCCAACTTTCGCAAAATTATTCAATTTATCTTATAGGCAAGGAGTATATCCATCCTCATGGAAGTCTGCCGCAGTGCAACCCATTCCAAAGAAAGGAAAAAAGACAGATCCGTTAAACTATAGACCAATTGCTCTACTTCCGGTGATATCAAAAGTAATGGAAAGAGTTGTGAACAATCACCTAACCAAGTACTTGGAAAAATACAAAATTATCAACGACAAGCAATTCGGATTTCGAAAATATAGGTCAACTGGAGTTACGAGGTGAAACAAGAACAATTGCCTTAGATATATCTAAAGCATTCGATAAAGTCTGGCATGAAAATCTGCTCAACAAGCTCAAAGCAACGGGATTGTCGCCGAGACTTTGCACTTGGTTTGAAAGTTACCTTAAGGATAGATCTATTTATGTTGCTCTGGATGGCCGGAACTCCAACTCGTACCAAATAAATGCTGGTGTGCCACAGGGAGCAATCCTTTCGCCAACACTTTTTCTGATTTACATAAATGACCTCATAGATAAAACAATAAATCCACTTTATTGCTTTGCAGATGATGGCAATGTAGTCTCCTCAGTCATACCACCCACTCAGTGTCTATCCGCACGTGAATTCCATCATCTTAGACTAACTCAAATATCGCAGATAAATAACGACCTGGAGATAATACAGGACTGGGGCAACAAAAACCTTGTACAGTTCGACGCGCAGAAAACCCAAGCAGCCCTGTTTTCAAAAAAGACCAGCACCGGTGAGCGAAACATCATGCTATCTGGAAGTGCTGTCACATTGCAGAGCCAGTTGAACAGTCACAGCAGAGACCAACGTGTCTTGGCACAGTCACGTGGCAGATATAGCTAAAAGGGCGTCCCAAAAGCTTGGGGTGCTATTTCGTACATCTGTATACACCAAGCCAACTGCTGACACTCTACAAAGTCCAGATTCGACCAACTATGGAGTACTGCTCACATATATGGAGTGCTGCACCCAAACATACCTTAATGCTTTTGAACACCGTGCAAAAGCGAGCTATCAAGCTGATAAATGACCCCGCACTTACCCGTAGCTTGGATAGTCTCGAACATCGAAGAACTGTGGGCGATCTTTCTCTCTTCTAAGGGTATTATCACGGAAAATGCTCTAAAGATTTGGCACGTATGATCCCTCCGGGAGTAGCACCTACTAGGCGAACACGTCAAACAGACGGTAACCATCAATTTACTGTCAAAATAGAGGCACCAAGAACCTCATTATATCAGAATTCATATCTCTGGAGAACAGCATCGCTGTGGAATAAACTCCCTGCGACAGTTTTCCCTGCAGGTTACAACCTGAACCGTTCCAAAACCAACACACACCAACATTTCCGCGCACTTGCCGCTTGTCGAGCGTGATAGGGATCTCCTTGCGAGTGCGCATACCCGTAAAAAAAAAAAACTGTTTAGCATCCGCCTGGCAGGGGAAGGCGTGGGAGTGGGAGTCTATAAATACATTTTGTATGGAACTTACTATAGGCACGAGTAAACTTCTATATGAATTTTTATTTTAGTGTCTACGGCTTCTCCTCTTAGGGAGGAAAAAGGGTTGCTGGGGCAAGATCGTAACCAACACAAAGGGGGACAGCTCAACAGCTGACCTTCCCCCCCCCCCCCCCCGGATACGCTTTTCTGCTAAGGGTGACTTAGGGGATAATTGAGTGAATTTTTGTTTTTGTCTGTGTTGAATTTAGCAAATAGAAATCTTTCCATGATAAACTGTTCATGTCCATTAAAAAAGTAAAGTTTTAAAGTAAAAGGGGGGATTGGGTTACTGAATGGTTACAAAATTTTTAATCCTTAAATTTTAGTTCTGCGGACCAACATACTTAAGAATATATATATATTTTGAATTTTTATAATAGATCAAATTTTACCCCCTCAGAGGCCAATTCGATAATTGAAAAAAAAATTTGAGGAACTGGATTTTAGAGCACCAAAATTAGGAGAATTTGGGAGGTCTACCCTCTGAGTTTTGCAACTTATAATTTTTTGTGAGGCTGTGTAATTTGCAGACCATATTAAAAATAATACACTTTTTTAAAGGGCTTTTAGGCAGTATAAATCACGAAAATGATGGTGGCAAGAGTGGGGGGGTAATAAAAAATATTTTTTAATTGTATATTAGCAATTCAGACTTCTTTATTGATTTGCGTTTAAGTGATTAGAGAGTTTAACTGCAAAAGTCTATTTTTGGCCAAAATATTGATCCCTCGGACCATAGTGCGGCGGCACAGAAATCCTGATAAACAATGACTGTTTGCCAGAGTTGGACATAGAGAGTATAGATTGCTATAGAATTTTCGCTAATTAGGGTTAAAAAATACAATTTTTATATTTTGTGTGTTTACAGACCACCATCGGGAAACCCGGCGCTGTTTTTGGAGAGTCTTGAGGAGTTCCTACAAAGGCTTCCAGTGACAGGCAAGGTCATTATTGGGGGAGATCTAAATATTATGATAATCTGGAGTCTAAAAACACAAAGGCTTTGTTGGACATTTTATTTTCATTTGATCAAAGGGTATTTGTAAGTGAAGCTACAAGAATAACAGAACACTCGGCAACAAAAATAGATTATTTCTGTTCCAATTTTGACAAGGAGGAATTTACTTGTCAGGTAGTTCCCTCTGGACTCTCTGACCATGAAGCTTTGGTGGCGGAACTAAAAATTAATGCTTGCAAAACAAGTAAAAGGCAAGAAAAACGTAGAATCTTTAGCAAAGCGAATTTTGATACGTTCAAAAAACTGGCTAGCAATGTAAACTGGGAACAGGGACTGCTTTCGGGGAATCCTATTCAAGTTTTTCAAACGAAAGTAACGAAGATTTTGGAAAAAAGTTTTCCGTCAGACTTAAATAATTTCTTCGCGTCCATTGCGGGTGAACTTTCGGGTCAATTGAGTTCCAACATAGATCCTATAAATTATTTGACACCTACAATATATTCTGATAAATTTTCTTTTACCTTAACAACTGTACAAGAAATCATACATATTATTAGAGATATAAAAAAGCAAAACGCAGCCGGACACGACCACATATCAGCAAAAATTTTAAAAAATTTACCAATTCAGGCAATGGAGGCATTGGCGACAGCCATAAATGTGTCCATTAGTACGGGAGTTTTCTCTGAATGCTTGAAGACCGCCGTTGTGGTTCCGATCCATAAGTCTGGACCCAAAAACGACCCGGCAAACTATCGCCCAATTTCATTTTTAACAACTATCTCAAAAATTGTAGAAAAAATCGTTAAAAAACAACTCTTGGCGTTTTTGGAAACACATGATATCATAGAGAGAGGCCAATTTGGATTTAGAAATGGCGTTGGCACGAATGACGCCATGTTTTCTTTCTTTGAAGAGGTTTTTCTGAGCCTGAACGAGGGCGAAGTGGCTGCAGAGGTTTTATGTGATTTTTGGAAAGCCTTCGATTGTGTGGATCACGGAATACTGCTGCGGAAACTAGAACACTATGGCGTTCAGGAAACACATCTTCAATTGGTTCAGATCTTATCTTTCTAACAGGGAACAGTTTGTTCTTGCCAACGCTGAATCATCTGAGACGTTAAGGGTTGTTCATGGGGTGCCGCAGGGTTCGGTGCTGGGGCCTCTACTGTTTCTAGTTTACATTAATGACTTGGCCAATCTCCCATTATCGGGAAAATCTACAACATTTGCAGATGACAAAACAGTCGTATGGAAAAATAAGAATCAAAACGAGCTAAAAAGTAATATCCAGCAAGATCTTGTCGTAATAAAAACGTGGTGCGACTCAAATAAATTGTCTTCTAATATACAAAAGACAAATATTCTTACATTTAAAGGTTCACTTGAAGAGATTAAATTAGATAATGTTCCTCTTGAGCAGAAAACGAAGGTAAAGTATCTAGGTACAAATAGATACAAGACTGAGGTTTGAGGCACACATAGATGAACTAAACAAAAAACTGGCTAAAGGGTGCTACATCATTCGATCTTTAGTACAGGAACTTGACAAGGAAACCGCAAAGATGGCGTACCTTTCTCTGACGGAGTCACATCTGCGGTATGGCATTGCTTTTTGGGGGTACTCCACTCAGGGGTCGGTACAATCAGTTTTTGTGCTTCAAAAGAGAGCAGTGCGTTATCTTTGTAAAAAAGGATGCAGAGAATCGTGCAAACCAATATTTTTACAGGAAAACATACTAACTGTACCATGCATCTTCATACTCGAATCAGTATGTTTAATTTTCAAAAAGTTTTCTGGAGTTCCACAAAACAGAAATTATAGCTTTAGAAACAACAACCTACCACTGCCGATTCCAAAATCCACATTAACAAAAAACTCCATTATCTATGAGAGCATCAAACTATTCAATCATTTACCTGAAGATTTGAAATCTATTCAAGATTATAAACGATTTCGCATATCAGTTGAAAATCTAGTTACCAAAGCTTTCTATAGTCTGACTGAGTATTATGAAGCATCATTTTAGGTATATTTTATTTTTATTTTAAAAATTTTTAGAGTTTTTTTATAAAGTTTTTGTATAGGTATGTTTTAAGTTTTTAAATCTTTAGACCTCTACACTTTTAAATTTTCAAACATTTACTTAATTTTTTAATTTTTGTATTTAAGAATTTTATTACTTGTGTTATTTATTTATTTATTGTGGTTTTGTGACAATTTTATTCTTTGTTATCATCTTCTTGGCTTTAGAGTTATCGAATTATAGACTTAAGGTAAGAATGGGTGTAACCTGCGGAGACATAAAATATTTGTTTGTTTGTTTATTTTATTATATTTTTTGTTATTTTATATTTTTACCGGCTTCAGGATTGAATTATATTAATTTGGTTCAGAGGTTGATATGGGCAATTTTAAAGACTCTCTGAATTACTATTATTATTTATAATTGTGCCGTTAGAAGTGATAGTAGTATTAAATTTTATTTAGCATACAAAATATTTATATTTTCAAACTAAATTATAAACTTTGACATTTTGAATATCTTTAGTTTAAATGAAGATTGTTATGTTTTTGGTGACAAACGTGTTCAAGAACTTCAATTGGCTCTCAATATTGCAAAGAAAGGAAAACATGTGAAACAGCGCCAATAATAATGTGTTTAAAATAATGTGTTTAAAATAATAATATTCCATTGAAATTAACGACTATCTAGTGTATGTATAAATAAAAATTGCTTTGGCAATAGAAATTAAGATTTTTTTAGACAATAAAGCTTACTGAATTGAATTGAAAAAAAAACTGAAAAAATAATCAAATTCTATACCAAAACAACAACAAAGATCATATGATGTGATGTTGCACATCTGTTTTCAGATAAAAATAAAAAAAAGTTAAAAGTTGTCCAACTTTTTATTTTATAGAATCAACTATTATTTTTATCTGTATGTATAGTGTATAAACTCAGCAGCAGCAGCAGAAGTGCTAGATTTCAATAATATAAAAAAAAAACAGTAAATAGAGGCAATCATCTTATTTACTTACCTTACTACTATACCCCTATAAGAGTAAAGAGAAAAAATATTAAATACTTAGTAAAACAAACCAAAACTTGGAGGCAAACATAGGGTGCAAATTCTGCGATCTTCTATGCGGGATCGTCTGACCATAGATAAAGGATTTTTGCTGCGGTTCAGTGTGTAACTCTTCTGAGGTTCAGTCAGCTTGGACTGACCACAGAACCTCAGAAGAGTGGCTCTTCTGTGACAGAACACTTGACCTCGGAAGAGTTACACTTGACTGACCTTTGCTTTGCCGCGGGAGACGTGACGAAAACTTACGAATGATGCCGCCGTTGCTTAGGGCTGTTTTTACAGACGTTCCTCAGGCTTGGTTTATTTATTTCTTAAATGTGTTATTTTATGTGGATGACAGAGAAAAAAAATGGAGAACAACTATGAATTCGGGTCATTTCTCATGTCTTTTTATTACGTTATTTTTGATTTAAGCACATAATTTTGATGAAGGAGGACAAATGGCGTCCTCCACAGGGTCTGTGGAGGACGAAGGACATTTTGCCTCAAAGGAGGACTGTCCTCCCCAAGTAACACAAATTGCTAAAAAACAGCTACCAAAACACTTTAACAACAAAACTGAAAGTAAAATAGCTATTACAGCTGTATGCCGTTTCACTGCTAAGCAGCTTCTAAAGTGTTGTCGTTGCTGATTAGGCAATCTTTATTTAGCTCTCACAGTGTCCATGACAGCTCCAAAATATAGCACGTTAACATTAAAGTAATTTTGTCTAGAAATAAATAAGAAACAATGGCAACTATTGCAAAATAGCTATTTCCTGTAATGGACAGAGACTTTTACTTAAATGGCTGACGAAAAACTTGTTATGTTCTACACTACTGTGATATAATCGCGTAAAAAAGACGGTTCTCATCGTCAAAATGTTTGGCAGGTTAACTTCTCTGATAAAACAGGTCAAGATAGCTTGTCAAAACGCAAGCGCCTCGAAAATTGAGAATAATAAACGTTTTTTTTCGGTGTTTGTTTTTAGGTTAGAAATTATTTTATTACCATTATCCTCGAAATACCCTATAATTCTTGGTCATATTTTATTGAATTTAGCACTTTCTAGAATTTATTTAGGCCCGGGATCACCTGGAAATTAATATTTTTTAGTCCATAAATTTAAAGAAAAATAAATAGGAAAACTATCATGGCCGCCTCGGCCGTCTCATTGGTTTCAGCAGTTTAACTCTAGACAAGCTATTTTTAAAATTTAAGCCTAAATAATGTTGATTTGTAGCTAACTTGCGTTCTAACAATTGGCCCATTATGTGATACGAAAAAGAAAAGAAGAGTCACAGATGTTACCTATCATCTTGGGCGCTGGCGCTGTCACAATA
The DNA here is from genome assembly GCA_963576565.1 of Aspidapion aeneum. Lineage (NCBI taxonomy): Eukaryota > Metazoa > Arthropoda > Insecta > Coleoptera > Brentidae > Aspidapion > Aspidapion aeneum. The sequence goes on along the minus strand of OY755042.1, from coordinate 67,471,946 downwards.
ACAAAAATCTCAATTAAAAATTGTGCGAACGTTAGAAGATAAAGTTATTACGTGCCCTACCACAGTACCCCACCAGTGGGAAGCAAAAAACATATTATTTTGGCCACCGCCTTCAGAAACCCTTAAGTTGGGTTTATACAGAAACATAGCATAACATAAGACATAGGATGACATAAGATATTATTACAGAAGGAAACCGTAAGGCTGTGTATACAAAAAATATAATAACATGACATAACATACAAGCTTGGCCCAAGTACTTTAAATGAGGCCCCACACACTCTAAGTAATTGGTAATTGCAAGGGGAGAATTCCCAAAGTGGTCGGTGCTGGCAATTGACTCTGGTGCACTTTGCTTGGAATCAGGTGAGTCTAAATAAACTGACTAATAAAGCCTCTTGACTTGAAGTAAACAAAAAACAGAAACCGAGTGTCATTCAAACCAATGAGATTAAAAAAATATTTTTTGATCTGATGGATTCAAACATTGTGTCCCTGAATGACAGGTTTTCATAATTTGTCATTAAGAAACACTATTTTTTTTTAACATTCTGATTTGACTGTTTTTTACTAAACACACTCTTGACTACCAATTTGCACTTGTGCCAAGTAAGAAAAAATTTGAAAAAGCATGTTACATTGCCTTGGTTTTTTAAATTTTTAGTTAAAAAAGTTTTATTTACATTTTTTAATTTTAGAAAGCAGTTAAAAGAAATGAAGTACAAAGACCAGAAAGCATTCCAGAATGGGGCCCATTTGCTCACCCCTTGGAAATGTGAGCAAGGAAGCCAAAAAGGGGGTCTGCTTGCAATTGACTCCAACTCATTTTACACAATTTTTTTTTATAATTATTAAAATTAAATTATATAATGTACAGGAAATTAAACATCTTTGCTTTAATACCACAAATGAATGGTAGTGGCGATTAGCACCCTTAAAGGATCTAACCTGGCACATAGACATGCGTTTCTGGGTATGTTGTGCACAAATGTAAGTATTGTGTATGACTCGGATAACAATATAAATTCTATCTAGTAAATAGAACCCAGTAGACTTCAAATTATATTTAAGGCCAGAAACTTAGTCATCATGATATACCACATAATGCCATAGTTATAGCCTTAGACCACTGGTGGGTCATATACCTTTTGACATAATCAACAGGGTACGGAGAGCCACAATGTGCCTGCACTAGCTGTTAGTTCCAAATAGGCTCCATATACTCTGTATGTGGTGATTTCCTGAATGGCCAGGTCACAAAATCCATTCAGAGAATCACCAGATTAACCCACCCCCCTCATATCTATATTTTTTTACAGACTTGTCAAAGCTTGTCCATTACTAGACTACCCATGGGTCAAGGCTTCTTTAGTTAGCTCTTACGACAGGCCTGGGGGTTACCTTGGTGCTATTATGCATATTCATAATCTAAAAAAATCTGATAAGAAAGGGGCCCCTCTTGCCTCTCCACCCCCCATGAATACACCATTGTATCAAATGTGTATTACATTGGTGAGTGGTCCAACAGAGAGGTTCCAGAGACACAACAAAAAGGAGGACAATTTAGATTTTTTGAACATACATTATATAGACTTAAAAAATTAATTAGGCAGTGTATGATTTTCTTTTATAAAAAAATGTTTTTTTTCTAACATGCCAAAAGTTTTTTGTACCTCTAAAATTTTCTAAATACCTACTTTAAAATAAATGGAAATTCTTGAGAAACCATATTTATTACACAATAAGTATTACCAAAATAGTTTTTTTACTCAGTTACATAGGTAGTACACCAGAATGTGCCTTTGTATTTAAAGTTCTCTAGAAACAGGTGGGTGGAGGTGATAGCCCCCATCCTCTCTGGGATCACCACTGGTAAGGCAGACCTTAGTAGGAATAGGTAGAGGAAATTTTTGTTTTTAAGGTAGCTAGGTAAATAAAAAACAAGAAATTTATTTATTTAGTTATTCAACTGATAAACTGGGTTCTTAATGCCCAGGGTGCAACATCTTAGAGGGCCTAATACAATGGGTTAAACAAGTGGGTCCATACCTTATTTGTGAGCCTGGCCTGATTATGTGCTAAGGTAAACCAAGTCTACAGTACTCTACTAGTATTTGTACACTTGCTGTCGGCAGCTCACATAGTGCACAATGGTGACAAAGATAGTGCTTAATTATATATCATCTTTTAATGCTAAGCAGGCAGAAAAATGAAGGACTGATGTACCAAAATCAAGCATTATGTTTGGCCATGGTGCATTATAGTGTTATATAAACCAACCCTTGAGTTACCCCAAAAAACAGTCAGACTGATGAAAAAAATTTTGACAGCACTTTTAAGGTTCACTCAGGACTGATAAGTACCAGGCAGGGACCCCTTGATTGGCCCCATTGTGCGCTCCCTGACAAGGCATCGCACCCGGGTTTCAAGGAACCAGTCACTGTTTACCCAACTTTAGTTCCCTCTCAAAGATAAAGGGATACTCTAAAAGATGGGCAAATAAACTATCCTTTATGGCTGTGAGTGGACATTTGTTTAAACCACAGATTAGGTAAATAGTTTAAACAAACACCAAATTGCTTGTTTAAAAAAAAACACAATCACAGTTTAGGTTAGAAAAGAAAACAACAAACAGAAGGCACGGTCCGTAAAGAAACCGGTTGCGTAACTCGGTGTTTAGGCGGCCGGGTCGTGACGTCAGGGCTACGTCACAGTTTTCCTAGAAATCAGCAGTCAAACGCTGTTTATATCGAAATTTCATCTTTTGCGAGGAAATTTTTGGGCGTTTTCGTCTTGTAAGTGTTTAAATACCTGTTACGTGCTTACTATAAATGTATTAAAAACTAAGTAAAAGAACTGGTGAGGTTTTAATTATAATTTAAATTTCAACAAACACAAATTTTTCTGTGTCGGTTGTTTCCTACCCATACAATGTGGGTCATACAAGTTTACAAGGGGAGCTGGAATATACTGCATCTGATATCTGCAACCAACACATAATGTTTAAGATAACTTTTTGATAGTTATCATCACAATCAGTATAGGCCAGGACAAAGATTGTGAAATGAACTTTACATACACATAGAAAATTACTAATAGTTTAAAAAATACTCAATGTTGTTGGCTGCTTTTAAGGCGCCTACTAAAAATAGTTCTTAAATGATGTACCTATTACACAGCAACCTACCTTTTCTTGAAAAAAAATTAAACTTAAAAAAAAGTAATTTTAATATTTCTTAAAAATTGAGGAAAATAATATTGCTGTTAATTTATTTTAAATATTTGATTTATTTTCCTAAAGTTAAAAATAACGAAAATATTCCAAATTCAAAATTAGGCTTAGACTACTTTCTACCAACTAAAATTAAAATACTTACGTAATTTTGAATTTAAAATGTCTTCGTTATTATTTTAAACTTTAGGCAAAAATTTTTTTGAAAAAAATTGTTTAGAATTAAATGGCCTATCAAAAAAAAAAAAATAATAAAATACAGGGTATATAAATTTTTTTAAATGTTTTTTGAAAAACTCCAAAAAGCAATGCTCTATTTTTTTAAAAATTTGAGTATCTTAAACAGCATTAAAAATTCAATTTAAACTTTTTGCTATCTTTAATAATAAAAAAGTTAGCAATGGTGGACACTTAACTTGGAACACTCTGTATAACGCTCAAGCAGGAGTGAAGTAATATTAGCCTTGCGTTACAGTCGATGTATTTTTTATGATATTTCTTGAAAATGCGTTAAGAAGAGGTGATCAAAAATCCTGAATCTTTGCGTTATGTTATTTATGAATGTTCCCTTACTGCCTTATTGACTAGTCATTTTAACATCCTATTTAAAAAAAATTTTGATTACATTTTACACAAAAAAATCTAGTTTTAGTTATTTCCTACCCACCAAAAAAAACCAATAATATGTGGCTAGTTTGCTTTAGAGTTCGGCGTAAAAATTTAATTAAATTGAACAAGAGAGTAGCAAAAGTATTTATAATCGTGTCCTGAATCTGATATATAAAAAATTATTTAATTTTTTAATAAATTTTGGTATTTTTCCTGCTTTTAAATAGACCTATCTTTATTTCTCTCATAATGTAACGTATAGGCTTTCTTTGTTGACCGTGGAGCAGGCAAAATGCCGCGTCATTGGCTGGGAGTTACCAGACAACCGGTTTCTTTACGAACCTTGGATCAGGCCTGACACAATTTGACAATAAATCCTCCTTTTTTCAACAGTCATAATCGCACTGGTCTTCTGGCCAAGCATTGTTAGGGGCTGTTCAAAAGTTTTGTAATAAACAGCATAAAATACAAAATTGCTAAATTGCCGCTTTTTGTAGCTAAATAATAGGAATAAGAGATTAAAATTTATGTTATTTAGCTAGCTAAATTTTAGCATGCCTATTAGCAATTATTTAACTTTAAAAGAGCAAGTCCTGGGTAATATTTCATCAATAGCCATTTTATCCATAAACACCTGCTATCAGAGAGGTTCTATAGCTAAAATAATTTATAAACCACAGCTAGCTGTTTTACAGCAAAAACTAAGCTATGACAACACTTTCACAGCAGAGTTTTTGCTTTTAAACTATATTGTCCAGTTTGTGTTACTTGGGTCCTGGCTGGAGGACGGTTGGCAACCCTATCCTGGCTGGAGGACGGTTGGCAACCCTATCCGGTTCTTATAATACACAAAGGCCTAATTTTGAAAGAAGTTCTTATAATGCGAAACTGTCGATATAGTGCCTGGCACTATTGCAATAAGTCTCTAATTAATCGCTCACTGCTTTATCTGCACTCATTTTTACGTCCCACGACAATAATAAGCGTTTAAAATTAATGGCGGGAAAAAGTTTTCGGTGCGGCACGAACCCTTAGAGCCGGTGTCAAAAAAGCCGCACTCAGTGCAAAACTGAATTCATAAGTTCCTTAATGGAATACGAAAACTGAAAAAGTGCATGTCAATGGAATACAAACACCGAGCCAGTTGTGCACCAGTGCTGCACTCATTTTCCAAATTGAGTACGCCATAAAGATAAAAACCAATGAAATTTGAAACCCTTCTTTTTTTTTGACTGAACGGAAGCAAAATTCTGGGGTACGTTCAGATTGAAACGTCGGGCGAGACGTCTTGCCGAGCGAATGACGTCATGGGTAAATCGCCGGACGTCTTGCCTATGTGAACGGTATGGATGTAATAAACATAACCTTAAAATATATATATTTTTTAAATTATTGATAAATTTGATCAGATTTAAAAATTTGTTACAGTTTATTTAGTAGAGTTACCATAAACACAAATAAGTGTTTTTTTTGTTTTGAAAAAAGGAAATAGACAGTCTTTTTGAGTACCCGACTTTTGGTGGCTGACAGTTTTATTAGCGAAATAAAATTTTGTTTTAGATTTAAAAGTTGTGTTTTCTGTAAATTTATTTTCTTTGTTGTACAAGCAATACCGGTTTTAAGTTCCTCTGCTCAACACTTTCAAAGGAAATAAATAAATTTGAAAATTAAATGTTATATGTACATACATGTGCAATATAATAGCGTATGACAGTGAGAATGCGAAAGAAGACAAATTCTCAGTGTTTGCTGGGGCGTTGAGAGATCTTCAATTACATTATATCAAACATCTTTATATGGTTACATTATCAACTATTAAATAAAGAATACAAATATACATAGTTTAAATGTCTTTTATTTTAATTTGAAAGCACACAGTAATATCTAGGTATAATATTATTTATATTCCTATAACAATTTGTACAAATAAAAATTCAGTCTCTACATTCTCCTATGTAGAAACTAAACAGTCAAAATTAAATTCTGTAAAGGATCCATTTGCATCTGAAAGAGTGTTTTCCTAAAAGGAGTGCCGCTGCAAGAGGATTCTGCTTGAAAAACTGCTTGATACTCTAAAAACAACTCACACTGCCAAGGGTTATTCCCAAGTATTCCTAAGGCAATTGTCTTCATTTCATGGAGCGATGTGAAACCTGTAACCAATACAGTTTTGAGGGTCGATTTACACAGCAACATAACAAAAAATGGAATGTTAGGGTTAACTTTGGTATTTTTCTTTTTTTTTCTGCCAGCTGATTATGGTAAAATGGAGCTTTAAAACAAGGCATTAACTTTATCCATTGTGCTATGTTACTATGAGTAAACCATCATGCATACCCTAGCAAAAATCCCACAAAGAAAAATACTCTGTCAATCTATGGGCACCTAAGCTCACACTAGGTACTATAGTTATAGTGTGCGTGTGAGCTAATATAACTAAAAACTGAAATATATTACCTTTCGTTTGATACCACACAAGCCATGTTTTGACTCTAATTTTTGAAATCTATTTTCACCATTTTTTTTTTCAAAAAACTAAAATGTAGGTTGTTTAACTCCAGGCTTAATTACCTTGTGTTTGATATCACACAATATCACTCCCACCCTTTTATTTGACTTGCGTTCAGTGGATTTTGTTCATTTTTAAATGGGACAATCTCGACCGAAAACCCAACCTAGGTACCAAATTTCATTCAAATCGGGCAAGCGGTTTTTGAGTTATGCGCGTTGGTCGTTACAGATAGACAGACAGACACACGGCGCGACAAAAGTTTCAAAATCATCTGAAAGACTACTATAGTATAGTAGTAGTGTGAGCTAATAGGTAACTAAATTAATGTTTTCTATACGGGATATGAAACAAACCCAACCATAACAAATTTGGCTTTTACAATCTTTTGAAAATAGGAACTTTTGTGAGAGAGGTAACCATGTTGAATGGTCTCGAGTTTATAAATGTGACTTAACCGAGGGGTCATCGGCACCCTAAAATTTTGTACAGCGTCCAACAGGACTTGGGTCCTGACGTGTACTGTTGGGTCCTGTTGAGTACTGTTGGGTACTGTCGTGTACTGTCGAGTACTGTTGGGTACTGTCGTGTATTGTCGAGTACTGTTGGGTCCTGTCGGTGTACTGTTGAGTACTGTCGAGTACTGTTGGGTCCTGGCGGTGTACTGTTGGGTCCTGGCGGTGTCCTGTTGTGTCCTGTTGAGTACTGTCGTCGTGCCTCGCCCTCAAAAAACATGCGAGCAAAAAAAAAAAAAACAAAAAAAAAAAAAAAAAAAAAAGGTCATCATCTTTGGGGAACCGCGCCGCGCTCACAAATCTTGCGACCAAAAAAAAGGTCATCCTGGGGAAGGCCGATAGGGCCTTCGCACGTTTCATATATGAATGAATGAACCGAACCGCGCCGTAGAAATTTGAACCGCGCCGTCTCCAAAAAAAAAAAAAACAAAAAAAAAAAAAAGGTCATCCTGTCGTTTTGCATCTACGCCACTGTTTCGGGTAAGAGGGTTGTGTCGCGTACTGTTGGATTCTATCGTGTACTGTTGAGTACTGTTACGTACTGTCGTGTACTGTTGGGTACTGTCGTGTACTGTCGAGTACTGTTGGGTCCTGTCGTGTACTGTCGAGTACTGTTGGGTACTGTTGGGTACTGTCGTGTACTGTTGGGTCCTGTCGTGTACTGTTGGGTACTGTCGTGTACTGTCGTGTACTGTCGAGTACTGTTGGGTACTGTCGAGTACTGTTGGGTCCTGTCGTGGTACTGTCGAGTACTGTCGTGTACTGTCGAGTACTGTTGGATCCTGTCGTGGTACTGTCGGGTACTGTTGTGAAATTTGTACAGTACTGTTGAAAGCTGATGACCCCTCGGACTTAACCCTTTTAAAGAAACTTAGAACTCACCTGTCAAGTCAAACAAGTGATTTTTGTCTTCAAGAAAAAGTAAAATTTGATTATTTATTTATGGAAAATGCCACTTTTATGTAATATGTTTTCGAAAATATAAAACAAAAAAAAATTGGGGGGTTGGTTTATATACCTACTGCGCAAGTCGAGCGTTTGTCACCCACCTCATAGAGAAGGGTGTAAAAGGCGATTCGCCCGACGTTATTTTCGGCCAATATGAACGAGAGTAACTTTCACCCAGTATGTAATCTGAACGGATTTGAGCGCGCCCGACTACATCCGACGTGCTATCTGAACGTACCCCTGGGAATTTCTATTTAACTGACCAAGAATTTACTGACCAACGAATTTTCGCATTTTTCGGCGTAAGGCCGCCTTGTTCGTAGAAAAACCAAATACTAACTTACAAGTCTAAGCTGTTACCCCTTCTAAACAGCTACAGTGACCTATCAGTCAGCTACAACTCAGTTTTATCCCAAAATCCACCTTCCCCCAGCTTTTACCACCAACTACTACCCTACCACCTACACCTAGCCTCTGTTGCTAAAAAAGCAACTACCACCACCTTGGTTCTACCACTCAAAAATCAACTACTACCACTTCCCCCTAGCCTCTACTAGTAAAAAATCAACTACTACCACCTCCCTCTAGATTCTACCACCAAAAAATCAACTACTACCACCTTCCCCTAGCTTCTACCACCAAAAAACCAACTACTACCACCTTCCCCTTGACTCTGCCAATAAAAAATCAACTACTACCACCTCCCTCTAGAACTACCACCTCCCCCTAGCTTCAACCAGCAAAAAACCAACTACTACCACTTTCCCCTGGCCTCTAACACAAAAAAATCCACTACTATACCACCTCCCCCTAGAATCTACCACCAAAAAATCAACTACTACCACCCCCTCCCTAGCTTCTACCAGCAAAAAACCAACTACTACCACTTTCTCCTGGCCTCTAACACTAAAAAATCAACTACTACCACCTTCCCCTAGAGTCTACCATCAAAAAATCAACTACTACCACTTTCCCCTGGCCTCTACCACTAAGAAACTAACTACTACCACCTTCCCCTAGAGTCTACCATCAAAAAATCAACTACGACCACCTCCCCCTAGCTTCTACTAGCAAAAAACCAACTAACCTTCCCCTAGCTTCTACCAGCAAAAAACCAACTACTACCACCTTCCCCTAGCTTCTAGCAGCAAAAAACCAACTACTACCACCTCCCCCTAGAGTCTACCAGCAAAAAACCAACTACTACCACTTTCCCCTGGCTTCTACCAGCAAAAACCCAACTACTACCACCTCCCCCTAGATTCTACCACCCGAAAATCAACTACTACCACATTCCCCTAGCTTCTACCCGCAAAAAACCAACTATTACCACATTCCCTTAGCTTCTACCACTCAAAAAATAACTACTACCACCTTCCCCTAGCTTTTACCAACAAAAAACCAACTACTACCACCTCCCCCTAGAGTCTACCATCAAAAAATCTACTACTACCACCTTCCCCTAGCTTCTACCAGCAAAAAACCAACTACTACCACCTTCCCCTAGCTTCTACCAGCAAAAAACCAACTACTACCACCTTCCCCTAGCTTTTACCAACAAAAAACCAACTACTACCACCTCCCCCTAGAGTCTACCATCAAAAAATCATCTACTACCACCTTCCCCTAGCTTCTACCAGCAAAAAACCAACTACTACCACCTTCCCCTAGCTTCTACCAGCAAAAAACCAACTACTACCACCTCTTCCTAGATTCTATTACCTGAAAATCAACTACTACCACATTCCCCTAGCTTCTACTAGCAAAAAACCAACTACTACCACCATCCCCTAGCTTCTACTAGTAGTTTTTTGCAGGTAGAAACTAGGGGAAGGTGGTAGTAGTTGATTTTTTAGTAGTAGAGGCCAGGGGAAAGTGGTAGTAGTTGGTTTTTTGGTGGCACAAGCTAGGGGAAGGTGTTAGTAGTTGATTTTTTGATGGTAGACTCTAGGGGGAGGTGGTAGTAGTTTGTTTTTTTGCTGGTAGAAGCTAGGGGAAGGTGGTAGTAGTTGGTTTTTGGGTGGTAGAAGTTAGGGGGAGGTGGTAGTAGTTGGTTTTTTGGTGGCAGAAGCTAGGGGAAGGTGGTAGTAGTTGATTTTTTGATGGTAGAATCTAGGGGAAGGTGGTAGTAGTTGATTTTTTGATGGTAGACTCTAGGGGGAGGTGGTAGTAGTTGATTTTTTGCTGGTAGAAACTAGGGGAAGGTTAGTTGGTTTTTTCCTAGTAGAAGCTAGGGGGAGGTGGTAGTAGTTGATTTTTTGGTGGTAGAATCTAGGAGGAGGTGGTAGTAGTTGATTTTTTAGTGGCAGAAGCTAGGGGGAGGTGGTAGTAGTTGATTTTTTGGTTGTGTAAGCTAGGGGAATGTGGTAGTAGTTGGTTTTTTGCTGGTAGAAGCTAGGGGAAAGTGGTAGTAGTTGGTTTTTTGCTGGTAGACTCTAGGGGGAGGTGGTAGTAGTTGATTTTTTAGTGGTAGAGGCCAGGGGAAAGTGGTAGTAGTTGGTTTTTTGCTGATAGAAGCTAGGGGGAGGTGGTAGTAGTTGATTTTTTGGTTGTAGAAGCTAGGGGAATGTGGTAGTAGTTGGTTTTTTGCTAGTAGAAGTTAGGGGAAGGTGTTAGTAGTTGACTTTTTGATGGCAGACTCTAGGGGGAGGTGGTAGTATTTGTTTTTTTGCTGGTAGAAGCTAGGGGAAGGTGGTAGTAGTTGGTTTTTGGGTGGTAGAAGCTAGGGGAGGATGGTAGTAGTTGGTTTTTTGCTGGTAGAAGTTAGGGGATGGTGGTAGTAGTTGGTTTTTGGGTAGTAGAAGCTAGGAGAAGATGGTAGTAGTTGGTATTTTGCTGGTAGAAGCTAGAGGGATGTGGTAGTAGTTGATTTTTGGGTGGTAGAAGCTAGGGGAAGATGTAGTAGTTGGTTTTTTAAAGGTAGAAGCTAGGGCGAGGTGGTAGTAGTTGATTTTTTGGTGGTAGAATCTAGGGGAAGGTGGTAGTAGTTGGTTTTTGGGTGGTAGAAGCTAGGGGAAGATGGTAGTAGTTGGTTTTTTGCTGGTGGAAGCTAGGGGAAGGTGGTAGTAGTTAGTTTTTTGCTGGTTGAAGCTAGGGGAAGGTGGTAGTAGTTGGATTTTTGCTGGTAGAAGCTAGGGGAAGGTGTTGGTAGTTGGTTTTTTGCTGGTAGAAGCTAGGGGAATGTGGTAGTAGTTGATTTTCAGGTGGTAGAATCTAGGGGGAGGTAGTAGTAGTTGGTTTTTTGCTGGTAGAAGTTAGGGAAGGTTAGTTGGTTTTTTGCTAGTAGAAGCTAGGGGGATGTGGTAGTAGTTGATTTTTTGGTGGTAGAATCTAAGGGAGGTGTTAGTAGTTGATTTTTTAGTGATAGAGGCTAAGGGAAGGTGGTAGTAGTTGGTTTTTTGGTGGCAGAAGCTAGGGGAAGGTAGTAGTAGTTGATTTTTTGATGGTAGACTCTAGGGGAAGGTGGTAGTAGTTGATTTTTTAGTGGTAGAGGCCAGGGGAAAGTGGCAGTAGTTGATTTTTAGTGGTAGAGGCCAGCGGAAAGTGATAGTAGTTGGTTTTTTTCTGGTAGAAGCTAGGGGGAGGTGGTAGTAGTTGATTTTTTGGTTGTAGAAGCTAGGGGAATGTGGTAGTAGTTGGTTTTTTGCTGGTAGAAGCTAGGGGAAGGTGGTAGTAGTAGATTTTTTGATGGTAGACTCTAGGGGGAGGTGGTAGTAGTTGGTTTTTTGCTGGTAGAAGCTAGGGGAGGGTGGTAGTAGTTGGTTTTTGGGTGGTAGAAGATAGGGGAAGATGGTAGTAGTTGGTTTTTTGCTGGTAGAAGCTAGGGGAAGGTGGAAGTAGTTGGTTTTTGGGTAGTAGAAGCTAGAGGAATATGGTAGTAGTTGGTTTTTTTGCTGGTAGAAGCTAGGGGAATGTGGTAGTAGTTGATTTTCAGGTGGTAGAATCTAGGGGGAGGTGGTAGTAGTTGGTTTTTTGCTGGTAGAAGCTAGGGGAAGATGCTAGTAGTTGGTTTTTTGCTGGTAGAAGCTAGGGGAATGTGGTAGTAGTTGATTTTCTTTTTTTTTTTTACCGGTATGCGCACTCGCAAGGAGATCCCTATCACGTTCGAGAAGCGGCAAGTGCGCGGAAATGTTGGTGGGTGTTGGCTTTGAAACGGTTCAGATTGTAACCTGCAGGGAAAACTGTCGCAGGGAGTTTATTCCACAGCGATGCTGTTCTCCAGAGATATGAATTCTGATATAATGAGGTTCTTGGTGCCTCTATTTTGACAATAAACTGATGGTTACCGTCTGTTTGACGTGTTCGCCTAGTAGGTGCTACTCCCGGGGGAATCATACGTGCCAACTCTTCAGAGCATTTTCCGTGATAATACCTGTAGAAGAGAGATAGATCGCCCACAGTTCTTCGATGTTCGAGACTATCCAAGCTACGGGTAAGTGCGGTGTCATTGATCAGCTTGATAGCTCGTTATTGCACGGTGTTCAAAAGCATTAAGGTATGTTTGGGTGCCGCACTCCATATATGTGCAGTACTCCATAGTTGGTCGAATCTGGGCTTTGTAGAGTGTCAGCAGTTGGCTTGGTGTATACAGATGTCTTGTACGAAATAGCACCCCAAGCTTTTGGGACGCCCTTTTAGCTATATCTGCCACGTGACTGTGCCAAGACATGTTGGTCTCTGCAGTGACTCCTAAGATGTTCAACTGGCTCTGCAATGCGACAGCACTTCCAGATAGCATGATGTTTGGCTCACCGGTGCTGGTCTTTTTGAAAACAGGGCTGCTTGGGATTTCTGCGCGTTGAACTGTACAAGGTTTTTGTTGCCCCAGTCCTCTATTATCTCCAAGTCGTTATTTATCTGTGATATTTCAGTTAGTTTAAGGTAATGGAATTCACGTGCGGAGAGACATGTGGGTGGTATGACTGAAGAGACTACATTGCCATCATCTGCAAAGCAATAAAGTGGATTTACTGTTTTATCTATAAGGTCATTTATGTAAATCAGAAAAAGTGTTGGCGAAAGGATTGCTCCCTGTGGCACACCAGCATTTATTTGGTAAGAGTTGGAGTTCCGGCCATCCAGTGCAACATAAATGGATCTATCCTTAAGGTAACTTTCAAACCAAGTGCAAAGTCTCGGCGACAATCCCGTTGCTTTGAGCTTGTTGAGCAGATTTTCATGCCAGACTTTATCGAATGTTTAGAAATATCTAAGGCAATTGTCCTTGTTTCACCTCGCAACTCAATCGCTTTTTGCCATAAGTTAGTGACGTATGTAAGTAAATCGCCAGTTGACCTATATTTTCGAAATCCGTATTGCTTGTCGTTGATAATTTTGTACTTTTGCAAGTACTTGGTTAGGTGATTGTTCACACTCTTTCCATTACTTTTGATATCACCGGAAGTAGAGCAATTGGTCTATAGTTTAACGGATCTGTCTTTTTTCCTTTCTTTGGAATGGGTTGTACTGCGGCAGACTTCCATGATGATGGATATACTCCTTGCCTATAAGATAAATTGAATAATTTTGCGAAAGTTGGGGTGAGTTCGCTAGCACAATTTTTGAGTACTATCGCGGGAATGCCATCTGGACCCATTGCTTTGTTTGTATCCAACTTTTTAAGGGATTTTCGTATTTCTCTGTGACATACTGTGGGAAACCCTTTCAATGAACGGTGGAGTTTTTCCATTTGGCACTGTTAGGTTTGAGTTGGAGGAAAAGATTTTGGCCAGCATATTGGCTTTTTCCTCTGATGTTGTGGCTAAGTGAGTATTTTTATCTGTAAGTGGTGGTGTGGATGACTTGGTGAAGTTTGATCCAACGGCTTTTGCAAGAGACCAAAATGTGGTAGAATCTAGGGGAGGTGGTAGTAGTTGGTTTTTTGCTGGTAGAAGCTAGGGGAAGGTGGTAGTAGTTGGTTTCTGGGTGGTAGAAGCTAGGGCAAGATGTTGGTAGTTGGTTTTTTGCTGGTAGAAGCTAGGGGAAGGTTAGTTGGTTTTTTGCTGGTAGAAGCTAGGGGGAGGTGGTAGTAGTTGATTTTTTGGTGGTAGAATCTAGGGGAAGGTGGTAGTATTTGATTTTTTTAGTGGTAAAGGCTAAGTTAAGGTGGTAGTAGTTGGTTTTTTGGTGGCAGAAGCTAGGGGAAGGTGGTAGTAGTTGATTTTTTGATGGTAGACTCTAGGGGGAGGTGGTAGTAGTTGATTTTTTAGTGGTAGAGGCCAGGGGAAAAGTCGTAGTAGCTTTGATTTATTAGTTAGGATTTGTTTCGACCTCAAACAATTCGCTCTGCATCGAAAATTATAAAAAATTGTTGGTCAGTAAAATTCTGGTCAGTTAAATAGGTAGTCCCCAAAATTCTTTATCTATGCATTTGGTGTTCTGTGTATGCATATACATAACCACAGTTAGACAGCCCTATATTTGTTTTTTTTTTTAATTTTTAAAAACAATATGTGTTCTGTAGGGGATGATTTTGATAATGAGGGCGAAAAATATTTTTCTTTAAAAGGTTCTTTGAGGTAAGTAAGAAAAATCATCTAAACCTATTTACAATATCCGTGAAACTAGCTCCATGGAGCCAACTTCACAAAATTACAGTAGACCAGATAAACGGTACTGGATAGGGTTGCCAACTCCCACTGGAGCCAAAGGAGGACATTTTCATATGATCTCAGAATTAAAAAAAAATTCTAGTTCACGTTCCTGAAAATAAAGCTCTATATGTATAAACATAATATAGAAATTTACTAGGTAGGTACATATATATATTGGTATGTATTTTTCAAAAAACTTTTATTAAATAACAGGTACATATATACGAAACATCAACACAAACACCAAACAAATTTTCTTGGGAGGTGAAACTTAAAAAAGGAGATACAAATGGTTTATTCTGTCGTTTCAAAACAGAAACGTATTGTGTGCTTGGTTTATACAGATAAAAATTAATCAGGAGCTTAAATATCATATTATTTTTTACAATAATGGGTAAAATAACTACTTTTTAAGGCTCAAAATTAATGTTTTTGATCATGATGCCTAATTTTTTTTGCCTGTGGCGAGTACCTTTATGTCATTGTTTTGCTTCACCTTTGCAAATGACTACAAGCCGCCACTGAGACTCATTTTAAAGTAAAAATTAAAATAAAAATATTTTGCTGTTGAAACAGCCCAATCAAAATTAATAGTTATTTAAAAAACAAGTTTTAAAAATGAATTTATTTATAGGGGCAAGACAGTTTGGTGGGCCGAGCCTTTATGAGGTCCATAATTCGAGCGAGTTGTGAAAAAAAATTTTCATGCAATATACAGCGTGTGCAAAACTTTTGCACTTGCTCTGTGAAAAACGCCGTTTTCAGTGAAAAACTTCATTATCGGAGGTAGTTTTTTAATAAATTTTGAACACTGTTTTTGTAGAAAATAATATGAATTCTATTTTAATATGTACTTTTGTTTTATTTTTATGCTGGGGTTATGTATATAAAAATAAAAATACCCATTTTGCTATTTAGACAGCCAAAATAAAAAACAAACATCAATATTTTTGTAAAGAAACACAATTTCTAAGTTTTTTTGAATTAAAAGATAAATGGCTTTTTAAAGTTGGATTGCTTAAAAATCTTAAAATGGTGAGCACAAGAACAGCTTTTTATCCTTAAAAGAAACAATCAGAGAAAGAACTCTGAAGTCAATGAAATTACCAATGAGAAAGAAACACAAGGAAAAAATGCCATCATCCAACATCGAAATTGAACCAAAACTTAGACCGGAAACAACATAATGTACTTATATTGGGTGATAGTTCTGTTGTTGACTTGTATAAGTGTATGAACAATTTCAGAGACGATAAATACAACTTTTTAATCTTTGTAAAACATAACGCCAGTTTTGAAAATAGTGTTATAGACATCGAATTATTAACGAAAGACTATTTAAAGAGGGATTATGTAGTTTTATCTGGCGGACTAAAAAACGCAACTCGAGGGGTTCAGATTGATAAAAGGATTTTGGATATTCGAGTAACTTTGGGACAAAAAACAAATTTAATAATAATGTCTGTACCCCTTTGGAGAAACAAGGTGATCTTAAACGGGTTTATCACAAGGTTAAATATTGAAATATATCAAACTCTTAAAGATTTTTGTAAGATTGTAAACTTGAATTCATTTTTAAACAACAGGTTTTTTTACTTTGGAAAATCTTTGGTTTTCAAACACGATCCAAAGATAAAAATAGCAGAGCGATTAGATACTATCATAAGTTATATTGGGAGCAATATGAATAGGGAGGGTAACACAGATCAACCACAGTCTTTTTTAGAATAACCTGCGATAAATTACTAAATGGTAGGAAACCTGATATAACAAAACTCAAAATAACAATCTTTTTATTAAACATACAATCACTAAGAAATAAAAGCGATGAATTATTAGTTTTAATTGACAATCAAAAAATGTCAGTTTTCGTCATGTTAACAGAACATTGGCTAACTGATGACGAACTGTGTTACGCTCCCGGTTATACTAGCGTTTCGAGATATTGTCGGCAAAAGGGCTACGGCGCACTTTAGTCTGAAACCCCAATATTTTGGCCAAAAATAGCAAAAACTAACTTAACAATAAAACTGTTTGGTTACATATTTTTTAAAGCTAAACAATGGCACCATAAAATTCCAGCATAATTGGCTTCATTGCCAAAGCAGGCTTTGAAATATTGTTGTTTGAATTTGACATTTCCTGACAATCAGCAATTGTTTTTTTAATGTTCATTATTTTTCACTAACTTTAATGTGCTATTTCTCAGAAGTGCGAAGAGCCATAAAAAATGTTAAAAATGGCTTTTTTAACCAAAGGTCAGTAGATTATTTTTTGATAATGTTAGTCACAGGGATTTTAAACTTATTCTTTAAATACCAATGATACAAAAATTGTGCCAGAAGTGTATGAATTTTTTTTTCTCAATATTTCATTGGACTAACAAAAAAGCTTTCAGGAACTTTCATATTAATTTTTGTAAATATATTTTCGTCCTGATATGTACTTTCTGGAGTACATACACTGTTGGTGCGAAAAGGTGCGATAGTCTCCAAATTCGTTATTAAACATGACCGTACATATTCTGATAGACACAAAGTGCCTATTCTTGTGCATTTTAATTTGTGTTTCCGTGTGTCTTCTATATAGATAGTAATGAGCAAAGTACCTTTAAAGAAGCAAAATGAATCATAGATATCAAAACTCCTGTCTTAGCAATGAACTTTAAAAAACAAGGGAAAAATTCAAGATGGCCGCCAAAATAGATAGGAAATTAGTAGAAACTGCAAACATTTAACATCGGTTTTGGGATATTTTGAGCATCTAAATTCAAATATAAAATAATTTTTACTGGGGGAGGAAAAGAACAATTTAGAATGGTGGGGGGTTAACTAAGTTAAAAATAATTAAGGTGGTGAAACAAAAACAAAATAGGTTTTAATTATTTAACTTGGTCCTATTACCTCCCAAACTAAAATATGATGATCAATATAAATTTAACCTCCATTTAAATCATTCATCAGATTCATTCTCTCTTTTTCACCCTGTATGTGGAGGGAAAAACTTCACTTGTTAGGAACATTAAAAGCTTTTAATGCAATATGAGGTATTCACTGAATCCAACCAGAACAAGAAAAACTGTTTAGCATCCGCCTGGCAGGGGAAGGCGTGGGAGTGGGAGTCTATAAATACATTTTGTATGGAACTTACTATAGGCAGGAGTAAACTTCTATATGAATTTTTATTTTAGTGTCTACGGCTTCTCCTCTTAGGGAGGAAAAAGGGTTGCTGGGGCAAGATCGTAACCAACACAAAGGGGGACAGCTCAACAGCTGACCTTCACCCCCCCCCCCTGATACGCTTTTCTGCTAAGGGTGACTTAGGGGATAATTGAGTGAATTTTTGTTTTTGTCTGTGTTGAATTTAGCAAATAGAAATCTTTCCATGATAAACTGTTCATGTCCATTAAAAAAGTAAAGTTTTAAAGTAAAAGGGGGGATTGGGTTACTGAATGGTTACAAAATTTTTAATCCTTAAATTTTAGTTCTGCGGACCAACATACTTAAGAATATATATATTTTGAATTTTTATAATAGATCAAATTTTACCCCCTCAGAGGCCAATTTGATAATTGAAAAAAAAATTTTGAGGAACTGGATTTTAGAGCACCAAAATTAGGAGAATTTGGGAGGTCTACCCTCTGAGTTTTGCAACTTATAATTTTTTGTGAGGCTGTGTAATTTGCAGACCATATTAAAAATAATACACTTTTTTAAAGGGCTTTTAGGCAGTATAAATCACGAAAATGGTGGTGGCAAGAGTAGGGGGGTAATAAAAAATATTTTTTAATTGTATATTAGCAATTCAGACTTCTTTATTGATTTGCGTTTAAGTGATTAGAGAGTTTAACTGCAAAAGTCTATTTTTGGCCAAAATATTGATCCCTCGGACCATAGTGCGGCGGCACAGAAATCCTGATAAACAATGACTGTTTGCCAGAGTTGGACATAGAGAGTATAGATTGCTATGACGAATTAATTATAGAACGACAGTTTGAATTTTCGTTAATTAGGGTTAAAAAATACAATTTTTATATTTTGTGTGTTTACAGACCACCATCGGGAAACCCGGCGCTTTTTTTGGAGAGTCTTGAGGAGCTCCTACAAAGGCTTCCAGTGACAGGCAAGGTCATTATTGGGGGAGATCTAAATATTGATTATGATAATCTGGAGTCTAAAAACACAAAGGCTTTGTTGGACATTTTATTTTCATTTGATCAAAGGGTATTTGTAAGTGAAGCTACAAGAATAACAGAACACTTGGCAACAAAAATAGGTTATTTCTGTTCCAACTTTGACAAGGAGGAATTTACTTGTCAGGTAGTTCCCTCTGGACTCTCTGACCATGAAGCTTTGGTGGCGGAACTAAAAATTAATGCTTGCAAAACAAGTAAAAGGCAAGAAAAATGTAGAATCTTTAGCAAAGCGAATTTTGATACGTTCAAAAAACTGGCTAGCAATGTAAACTGGGAACAGGGACTGCTTTCGGGGAATCCTATTCAAGTTTTTCAAACGAAAGTAACGAAGATTTTCGAAAAAAGTTTTCCATTAAGAAAAATAAAGAAATGAATAAAAAAGAACTGGCTAACAAAAGGTATAAAAACTTCGGGAAGAAATTCGAGATCTCTTCATACAATAAGAAAATTTACTAACTGCCAACAATTTATTCAATATTTTAACAAATATCGCTCAGTATATAAAACAGTAATACGCGTGGCAAAAAAACTTTACTATGAAGAAAGAGTTTCTAAAGCTGGGAATAAAACTAGAGAGTATTGGGGAATAATAAACGAACTTCGAGGAAAGGAAAAAAAGTGCAATGATATTGAAATTTCACCGTCAGACTTAAATAATTTCTTCACGTCCATTGCGGGTGAACTTTCGGGTCAACTGAGTTCCAACATAGATCCTATAAATTATTTGACACCTACAATATATTCTGATAAATTTTCTTTTACCTTAACAAATGTACAAGAAATCATACATATTATTAGAGATATAAAAAAGCAAAACGCAGCCGGACACGACCACATATCAGCAAAAATTTTAAAAAATTTACCAATTCAGGCAATGGAGGCATTGGCGACAGCCATAAATGTGTCCATTAGTACGGGAGTTTTCCCTGAATGCTTGAAGACCGCCGTTGTGGTTCCGATCCATAAGTCTGGACCCAAAAACGACCCGGCAAACTATCGCCCAAGTTCACTTTTAACAACTATCTCAAAAATTGTAGAAAAAATCGTTAAAAAACTTTTTTCGTGTTTTTGGAAACACATGATATCATAGAGAGAGGCCAATTTGGATTTAGAAATGGCGTTGGCAAGAATGACGCCATGTTTTCTTTCTTTGAAGAGGTTTTTCTGAGCCTGAACGAGGGCGAAGTGGCTGCAGCGGTTTTCTGTGATTTTTCGAAAGCCTTCGATTGTGTGGATCACGGAATACTGCTGCGGAAACTAGAACACTATGGCGTTCAGGGAACACATCTTCAATTGGTTCAGATTTTATCTTTCTAACAGGGAACAGTTTGTTCTTGCCAACGCTGAATCATCTGAGACGTTAAGGGTTGTTCATGGGGTGCCGCAGGGTTCGGTGCTGGGGCCTCTACTGTTTCTAGTTTACATTAATGACTTGGCCAATCTCCCAATATCGCGAAAATCTACAACATTTGCAGATGACAAAACAGTCGTATGGAAAAATAAGAATCAAAACGAGCTAAAAAGTAATATCCAGCAAGATCTTGTCGTAATAAAAACGTGGTGCGACTCAAATAAATTGTCTTTTATTATACAAAAGACAAATATTCTTACATTTAAAGGTTCACTTGAAGAGATTAAATTAGATAATGTTCCTCTTGAGCAGAACACGAAGGTAAAGTATCTAGGGTTACAAATAGATACAAGACTGAGGTTTGAGGCACACATAGATAAACTAAACAAAAAACTGGCTAAAGGGTGCTACATCATTCGATCTTTTGTACAGGAACTTGGCAAGGAAACCGCAAAGATGGCGTACCTTTCTCTGATGGAGTCACATCTGCGGTATGGCATTGCTTTTTGGGGGTACTCCACTCAGGGGTCGGTACAATCAGTTTTTGTGCTTCAAAAGAGAGCAGTGCGTTATCTGTAAAAAAGGATGCAGAGAATCGTGCAAACCAATATTTTTACAGGAAAACATATTAACTGTACCATGCATCTTCATACTCGAATCAGTATGTTTAATTTTCAAAAAGTTTTCTGGAGTTCCACAAAACAGAAATTATAGCTTTAGAAACAACAACCTACCACTGCCGATTCCAAAATCCACATTAACAAAAAACTCCATTATCTATGAGAGCATCAAACTATTCAATCATTTACCTGAAGATTTGAAATCTATTCAAGATTATAAACGATTTTGCATATCAGTTAAAAATCTAGTTACCAAAGCTTTCTGTAGTCTGACTGAGTATTATGAAGCATCATTTTAGGTATATTTTATTTTTATTTGAAAAATTTTTAGAGTTTTTTTATAAATTTTTTGTATAGGTATGTTTTAAGTTTTTAAATCTTTAGACCTCTACACTTTTAAATTTTCAAACATTTACTTAATTTTTTAATTTTTGTATTTAAGAATTTTATTACTTGTGTTATTTATTTATTTATTGTGGTTTTGTGACAATTTTATTCTTTGTTATCATCTTCTTGGATTTAGAGTTATCGAATTATAGACTTAAGGTAAGAATGGGTGTAACCTGCGGAGACATAAAATATTTGTTTGTTTGTTTATTTTATTATATTTTTTGTTATTTTATATTTTTACCGGCTTCAGGATTGAATTATATTAATTTGGTTCAGAGGTTGATATGGGCAATTTTAAAGACTGTCTGAATTACTATTATTATTTATAATTGTGCCGTTAGAAGTGATAGTAGTATTAAATTTTATTTAGCATACAAAATATTTATATTTTCAAACTAAATTATAAACTTTGACATTTTGAATATCTTTAGTTTAAATGAAGATTGTTATGTTTTTGGTGACAAACGTGTTCAAGAACTTCAATTGGCTCTCAATATTGCAAGGAAAGGAAAACATGTGAAACAGCGCCAATAATAATGTGTTTAAAATAATGTGTTTAAAATAATAATATTCCATTGAAATTAACGACTATCTAGTGTATGTATAAATAAAAATTGCTTTGTTAATAGAGATTAAGATTTTTTTAGACAATAAAGCTTACTGAATTGAATTGAAAAAAAAAACTGAAAAAAATAATCAAATTCTATACCAAAACAACAACAAAGATCATATGATGTGATGTTGCACATCTGTTTTCAGATAAAAATAAAAAAAAAGTTAAAAGTTGTGAAAGGCTTTCGCGGTAATCGTCCAATGGTGGGTGTGCTCTCGGGCTGTTCGGCCGTCGTCGTTGGAAATTCGTTCTCGACGTTTCGCCATCTCGAGTGGATGGCATCTTCAGGAGATGTTGACTGTTTGTCGGCTTCTCGAAGACTGGTGGTAAGTCTGTCGCGGGCGCAGGTTATATACGCTATGGTGGGCGGGGCGTATATCAGAGCTGGTCGGTGATTGGTCACATTCCCTTGATTCAGTTTTGTTATTGTAAGCGAGCCGTTTAGTGTTTTTAAGAACCGGTACCGCTCAAAACCACACAGAATTTATAGAAGCCAGAAATAGTTGCAAAATTACTATTGACGCCGCCAAAGAAACATACAATCAAAGAATAAAAAACAGGTTGCTGAATTGTCCAAGTAGTTCTAGGTCCTTTTGGTCTCTTGCAAAAGCCGTTGGATCAAACTTCACCAAGTCATCCATACCACCACTTACAGATAAAAATACTCACTTAGCCACAACATCAGAGGAAAAAGCCAATATGCTGGCCAAAATCTTTTCTTCCAACTCAAACCTAACAGTGCCAAATGGAAAAACTCCACCGTTCATTGAAAGGGTTTCCCACAGTATGCCAGAGGTACCCTTTTGTCACAGAGAAATACGAAAATCCCTTAAAAAGTTGGATACAAACAAAGCAATGGGTCCAGATGGCATTCCCGCGATAGTACTCAAAAATTGTGCTAGCGAACTCACCCCAACTTTCGCAAAATTATTCAATTTATCTTATAGGCAAGGAGTATATCCATCATCATGGAAGTCTGCCGCAGTACAACCCATTCCAAAGAAAGGAAAAAAGACAGATCCGTTAAACTATAGACTAATTGCTCTACTTCCGGTGATATCAAAAGTAATGGAAAGAGTTGTGAACAATCACCTAACCGAGTACTTGGAAAAGTACAAAATTATCAACGACAAGCAATACGGATTTCGAAAATATAGGTCAACTGGCGATTTACTTACATACATCACTCACTTATGGCAAAAAGCGATTGAGTTGCGAGATGAAACAAGAACAATTGCCTTAGATATATCTAAAGCATTCGATAAAGTCTGGCATGAAAATCTGCTCAACAAGCTCAAAGCAACGGGATTGTCGCCGAGACTTTGCACTTGGTTTGAAAGTTACCTTAAGGATAGATCCATTTATGTTGCACTGGATGGCCGGAACTCCAACTCTTACCAAATAAATGCTGGTGTGCCACAGGAAGCAATCCTTTCGCCAACACTCTTTCTGATTTACATAAATGACCTCAGAGATAAAACAGTAAATCCACTTTATTGCTTTGCAGATGATGGCAATGTAGTCTCCTCAGTCATACCACCCACATGTCTCTCCGCACGTGAATTCCATTACCTTAGAGACTAACTGAAATATCACAGATAAATAACGACTTGGAGATAATAGAGGACTGGGGCAACAAAAACCTTGTACAGTTCAACGCGCAGAAAACCCAAGCAGCCCTGTTTTCAAAAAAGACCAGCACCGGTGAGCCAAACATCATGCTATCTGGAAGTGCTGTCGCATTGCAGAGCCAGTTGAACATCTTAGGAGTCACTGCAGAGACCAACATGTCTTGGCACAGTCACGTGGCAGATATAGCTAAAAGGGCGTCCCAAAAGCTTGGGGTGCTATTTCGTACAAGACATCTGTATACACCAAGCCAACTGCTGACACTCTACAAAGCCCAGATTCGACCAACTATGGAGTACTGCTCACATATATGGAGTGCGGCACCCAAACATACCTTAATGCTTTTGAACACTGTGCAAAAACGAGCTATCAAGCTGATCAATGACCCCGCACTTACCCGTAGCTTGGATAGTCTCGAACATCGAAGAACTGTGGGCGATCTATCTCTCTTCTACAGGTATTATCACGGAAAATGCTCTGAAGAGTTGGCACGTATGATCCCCCCGGGAGTAGCACCTACTAGGCGAACACGTCAAACAGACGGTAACCATCAATTTATTGTCAAAATAGAGGCACCAAGAACCTCATTATATCAGAATTCATATCTCTGGAGAACAGCATCGCTGTGGAATAAACTCCCTGCGACAGTTTTCCCTGCAGGTTACAACCTGAACCGTTTCAAAACCAACACACACCAACATTTCCACGCACTTGCCGCTTCTCGAGCGTGATAGGGATCTCCTTGCGAGTGCGCATACCCGTAAAAAAAAATTAATCAGTTTTGAACAAAAAATTTTTTTTGTCCGTCATTTCAAAATCCAAGATGGCGGACGAAATAAAATTGTACCCTTCAAAGAAGCTCGTTTATTCTTGTGTTGCGAACACGTTTTAAGAATTTTTTTTAAATCACTAAAAAATCAACATTCTTGCCAGGCACAACAAGGTATGAATCAGCAAAATCGGTTTAGTGGTTCTAAAAAAATATTTTTGTTTCAACCGTTGTTTTGCCTTGCCAATCATTTAATTATTTCCTTATAAATTCATTACTACTGAACCAATTTTAATGAAATAAAAAAACATCCTGGTGAGAATTGATTTCTTTTTAAAGATCGTGATCAAAGTTTATCGCCATCTTAAAATTTAAGATGACGGACAGAATCATACTTGATTCTTCAAAATGATGTGTTTAGTATTATTTTCTGAAAATGTTTTAGTTTTTTTTTAATTTATAGAAAAGCACTACTTTTCCCCCGCAAAACAAGATATAAATTAGTAAATTCGGTTTGGTGGTTCTCAAAAAAGCTATTTTTGTTTCAGCCATTGTTTTACAGATTATACGATTGCATTGCCATTCTTTTGCGTGCGGTAAAGTTTTACTTTGTGTACTTACGAAAAAAACTATATGTATTTTTATGTACATTTTAATTAAAATTTTCCATAACATCCGTAAATTCCAAAACTAACGCGAGTAACTTCCATCCATAACAAGGATTAATCGCCCAGTTTTTAACTAAAGTTCATGCCGATATATGCTTTGTTCGGACGTTACAATAAGTGATTTTAAGAAAAAAAAGTTCATATACATACAGGGTGTCAAACTTTTAAAAAAATCGGCGTCACTGAAAATTTTTTATTTTGTGTATTTTTTACACTAACTAACTAAGCAAATCCAAAATACAACTTTTTTACTTTATAAGTTTTTTCGCATCACGCTTTGTTTTCGAGATAAAAAACACTTTATTATCATTTCCTAAATATAGAATGCGGACTTGCAATAAAGTGCTTTATATTTTTTATCTCTAAAACAAATCATGGTAAAAAAAAATTCAAAAGACTAATTTGTGTTTGTAGTTATTTAATCAAATAGTTTTTTCTCAAAAATATTGGTCACGATGTGCTTCGGCACATCACTGGACTTAATTATTTTAATCTAAGTAGTGCCAAATTCGCCTCTTGTCACTACAAACAGCACTGCCAAATTTCAACGAAGTTGCCTAAATGATTATAGGTATTATGATCATTTTTTATTTTGTCACCCTTAAAAATACGACCCTTAATGCATTATTTCCATGTTTTTTAGTAAGAGCTTTTCTTTAAATTACTCAAAGGAGCACCACATACTTTAAAAATACGTCTATATTAGTCTAATTTCTGAACGATCCCTAACTTTATTTTTCGTCTAGTCTGGATCCGGACCTGTGCACTCTTCGGCCGCTTTTTTCTTGATGACAAGTGACAGTCAAAAGTTATCTCAAAGATAGTGGTATAGAGTTTATTATAACTTTGTTACAAATGTCAGTTTCGGAGGTAGGAATTTTTAAATTTTATTAAAGTGAATTTGGAGCTAGGTCCGTAATAAGGCGCTGACTGTGATGTAGCATGGCACCCCGACACAAAATAGGATTCTCTAACGTACCACCATCTAATTTAATTGTTTCATTGACTGAACTTACACATTATTATCCGATTATTTACTATATCTCTTTAAATTAATGTATTAGTAAGGGCGCCTAATACTCTTAAACAATCATGATATCAATAAACAAACAGTGTCTACTCATTTTATTTACTAAACTCACACATTGTCATCCAGCTACTTACTCTCTCTTTTTAACTCAAATTAGTGGGACGGGCGCACCCAATGTAAAACAGTCTTGGGATTAGTTTGAGAATAGAAGTATTTATAAGATCAAACAAGTTTCGTGGCTAATCGGGCAAAAAGGAGTTTTTGTTTCTCTCATATTATTCTGTGGGCCTGAAAGCTTAACCACACGGGGGTCCAAGATCTAAAAGCAAAGCAATCAATTAATTATGGCGTTCCTCAAGGATCGGTCCTTGGACCCATCCTATTTCTTCTGTACATTAACGATCTTTTATTTCTTAAAATATCTTGAGTCTTTGCTGCTTTCGCGGACGATGCAACTGTGGTATGGCATACAAAAAACCAAAACGAGCTACATGAAATTATTTCTTGCGATCTTAACCATATCAAGTTGTGGTGTGATGCTAATGGACTTCTATTTAATGTTAACAAGACTCACATCCTTGGATTTCGCTATAAAATCGATGAAATTAAATGCGAACAATTTTCTGTCAATTCTACTCTACACACTAAGTTTCTTGGTCTTCTATTCGATGCTGATCTTAAATTCCAGTCTCATATTCTAGCACTAAACAAAAAATTATCTTCAGGCTGCTATTGTGTTCGAGCAGTATCAACAAATCTAGGAGCAGTTATTGCTAAGTCAGTTTTTTATGCGGTGATCCAATCTCATCTGTCTTACGGATTGCCATTCTGGGGCTGTTGCAGTCAATATCTTTTTGATTCTGTCTTCATACTTCAAAAACGTGCTGTTCGCTTTATTTCTGGTGTTTCTCCAAGAGAACACTGCCGGCCGTTCTTCATAAAATATAAAATCTTAACCCTTCCATGTCTTTTCATCCTTGAGTCAACCACTCTAATACATAAAAATCTTTCTTCGTTTCCTGAGCATCAAACTGTCCATGCAACACGCCGAAATCATCACATTCCACTTCCAATTCCGCATTCTGCTCTAGTTCAGAAATCTATAATCTATCACGGTATTAAACTTTACAATCATCTTCCGATCACCTTTAAAAACATCCTAGATTTATCAAAATTTCGAAGAAAACTTAAATCCGTTTTAGTCGATCAGGCATTTTACACAGTTGAGGAGTTTTTTGACTTTTCATTCTAGAACCTTAGAATTTTAAAATTTATATTTTTTATGCTGTGGGTACGATGATCCTGCCTTTACTCTGTGTTGCTTAGGTTTTTTTTTCTTTTGTATTTTTTAAATTTATTTATTGTGTGTGTATTTTTTTTTCTCTTCTTTTTGAATATTTTGGTTTTATAATGTTGTTCTGTTTTTTTAACCTACTTTTTTTTTGTCTGATGACTATGTTTTCTGTGTATGGTTTTATTTTATTTTGTTACTTTTTATTTCGTATTTTATATTTTAACTGGTCTTTTACTTTTTGTTATGTTAATTCAATTTATTCTTAGCGCGATACTTAATTGTTATTTGAAGTTTATTTTTATTACTATTAATGTGTTTCTATTTACAATGTCACCTTTTATAAATTTAGATATAGGATAGCGTAAGGATAGCTTTGTCAATAAGGATGTTATAAATCTTTAGACAATAAAGCATGATTACTACTACTACTACTACTAATGGACACCTAATAAGTGTTGACAGTTAACTGTTTCGTCCTTATGGGACTCCTCAGAACACTGCTGGTCAATGTGACATCTTGCGAAGTTAATTAGACGGTTTTGTCTCTAATCAAATGTAGAAAGTGAGAAAACTATCGCAAGAAGCGCCATCTACCAAGATACGAGAGAAACAAAAACAAAAGCAGACGAAAAACTGCTATACAATATCGATCAATGAAAAGATCAGATGCAAATAAAAGAAAACAAAATAGTCCGTGACCTACGACAGCTCTTTGTCTTTCAGGCCGGATCAACGCATATTGCATTTTTACCCGTCATCAAGACAGTGAGCGTCAATCAACTGAATTTTTAAGCCAAATAATACTTTTTTTTGTTAAGGGCGTAGTCAGTGCAAGCACTGAAAACAAGTGGTCCCTTTGAAATGCATGTGCCTCCGGAACCGTTTTCTAAACATTACATCAGGTGGCTCAGCAGTCTTTCTGTGTAGTCACTACATCTCCCTTCCGCTCTGGCGATTAGGAGTTCGTACATATCATCTAATTTCTCTTTGTTACTTTATTTTGTCGTGCTCCTTTACTCTCATTACTGACTAAAACTTCTTTTGGAGACTTCTAGCAATACTTCAATACTATCAAGCCGTTTGGTATCAAACAATTTCTATTTTACTCTAGTATTATTGTTTGCTCTGAGTGTTCATCTTTACTTTTATTATCCATTATTTCTTTGATAAATTGGTTACCTACCTTCCAATTATCTTTGTTTTTTTAGCATCTCATTTATGATTTGTTCTGGTAGTATGTTTCCTTGTTCTATATGTAAGGCTTCTAGCATAATATTTCGTTTTTCTCTAAACTTTGTGCAATGAATCAGTGCATGATTTGCGTCGTCTATGCCCATACAGTACATACATCTATCGCTTATTGTTTTTCCTATGCGTTTTGTGTACACTTTAAAGCACCCATGATTTGTTAAAATCTGCGTTATTTGATAATTGACATATCTATGTTTACATTCTATCCATCGTTTTATATTTGGTATTAGTCTCTTTGTCCAAACAGCTTTTCCGGTATCTTTTTTCCACCTTTCCTGCCATTTTTCAAGTGTAACCTTTTTAGCCCTCTCTTTCTGTTCTGTGTTGCCGTTTCTTTCTAAAAATAATCTTTCTTCTATTACAAGGTCAATAGGCGGTGTTCCTGCTATGACCTGTAGGGCTTCATTTGATACAGTGCGGTAGACATTTGCTACTCTTAGTATCGCTTTCCTTTGCACTTTAATTAGGATGTTTTTGTATTTGTCTCTTTTTACCACTTCTCCCCAAATGGGTGTACCATATAGCAAGGTGGATTGTATTACACCATAGAGCATGTTTCTTTTTGCAGTTGATGGTCCCTTCTTATTTGTCATTAATATATTGATATTGGTGGTTTTTTCTGATGCTTTTTGTATTATTCTTTTAACATGCTCTCCAAATGACATATTCTCTCCAATCATTATTCCTAAATATCTAATTGCCTTTTTAGGAACAATTTCAGTTCTATTTAAATTGAACTTTACATCTTTTCGGTCTCTTTTTCCACAGAGCATGACTGATTCAGTTTTTTCTGGAGCCAATTCTAATTATTATGTTTCATCCATCTATCTATTTTTTTGAGTGCGTCGTTTGCTTTTTCTGTTAAGTCGGTTTTATTCCTTGCGGTAATTGACCTAGATCATCTGCGTAACCCGTGGCTGTAACTCCTTCTAGTCTAAGTTTTAGAACTGAATCATAATACATATTCCATAGCAATGGCCCAAGGCTTGTGGTATTCCAGCCGAGACATTTAGTGTTTCTTTACCACATAGTACCACTCTATCGTTTAGATAGTCTCCAACAACGTTTCTCAGGTATTGGGGTACTCTCAGTTCGCCAAGCCTTTCCAATATAATTTGCCAAGAGGCTGAGTTAAATGCATTTTTAACATCTAGTGTTATAAATGCACACCATTTTTCGCCTTCTCTAAGAATTTTTGTTTCTTTTGCTATGTCTGTCTGTAAGACAAAGAGGCCTATATCCATTTGGAGCATCATATGATTTTCCCGCTTTATGTATAAGAACGAGTTTGGAAATTTTCCATGCTTCTGGGAAGGTCTGTTGCATCAGCAGTTCATTCATAACTTTTTGAATTATTTCGGGTGCTATATCTACTGTTTCTTTGATTGCCTCGGGCGGAATTCCATCAGGGCCTAGTGCTTTTCCTGGTTTGAGTTTATCACATGCTTTCCTAATTTCTTCTATTTCAAAGGGCGGGACTTCTTGTGTGTATATTGGGGTCGTGAGATTTTCTTTGCGCTTTGGAAATAATACGTTAGTGACTTCTTTAATCTTTTGGTCTGTTAGTTTAAAAGGTGGGCCCATGTCTTTGAATTTTCTTTTAATAATTTGGTAACCTTCACCCCGAACATCTTCGTTTAGATCGTCTAAAAGTTTTTCCCAGTGTAGGCTTTTCTCCTTTATTATCATTCTTCCTAATTCTTTCTTTTCTTTTTTATATTCTTCCCATAACCTTCCTAGGGTCTCATTGCCAGCCAGGGTTCCGTGTATATGTTCTTTAGCTTTTGATACATTTCTCTCTTTGTTGACTTATCTCGTTATTCCACCAGTAGGGAGCACTGTTTTTCTTGGGTTTACAATTTTTGCTGCATTATAGCACTTTTTAATAATACTAGTTAGAATCTCTGCCGTCATTTCGTTTTCTCTTGTTCTTTTTATTTCCTCTTTGATTTCTCTTTGAAATTTATCATTGTTTATAAATCCTCTTCATCTCGGTGTTTTTCGGAGTAGCATCTATTATTTCAAAGACTATATGTTTATGCGGTGTCAACGGTTCGTTATCCAGTATTTGCCAATTTCTTAGCTTATTTGCAAGGCTTGTTGTTGTCAGAGTCAAATCTATGTATGATTTTTGGCCGCGTCTTTCAAAAGTTGGTTTGCCGCCAGTATTATGTACTATAAGATCTGCTTCCGCTATTATTTCTAACATTATTTCTCCTCTGCGGTCTGTTACTGGTGTCCCCCATTCATAGGATTTGGAATTAAAATCCCCCAGTACAAGTGATTTACGATCTCCTTCTCTTATCGTTTCTCTAAGAGTATTAATATAATCTTCAAAAGTTTGGATGCTTATATTTGGAGAAATATAACATCCATGGATGTCAAAAGCGTCTGTACTAATTGAAACTATTCCTTTTTTACTTCTTATTTTACTTAACTTTTATATTAGAATTTATAAAATATACTGCGACGTCTTTGTTTTCGTTTGCTATCCAGCCTCTGGTTTGTGATAAGTTCTTATTTGGCTCACTGGCTACAATTAAATCTATGTTATTCTCTTTTGCTGTGGCGTTGGCCATGTCGTGTGCCTTCTTGGATCTGTCTGCATTTATTTGTAGTATCTTCATTTTTTTAATTTAAATTTACTTACTTGTCCGGTCTCCTCTCTTTCTTCTTTGTTTGACCAGATCTCTATATATTGGGCATTTCATCGATCCGTTTTGGTGCCCTTTTAATTGACAGCTAAAACAATATTCTTCTTGTTGGCAGTCTTTTGCCTTATGCCCGTTTTGACCGCATCGCATACACTGACTCTTTTGTTCCGCACCTTTGCATTCTTTGCTAATATGACGTAACTGCAGACATCTATAGCATCTTTCTATTTGTTACCTCTCCATTATCCTACAATTTAACCACCCTATTTTTATTCTGCCCATTTCGATTAGTCTTTTTGCTGTGTTGTTTGTGGCTGTTATTGTGGCATTTTGTGTTTCTCCATGTGCCGCTCTTATGGATTTGTCGTTGTGTTTCTTGTAGAATTTGTTTTAGAGCGTCTTCAATTTCATTAATTTTTGTGACAGCATCTAATCCTTTAACATGTAATGTTTTGCCTTCTCTGCCTTTTTTAAGCACCTCGACTTCCATGTCTTTACCTTTTCCGCGTTTTCGAGATTTCCCTCTATTTCTAGATGTAGATTTCCATCTCTACTCTTCTTTCTAGTTCTGATCTCTATGTTTTTATCTGCCTTAGTGACTTACTTTACTTACGTCTCTTAGCAGTTCAGCATATGATCTATTTCCTGGCTTAATTTGCACAATACTCTTGGGTCTTTCTATTTTAATTTGTCTGCTTCTTTGGACTGGGAGATTTGTTGGTCTTCCATGGATATTTTGGGGTTTCATATTTTGTGTTCCCCTAGGTACATATATTTTAACCTCTTGGTTTGTATCTACAAAGACACATTCTACTATCTTTCGTGTTGCTTCTTGTTCAATGTCATTTGGAGCTACAACTGAGACTTTTTCTATACCTTCTTTTATCATTTCCGCTTTTAGTTTTGTTGTCATCTCCCAGAATAAATCTTCTCTATTTATTTCATTGGGTTTCTCTTTCGGCAGAATTCGGAAAATGTACTTGGTATGGGTGTTTGTCTTTGATTCTGTAATTTGTTTTACATATCTTATTTCTTCTTGATTTTCATTTTCTCCGCTATCAAAGATTTCAGGGTAGCGCACCTTAAATTGCTTACCTATACCTTTATCTGGATCTTCATTTTCTACATACACTACTATGTGTTCCTTGTTGTTTATTGGGTTGCCCTTCTCGACTTTTGTTTTAGTTTAGAGATCGTTTGGCCACTGTATATCAAGTAGGTCTCTAATTCTTTCACTATTTTTGGCATTTCTTATTTGTTCTCGTAGTTTTAGTTTCTCATCTTCCATTTCCTGCTCTTCTCCATTAAACTGTTGCCCATAATCTATTGTTTGCACTTCTGTCTGCCCACTAGCATCTTTTGTTTCTCTGTTTTTCAAAATGTTTTCATATGCATCTCTTCTTTCTTGTATCCACTCTTTTGTATCTTTTCCATGCAAGATCTTAACATATCTTCCTTGTTTTGCAGTTGTATCTTTAATTTCTTTCTTGGTGTTTGCATTAAATGATACAAATACCTCTAGTTCTTTAAAGCATTTGTGTACAAAATCTATTGTTTGTTCCACCATGTTTGCTTTTTCCAAGCTTTTCTCTATGCTTCTTGCTTTTTTGGAGAATGCCTCTGTATTTTCTGGGCTCCCTCTTTCTTTTCGTTTCTTGGTTTCTTCTTCATTTTCCTTTGTAGCTTCCATTGTCGAAGTTGTCCTGCTCCGTGGAGGTGAACGAGCCAAGGAATCTCTTCTTTTGAAAGGGTCAATGCTTACTTCAAACACATTGTCATTACTTTTTCTAGTCTCATTTACTTGGTTTCCAGCCTGGGTTCCCACTGGACAACCTACAAATAATACTAACAAACGTGGAATTTCGTACCTGTGAATTTAAAAATCAAACAGGTTTTGTGGCTAATCGGACAAAAAGAAGTTTTTGTTTCTCTCATATTATTCCGTGGGTAGCCTGAAAGCTTAACCTCACGGGGGTCCAAGATCAAATTCAAATTCAAAAATTTTTATTGCAAAATCCTAAAGCTGTACAATATAACATTCCTAAAACTAAAAATCTTAAAACTATGTAGTTTACTGTTACAAGTTATTTATATAATATATTTTATTTAACAATTTATATTCAGTTGGTTCTGACAGGTACTTTTAAGTTAGAAAATATATTTTCTTTATTAATAATATTTTCAATATTGAATTAAATTTTTTAGGGGACAATTCTTTTATAGTGTTAGGCAATTTATTATAGATAGTTTTTCCCATATAAAAAAAAGAATTCCTTGAAAGTGAAGTTAGTGCCCTGTTGGTTACTAAATTATTTTTATTTCTTGTATTGTGTTGATGCACATCTGATCTTTTCTGAAAGAACCCTGTTTTGCTATGTATGGACCATTGCCATTGATTCATATAAAATTACATCATAGAATGTAAAGATTTTCAACTTTCTAAAATATGGTTGGCATGAATTTGTTCTTGCAATCTTTGAAATAAGGCGAATTGCCCTTTTTTGTAATAGAAATACTAACTGCGTTCTATATGTTGTAGTGTATCCCTAGAAAGGAATACAGTATCTGATGTGTGACTCAAATAGAGAATGATAGACCTCAACTGCTGCCTATTGATTTAAAGTTTATCTTGTTATTTTTATTGCATAGAGGCTTGATGCTAATTTTTTTATAATGTTGTTATAATGTGTTAAAAATGACAGACCATTGTCAATTGTGATGCCTAAAAATTTAAGTTCATCTACATTTTGTATAGACTGTCCATTCATCTTAAGGTTTAATTTAGTTTTATTTTTAAAAACTATATATTTTGTTTTTTCTAAATTTAATGCCAGCTTATTTGCATCAAACCACATTTTAACCAGCTTCAGGTCCTCTTCAATAATAGTTCTCAGCTCCCTGTCATTACTTAATGACCAAGTTATACTTGTGTCATCTGCAAAAAATGTAAAAAGACCTTTTATAGGAAGGTCAGAGATATCATCTAAAAAAAGGAGAAAGAGAATTGAACCCAAAACTGATCCTTGTGGAACTCCACAAGTTACCGGGTTAAACGAGGATCTAACATCCCCTATCTGAGTACTTTGTTTTCTATTATCAAGATAAGATTGAAACCACTGTAACACTTTACCACGAAATCCGTAAAACTCCATTTTCTGGAGCAGCAATACTGAGGCAACAAAACACTTGTCAATTTTAGCATAAACTTCATTTAGAAAGTTAAACACCGCATCTTGCATCAAGTATTCTTTTTACTTTGGAAGCCAAATTGTTTGGGAGAAGGAAGTTTAATTTTTTTGAAATATGACATTCTAGATTTACTATTTTTTTAAAAACTTTGGACACTGGCAAAAGCGAAATAACACGGTAATTTTTAGGATCTGTTTGATCTCCACCTTTGCCTAAGGGTATTACTATAGCGGTATTTAATTCATCAATCAATCATTTATAATATAACTTAGAGCTTCACAACAGTTTTCTGGAAACTCCTTTATAATTTTAATGGATAAGCCATCAATACAGCAGGCGTTTTTGTTTTTAAGTTCTTTTATTGTTCTTGATACTTCAGCTGTCGATGTTGGTAGAAAAACAAAACTACTTAGTTCTCTAGTTCTTTTTGTTTTTAGCAAATCGATCGAGTTACTGTTTACTGTTTCAGTTTAAATTTTTTGTAACGGAGTCTGCTATCGTACAAAAATGAGTATTTTGTTTGTTCGCAACTGTTAGTGGGTCTTTAATAGTTTCAGAATCTATTCTCAGTTCGATTTTTTTATTTTGTTGTTTTTTTTCCCTGCCCGATAATTTATTTATAATGTTCCAAGTTTCTTTTTTGTCATTTTTAGATGTTTCAATTTGTTTTTTGTAAAATAGAGATTTTGCTTTAAGTACAGTTTCTTTTAGGATATATTTATTTAAATAGTTTAGAAAGTGGACGTTAGATGTAAACTTTGCAATGTAAGCCAATGATCTTTTGTTTCGACTAGAAACTCTTATTGCCTATAAATTCCTTTGATTGAAGTTCCTTTTCTTCTTCAAGGGGAAGCATGTTTGAACCACATCATTAATGGTGTTTCGAAAGAATGCACATTTCTGTTGTAGAGGAACATGCCTAAGCGTTGACCAATCAATAGTTGCTAATATATTTTTAAATTTAACTTTGTTTCTTTCAGAAAAGATGCGAATTTTTTCCTCAGTAGTAGTAAAACAATCTATTTGAGGAATTACCACATTTGAAATAAGAATGTCATGATCACTTAGATCTGTGCTTATAGTTTTGACTTGTGCTTCAGGTAGGAAGTTTGTACAAAAGTAGTCAATCATGCTGGCTGTAGTTTTAGTTACTCGAGTAAATGAGTTCACATGCATTTTTATATTATGTGCCAAGAATATGCATTTGAGCCTTAACATTTGCACACTTTCAACAAATATTTAGGTCCCCCGTCAGGACCACTTTAGCTTTAATAGGTAGATTAGTTAACAAATTGTTTAGATTTTCATAAAATGTGTCAATATTTCCAAGAGGGGATCTATAAATACTTAATATATAAAGGTTATGATTTTTCAATGTAATACATGTCATTTCAAAATTTCTATCAGAATTTATACCAGCGAAATTCAAAGTCTCAAAAGTAAGACCATTTTTTACAAGAATAGTGGAACCTCCGTTTTTCATAGATGTTCTGTTATAAATAGCTGCAGTTTGATATCCCTCCATCACCAAAGGTTCATACTCTGTGAGCCAGTGCTTAGACATACTATTTCAGGAAATTTAATTTCTGACAATTGAATATATAGTTCGTCAATTTTATTTCTAACACTTTGAATATTTAAAGCAAATATTGTAAGATTTTCTGCCGCTTGTAACTTTTTTAAATTAGTCCTGTAGGTGCTTCTTCGATATGAGGTTCTGTGGTGTTGATTTGCATGGTTGGAGGTATCTGTTCTTCGAAAAAACTGAAATCTTTTAACGACCACGCCATCTGGCCACATTTTGGGGTCTAGAAATAAACCTTGCAAAGCAGGATCGATATCAATCTTAAAGCTACTATACTGCTCAGATTTTACTTGTTGCTGTGATATTGTGACTTCATAGTTTTTGCCAAATGCCGAATCTATATGCTCTTGGAGTTGTTCTTTTGTAGTGGACGGGTTTAAGCGGCTGACAAACATTGATACTTTTGGTTTCAAAACGGCAGCGGACAGTTTATTCTCTGTTTCGACTAGTGTCGTTCGTTTTTGAAGATGGCTAGTAGGGCTATGGTTTGAGATAGCGCAGAGCCGGCTAGCGGTACCATTTATATTTGCTTTTGTTAAGTAGTTTTTTTGTAAGGCCTGATTTGTGGCATTTGTACTATTTATTTGTGCTATTTCTATTTTTAGAGATACCATTTCAGTTTCCATGGCATCAAATTTTGCTTTAAGTTCATTGTACCTATTTTTTAAGGTTTGAACTTCGTCTTTTTTCGGATCTTTGGTATACATTTCAATTATTTCTTTGTTAGTTTCTACTAGGTTTCTCACCTCTACATGCATCTAGTCTGTTGCAGTTTCAAGTTTTGTTGTAATGCTGAAAACTTCTTTTTGGCATAGGTCGACTCGCTTCGAAATTTTCTCAATTTTGTCTGCTCTAATGCAGACTTGGGTTTTAAGAATTTCAAAACCGGCTCCTATACTTTCAGCAATGAAGATTTTAATGTCCTCTGGGAGTAGAATCTCAACATGTTTTGATGTTCTTTGTTCAGTGAGATTTTTTACTTGTTCCTCCAGTGTCTTTATTTGCTCAGAGATGAAGTTAGTTTTTTGGTCCACACTTTGTGTTAGTTTTGGCAATATTTCATCTTTAAGTGTTCGACGAAGTTTTGTTGCAATGAATTCTTGAAGTGTGTCTTGATTTATAGTTTCAGGCAAGCTTTTTTTGGTTCCAAGGCAGTTTTTGCAGTAGTATACTGCATTTGCGGACCTTTTTTTTACCGCCAGCCCTTTGTGTTCTGAAGCTGAGAGGTTTGAGCAAGTGAGACAAAAAATTTTTGCACAGGTGTCGCATTTTACATGGATTAATGGACACCTAATAAGGTTTTATTTCAGAATAGGACTGTTGACAGTATGGTAACTGTTTTTTATGCTATAATTTACTCACTAATAGAATACTTTATCCCACTAAAGAAATATAAAACCTCCACATTCCCCTCTTGGTTTTCATCAGAGCTTCGTAACTTGATTATAAAGAAGAAACAAGTCCACAAAGAGTTTAAAGTATGTCAAAGTCAGGAGGTTTATGACCGTTTCATATTCTTGAGAAGTCAGTCTAAAGCTTTAAGATCGGATGGTTTTCAGCAGTACTTAACTTAGATTGAAAACAATATTTCCGATAACCCAAGATACTTTTGGTCCTATGTTAAAGGTAAGCGAAATGGTTATGATCTTCCCTCTAGAATGACCTACAATGACAGGGTTGGGATGAGCACTAAAGATAATGCCGATATGTTTGCGGAATACTTTTCATCAGTCTACTCAAACGAACAACCAGTAAACTTACCATCTTGTAATTTTGATAGCTCAGTTTGTCTGAGTACTATCACTGTCACTGACTAAGGTATATGGCGCTATTATAGGTTCTAAGAATAGGTTGTGTGCTGGGCCAGACGGCATTCCAGCATACTTTCTAAAAAAGTGTGTATGTGTGCTTACGAAACCAGTTTCATCTATTTTTAATATCTCTTTAAGTAGCGGTGTTTTTCCTAGTTTCTGGAAGAAGAGTTTTTTGAAACCTATTTTTAAGTCAGGGCAAGAAGTGACATATCCAATTATCGTGCTGTTTGTAACCAGTCTGAACTACCCAAGTTGCTTGATTGTCTGGTTAGCAAAAAGTTATGCGGGACCTTTAGAGGCACTTTTAATCCAGAACAATTTGGATTTATAAAGGTAGATCCACAGATACTAATTTGGTTCTGTATGTAAATCATATTTACAACTGCTTGGAAGAGGGATTCCAGGTTGACTCGATATATATTGACTTTTCCAAAGCTTTTGATCGGGTCAGCCATGGAGTCCTCTTGGAAAAGCTTAAAGCTTTGGGCATTATGGACCCCCTTCTCCAATGGATCTCTGAATTTATTAGAGGGCGAAGTCAAATAGTTAAACTTGGGGGAGCAGCCTCATTTGAAATACTGGTGCCATCAGGTGTGCCTCAGGGCTCCCATTGTGGACCAGTTTTGTTTTGCTTATTTTTAGTCGATTTGGTACCTAATCTGAAAAATTCTATCATTTTTATGTTTGCTGATGATGTAAAACTTTTTAGAGAGATCAAATCATTGAATGATGCTTTGTTCTACAGGGGGACCTTGAATTATTTTTTGACTGGTGCGATGTAAACAAAATTTCATAAAATAACCTTTTCAAGAAAAAAATATCCTATAAATTTTGTTTACTCAATCAATAACTCACCAATTGCCTCTAAAACAGAAATATCAGACTTGGGAGTTTTGATCGACAGTAAATTGTCATTTTCCAGCCACATCAGTCAGGTAACAAATAGGGCAATGAAGGTATTGGGC
Organism: Aspidapion aeneum; assembly: GCA_963576565.1. NCBI lineage: Eukaryota > Metazoa > Arthropoda > Insecta > Coleoptera > Brentidae > Aspidapion > Aspidapion aeneum. The sequence continues at coordinate 67,433,523 of OY755042.1, read as the reverse complement.
TTTATCCAGCGGTCATCAATGGTCATGTCATTGTTTACATTTAGGACACTTTCTCTTTCCATTCCTCCATACCAACCACCTAAATATGTAAAATTAACGTATCTGGGCAGCATCTCTTTGAAAGTGGGAAATGTTTTAAATTCTTTAAATTGCAATATTAAGATTGCTTACAAATCTTTTTTAAATATTAAAAGCCTTTTTTCGAGAATAAAAGACCCAACTCCAACCATAGAAAAAAAGCGGACTCTACTTACTCTCTTGCGATAACTGCCCCGCTAAATATGTGGGACAAACGGGCCGTACTTTTAAGGTTAGGTTACGTGAACATTTGAACTCTCAGAGATCTCCAAACGATAAAAGATCCGCTTTTGGCATGCATTTGAGGGAAACGGGACATTCTGACATTCTTTTAATATAGAGAATAATTTTAGAATGTTACATGATACCCAAAAAGGCAAAAAATTGAATTTTTTGGAAAATTTTGAGATTGCTAAACTCGAAATTGATCAATCGTCAGTTAGTTTAAATGAAACCACTACTAACGCCCACTTCAAAGAGGTAGCTAAAGTTTTAAACAATTTCAAATAAGATTTCTTTATCTGCTTTTATTTATTGATTTTGTCAATTTTAAATTGTTTCTGTTTATTTATTACATTATTTATTTTATGTTAGATGTCGCTTTGTACCTGTTTCTGATATCTGGGTTTTGTTTATATTATTTATTATTTTAACCTATATCTTCTTTGTCAATTAATTGTATTTTATAAAAATTACGTGTTTATGTCCGTTTGACTGATTTTTAATCTGTATGTTGTTTTAGACTGTTTTAAATATTTTTTAATTTTTTATTTTTGTGTGTTCCAGTTTTTCATTTGTTTCAAAGATGATTCTTAACTGTCTGTAAGTATTTTTTAGCATATTTTATTTTAAATATTATAATTTAATTATATTTTTTCATTATTCTTACAGACCAAACCACTTGATATTGGTTTTTTAAAAACCGAAACGCGTCGTGATTAGACAATAAAATATTTGTGAAGTAAGCAGGACTTTTGGGAACAAGTGGCAGCCGCTTACGCACAAGACTAGTTGTAGGTTACTTAAACATCCTACCAAGTTTCATTGCGTAACTATGTTTTTGAAGGTGACTTTTGAATTTTTTTCTGTTTTTCCATTTTTTTTTCCATTTGACCATGTTAAACCGGGAACAAGTAGCAGCCGCTTACACACTTGACTAGTTGTAGGTTACTTAAGCATCCTACCAAGTTTCATTGCGTAACTATGTTTTTGAAGGTGACTTGAATTTTTTTCTCTTTTTCCATTTTTTTTCAATTTCACCATGTTAAACCAGGAACAAGTAGCAGCCGCTTACGCACATGACTAATTGTAGATTACTTAAACACCTTACCAAGTTTCATTGCGTAACTATGTTTTTGAAGGTGACTTTTGAATTTTTTTTCTGTTTTTCCATTTTTTTTCCATTTCACCATGTTAAACCGGGAACAAGTAGCAGCCTCTTACGCACATGACTAATTGTAGGTTACTTAAACACCTTACCAAGTTTCATTGCGTAACTATGTTTTTGAAGGTGACATTTGAATTTTTTTCTGTTTTTCCATTTTTTTTCCATTTTACCATGTTAAACCGGGAACAAGTAGCAGCCGCTTAGACACATGACTAGTTGTAGGTTACTTAAACACCTTACTAAGTTTCGATGCGTAACTATGTTTTTGAACGTGACTTTTAAATTTTTTTCTCTTTTTCCATTTTTTTTCCATTTGACCATGTTAAACCGGGAACAAGTAGCAGCCGCTTACACACATGACTAATTGTAGGTTACTTAAACACCTTACCAAGTTTCATTCCGTAACTATGTTTTTGAAGGTGACTTTTGAATTTTTTTCTGTTTTTCCATTTTTTTCCATTTCACCATGTTAAACCGGAAACAAGTAGCAGCCGCTTAGACACATGGCTAGTTGTAGGTTACTTAAACACCTTGCTAAGTTTCATTGCGTAACTATGTTTTTGAAGGTGACTTTTAAATTTTTTTCTCTTTTTCCATTTTTTTTTCCATTTTACCATGTTAAACCGGGAACAAGTAGCAGCCGCTTACACACATGACTAGTTGTAGGTTACTTAAACACCCTACCAAGTTTCATTGCGTGACTATGTTTTTGAAGGTGACTTTTGAATTTTTTTCTGTTTTTCAATTTTTTTTCCATTTGACCATGTTAAACCGGGAACAAGTAGCAGCCGCTTACGCACATGACTAATTGTAGGTTACTTAAACACCTTACCAAGTTTCATTGCGTACCTATGTTTTTGAAAGTGACTTTTGAATTTTTTTCTGTTTTTCCATTTTTTTTCCATTTCACCATGTTAAACCGGGAACAAGTAGCAGCCGCTTACACACATGACTAATTGTAGGTTACTTAAACACCTTACCAAGTTTCATTCCGTAACTATGTTTTTGAAGGTGACTTTTGAATTTTTTTCTGTTTTTCCATTTTTTTTCCATTTCACCATGTTAAACCGGAAACAAGTAGCAGCCGCTTAGACACATGGCTAGTTGTAGGTTACTTAAACACCTTGCTAAGTTTCATTGCGTAACTATGTTTTTGAAGGTGACTTTTAAATTTTTTTCTCTTTTTCCATTTTTTTTCCATTTTACCATGTTAAACCGGGAACAAGTAGCAGCCGCTTACACACATGACTAGCAGTAGGTCACTTACACACCCTACCAAGTTTCATTGCGTAACTATGTTTTTGAAGGTGACTTTTGAATTTTTTCTGTTTTTCAATTTTTTTTTTCCATTTGACCATGTTAAACCGGGAACAAGTAGCAGCTGCTTACACACATGACTAGCTGTAGGTTGCTTAAACACCCTACCAAGTTTCATTGCGTAACTATGTTTTTGAAGGTGACTTTTGAATTTTTTTCTGTTTTTCCATTTTTTTTCCATTTCACCATGTTTAACCGGGAACAAGTAGCAGCCGCTTACACACATGACTAGCAGTAGGTCACTTACACACCCTACCAAGTTTCATTGCGTAACTATGTTTTTGAAGGTGACTTTTGAATTTTTTCTGTTTTTCAATTTTTTTTTTCCATTTGACCATGTTAAACCGGGAACAAGTAGCAGCCGCTTACACACATGACTAATTGTATGTTACTTAAATACCTTACCAAGTTTCATTGCGTAACTATGTTTTTGAAGGATACTTTTAAATTCTTTTCTGTTTTTCCATTTTTTTTTTCATTTCACCAAGTTAAACCGGGAACAAGTAGCAGCCGCTTACACACATGACTAGTTGTAGGTTACTTAAACACCTTACCAAGTTTCATTGCGTAACTATCTTTTTGAAGGTGACTTTTGAATTTTTTTCTCTTTTTCCATTTTTTTTCCATTTGACCATGTTAAACCGGGAACAAGTAGCAGCCGCTTACACACATGACTAGCAGTAGGTCACTTAAACACCCTACCAAGTTTCATTGCGTAACTATGTTTTTGAAGGTAACTTTTGAATTTTTTTCTGTTTTTCCATTTTTTTTCCATTTGACCATGTTAAACCGGGAACAAGTAGCAGCCGCTTACACGCATGACTAGTTGTAGGTTACTTAAACACCTTACCAAGTTTGATTGCGTAACTACGTTTTTGAAGGTGACTTTTAAATTTTTTACACACATGACTAGCTGTAGGTTACTTAAACACCCTACAAAGTTTCATTGCGTAACTATGTTTTTGAAGGTGACTTTTGAATTTTTTGCTCTTTTTCCATTTTTTTTCCATTTGACCATGTTAAACCGGGAACAAGGAGCAGCCGCTTCCACAGATGACTAGTTGTAGGCAACTTAAACACTCTACCAAGTTTCATTGCGTAACTATATTTTTAAAGAGGACTTTTAAATTTTTTTGGATTTTTTTTCCAAATTTCTCAAATTCTCCATTTCTTAATAAAAAAAGTTATTTTCCAAGGTTTTTGCAGCTTCTCAATGAAATAATTTTTGAAAATATACGTTTTTGTTAGGCTGCCAAATGTGGCTGCTAACTTCACATTTTGGCTGCTGTAAGTGGCTGCTAACTTCACACTTTGGCTGCTGTAAGGTGGCTGCTAGTTTCACACCAATCAAATAATTCAACAATATATACATGAAATCACGCAACTTAATGACTCTAAAATTGTTATGACATCAACAATAAAATCATTAAGGGAGGAAAATGATTGCCTTACAACCATTGAATCACTGCAGTCAAAAGAGCAACAGTGCCCGTCTGTCTCCACTGACATGATTAAGGAATCCATATCTTCTCAACTTATCACTATGAGTAACACTATCACCAAGACTCTAGAATCCCAGACAAAAAATGTTGTTGAAGTCCTCAAGATATGTATTCTTGATAGCATAAACTCTGCTCAAACTCAAAATGATAAAATCGTTGCTGATATTAATACTTTGAAAGACTCCAATATTGAATTATTCCATTTGCTTACTACTGGATTGGTTCCTGGATATTCATTACGCATTGTGAGCACAGCCTGAAAAAACTTCTTGTTCAGTCATTGATTCAAACAATGCTCCTTTCGCTCCCAGTAACTGCGTTTCTCGAAATTCTCAACAACTGCATACTGAAAGCATACCCACACGTCTCTCTGCTTTAAGCAACTCTTCGACTACAAGCAGCTCTCAGCTCCCTGGTGATGGAGTCAGACAGAGCTACAATCGTAACAACAAACAACATTATAATAACAGATACAATGACAAGTATAATCACTACAACAATGATAATCCCAGTAGGCCTAAACAAGCTAGTAATCACTTTAATAATTCCCAACAACAAAGGAATAACAATTTCAATAATAGACCCAGAAGATAATGATTAATTTGCAATGGTCCACTTAGACAACCTTCAAGTGGCAAACCCTCACATCGGCAATAAATTTTCAAATCTCAACAATAGACAAGGAAGAAATGGTATAACTGCTGCCGGTCCACCCAAGCAAAACCTGCATGTTACAAACCCTTACTCTGTTTCTGCTGATGAGCTGTCTTACATCTATCTGGCCAACCTGGATTGTAACACTAGACCCGAATGCATCTTGGATGAACTGTATCCCAAAGATAAACATCTCTGCGTATGCACCAAACGTAAATCCAAGTTTCAAAGACTAAGAATGCAACATTTAAACTAGGGGTCCCTCCAAGATTGTTGTCAGTGTACCTGGACAAAGATTTTTGGCCACAGGGCTGCTACGTCGCTGAATTTATCTCCAGAATAGCATCTCAAGCGCCTTCTGAAGCAAACTCAAGAATTTTTCGGAAACGCACTCACTCCCAGAATGCAACTTAAATACTGTTAGTAGTAACTATGTTTTTGAAGGTGACTTTTGAATTTTTTTCTGTTTTTCCATTTTTTTTCCATTTCACCATGTTAAACCGGAAACAAGTAGCAGCCGCTTAGACACATGGCTAGTTGTAGGTTACTTAAACACCTTGCTAAGTTTCATTGCGTAACTATGTTTTTGAAGGTGACTTTTAAATTTTTTTCTCTTTTTCCATTTTTTTTTCCATTTTACCATGTTAAACCGGGAACAAGTAGCAGCCGCTTACACACATGACTAGCAGTAGGTCACTTACACACCCTACCAAGTTTCATTGCGTAACTATGTTTTTGAAGGTGACTTTTGAATTTTTTCTGTTTTTCAATTTTTTTTTTCCATTTGACCATGTTAAACCGGGAACAAGTAGCAGCTGCTTACACACATGACTAGCTGTAGGTTGCTTAAACACCCTACCAAGTTTCATTGCGTAACTATGTTTTTGAAGGTGACTTTTGAATTTTTTTCTGTTTTTCAATTTTTTTTTCCATTTCACCATGTTTAACCGGGAACAAGTAGCAGCCGCTTACACACATGACTAGCAGTAGGTCACTTACACACCCTACCAAGTTTCATTGCGTAACTATGTTTTTGAAGGTGACTTTTGAATTTTTTCTGTTTTTCAATTTTTTTTTTCCATTTGACCATGTTAAACCGGGAACAAGTAGCAGCCGCTTACACACATGACTAATTGTAGGTTACTTAAATACCTTACCAAGTTTCATTGCGTAACTATGTTTTTGAAGGATACTTTTAAATTCTTTTCTGTTTTTCCATTTTTTTTTCATTTCACCAAGTTAAACCGGGAACAAGTAGCAGCCGCTTACACACATGACTAGTTGTAGGTTACTTAAACACCTTACCAATTTTCATTGCGTAACTATGTTTTTGAATGTGACTTTTGAATTTTTTTCTCTTTTTCCATTTTTTTTCCATTTGACCATGTTAAACCGGGAACAAGTAGCAGCCGCTTACACACATGACTAGCAGTAGGTCACTTAAACACCCTACCAAGTTTCATTGCGTAACTATGTTTTTGAAGGTAACTTTTGAATTTTTTTCTGTTTTTCCATTTTTTTTCCATTTGACCATGTTAAACCGGGAACAAGTAGCAGCCGCTTACACGCATGACTAGTTGTAGGTTACTTAAACACCTTACCAAGTTTCATTGCGTAACTATATTTTTGAAGGTGACTTTTAAATTTTTTACACACATTACTAGCTGTAGGTTACTTAAACACCCTACAAAGTTTCATTGCGTAACTATGTTTTTGAAGGTGACTTTTGAATTTTTTGCTCTTTTTCCATTTTTTTTCCATTTGACCATGTTAAACCGGGAACAAGGAGCAGCCGCTTCCACAGATGACTAGTTGTAGGCAACTTAAACACTCTACCAAGTTTCATTGCGTAACTATATTTTTAAAGAGGACTTTTAAATTTTTTTGGATTTTTTTTCCAAATTTCTCAAATTCTCCATTTCTTAATAAAAAAAGTTATTTTCCAAGGTTTTTGCAGCTTCTCAATGAAATAATTTTTGAAAATATACGTTTTTGTTAGGCTGCCAAATGTGGCTGCTAACTTCACACTTTGGCTGCTGTAAGGTGGCTGCTAGTTTCACACCAATCAAATAATTCAACAATATATACATGAAATCACGCAACTTAATGACTCTAAAATTGTTATGACATCAACAATAAAATCATTAAGGGAGGAAAATGATTGCCTTACAACCATTGAATCACTGCAGTCAAAAGAGCAACAGTGCCCGTCTGTCTCCACTGACATGATTAAGGAATCCATATCTTCTCAACTTATCACCATGAGTAACACTATCACCAAGACTCTAGAATCCCAGACAAAAAATGTTGTTGAAGTCCTCAAGATATGTATTCTTGATAGCATAAACTCTGCTCAAACTCAAAATGATAAAATCGTTGCTGATATTAATACTTTGAAAGACTCCAATATTGAATTATTCCATATGCTTACTACTGGATTGGTTCCTGGATATTCATTACGCATTGTGAGCACAGCCTGAAAAAACTTCTTGTTCAGTCATTGATTCAAACAATGCTCCTTTCGCTCCCAGTAACTGCGTTTCTCGAAATTCTCAACAACTGCATACTGAAAGCATACCCACACGTCTCTCTGCTTTAAGCAACTCTTCGACTACAAGCAGCTCTCAGTTCCCTGGTGATGGAGTCAGACAGAGCTACAATCGTAACAACAAACAACATTATAATAACAGATACAATGACAAGTATAATCACTACAACAATGATAATCCCAGTAGGCCTAAACAAGCTAGTAATCACTTTAATAATTCCCAACAACAAAGGAATAACAATTTCAATAATAGACCCAGAAGATAATGATTAATTTGCAATGGTCCACTTAGACAACCTTCAAGTGGCAAACCCTCACATCGGCAATAAATTTTCAAATCTCAACAATAGACAAGGAAGAAATGGTATAACTGCTGCCGGTCCACCCAAGCAAAACCTGCATGTTACAAACCCTTACTCTGTTTCTGCTGATGAGCTGTCTTACATCTATCTGGCCAACCTGGATTGTACACTAGACCCGAATGCATCTTGGATGAACTGGATCCCAAAGATAAACATCTCTGCGTATGCACCAAACGTAAATCCAAGTTTCAAAGACTAAGAAGTGCAACATTTAAACTAGGGGTCCCTCCAAGATTGTTGTCAGTGTACCTGGACAAAGATTTTTGGCCACAGGGCTGCTACGTCGCTGAATTTATCTCCAGAATAGCATCTCAAGCGCCTTCTGAAGCTAACTCAAGAATTTTTCGGAATCGCACTCACTCCCAGAATGCAACTTAAATACTGTTAGTAGTAGTAGCTTGTAACTTTTTTAAATTAGTTCCTGTAGGTGCTTCTTCGATTGAGGTTCTGTGGTGTTGATTTGCATGGTTGGAGATATCTGTTCTTCGAAAAAACTGAAATCTTTTAACGACCACGCCATCTGGCCACATTTTGGGGTCCAGAAATAAACCTTGCAAAGCAGGATCGATATCAATCTTAAAGCTACTATACTGCTCAGATTTTACTTGTTGCTGTGATATTGTGACTTAGTGACCTAGTTTTTGCCAAATGCCGAATCTATATGCTCTTGGAGTTGTTCTTTTGTAGTGGACGGGTTTAAGCGGCTGACAAACATTGACACTTTCGGTTTCAAAACGGCAGCGGACAGTTTATTCTCTGTTTCGACTAGTATCGTTTTTGAAGATGGCTAGTAGGGCTATGGTTTGAGATAGCGCAGAGCCGGCTAGCGGTACCATTTATATTTGCTGTTGTTAAGTAGTTTTTTTGTAAGGCCTGATTTGTGACATTTGTACTATTTATTTGTGCTATTTCTATTTTTAGAGATACTATTTCAGTTTCCATGACATCAAATTTTGCTTTAAGTTCATTGTACCTATTTTTTAAGGTTTGAATTTCGTCTTTTTTCGGATCTTTGGTATACATTTCAATCATTTCTTTGTTAGTTTCTACTAGGTTTCTCACCTCTACATGCATCTGGTCTGTTGCAGTTTCAAGTTTTGTTGTAATGCTGAAAACTTGTTTTTAGCATAGGTCGACTTCCTTCGAGATTTTCTCAATTTTGTCTGCTCTAATGCAGACTTGGGTTTTAAGATTTTCAAAACCGGCTCCTATACTTTCAGCAATGAAGATTTTAATGTCCTCTGGGAGTAGAATCTCAACAGGTTTTGATGTTCTTTGTTCAGTGAGATTTTTTACTTGTTCTTCCAGTGTCTTTATTTGCTCAGAGATGAAGTTAGTTTTTTGGTCCACACTTTGGGTTAGTTTTGGCAATATTTCATCTTTAAGTGTTCGAAGAAGTTTTGTTGCAATGAATTCTTGAAGTGTGTCTTGATTTATAGTTTCAGGCGAGCTTTTTTTGGTTCCAAGGCATTTTTTGCAGTAGTATACTGCATTTGCGGACCTTTTTTTACCGCGAACCCTTTGTGTTCTGAAGCTGAGAGGTTTGAGCAACTGAGACAAAAAATTTTTGCACAGGTGTCGCATTTTACATGGACTAATGGACACCTAATAAGGTTTTATTTCAGAATAGGACTGTTGACAGTATGGTAACTGTTTTTTATGATATAATTTATTCACTAATAGAATACTTTATTCCACTAAAGAAATATAAAACCTCCACATTCCCCTCTAGGTTTTCATCAGAGCTTCGTAACTTGATTATAAAGAAGAAACAAGTCCACAAAGAGTTTAAAGTATGTTAAAGTCAGGAGGTTTATGACCGTTTCATATTCTTGAGAAGTCAGTATAAAGCTTTAAGATTGGACTGTTTTCAGCAGTACTTAACTAAGATTGAAAACAATATTTCCGATAACCCAAGATACTTTTGGTCCTATGTTAAAGGTAAGCGAAATGGTTATAATCGTCCTTCTAGAATGACCTACAATGACAGGGTTGGGATGAGCACTAAAGATAATGCCGATATGTTTGCGGAATGCTTTTCATCAGTCTACTCAAACGAACAACCGGTAAACTTACCATCTTTTAATTTTGAAAGCTCAGTTTGTCTGAGTACTATCACACTGTCACTGACTGAGGTATATGACGCTATTATAGGTTCTAAGAGTAGGTTGTGTGCTGGGCCAGACGGCATTCCAGCATACTTTCTAAAAAAGTGTGTATGTGTGCTTACGAAACCAGTTTCATATATTTTTAATATCTCTTTAAGTAGCGGTGTTTTTCCTAGTTTCTGGAAGAAGAGTTTTTTAAAACCTATTTTTAAGTCAGGGGAAAGAAGTGACATATCCAATTATCGTGCTGTTTGTAACCAGTCTGAACTGCCCAAGTTGCTTGATTATCTGGTTAGCAAAAAGTTATCCTGGACCTTTAGAGGCACTTTTAATCCTAAACAATTTGGATTTATATAGGGTAGATCCACAGATACTAATTTGGTTCTGTATGTAAATCATATTTACAACTGCTTGGAAGAGGGATTCCAGGTTGACTCGATATATACTGACTTTTCCAAAGCTTTTGATCGGATCATCCATGGAGTCCTCTTGGAAAAACTTAAAGCTTTGGGCATTATGGACCCCCTTCTCCAATGGATCTCTGAATTTATTAGAGGGCGAAGTCAAATAGTAAAACTTGGGGGAGCAGCCTCATTTGAAATACTGGTGCCATCAGGTGTGCCTCAGGGCTCCCATTGTGGACCAGTTTTGTTTTGCTTATTTTTAGTCGATTTGGTACATAATCTGAACAATTGTATCATTCTTATATTCGCTGATGATGTAAAACTTTTTAGAGAGATCAAATCATTGAATGATGCTTTGCTTCTACAGGGGACCTTGAATTATTTTTTGACTGGTGCGATGTAAACAAAATGTCTCTAAACATTAAAAAATTTCATAAAATAACCTTTTCAAGAAAAAAATATCCTATAAATTTTATTTACTCAATCAATAACTCAAAAACAGAAATATCAGACTTAGGAGATTTGATCGACAGTAAATTGTCATTTTCCAGCCACATCAGTCAGGTAACAAATAGGGCAATGAAGGTATTAGGCTTTATCCAGCGGTCATCAATGGACATGTCATTGTTTACATTTAGGACACTTTATTGTGCGCTTGTTAGGCCTATCTTAGAATATGGAACGGTCGTGTGGTCCCCTGCATATGGTTGTTACATTGAGCAGATTGAAAGGGTTCAAAATAAATTTTTGAGAGTGGCAGCCTTTAGGAGTGGATATCGGCGAGAAGAATACAACTATGGGTGGGTGAGGAATAGTTTGAATTTACCTACTTTGGAGTCAAGAAGAACTTTATTAGACATGTTTCCTTCACGGGGTGATTAATTCAGCAATAGATTGTCCTCAGCTGTTATCCCTTTTTAAACTTAAAGTTCTCAATAGAATTAATAGGCATTAAAAAAAAATTTCAGTACCATTCCACCACACTAATTATGGTATTAATTAACCAACTACACGATTAGTACGTAGTGCCAACAGCCTCTCAAGGCAAATAAATATTTTTGACTCAAAAATTAATTTATTTCAAAAACACCTAAAAAGTATTTTATAAGTTCCTGCTGTATTCTAGTCTATTTTGAAACTGTGTTAGTGTCTGTGATTTGTAAAATGATTTTGGAAATACAGTCGAACCTCTATAACTCGAACCTGAAGGGACAACCAAAACAGTTCGAGTTATGGAGAGTTCGAGTTATAGAAACTCGAGTTACATAGGTTAAAATACATGTAAAAAGTGCAGCGACGTCTTAAATGGTTCGAGTTATAGAGGGGTTCGAGTTATAGAGGTTCGAGTTAGAGAGGTTCGACTGTATTGTTTTTTTTTTAAGATTTCTATATTGTAAATGGATTCCGTTGATGAAAAAAATAAATAAATAACAAGCTGTCAGTTTTGTTTTACCTTTATTTCATGTTTTTACTGTATCCATTTATGGATAAAAACACGAACAGTGGATATTTGGGTCAAGTACAAATCGGAGAATCTTTAGAAGAGTAAGAAAACACGGCTAGGGATGAATTTACCCCAAAACTAATTTTTTGGTTCCCGCCAATTTTCATTTTTCGTCTAACCTACAAACGTCAGGTACTATCAAAACAGACCTGAAGCTAGCACCAAGCCTCTGGCCAACTGAACATAGGGTACGTTCAGAAATTGAACCACAGAACTGGGTGCCTATTCCTGACCCACTAAAGTCGTAACCCATCATCACTGATGACACTCTTTTCGGACTGAGTAGAAAAGTGGTTCGTTCTCGCCCTCATATTGCTTTATTTTTGTTTGTAACGTTTTTGGGAAGTTTTTAGAATTTATTTTTTTTTGTTTTTCTAGTTAATTTTACTACACTATTGCAAATAGAAATTTGCACGTTTAATTTAATTTTACTCTAAATAATTATCAAGCTCAACGCACTTTTCGTTGCATCCCTTATTAGGTGTTTCCACCCTTCCTACCCCTACTTCCTTCTGCACTGAAGAATAGACTGTGTGGAAACCACCGACGCGCGAACCGCTGCGCGCCGTGCGAAAACAAGGAAGCATCGAGCACACTCACACTCATGACTACAGCCGTCGTTCATATATCGACATATACGTCACAATTTTAACCTTGCGGTTTTTCTGATCAATACCCACGCGGGTGATAGTGCCGGCTTCCTTCCAGAATTTACGTTCCTGGAATAATAGGTAAGTCGAGCTTGCTTTTTAACTTAAATTTTTTCGTTTATTACTATTGAGTGTCTTGAACCCAAGAACCGGGATTCAAAGAGGATTGGAACCACGCGTACCCTAGTTTATACCCTCCATGCTGAAATAACCTTAACCCTACCCTTTCATTTCGTCCTTCGCTCCTAGATATGTTCAATCCTGTTAAAATCATCCTGTTTTTTGGAATTTTAAGGACAGCAGTGAAGTGTTGATTCGAGCCCTTTGAAATTGAATCATCAAATAATATGTCCAGGCCAAAAGTAAGAGCTGTTTCAATTCAGGAGGGAGAAGAAATGAGCACTGGAGAGGAGGTCAACTTAAAAACGCTAAACCAACTGTTTCAATCACTGATAGAGAAGATTGATTATTTGAATTTAGCCCTTAGAATTTACTCTATTCAGAGCTTAAAACATACTGCTGACAGTCTTCATATCGACGGACTTATTAATGGGAGAAAAGTTAATATAACAGTAGACACTGGTGCTGCCATATCATTGCTTAAGTTCAAAATTGCAACGAGATATAAAATTCGACCAACAGAAAAGAAAATAACACTTAAGACTGTGACTGGAGAATCCGCCGACGTGTTGGGGCAGACAGACATAGACCTACAGCTGGGAAGATTGAAGATTCGCCACACAGTATTGGCTGCCGAAATAGAAGATTAATTTATTTTGGGAATGGACTTGATAAGTAAACATGGATTTGCGTTTGATAATAAACTTAATACCCTAAGATTTGGGAATGAAGAGTTCATTTTGTCAAATAGTCACTTCAATAAAGAACCAATAAAGGTCGTGGCAGTATGTACAACAAGACTGGTCGGTAACAGTGAGACCATAATTTTTGGGAGGCTAGAAAGTAAAACATCAAGCTGCGTCGGACTCATAAGCCAACAGAAATTATCCAACACCTACCTCGTTGCAAAGGCACTAGTTAAAACCGATAAAGACATCCCGATTAGAATCGCCAATATTTTCCCAAATAGTGTCAAAATTAATAAGGGGGAGGTGGTAGCATTATTTGAACCAGTACAGAAAGTAACAAGATGTGAAGAGCCAACCTCCGAGGATAAATGCAAGTTATCAATGGAGGTACTTCAGCAATTTGAGTCAACTTGGCAACATCTCACTCCAGAAGAATTTAGTAAAGCGAGAGAGTTTATAGAAGAACAAAGTAATATTTTCGAAACTAAGAGTAGTTCGGGACGCACAAACCTTATTCAACATTCCATCAACACTGGCAATGCCCAACCGATAAGACAGCCCCCAAGAAGACTACCATTGGCCAAACAAGAAGAAGTTCACAATCTCATTAATAAAATGCTCAGCGACGGTGTTATTGAAGAGTCATCAAGTCCTTGGTCATCTCCTGTGGTGTTGGTCACTAAAAAGGATGGTAGTACTAGATTTTGTGTCGATTACAGGAAACTTAACGATGTGACCAAGAAAGATAGTTACCCACTGCCAAGAATAGACGACACATTAACAACGTTGGCAGGATCATATTGGTTTTCTACTCTTGACCTGAAAAGTGGGTATTGGCAGGTAGGAATCTTTGGAAGAGATAAAGAGAAGACTGCATTCTCTGCTGGAAGTGGACTTTATCAGTTTAATGTGATGCCATTTGGCCTAAACAATGCTCCAGCTACATTTGAAAGACTATTGGAAGTCGTTCTACGAGGCCTTACTTGGAAAACCTGCTTAGTCTATTTGGATGATGTCATAGTAATGGGGAAATCATTTCAAGATCATCTAGACAATTTACGAGAAGTATTTTCAAGAATCAGAAATGCCAATCTTAAATTAAACTCAAAGAAATGTTTACTATTCCAAGAAAAAGTTGAGTTCCTGGGTCACGTCGTTTCCCGAGAAGGTATCCATACTGACGAAAAGAAGTTACAAGCAATAAAATAATGATGAAAAGGATTGAAGGGAAAGTCCAAAATACTTCACAATCTTTTTTATTTCTCAAAACACACTACGCGTTTCGATATGTAAATATCATTATCAAGTGTGATCTGCAAGCAAAATAAAACCGGATCTTAGTTAATAAAAAAGAAAAGTATCAAAAAAATTTACTTACAGAAAATAAAAATCCCTCTTTTAAGGACAAAATCTGGAACACAAGTCAAAAAAAAATTAAAACAAAACCACACAATTAAACAAACATCTTAACCTTAAAATTTAAATACAAACAACAATATTAAAAACAAAATAGATAAAATAAATTAAAAATTGGTACAACTAACGACATCTTACAAAAATTTAAAATACTAAAATTAGTTTAAAAGAGTAAAGGTTCAAAGTTAAATACAATATGTTAAAAATCAATAAAATATAAAACAAAATCGATCGGGACAAGAAACAGTTTTTAAAAACATTTAATTAAAATAATTGATAACTTTCGCTACCTCTCTACAGTGGGCGCTGGAAGGTTCGTTCAAGCTTAGAACATTAGTATCATTTTCCAATTTAGCAATTTCAAAGTTTTCCAAAAAATTAAGTTTTCTACCCTTATGTGCATCATGTAACATTTTAAAGTTATTATCAATACTAAAATTATGACCTAACTCTTTCAAATGCATACCGAATGCCGAACGTTTATCAGACGGCGATTTTTGAGAGTTAAGGTGTTCTCTAATTCTAACTTTAAAACTACGTCCCGTTTGTCCTACATATTTAGCAGGGCACGAACCACATGACAACAGATAAACTCCGCTCTTTTCTAAATTCGGAACATGGTCTTTTAGTCTACTAAAATATGTTTTTAAACTGGAAAATGACTTATAAACTATTCTAATATTTTTATTTAACGAGTTTAAAACATTGCCAATCTGTAAAGAGACAGTACCCAGAAAAGTTAGTTTAACATATCTTGGTGGCTGATAAGGAGGAATGGATACATCTTGAGGATCAGACAGAAGATTTTTTAAAAACAAATTATACTTTTTCTTAATCAATCTGTTTATTAACGAAATTTTATATCCATTATTAATAGCTATTTGGTAAATCACATTTTTCTCCCTCTCAAAATCTAAAGGCAATAAAGGAACTGAAAATAGTCGATGAATTAAACAGTTAAAAGATGCTAATTTATGGGCAAAAAAATGATTCGAATCGGAAGGAATGATGTTATCAGTTTGAGTCGGTTTTCTAAAAATTGAATAGCGGAGTTTATTATTATGATCTCTTCTTATTGACAAGTCTAAAAAATTCAGAGTACAATTTTCTTCAACTTCCATCGTAAACTGTATTTTACTATTTAAAGAATTCAGATAAAGCAAAAAATCATTCAACTCATCATTTGTGCCATTCCAAACAACGAATGTATCATCCACATATCGGGTCCAAAAAGAAATTTTGTTTAAAAGATGAAAATTAGAAGAAAAAAGCTTACCTTCAAAATCCGACATAAATATCTCGGCAAGCAAAGGAGATAAACCTGATCCCATAGGTAGTCCATCTAACATACGAAAAAACTTACTGTTAAACTGAAAAAAGTCTAAATTTAAACATTTATTTAAAAGCATTAAAATTGTTTTCCTAACTCTATCCGATAAGCTCAAGTTTTCATTCAATTTTCTTTCAATAATATTGACTACGTCCAGCCTGGGGATACTGGGGAACAAATTAACAATATGAAATGAGACTAAGCAACAATTATCTGATAGTTTCAGATTTTCAAGTTTGTTTATTAGATGAAGAGAATTTTTGATGCTATACTTGTTAGAAAACTCTAAAACATCTTTCAAAATATTATCTAACCATATCGCTAGATGATAAGCTGCTGACTGAACAAAACTTACTACTGGCCTGATGGGCATGTTATTTTTGTGGATTTTGACCATTCCATATAAAAGAGGAGTTTTGCAGTTCATAGGAATATAAGGTTTATTGACATTTAGTTCATTAAAAAATTCTTGCTCTTTATTTATTATCCTTTTCAGATCAGTTGTGTATACAGAATTTGGATCTCTTTTTAATTCCAAAAACATACAATTATTGTAAATAAAATCTTCAACCTTTTTTATGTAAACTGTTTTGTCCAAAACTACCAAACAATTGCCCTTATCAGCCTTACCTACAACCAAATCATGTTGCTTTATTTTAAGCTTCATTGAGGAGAACATTTTTTTCTCTTTCATACTCTTTGGTGTTCAATTTGTTTTTACTACTATGTCTACCTATTAACTGCAAACAAAAACCTTTAACTGCATTTATGACATCGTTATTTGTCTCGTTCAAAGCCACCTCTATGTCAGCCAATAAAGAAGTAATTCCTTTTTGATCATACCCTAAATTAGGGCTGTATTTAAGACCTTTTTCCAAAAAAGATAATTCCGGTTGGGAGAAATGGCAGTTGGATAGGTTTAAAATTCTTGGATGGAATACATGATCAGAATATTTTTTAACCTGGTTCATTTCTAGTTGACGCTTAGTAAAAATTAAATTTTGAAGTTTTTTGTTCAATATAACAAAATGTCGTTTCTTTGACAAGTCAGTTTTTCGTTTTATATCTGCATGAAAACGATTCACTTCATTGCTAGTAAAATTAAGATTTAATAAAGAAAAAATAAAATTCAATTTTAATGCCAGCATAGCTTTTTTCGAGAACCAAAATTTATTCTCTTCTTTGATAGATGAACGTTTAATTTTTTCGATATTCTGGTGAGCTCTGTACGGCATTGTTATTTTGTCCTTGAATTTATGTTGAATGTAATTTGGAATAACATTTCTTTTAATGCATTGCAAATTAAACCAAATGTGTCCCTCAATTTTGCTTTGTTTAAAAGATAGATTTTTGTACATCTTTGCCTTTAGATTTTGAGAGGGAGAAAAATGTGATTTACCAAATAGCTATTAATAATGGATATAAAATTTCGTTAATTAACAGATTGATTAAGAAAAAGTATAATTTGTTTTTAAAAAATCTTCTGTCTGATCCTCAAGATGTATCCATTCCTCCTTATCAGCCACCAAGATATGTTAAACTAACTTTTCTGGGTACTGTCTCTTTACAGATTGGCAATGTTTTAAACTCGTTAAATAAAAATATTAGAATAGTTTATGTCATTTTCCAGTTTAAAAACATATTTTAGTAGACTAAAAGACCATGTTCCGAATTTAGAAAAGAGCGGAATTTATCTGTTGTCATGTGGTTCGTGCCCTGCTAAATATGTAGGACAAACGGGACGTAGTTTTAAAGTTAGAATTAGAGAACACCTTAACTCTCAAAAATCGCCGTCTGATAAACGTTCGGCATTCGGTATGCATTTGAGAGAGTTAGGTCATAATTTTAGTATTGATAATAACTTTAAAATGTTACATGATGCACATAAGGGTAGAAAACTTAATTTTTTGGAAAACTTTAAAATTGCTAAATTGGAAAATGATACTAATGTTCTAAGCTTGAACGAACCTTCCAGCGCCCACTGTAGAGAGGTAGCGAAAGTTATCAATTATTTTAATTAAATGTTTTTAAAAACTGTTTCTTGTCCCGATCGATTTTGTTTTATATTTTATTGATTTTTAACATATTGTATTTAACTTTGAACCTTTACTCTTTTAAACTAATTTTAGTATTTTAAACTTTTGTAAGATGTCGTTAGTTGTACCAATTTTTAATTTATTTTATATATTTTGTTTTTAATATTGTTGTTTGTATTTAAATTTTAAGGTTAAGATGTTTGTTTAATTGTGTGGTTTTGTTTAAATTTTTTTTTGACTTGTGTTCCAGATTTTGTCCTTAAAAGAGGGATTTTTATTTTCTGTAAGTAAATTTTTTTGATACATTTCTTTTTTATTAACTAAGATCCGGTTTTATTTTGCTTGCAGATCACACTTGCTAATGATATTTACATATCGAAACGCGTCGTGTGTTTTGAGAAATAAAAAAGATTGTGAAGTATTTTGGACTTTCCCTTCAATCCTTTTCATTATGATTCTGGAGAAATCTACGATTCTATAATAAAAGAATGGCCTCAACCTCGTGACAAACATGAATTGAGAAGCTTTTTGGGTCTGTGTATATACTACAGACGATTTGTAGAAGGATTCGCCAAAATAGCGTCTCCATTACATAGACTTACAGAAGATAAAGCTTCTTACAAATGGAATACCGAATGTGACCAAGCATTTAGAAGAATAAAAGCAGCATTATGTTCTAGTCCGATTCTTGCATATCCCATTCCCAAAGGTAAATTCATATTAGATACTGATGCGAGCAACGATGGCATAGGAGCAGTACTCTCCCAAGTACAAGATGGAGAAGAACGGGTCATCGAATTTTTCAGCAAAAAGCTATCTAAACCAGAGAGAAATTATTGTTACCAGAAAGGAGCTCCTAGCCATCATTAAATCCGTAGATCACTTTCACAAATATCTCTATGGACAAGAGTTTCTGATTAGAACAGATCATGCTGCGTTACAGTGTCTCATGAAAATGAAACAACCTGAGGGGCAAGTCGCGAGATGGATAGAAAAGCCGAGCGGGAAGGGTGCATAATAATGCGGATGCATTATCCAGAAGACCTTGCCCTGAGGATTGTGAACATTGCAGGTAAATTGACCAGAAAGAAGGAATTACCTACGTGCGCCAGATAAAGTTAGAACCAGATGAAGAATGGATGTCGGCTTCGATTAGAACCACACAACTTAACGACAAAGATGTAGGACCGATCTTGCGATTGAAAGAAGAGAACAAGCCACGACCATCATGGCAAGATATCGCAAACCAAGGGGTGATATTCAAATCACTGTGGGCACAATGGGATTCACTGATAGTAGAAGAAAACATTCTTAAACGTGCCTGGGAAAGTGCCGATGGCCTTACTGTGATTAATCAAGTAGTGGTTCCTAGGAGCATGGTAGACAATATAATGGCCGAATGCCATGGTGGAAAAGCAGGCGCGCACCTTGGCATAAATAAAACCATGGACAAAATTCGAAACCGATTTTATTGGGTCAATTACTTTCAAGATGTGAAAAACTGGTGCTGCCGATGTTCGACTTTTGCAGCCAGCCAAGGTCCCAAAACAAGGTCCAGAGGTCAAATGAAACAATATAACGTAGGTCTGCCATTCGAACGCATTGCTATTGATGTGGCCGGACCATTTCCAGAAACTAAAAAGCTTTTACTTTAGCAAATGGCCAGAAGTTTTTGCTTTGCCTAACCAAGAGGCCGCTACAGTTGCAGAAGTTCTGGTAAATGATGTTTTCAGCCGATTTGGCATTCCTTTGGAACTACATTCAGATCAAGAAAGAAACTTTGAATCAAAGCTCTTCCAGAATCTCTGTGACCTTTTAGGAATACATAAAACACGGACTACTGCTTAACATACGCAGTTAGATCTTTGCAAAGTTGTTGATGAGCCCCAAACAGATTGGGACCAATATATTCCATTGTTTTTGATGGCCTATAGAACCGCTATTCACAATACGACAGGAGCTACTCCATCTAGTATCCTGTTTGGTAGAGAACTGCGTTTACCATGTGATATCATGGTTGGTTCACCTGCAGAAGAACATTTAGAGGTTAATGACTATGTCGAACGTTTAAGGCAAAAGCTGCACGATATCCATGAAGTGGTTAGAGAGCGAATAGAAATAGCCAAAAAGCGAGATATGACCTGAAAGCAAACTCTTCAGGGTTCAAAGAGAATGATCAAGTCTGGCTATACAATCCTCAACGCAAGAAAGGAAGATCACCTAAGTTGACACCACCATGGGAAGGGCCTTATAAAGTTGTTAAGTATCAAATAAAAATCCCTCTTTTAAGGACAAAATCTGGAACACAAGTAAAAAAAAATTAAAACAAAACCACACAATTAAACAAACATCTTAACCTTAAAATTTAAATACAAACAACAATATTAAAAACAAAATAGATAAAATAAATTAAAAATTGGTACAACTAACGACATCTTACAAAAGTTTAAAATACTAAAATTAGTTTAAAAGAGTAAAGGTTCAAAGTTAAATACAATATGTTAAAAATCAATAAAATATAAAACAAAATCGATCGGGACAAGAAACAGTTTTTAAAAACATTTAATTAAAATAATTGATAACTTTCGCTACCTCTCTACAGTGGGCGCTGGAAGGTTCGTTCAAGCTTAGAACATTAGTATCATTTTCCAATTTAGCAATTTCAAAGTTTTCCAAAAAATTAAGTTTTCTACCCTTATGTGCATCATGTAACATTTTAAAGTTATTATCAATACTAAAATTATGACCTAACTCTCTCAAATGCATACCGAATGCCGAACGTTTATCACACGGCGATTTTGGAGAGTTAAGGTGTTCTCTAATTCTAACTTTAAAACTACGTCCCGTTTGTCCTACATATTTAGCAGGGCACGAACCACATGACAACAGATAAACTCCGCTCTTTTCTAAATTCGGAACATGGTCTTTTAGTCTACTAAAATATGTTTTTAAACTGGAAAATGACTTATAAACTATTCTAATATTTTTATTTAACGAGTTTAAAACATTGCCAATCTGTAAAGAGACAGTACCCAGAAAAGTTAGTTTAACATATCTTGGTGGCTGATAAGGAGGAATGGATACATCTTGAGGATCAGACAGAAGATTTTTTAAAAACAAATTATACTTTTTCTTAATCAATCTGTTAATTAACGAAATTTTATATCCATTATTAATAGCTATTTGGTAAATCACATTTTTCTCCCTCTCAAAATCTAAAGGCAATAAAGGAACTGAAAATAGTCGATGAATTAAACAGTTAAAAGAAGTTAATTTATGGGCAAAAAAATGATTCGAATCGGAAGGAATGACGTTATCAGTTTGAGTCGGTTTTCTAAAAATTGAATAGCGGAGTTTATTATTATAATCTCTTCTTATTGACAAGTCTAAAAAATTCAGAGTACAATTTTCTTCAACTTCCATCGTAAACTGTATTTTACTATTTAAAGAATTCAGATAAAGCAAAAAATCATTCAACTCATCATTTGTGCCATTCCAAACAACGAATGTATCATCCACATATCGGGTCCAAAAAGAAATTTTGTTTAAAAGATGAAAATTAGAAGAAAAAAGCTTACCTTCAAAATCCGACATAAATATCTCGGCAAGCAAAGGAGATAAACCTGATCCCATAGGTAGTCCATCTAACATACGAAAAAACTTACTGTTAAACTGAAAAAAGTCTAAATTTAAACATTTATTTAAAAGCATTAAAATTGTTTTCCTAACTCTATCCGATAAGCTCAAGTTTTCATTCAATTTTCTTTCAATAATATTGACTACGTCCAGCCTGGGGATACTGGGGAACAAATTAAATAGTAGGCAGACCCTTATATATAGAGCCGGACGTCGTGCATCGGGCAGTCAGAGATAACCAATGGTAGTGATCGCTAGATGTTAACGCGAAGTTAATAGGCGTATTAAAGTAGTGAATTATTAGCAAGTTATTAGTAAGTTTAAGTGCGTGTTTTTGTACATAATTTGTCGAAATAAATTGACGTATCGTTTTCAACAATTGCGAGTTTGAATTTGTCGTTGTGAACCCGTAACAATATATATATATATATATATATATATATATATATATATATATATATATATATATATATATATATTATATAAAGAAAAGATTTTTTTAACTTTCGTGATCAAAACATTTAACTTAAATTTATTTGGACTAAACGCAAGAGTTATTTTTACACCGAAAACATTTGTAGTGAGAACAATAATTAATAGTTAAAAGTGCAGTTTAGTCATCTGGTTTAATAACGTTTTAAATACCACCTAGGAAGACAAAACTAATAAACTATTTATGAACTCCAACCTCACACCAAAGAAATTTAATTAAACTTACTTTTAGTTGAATGTTTTTCACACTTAAATGGAGACCCGTTTTTTCAGAAAACCGAAAACCAAATCAATATTTTAAACTGCGCATTCGCTACAGTACTTTTTCTACTCACATAAAATTATCTCCCTCTCAGCTGTGGTCGAGCATGTGTGAAGTTAGTAAGAGGAAGATAATTTTATGTAATAAGAAAGAGAGAGGTGCGAATGTGCAGTTAAATTTTTTTTTTGCATTACCGGATATAGCCACTAGTTATTTTGTGTTCCTGCAAAAAACAAGCTCAAGTTGGTTGACTGCACAAAAATTGCAATTTTGTGCTAATCGTTGTACGTTCTATAAGAAATCGACAATCAACAATCTTCGAAAAAAAACAACTTTAGCTGATTTTTAATTCAAAATAGGTAAGGATTTAAACCGCCACGTAGATCTATACAAACAGGGACTTAAAAAGCAAATGTTTTATGATTTTTATTAAGTTTAGGTACCTATGTAAACAAAAATTTACCGATTGATTGTTGGATAACATATTCTTTAAAAAAACTTTTTTCAAACATTTATATACATATGTGCATATAGGCACACAGACAGACATGCATACATACATATCTAGAGGTTATACTTACATCCTAGAATCAAATTGTATAGAAAAACATTATTAATGATAAGATCTCAAAAAAAAAATCTATGAAAACAATACCTTTTCTCACATAGGATGGTAAACATATTCTATTACAGGTACATGTATAGCAATCCAAAACGTAAGCCGAACTCAAAAACAAAATATTCTTTTGATTTTTATTAGTTACCATTTTATTTTATATGTAGCTACTTCAAAATTACAAGTTATAAAAGTACTGGCAACATTGTTGCGAATTTGAAAGAAACCCCCGGTATAATACTTTTTGTCTGATGAACTTTAGGATTTCTATACGGGGTCTACCTTTAGTTGAATGTTTTTGGTACTAATGAAAATTAGAGATGTTTTTAATAATTGGCATGTAGGCCGTGGCATTTTGGACTCTGGAGCCCAAAGCAAATTTATAACAAAAAATTTCGCGAATAAATTAGGTCTACCTAAATGCAAAATACAAATGACCCTACAGGGGTTAGATCAAATGAACTCGACTGCTAATTTTTACATAAATTGTACTATTGGCTCCCTAGTGGACCCTCTATTTTCGATAAATACACCATTTTTGGTAATTGATAAAATTTGTGATAATAAACCATCAGTTCCTTATAACTTGCAAGACTGGCACTTTATCGATAATTTAACCTTGGCTGATCCCTATTTTAATAAATCGGAAAAAATCGATTTTTTACTTGGAAATGACATTTTTCCCTATATTTTACAAGACGGGAGAATAAATAACAGCCCTGATAAACCTGTCTGTATAAATACCTCTTTCGGTTGGACGCTTCTAGGTAAAGTTAGAGAAACCTCTTCTTGTTCACTAAAAAGTAGCGCTTTTTTTACTTTATCGGAAAATCAATCTCGTGATTCTACGCTACAAAAGTTTTGGGAAGTAGAGGAAGTGCCTAGCAAAAAACATTTTGCCCCAGAGGACGTTTTTTGTGAAACATACTTTCAGGAAACTAATAAAAGGGACTCCATGGGGCGTTACATCGTCTCCATGCCGCTTAAAGTCACGTCTCTCGATTTTGGAGACACGCGCACTCTTGCTTTGCGCAGATTTTTTTTGTTGGAAAAACGATTACTTTTTAATCAATCTTTTAAGTCTACTTATTCCGAGGCTATGCAAGATTATATAGACCAGGGGCACATGACTAAAGTTGCGCCGCCCTCGGATGCTGAGATGCACAATTTTTTCTACATCAGTCATCATGCTGACTTTAAAAAAGACTCCTCGACAACCCCTATGAGGATTGTGTATGACGCCTCAAGCCATGCGGCTAATAAGGTCTCTCTTAACTCTGCTGTGTATACAGGGCCTAAATTGCAACAAGATTTAGTTGCTATTATTCTTAAATTTCGATTACATGAAGTTTGTTTCACTTGCGATTTGAAACAAATGTACAGAAGAATTGCTATTGACCCAAGTCAACACAAATTTCAAAGAATACTTTGGCGTTTTTCGCCACATGAACCTATCACAGATTACGAAATAAACGTTGTACTTTTTGGAGTTCCATGCTCCCCGTATCTTGCGATACAAACTCTTTTACAACTTGCCACTGAACCCGGAACTACCCCTGGCTGCACAGGTGCTTAGGGAATCCACGTACATTGACGATTTGACGACCGGTAGTTTCGATAAAAAAACGCGATTTTATTAAAAAATCAACTAATTGAGCTCTTAGGAAAGGGTAACTTTGAGGCTAGAAAATGGACCAGTAATGACCCCCGATTATTACAAGATCTGCCTCAATTCCATATTCAAACCAATGCTTTATCTTATTTTTTTGTGGCTGATAAATCAAAATTAGCCCCCCTTAAAAGACAAAGTATTCCCCGTTTAGAGCTATGCGGCTGTGTTTTACTTTGTAAACTTTTAACCTTTATTTATGAGACTTTTTCAAGTAAAATAATTTTTGAAAATATTTTTGCGTTTTCTGATAGCCAATGCGCATTGGATTGGATAAAAGGCTCTGCGCATAACTGGAAAACCTATGTTGCGAATAGGGCGGCTTACATTCAGGAACGCATAAATCCCGAATATTGGTTATATGTCCCTTCGGCTATGAATATATCTGATTGCGGGTCAAGGGGGATGTACCCAAAAGATTTTTTAAATTTTACTCAATGGTCCAAAGGTCCAGATTTTTTATATAACCCTGTAGATACCTGGTCATTTACGAAATATAATTTGCCTTCATGCGAAGAATCACAAAAGGAAAAACGCAATTTGATTAATAGTTTGAACCTTACGATTTTCGTGCAAAAAAGTTTTATTGATAATTTATTTGAAAAATATAGTTCACTATTTAGATATTACTATAAAGAAGTGTAGGATTTTTTTTGCGCGCTGTTGAAAATTTTAAAAATAAAAATAAAATTAGGAAGCCGTATTTAACAAATGTTGAGTTGTATCGCGCTTTACTTTTTATAATTAAACATTTCCAATCGATTTATTTTAAAAAGGAAATTAGTTTGTTGCAAGAAAATAGGCCAATAAACAATAGGGCAATAAAAAAGTTAAATCCGTTTTTGGAAGCTGAAACGGGCTGATTACGAGTAGGCGGTCGCTTGAGTCATTCGGATTTATGCTTTGACAAAAAATACCCCTTGCTTTTACCTAATAATTGCATTTTTACCACATTGCTTATTAAAGATATACATATCACTTATTTACAGTGCGGATTACAGACCACTTTATTTTTATTTTTTCAATCCTTTTGGATCCTTGCTGCTAAAAGAGTGGCCCGCAAAATATTGCACAGTTGCCTTCCATGTTGGAAAACTAACCCCATTGCTTTTCAACCCCCTATGGGAAATTTGCCCAAATTTCGATTGTGTCAAGCCAAACCCTTCTCACAAGTAGGAATCGATTTCTGCGGCCCTTTTGACATTAAAACGTCAAAATTGCGTAATTTTAAGATAGTTAAATCCTACGTTTGCCTATTTATTTGCTGTGTCGTAAAGTGCGTTTACATTGACTTGGTTTCGGATATGTCTACTGATGCCTTTTTGGCCGCTCTGCGCCGGTTTATGGCTAGAAGAGGCAGAATCCAGCACATTTTCACAGATTGTGGCACGAACTTTGTTTCTGCTGATAAATACTTACGTAAAATATTCGAAGATTGTGCAAAACAAGAATCCATTGGTGGGCTTTGGGAGTCGAACATTAAGTCTACTAAAACTCATTTAAAGCGTGTGATTGGCAAACAATACTAACGTACGAAGAGTTCGTTACCGTTCTGGCGCAAGTAGAGGGTGTTCTTAATTCGCGTCCCCTGTGTGAACTATCGAGTGACCCCACCGACTTAGCTGTACTTACTCCGGGTCACTTCCTAAATTTGGAACCTCTTAATGCTTCCCAGACCCCGATCTTACAGAAATACCTTTAAATAAATTGGACAGGTGGCAACTTTTAGTTAGAATCCAACAGGATTTTTGGAAATGGTGGAGGACCGAGTATTTAAATACGCTGCAGCAAAGAGCGAAGTGGCATGAGCTCGGTCACTATTGGTACTCTCGTGCTTATAAAAGACGAAAATGCGTCTCCTTTAGATTGGCCACTTGGCCGAATTACCGAATTATTCTACGGAACTGATAAGGTTCCAAGGGTTGCAGTGGTTAAAACTAACAAAGGCGTCTATAAAAGACCACTAGTTAAACTTTGCCCACTGCCCCCTCCTACTTCTCATGAATGAAATTGCGCGGCATTTCATGGTTCGTTCTCGTCCTCATATTGCTTTATTTTTGTTTGTAACGTTTTTGGAAAGTTTTTAGAATTTATTATTTTTTTGTTTTTCTAGTTAATTTTTCTACACTATTGCAAATAGAAATTTGCGCGTTTAATTTAATTTTACTCTAAATAATTATCAAGCTCGACGCACTTTTCCTTGCATCCCTTATTAGGTGTTTCCACCCTTCCTACCCATACTTCCTTCTGCACTGAAGAATGGACTGTGTGGAAACCACCGACGCGCGAACCGCTGCGAGCCGTGCAAAAACAAGGAAGCATCGAGCACACTCACACTCATTACTACAGCCGTCGTTCATATATCGACCTATACGTCACAATTTTAACCTTGCGGTTTTTCTGATCAATACCCACGCAGGTGATAGATAGTGTCGGTTTCCTTCCAGAATTTACGTTCCTGGAATAATAGGTAAGTCGAGCTTGCTTTTTAACTTAAATTTTTTCGTTTATTACTATTAAGTGTCTTGAACCCAAGAACCGGGATTCAAACAGGATTGGAACGATGCGTACCCTAGTTTATACCCTCCATGCTGAAATAACCTTAACCCTACCCTTTCAAAAAGTGTGTAGCCTTATCGATAGTGGATTGATATAACTTACTCTTAAATATGGCTGCAACATTTAAGTGCTGTAAGAAGAAAGAATTTGGTAATCTCGTCTGCGCTGTTTGTCTAGCAGTCTTTCATCCTAGCTGCTTGGAGAGAATGAGTTACACGGCAATTAGTGGATACAAAATTCATTGCTCCACTGCTTGCGCAGAGCACGCTGAGAACGTCGAACACCAGTCCTCTGAATACTTACAGAAAATAAGCAATTTAGAAGAACAGTTAAAAGGTAAAGACTGTCAGCCTAAACGCCAAAAAAGGCTCTCCTCTGTCTTTTGTACTGATGTCCAGGAGGCTCAACAGCAATATGAAGACAAAATAAAAAAACTGGAGAAGACAGTATTAGATCTAAAAAGGAAAATCGATATACTTACTGGCAACACAGCCACTCTTGAATAAACCATCAACTCTAATCAACAAATGATTCAACAATATATACATGAAATCACGCAACTTAATGACTCTAAAATTGTTATGACATCAACAATAAAATCATTAAGGTGTGAGGAAGACCCTTGTTTTCTATTTAATAGCGAACAAATATCCTCTCCACAGTTTGGCTATGTCGGTCTTGACGGTCTTTCCCTGAAAATCCAACTTTAGTGGATACAAGGAAATACAGTCAAAAGGGCGCCACTCTAAGAAATCCAGGAGCTTAGAGTCTCCTATGGCCAGATACGACTAGCTTTTAAACAGTCGGAGAAATTTTGGTTCTTGTAATTCGCATATAAAAGTTGGGGCACCAATAATGTAACAAAGAATTTGGTTAAATTAGTGTTTTAATTAACTACGGTTTTACTCTACAATTTAAACCCTTAATATCTACAATGACACCTAAGATATTTTAAGGAGTACAAGATAATTATTTGTTTTTGCCTTAGTATTTAAATTATTTCCTGGTTTCCCCACACACAAAAGAAAGCACACGGACCTTGAATATATTTAGCACCAGAGGATTTGTTTGGTATGGTTAAATATTGGTTTTATCGGTCCGAGTCGAAAATGAAATTTCGTAACAAATGTTATAAATCCCTAAATTAGTCGAAAATTGCGAAAAATAGTAAACCTTGCGTGTTACACGTCTTCGGTAAAGTTCGGAAGCTTTCGGTGTGCTACTTGTAATTTGTTAGATATAAGATTTCTACTCGGTATATGTCCTCGGCAAAGATCGGGTGTGTTCGGTTTTCTAAATGTAGTGTGCTAAACGCAAGATGACCAATCTCTACTCGTTATACGACCACAGTAGAGCTCGGGTATCTTCGGACTATAAAACAGTCAGTCTTTGCCCGTTATACGACCTCGGCAAAGATCGGGTGTTTTCGGTCTTATGTTTATAACGATAAAGAGTGTCAAAAAGAATGTATCTACCTGTCTTTGCCCGTTATACGACCTCGGCAAAGATCGGGTGTGTTCGGTTTCCTAATTGTAGTGTGCTAAACACAAGATGACCAATCTCTACTCGTTATACGACCACAGTAGGGGTATCTTCGGACTACAAAACAATCGGTCTTTGCCCGTTATACGACCTCGGCAAAGATCGGGTGTTTTCGGTCTTAGGTTTAGGAATGATAAAGAGTGTCAAAAAGAATGTATCTACCTATCTTTGCCCGTTATACGACCTCGGCAAAGATCGGGTGTGTTCGGTTTTCTAAATGTAGTGTGCTAAACAAAAGATGACCAATCTCTACTCGTTATACGCCCACAGTAGAGCTCGGGTATCTTCGGACTACAAAACAATCGGTCTTTGCCCGTTATACGACCTCGGCAAAGATCGGGTGTTTTCGGTCTTAGGTTTAGGAATGATAAAGAGTGTCAAAAAGAATGTATCTACCTATCTTTGCCCGTTATACGACCTCGGCAAAGATCGGGTGTGTTCGGTTTTCTAAATGTAGTGTGCTAAACAAAAGATGACCAATCTCTACTCGTTATACGACCACAGTAGAGCTCGGGTATCTTCGGACTACAAAACAATCGGTCTTTGCCCGTTATACAACCTCGGCAAAGATCGGGTGTTTTCGGTCTTAGGTTTAAGAATGATAAAGAGGGTCAAAAAGAATGTATCTACCTATCTTTGCCCGTTATACGACCTCGGCAAAGATCGGGTGTGTTCGGTTTTCTAAATGTAGTGTGCTAAACAAAAGATGACCAATCTCTACTCGTTATACGACCACAGTAGAGCTCGGGTATCTTCGGACTACAAAACAATCGGTCTTTGCCCGTTATACGACCTCGGCAAAGATCGGGTGTTTTCGGTCTTAGGTTTAGGAATGATAAAGTGTGTCAGAAATACTAAAACTACCAATCTTCACCAATTATACCTCATCAGTAAAGGTCGGTTGTTTTCGGTAGTCGGATTCTTAATTTTCTTGAAAACAAAATAACCAATCTCTACTTGGTATACCACCTCAGTTAAGATTGGATATCCTCGGATTCTCACAAAATTAACAATTCTAGAAATATAGCGTATTACGTGTCAAAATTAAATATCAAATATTTACTCACTTGTAATCTACGGATTCTCACTAACAAATCGGTAAAAAATTAAATCGGTTCTATTGCAATCGGTCGGTATTATAATGTTTAATTTTCTCGCTAGTGACAACACGCTTTTATTAACATTCCTCGGTTCTCGAGGCTAACCGATAACGAACCATTCCGGAGCAAACCAACTGAA
This sequence comes from Aspidapion aeneum, assembly GCA_963576565.1. Classification (NCBI taxonomy): domain Eukaryota; kingdom Metazoa; phylum Arthropoda; class Insecta; order Coleoptera; family Brentidae; genus Aspidapion; species Aspidapion aeneum. Next base: position 67,403,403 of record OY755042.1, on the reverse strand, counting down.
CTCGACCACCACGTTATTCCTTGCAAAGTCGATGTTTAACGAGAAATAATTATGATACCGGGTTGGTCAAAACTATTTTAACCAACGAAATAATTAATAATTGTAGGAGAAGAAATTTTATACCCCTTCGGTGCTATGTAGATAAATAAAATCAAACTCGAAAATCCAAACAGAATAGAAAATTAGTAACTTACTGCTACACACCCCCCCTTTCCTCGGAAAAATGCAAAGTACATAGTATTTTGTCATTTTTAAATATTGAAAATAAGGAAAACAGAATATCTAAAAAAAAAATAAAAAATAAAAACTCTTTCGTGAAAACAACTTAAAGCTAATCTTACCAATATAAATTTAAGAAAAAAAATATATATCTATGTAAAAAAAAAATTCTTATTGAATCCTTTCAGGCATCACGTCGTCGTGTCAATTCTATCTAGAAGCGGTTAACGAGGTCATGCTCAGCATGTGCCCCGGGTACTTGGTACCAAACGGTTATAGAGGACCTATCCATGTAGTAGGAACCCCTTTTAACTTTTTTTTCTACAGGAACATTGGTTGGTTATTTTTCTTCAGTGTTTATCTTCCATTGTCATCAAACGGTTAACGAGGCCATATTGTTCTATGTACCCCGGGTACTGAGTACCAAACGGTTATAGAGGGCCTAACTAGTAGGAACCCCTGTCATACAAGATATCTTACTATTAATTAAGAAAAACGAAGAGAAAAAAAACTTTATGCGGTATGTAAACGGTAGAATGAGAAAAGAATTGGTTTATCTTTTAGTGGTGGTAGCACGGTTTACGTACTGCTTCTGGACATCCACAACCAGAGCAGGTGTATCGGGAGTGCAAACACACCTGAATCCCCACAGACCGAGTGGCGACCTGTCGCCGAGAGGGTCTTACGTTAGTCATCCTCATTCTGTTGCGGCAACAATCCCTGGTTAAAACATTTAGTTTACCACATTGTGAACAAAATCGGATTCGTCGACCTGAGCATTGTGTTCGGAGATGGCCAATTCTCCGCACGTCCAACACAATCCGGGTTCCGAGACGTCTAAAAATAAGACACTCTTCAGGTTTGGCATCGGCGGTCCAGAAGGAATGTAGAGGTCGGAAAATGGGTCATTAGCACTAGCACGAAAATCTAGCTTATCCCATACACATCTGGAACTTGAGCCTGATTCCGACTCTACGGGAGTCTTTCTTTCGCTTGGTTTGGCTTCAATAACGGTCGTAGTTGAAGCTGAGTCCGATGTTGTCGGAGGGTTAACCGGAGACGGTACAATCTGTCTCTCCAGTTCCCCGATAGCGTCCGATAGTTCTGCGACGAGTTCTTCATTACCGGACAGTGGAGAGCAGGCAATGTCCAGAATTGGTGAATCCATTTTGCTAAAAGAGACGCTGGTTAAATACTCGGCACATACCAGACTATTATTGTCGCGGTACTGAAAACCTGGCAGTTGCTTAAACCCAGGCGGTCAAGAAAGGACTTCCTGAAGAGAAATTGTTATGTTACAAAAAAAAATTGTTTACGGCATTATCGGTTTTTTTTTTCAGGTGAGATAAGTTAACGGGTTTGTTTTTTTTTAAAGAAATGAAGTCTTAATAACATAAGCAACTTTATTCTTAACAGTCTCTTATATCACAGGGCTTTTTGTACAAAAAAAAATTATTCCTAAAAGCAAAATAAATTTAATTAAAAAAAATATATATATTCTAGTAATAGTAAAGAGAGAAAAAAAATACTATTACGATAAATCAGGCTTAATTGTTCCCTTATCACAGTTTTATAACTATTATCAAAAAAAAATATTCTTATGACAAATTACAAAAATAATTTAAAAAAATAATTCGGTAAGTCAAGGTACACTGTTTCGTGGAAATTTATCACAGATTTTTCCTACCAAAAAAAATATAATAATTTTCTAATAAAAATAAAAAAAAATAATTAAAGAAAAAAAAAATTCTCTTAATAATAATAAAACGGAGGGGGAAAAAAATCTATCTTGGTAAATTCAAATGAATTTTATTGTCGGAAGACGTTTTAAAGATTCGACGACATCTTCTGTTGGGGTTTTCAGCGGGCCTTAACCCCCTAAGGAACTCGGTAAGAGTAATTGGCCAATTTTCTGGATTTGAATGTCCTTCAATATAGTCAGCGGCCAGCGTTTCGGTCCAGGATATTGGGCAGGGAGTTTCCGGATTAGGAAGCGAGAGATTGGTACTGACAGAAGAATCAAGACTAGAAGAAGGTGTGATAGCGTTTGATTGAAAAAGAGGAACTGTATCTAAGGGATTTTCAGCCATGACTGATGCAAAATCGAAAATATTTTCTGGAAAAGAAGTTGGATTTGATATTGACGAAGGGCTCGGAAGAGGATGGACCTCAAGGTCTAAATTATCTAAGGAATTAAAGAATTCTTGATTTGAATCAGCAGGAATGTCACTTAAAGAAAGAGGAGATGCTGGAGCTGGGGTGGTAATGCCATGAGAAGATTTTAAAATATTAGATTTTATGACGATTTTCGGTGATTCATAGACTGACGATAGTGGTGATAAGGGCGGAAAATTAAAATCATTATGGGCAAGAAACTTTGCATCTGGAACGTACGGGTCTGAATTAGAAGAAAGAGCAGCCAAAGGAGGACACCAGGTTGGAGGAAGAGCGGATAGAGGAATATGCACCTTAATCGCTGTTGTGCCTTTAACAGCATTTTTTTTCGGTAGCTTTGAATTATGCTGAAGCCGGGGTATAACGACTACGACTTCTTTTTTCAGCGGCATTTGTTTGGTTGTGAACGGATTGATTTTTGTTTTAGGCATTTTATTACTAAAAATAAAAATAAAATTGTAAAACCGTTCTTAGCGTTCATACGCGGTTTTTAAATCTTTTATGTGAATATGTTTTGTAATTTTGCCTTTAGAATCTTTAAGATTATAAACAACTGGAGATACTACTTTAATAACGGTGTAAGGACCGGAATATTTAGGAGCAAGTTTGGCAGCAAAGCCTTTAGCAGCGGATGATAATGGATGCTCTTTTTTGTAGACTTTGTCACCAACATGACAGCGCCATTCTCTTCGCCGTAAATTGTAATGGTGACTCTGAGAAGTGTAAGCACGGCTTAGATTAATCTGTACTAATTCATAAATTTCTTTTAACTTTTGAAAACGGTCTGATGTCTTATCTCGATTATCATTCATCTCAGTATCGGTCTCATCATTGTCTTCATTTGGAATCAATCTATATATTGCATTAGGTGCTTCTAATTCACGACCAAAATTTAAAAAGGCAGGGCTATATTTGGTAGCATCATGACGGGATGTATTGTAAGCAAACTGCAAATCAGGTAGGTATAAATCCCATTTTCGGTGTTCGTTTTCGGTTAATTGAGCAATCATTGTTTTCATTGATCTATTTGTTCGTTCTACTGGATTATCTTGTGGAGTATAAATAGGTGTATATCGGTGATTAATTCCATAATCTTTAAGCAACTCTCTAAAAATTTTACCGGTGTACTGCGAACCATTATCACTGATTACTATCTTTGGACATCCAAATCTTGTGAGAACCAACTCATGTAATGCATTAGTGACATTTCTGGCTGTAGCTTTTCTTAATGGTCGACATTCTACTCATTTTGTAAATCTGTCCTGAAACATTACAACAAAAGAATGTCCTTTGGCTGATCTTGGCAGTGGACCAATTAAGTCTGTAGTTACAGTAGCCCAAGGTTCTTTATTCACAGATGGTTGCATTTTCCTGGGTACTTTCTGTTGCGAGACTTTGTACTGTTGACAGGATGGGCAAGATCGGACATATTCGGCTATTTCACGGAACAATCCTGGCCAATAATAGTGCAAAGCTATTTTACTGGCAGTTTTGGCGATACCCATATGTCCAGCGGTTGGAGAATCGTGGTTTTCTTTTAAAACCTGTTCTCGAGCAGCGGTGGGTACGCATAACTTCCATGGATCTGATAGTTCAGGATCCTTTAAATCTGACATGTCTCAGAAATGTCGATATAACCGTCCATCTTTTACACAGTAGTCGGGAAATGCTTTCGGATTTGTTTCAATTTCTGTCATCTTACGGGAATACCAAGTACAAGATTCGAACGTGTCAAGAGTAAATACTGGATCTGCTTCAAGTTGGTCTTCCCCTGTATTTAACGGATCTCTTGATAAAGCATCGGCTATACGGTTTAACACTCCTCTACGGTATTTTATTTCAAAATCAAATTGTTGTAAAAACATTTTCCATCTTGCCAATCTACCAGACGGACTATCAAGAGAAAATAACCATCTAAGGGACTGATGATCAGAAATTACTGTAAAATGATATAATTCCAGATAAGGTCGCATCTTCTCGATGCTCCAAACTATAGCAGCACACTCCTTTTCTGTGACGGACATCTTTCTCTCCGAAGATGTTAAAGTTCTACTGGCATACGCTATAACATGATCTCTATCTTTGTCATGCTGTATAAGGGCGGCACCTAAGCCATAATCGGATGCATCAGTTTGCAATATAAAAGGTCGTGAAAAATCTGGACAAGCTAATACTGGGGCTTCAGTTAAACACTGTTTCAGTTTATCAAATGCGATTTGTTGTTCTTCAGTCCATTTAAACGGTTGACGCTTTTTTAATAATTTATTTAAAGGTGCTGCAATTTGGGAAAATCCGGAAATAAATCTACGGTACCAAGATGCTACCCCCAAGAATCTTCTTAGCGCTCGTTGATTGGTTGGTGGTGGAATTTGCAAAATACTTTCCACTTTGTCTGGGTCTGTAGCGATTCCTGTAGAAGTAACGGTATGTCCTAAATATTTTAATTGTCTACGACCAAATTGACATTTCTCTGGATTAAGTTTTAAATTGGCTTCTCTTAGGCGGCGGAAAACTTCTTTTAAATTGTGTAGATGCTCGTCAAATGATTCTCCTAACACAATTATATCATCTAGATAACAAAATGCAATATCTTCCAGTTCTGGGCCAATTATTTGATCCATTAGTTTTTGAAAAGTTGCAGGAGCAGAATGTAAACCAAACGGCATAACTCTAAATTGAAACAAACCTCTACCAGGGACAGTAAACGCTGTAATCGGTTTACTATCTTCGGTAAGTGGTATTTGCCAATATCCTTGTCTAAGGTCAATAGAAGATATATATCGGGCTTTACGAAGCTTATCTAAGATTGCATTTATAAACGGTAATGGATAAGCATCTTTTTGTGTCCAAATATTTACTTTTTGAAAGTCTATACAAAAACGAAACTTCCCATCTTTTTTCTTTACCATTACTACGGGAGAACTCCATGGACTGCTTGAAGGTTCAATTATATTATCAGCTAACATAGCATCTACCTCTTCATTTATAACTGCCTGCATTCTTGGGTTTTGCGGTCTATATCTTTGTTTAATAGGTTCGCAATTACTCTTTAATTTTATTTTATGTTTAACTAGATTTGTAGTTCCGTTAATGCTAGAAAATTTTAGCAATTCTTTATCTAAAAATGTTTTTAAATTCAGTTCTTCATTTTCGGTTAATGTGAGAGGATTCTGCTCTTGAAGGACGGTTACTGGGGAAGTTTTGTCAATTGTTATCAAATTTCCATTTATTTTATTTCTCCGGTAATAAAATTTAATTGAACTTTATTTTTGGCTAGAAAGTCCATACCTAATATAATATCTACGGAAAGTTTCGGTAAATACGGTAATAATTCGGTGTAGTGTTCTTCTTGAATTTCTAAATCAAGCTGATACGCATGTTGAATTGGTGTTGAAATACCATTAGCTACTATCGCGGAGTTAACTGGTGACTTTTGAATTTTTATTTTCAATATTTGGCATTCATGTGCAATACGATCTCCACAGTATGATCGGACTGCGCCAGTATCTATCAGGGCTTTATAAATTTTATCAAATATTTTTACATTAAGGTATGGTCGGTTGTCTGAACACATCGTCAATTCTTCAGCGGGTGAGGCTATTTCTTCAGGATGCTGTATTTGCCTCGGTTCTGAACAGCATCCATCTAGTTTCCCTGTCTGGAACAAGAACAGTCTCTTGACATAATACCCTCGGTCCTACATCTTGAACAAAAGATCTTTGGTGGATTACTACACTCATTTCTAAAATGTCCATTCTCTCCACATCGGAAACATAAAGACTCATTACGTCTAGCAGATGTTTCAGGATTTTGTCTTACATTACTTAATGATCTGTTATTTTGCCTGTTAATTGATCGGTTTTGAAAATTTAATGAAGGTTGTGGTTGTCTCAAGTTCGGTTGAGTTATTCTTTCATTGGCACTATTTCTGTTTGAGTAAAATGTTCTGGGCGGAGGGTTAGAAGATTGACTTGGTCTATTGACTGGCGGATTGGTAAATGTTTGTCTTGTTTGAGTTACGGCCTCATTCCTAAAATAAGTTCTATTTTGATTACCTATTCTATCGGAATTATTTGCAAATTGTACAGATCTATTTAAATTTATTGTTAGCCTAGAGTTGGATCTTTCTAACTCTTCTTTTAGAATCTCGTATTCTCTTACGACCTTGGTTGGATTTTCTTATTTGTTGTCGAAATTCAGGTAACAAATTTCGGTAAAGCCAAGTCAACTCCTGTGATGCGGAATATCCTCCATGTCTTCTAAGTATAGTTTGTAATTCCGTTATGTAAGCTGCAACAGATTCATTAGGTTTTTGCAATCTTCTGGCTATTTCTGCCTCTAAATCTTCATAGTAATTTATAGGAAAGTAATGATTTCGGAAATCTTGTAGAAAACTATTCCAGTCTACCCAATTTCTCATATTGTTTCTACACCATGATGCGGCTTCCTTATCAAATAATTCCGGTAGAATACTTATAAAGGAGTTTGGGTCTATTTGCTGAGCTGCAAATTTTTCTTCTAAGCGTTCCAAAAATGCAGTCGGATCCCCTGTTCCATCAAAAACTAATCTCCACTTGTAAACGTTAATGTTCTGAGATGTTGAGTTTGGAAAAAGCGGTGTATGATGAGGAGGAGATTGAAAGTATTGGTTTGCAGGTAATTGCGTGTTTGTCCAATTCGGCGGTAACGGTTGTGACAAATTCGTTAATCCCAGATCTGTCACTTGATTTGATAAGGGGGCAGTTAAACAAATATTTGGTAAACCTAAATTTGGTATTTGGTTTGGAGCCGAGACTTTGTATGTCATATTTGTTGCGGATTGACTGTAAGGTTGAGATATTTTTGGTAAACTCATATTGAATACTGGCCTCGGTAATGAAACATTGTTATACAATGGAACATTTTGTAAAACATTTGTTGTGAAAGCAGTGGAAGGTTGCGGTATACTTGACAAATTTAAATTTGGTGATTGATTTTGAAATACAACGTAATGGAATGTTCTGTAATATACTAGTCGTGGTAGGAATGGAAGGCTGAGATATACTTGAAAAGTTTAAACTTTGCATTTGGTTTGGTAATGAAACATAATGTTCAGGAGCTTTAGGCATGACATTTGTTGCAGCAGAGATGTTGGATAAATTTGTCGGTAATGAGCTTACTGGTATGTAATTTACAGACGGTTGAAATTTTATTTCGGTATTTTGTTCATTAACATTACTCGGTATTGACGAAAAAGTCGTAAAATATTGATTATTAGTTGTAGCTAATGCTGTTACAGGTATAGAAGTAACGATTGTTGTTGGCACATAAGAAATAGTGGTTATTACTGGCATAATAACAGAATTTGTAGTTTCTCTGGTTGTCATTACTGTATTTGGCATATATATTTTAGTAGTTACCGGTGTACCTGTAGTAAATATTGGACTATTTGTTGTAAAAATCGGTGGGTTATTTGTTATGGTAACGGAGGAAGTTGTAATTGGTGATGATAAACAAATGTTTACAGTGGGGACTGAAGTAGACAAATATGTTTGTGAGGATTCGGTTGTAACTTTCGGTGACTTCCCGCCATCTTTTAAAAATTCTCTAAGCCTTTTCCTTTTCTGATCCATATTTCCATCAATGGATAATCCATATTTTGTAAGAATTTCATCCATTTCAGGTTTTTTTAAGGTATTAACCCAGTTGCCACCAGTCATTTCATTCATTTTGTCAATAAATTCGGTCACTTTTTCTGTGTAAGATACAGTGTCATCATCGGAATTGTCGCTATCGTGTGGTGAAGTCATCATTATTTTATTTGACAAGGTTTTTGTTTTAGAGGAAAAGTTTTGCCAAATTAATTTATTAAATAAGAGTAAGATCAAATGTACGGTAGCTCGAATTTTATTTAAAATATTCATCAATTTTAAAAGAAAACTCTTATACGGGTTCGGTCAGAAAATAAAAAAAAATATATCAAAATTATTATTGTGTCCCAATAAAAAAATAAGTTAAAAATTATTGTGTGTTAATTTTTAAAATAAAAAAAAACCCTTTTTAATCGGTATGGTTAAGAATATGCTTTTGCCGAAAAAAAAATGCAAAACACGTTGGGCGTTAATTTGCAAAGGGCCCCCTTTTTGTCGAAAAAATTCAAAAAAATACAAAACAAGTTGGGTGCCAATTTGTAAAGACCCCTCTAACTTCGAAAAAAAAATGCAAAAATACGAAACCACGTAGGCGCCAATTTGTGAGGAAACGTCTTTCGTCGGAAAAATACAAAAATACAAAACCACGTTGGGTGCTAATTTGTAAAGATCCCTCTAACTTCGGAAAAACAAATGCAAAAATACAAAACCACGTTGGGCGCCAATTTGTGAGGAAGACCCTTGTTTTCTATTTAATAGCGAACAAATATCCTCTCCACAGTTTGGCTATGTCGGTCTTGACGGTCTTTCCCTGAAAATTCAACTTTAGTGGATACAAGGAAATACAGTCAAAAGGGCGCCACTCTAAGAAATCCAGGAGCTTAGAGTCTCCTATTGCCAGATACGACTAGCTCTTAAACAGTCGGAGAAATTTTGGTTCTTGTAATTCGCATATAAAAGTTGGGGCACAAATAATGTAACAAAGAATTTGGTTAAATTATTGTTTTAATTAACTACGGTTTTACTCTACAATTTAAACCCTTAATATCTACAATGACACCTAAGATATTTTAAGGAGTACAAGATAATTATTTGTTTTTGCCTTAGTATTTAAATTATTTCCTGGTTTCCCCACACACAAAAGAAAGCACACGGACCTTGACTATATTTATCACCAGAGGATTTGTTTGGTATGGTTAAATATTGGTTTTATCGGTCCGAGTCGAAAATGAAATTTCGTAACAAATGTTATAAATCCCTAAATTAGTCGAAAATTGCGAAAAATAGTAAACCTTGCGTGTTACACGTCTTCGGTAAAGTTCGGAAGCTTTCGGTGTGCTACTTGTAATTTGTTAGATATAAGATTTCTACTCGGTATATGTCCTCGGTAAAGATCGGGTGTGTTCGGTTTTCTAAATGTAGTGTGCTAAACGCAAGATGACCAATCTCTACTCGTTATACGACCACAGTAGAGCTCGGGTATCTTCGGACTATAAAACAGTCGGTCTTTGCCCGTTATACGACCTCGGCAAAGATCGGGTGTTTTCGGTCTTATGTTTATAAACGATAAAGAGTGTAAAAAATAATGTATCTACCTATCTTTGCCCGTTATACGACCTCGGCAAAGATCGGGTGTGTTCGGTTTCCTAATTGTAGTGTGCTAAACACAAGATGACCAATCTCTACTCGTTATACGACCACAGTAGAGCTCGGGTATCTTCGAACTACAAAACAATCGGTCTTTGCCCGTTATACGACCTCGGCAAAGATCGGGGGTTTTCGGTCTTAGGTTTAGGAATGATAAAGAGTCTCAAAAAGAATGTATCTACCTATCTTTGCCCGTTATACGACCTCGGCAAAGATCGGGTGTGTTCGGTTTTCTAAATGTAGTGTGCTAAACAAAAGATGACCAATCTCTACTCGTTATACGCCCACAGTAGAGCTCGGGTATCTTCGGACTACAAAACAATCGGTCTTTGCCCGTTATACGACCTCGGCAAAGATCGGGTGTTTTCGGTCTTAGGTTTAGGAATGATAAAGAGTGTCAAAAAGAATGTATCTACCTATCTTTGCCCGTTATACGACCTCGGCAAAGATCGGGTGTGTTCGGTTTTCTAAATGTAGTGTGCTAAACAAAAGATGACCAATCTCTACTCGTTATACGACCACAGTAGAGCTCGGGTATCTTCGGACTACAAAACAATCGGTCTTTGCCCGTTATACGACCTCGGCAAAGATCGGGTGTTTTCGGTCTTAGGTTTAAGAATGATAAAGAGGGTCAAAAAGAATGTATCTACCTATCTTTGCCCGTTATACGACCTCGGCAAAGATCGGGTGTGTTCGGTTTTCTAAATGTAGTATGCTAAACAAAAGATGACCAATCTCTACTCGTTATACGACCACAGTAGAGCTCGGGTATCTTCGGACTACAAAACAATCGGTCTTTGCCCGTTATACGACCTCGGCAAAGATCGGGTGTTTTCGGTCTTAGGTTTAGGAATGATGAAGTGTGTCAGAAATACTAAAACTACCAATCTTCACCAATTATACCTCATCAGTAAAGGTCGGTTGTTTTCGGTAGTCGGATTCTTAATTTTCTTGAAAACAAAATAACCAATCTCTACTTGGTATACCACCTCAGTTAAGATTGGATATCCTCGGATTTTCACAAAATTAACAATTCTAGAAATATAGCGTATTACGTGTCAAAATTAAATATCAAATATTTACTCACTTGTAATCTACGGATTCTCACTAACAAATCGGTAAAAAATTTAATCGGTTCTATTGCAATCGGTTGGTATTATAATGTTTAATTTTCTCGCACAGCGGATCAAAATGAACTGGGGGCCCGTCGCTAGTGACAACACGCTTTTATTAACATTCCTCGGTTCTCGAGGCTAACCGATAACGAACCATTCCGGAGCAAACCAACTGAACTCGACCACCACGTTATTCCTTGCAAAGTCGATGTTTAACGAGAAATAATTATGATACCGGGTTGGTCAAAACTATTTTAACCAACGAAATAATTAATAATTGTAGGAGAAGAAATTTTACACCCCTTCGGTGCTATGTAGATAAATAAAATCAAACTCGAAAATCCAAACAGAATAGAAAATTAGTAACTTCGTTACATAGGGAGGGAGATGATAACTGCCTTACAACCATTGAATCACTGCAGTCAAAAGAGCAACAGTGCTCGTCTGTCTCCACTGACATGATTAAGGAATCCATATCTTCTCAACTTGTCACCATGAGTAACACTATCACCAAGACTCTAGAATCCCAGACAAAAAATGTTGTTGAAGTCCTCAAGATATGTATTCTTGATAGCATAAACTCTGCTCAAACTCAAAATGATAAAATCGTTGCTGATATTAATACTTTGAAAGACTAAAATATTGAATTAATCTATATGCTTACTACTGGATTGGTTCCTGGATATTGATCACGCATTGTGAGCACAGAACCTGAAAAAACTTCTTCCTCAGTCATCGATTCAAACAATGCTCCTTTCGCTCCCAGTAACTGCGTTTCTCGAAATTCTCAACAATTGCATACTGAAAGCATACCCACACGTCTCTCTGCTTTAAGCAGCTCCTCGACTACCAGCAGCTCTCAGCTCCCTGGTGATGGAGTCAGACAGAGCTACAATCGTAACACCAAACAACATTATAATAACAGATACAATGACAAGTATAATCACTACAACAATGATAATCCTAAGGCCTAAACAAGCTAGTAATCACTTTAATAATTCCCAACAACAAAGGAATAACAATTTCAATAATAGACCCAGAAGACAAGGATTAATTTGCACTGGTCCACTTAGACATAACCTTCAAGTGGCAAACCCTCACATCGACAATAACTTTTCAAATCTCAACAATAGACAAGGAAGAAATGGTATAACTGCTGTCGGTCCACCCAAGCAAAACCTGCATGTTACAAACCCTTACTCTGTTTCTGCTGATGAGCTGTCTTACATCTATCTGGCCAACCTGGATTGTAACACTACACCCGAATGCATCTTGGATGAACTGGATCCCAAAGAGAAACATCTCTGCATATGCACCAAATTTAAATCCAAGTTTCAAAGACCAAGAAGTGCAACATTTAAACTAGGGGTCCCTCCAAGATTGTTGTCAGTGTACGTGGACAATTTTTGGCCACAGGGCTGCTACGTCGTTGAATTTATCTCCAGAATAGCATCTCAAGCACCTTCTGAAGCAAACTCAAGAATTTTTCGGAATCGTACTCACTCCCAGAATGCAACTTAAATACTGTTAGTAGTAGTAATCAGAATGTCATCACAAATATTGTAGACTTATCCTTTATAACTACCCCTTCACACATTAACACATCTTGTATAAGAAATACTAATTCCCAGCTCAACACTAACGATTCTTCTGTTCTTTCCAAGCACCACAAGCTGGACATCTACTACCAGAATACTGGAGGCATTCATTCCAAGCTAACAAATATTCTCCACTCTTCAACCCAATGCGACTATGATGTTTTAGCCTTTACTGAAAGTTGGCTGGATTCCTCCATATCCTCGAATGAGTTTATCTCTGCTGATTTTTTTGAAGTCTATAGATGTGACTGAGATCAAGTTGCCACTGGCCTGGTAAGGGGCGGTGGTGTACTATTAGCCATTAATCGTAACATAACTTCTTTTTCTTTAAACTTAAATAATTTGCGCCCATTAGTCCTTACCATATTGACATCGTGGGAGCCAAATTTTCATTCTTGAATAAGTATCTCTATATATTTGTAGTCTACATTCCATCACCCTGCACTGTAGACGATTTAGAGTCAGTGTATGATTTTTTTATCTCTTAAGAATCCCTTTATGGTAAGGATATTTTGGTACTCGGAGATTTTAATGTAGTTGAATATTCAAACTTTCTTGATGATAACTCTATGCTTACCAGCAAAACAAGCATCCTTACTAATATCTTTAATTCATTCGAGCTTAGTCAATTTAACAAAGTAAAAAACCAGAACAATCGTATACTGGATCTTGTCCTATACAATGGATCTCAGTGTGATGTTCACAGAGCTATCGACCTTATTAGCAATGAGGTTCCTCACCACCCTCCCCTCCTTGTTAATATACAATTCAAAAGAAATAATTCTCGGCCAAACAATAACAAAACTAATAAATCCCCCATCTATAATTTTAAAAAGGCAAATTTTAATGCTCTTTATCATGACCTATTACATACTGACTGGTCAGCGCTGTTTAATTTGACATATATAAATATTGTGTGCACTGCTTTTTATGATTCACTTTATTCAACCATCAACAAATGGGTCCCCAAATATACTCCTAAAGCTAAAGTTAAATATCCACCCTGGTACACCTATGAAATCAAAAAGAATATACGTCTAAAAAACAAACCTCACATAAAATATAAAAGAAACAAGGATTCTGCAACTTACCAAAGTTTTACTACTTTTCGGGCTAAAATTAAGAACGATATAAATACTGCATATTGTCACAGAGAAAAATAGACCTAAGGGTCTTTCGTATGGGGGCGTAGAAAATTATCGGAAAGTGGGGAAGTTTAATACATATATTTCGTTTATAATTATACAGCGGATAAATCGACAGAAATTATAGCCTACGCTAACCTACCCAAAAAATTATGGAGAACCATAAATACGGCCATTACGGCCTTACTGTGAATTATGCCGGGTAGGACTCGGGGGACGCAGTACACAGGACCACAGGTTCAGGGTTAAAAAAAAGAGACGACGTCCAGAAACTGGTTACGAAGCTCAGCGGACGTCCAGAAACTGGTTACGAACGCTTAGTTAAGGGCAAATGAGACGATGCAGCCGGAAAAAAATCCTTTTTTTACTAAATAAAACAAAAATCCAAAAAATAACAGAAATAGTTTATCCCCAGGTCATTATATTGCAGCCGGACCCTATTGGATCGGGCAACGCGATATAACTAACGATTCTCCCGACGGACCGATAGCATCAAACCATCTAAAGGTGAACCTACTATCATGAAATTTAATTCAAATTATTATATTCCGGCCGGACCCCGTGGGATCGGCAACGGGATACAACTAGTAGTTCCCCTGACGGACCGAGTACTATCAAACCATCAACAAAGGCGAATTGCTATTGTTATGGGATATCTGTTCATATTATTTCTTGTTTAAAATTTATTTGCCTATTTGGTGTCAAGAGTCCTTAGGGACTACGGAGAAAATGGGTCAAAAAAAATATTCATTACTATATGGAGATAGTAAGAAGGGGTCAAACACAGCGCCTCCACCAAATATGTCACAGAGAAAAATAGACCTAAGGGTCTTTCGTATGGGGGCGTAGAAAATTATCGGAAAGTGGGGAAGTTTAATACATATATTTCGTTTATAATTATACAGCGGATTAATCGACAGAAATTATAGCCTACGCTAACCTACCCAAAAAAATTATAGAGAACCATAAATACGGCCATTACGGCCTTACTGTGAATTATGCCGGATAGGACTCGGGGGACGCAGTACACAGGACCACAGGTTCAGGGTTAAAAAAAAGAGACGACGTCCAGAAACTGGTTACGAAGCTCAGCGGACGTCCAGAAACTGGTTACGAACGCTTAGTTAAGGGGCAAATGAGACGACGTCCAGAAACTGGTTACGAAGCTCAGCAGGACGTCCAGAAACTGGTTACGAACGCTTAGTTAGGAGTGGACCCCGGGTACTGGTCCCTTGTATGGTGTGTTACATCGCCTTTTATATTAAATTATTGCAAATTCAGCAATATTGCTAGTGACGATGGTATTCGATACTTAGGTACCACAATTATTATTGCCAATAACTTGGTATTTTATAATAATAGATGTACGCCTTTAATTTATATGGATCCCAATAATTAAAGTAATACGAAGTGCATCTGTTTTATTTAGATAAATGTATCACTTTGGGATAGTTTAATTATGATCTGTGTACAACAATGTACAACAATACATTAATCATACAGAGCAACTGATTAACGAGGATACCTGATTCCATGGTTTATAGTGACACACAAATAGACAATACATCTCAAATTGCCTCTGCGTTTGCTGATTTCTTTCATAAATCATTCAATCCGCAGAGCGATTTGGCAAACATGTCGACAGATAAATCAAAAATTATATTTCCAGTCATCGACATCCGGTCCTTTTCTGAGGAAGAAGTGCTCCAAACCTTAAAATCATCAAAGAATAAAATGACATGCGGTCATGATCTTTTACCATCTTTCCTTATTAGGGATTGTTCCAACTTACTTGCTAAACCTCTCACATATCTCTATAATCTCTGTATCTCTACTCAATCCATTCCCAGTGTTTGGAAACGCTCCAAGGTTAGCCCTATCCACAAAAAATCAGATAAAACAGATATTACTAACTACAGCCCCATTACGATAATAAACAACTTCTTAAAATTTCCCCTTTACAGCATGGTTTTTTGAAAGGACGTTCTACAACAACCAACTTGGTGATCACCACACAAACTATTGCTGAAACACTAGATAGCTCTTCCCAATTGGACGTCATATACACTGACCTATCCAAAGCATTTGACAAGTTAGATCATCAGATCTTATTATCTAAACTTGATCTTTTTGGCTTTTCAGATAATCTCTTACAGTTTTTGAAATCATGGCTTTCAGATCGAATGCAATTTGTCTCAATAAATGGAATTGACTCTCCCGATTACATCTCATCTTCGGGAGTGCCTCAAGGGTCGGTGTTAGGGCCATTATTATTCGACATCTTTATTAATGATGTGTGTGCTGAACTTAAGTCAATGACGCTACTGTATGCTGATGATCTCAAGCTTCTCCTTCGTATTGACTCACTGGAGGATTGCCAAAGTCTCCAAAAAGACTTGGATACTCTTATCGCTTGCTGTACCATAAATAAACTATCCATGAACATAGACAAATGTCAAGTACTATCATTTACATTAAAAGCAAATCCAATTCTATATAACTACTCAATAAACCCAACATTTTTATCTAGACCTGACTCTTTTCGCGACCTAGGAATAATTTTTGACAAGAAATTATCCTTCACAAAGCATGTTGAAACTATAACATCAGAAACGACTAAGACCTTGGGTTTTATTACCAGACTAAGCCGCGAATTTCAAAATATAAAAACTCTGAAAACATTGTTCTTCTCCTTTGTCAGGTCAAAATTAGATGCGATAGTTTTCTCACTATTTACATTTGATTAAAGACAAAACCGTCTAATTAACTTCGCAAGATGTCACATTGACCAGCAGTATTCTGAGGAGTCCCATAAGGACGAAACAGTTAACTGTCAACACTTATTAGGTGTCCATTAGATCTTGGACCCCCGTGAGGTTAAACTTTCAGGGTACCCACGGAATAATATGAGAGAAACTCCTTTTTGCCCGATTAGCCACGAAACTTGTTTGACTTTTAAATTCACGGGTACGAAATTCCACGTTTGTTAGTATTATTTGGCTTAAAAATTCCGTTGATTGACGCTCACTGTCTTGATGACGGGTAAAAAAGCAATATGCGTTGATCCGGCCTGAAAGACAAAGAGCTGTCGTAGGTCACGGACTATTTTGTTTTATTTTATTTGCATTCGATCTTTTCATTGATCGATATTGTATAGCAGTTTTTCGCCTGCTTTTGTTTTTGTTTTTCTCGTATCTCGGTAGATGGCGCTTCTTGCGATAGTTTTCTCACTATTTACATTTGATTAGAGACAAAACCGTCTAATTAACTTTGCAAGATGTCACATTGACCAGCAGTGTTCTGAGGAGTCCCATAAGGACGAAACAGTTAACTGTCAACACTTATTAGGTGTGGGTCCCTATAAAAATGTCGAACCGTAATTTGGTCGAAAATAAAACAATCGAAAATAGAATTGACGAAAATAATTTAAACGAAACGTAATTTTGATGAAAATAATATAGTCGAAAATAATTTAGAGGAATCGTAATTTTCTCGATCCGTAAAAGTGTCGAAACGTAAAAGCATCGAATCGTAAAATGATCGAACCGTAAAAAAGTCGAATCGCAAAAAAGCCGAACCGTAAAAAGGTCGAAAAATAAAAAAATCGAAAAATAAAAGAATAGAAAGCAATTCAAGCGAAACCTAATTTTGTCGAACCGTAAAATTGTCGAAAATAATATAGTCGAAAATAATTTAAACGAATCGTAATATCGTCGATCCGTAAAAATGTTGAAACGTAAAAAAGTCGAAAATTAAACGCTCGATACGCAATGGAGAAGAGACGCAAAATCATCGAAACGTAAAAAGCTCGAACCGTAAAAAAGTCGAATCGGAAACTCATCGATTCTATAATTAACTCGCCACGGTGCCAAGCTTGCTGTTACATTATAGCGTTGTTTGATGGATCAAACAACGATTATCGATTATAGTTTAGGGTCACTGCATCACGAAGACGTAGTGTCTTCTTTAAGTAGCGACACGACAGCTAAATCTTTTTGGTTATATGACGAATCTGGCACTCTCAGGAGCGTAGCTTTCTTTGTGTTCAAAAAAATAAAATGGTTTACAAATATTACGTAGAGAACTGTCTATCACACCCGGTATATATATTTAGACTATCCAAATAAACAAACCATTAAAATAATGCTTTTTCAGATTCTCGAATATAAAAACTAAGTTTTGCAATATGTTAGGACCCACGCAGCGCAAGATACCAAAAATTAGTTGACATGTTTTATTTATCGATACCCTAATTCTAACTATTATGTTTTTCTTTATGCGCTCTAGAGAATAAAAGTGTACGTTTAATCCTTTTTTTCAGGGACTAAGGTAGTATTTTTTATCCCCAGTGCTTAAAAGTAACTTCTTTAAAACTATAAAGGCCAAATATAGGTGTTTTCGATCATTTTATTTAATTAGAATAAAAAAAACAAAAAGCTATCAAGATACACGATTACGGTTCTTCTGTTGCTTCCAGCTTGCCGTAAGTTTACTGTACTTTGCTGATGACTTAGTTGATTTCAATTATTATTGTGTCCTTTGGCATAAAATATTGCCTTCATAGGAAGAATTTAACTTTCTAGACTTCTTCAGGATGTAAATCAAATACCTTTTGAAATTTTCGACATTCTGTTTATTGCATCATTTTCGGTACTCTGAAAGCTGCTTTCTTCGGTGGCCTTTTTAATGTCCATCTCAAAGTAGGAATAGGCTTTATTCTTTGGTCCATGTTTGTTCCATCTTAGAGAAATTTAATTCGAACTTTTTCTTGACTAAACCTATTTTGTTTGTTACGAAATAAATATTATTTTTTCCACATTTTTTCTATGTTTGTTAGCGTTTCACTGACTTTTGTTTAACGCCATGCTATAGCAACGGGTCCATAGCCCACCAAATAAATGACAAATCACTGCCCACTGTATTATTATATACCGGGGGTTGACATGCTAAAACTAGAGTATCGGTTAGTGGTTTAATATTTATTTTATTATTATTATTATTTTTAGTATATAAACCTTGGCATTAAAGTCCGTTTTAGTTACTTAGCAGAGTATAGCCGTCCTTCCCGTCGGGCTTGAAAATTTTCGTCGCGGGATTAAAAGTAAACACTGTCGTCCCCAGGTTTATAATATGCCTACCATTATTTTATTTCGGTTTAAGAGGTCGAAAGTACAAAAGGTCGAAAATACAAAAGGTCGAGAACATCAGGGCGACACTACAAAAAGCCGAAAATACAAAAGATCGAAAGTAAAAACGGTCGAAAAACAAAAAGCCGAAACTACAAGAGGTCGAAAATACAAAAACCGAAAGTTCGAAAATACAAAAGATCAAAAAACAAAAGATTGAAAAACAAAAGGTCCTACCAAAAAATCAAAAGTAGCTACACTCTATGATTGTAAAAAAAGGCTTTACTACATACACATAGGCACAAACACACACACTCACAAACGCACAAATAGTACTTTTTTTGTCGAAAAAAGTTTTTCCTGACGGAAATTTGTTTCAAAACATTTTCTTCGAACGGAAATTTGTTCGAAAATAGTTTCTTCTAATAGAAATTTGTTCGAAAATATTTTTTTCGGACGAAAATTTGTTCGAAAACCTATTCTTGAACGGAAATTTTTTGGAAAACATTTTCTTCGATCAAAAATTAGTTCGAAAACAATTTCTATAAATGGAAATTTTTTAGACAGCATTTTTTCAACCGTAAATTTGTTTAATAACCATTTCTTTAAACGGAAATTTCTTCAAAAACATTTTCTTTAATCGAAAATTTGTTCGAAAACAGTTGTTTTGAATGGAAATTTATTTGAAAGTAATAGTTCGAAAACATTTTCCTCGAATAGAAATTTGTTTAAAAATAATTTCATTGTAAAACAAGCTTCGTGAAAAAAGAAGTTCTAACCTAGATTGCCAAACTTTACACAACTTATATAGTTCGACTTTCTAACATATTTTTTCATAAGAAAACTTCCCTGACTTCTTTCCCCGGATCTTAGAGAGTGTGAAACCAAACCGAACCAAACCAACACACTGTCCTTTTAGGAGGTCGAAATTGGTGTTTTCCTAACCTTTATCAATTAATCGCAAACATTTTCCTTACAGGTTCGGATACCCCCTGCATGTCCGGAAGTGGGCAATGTTACTTTTACATTACTTTACCTTTATAGGGGAGGAAAGTAAATTATAAGTTTGGGGTTTTTAAATTTTTTTCTATAGTTTTATCATAGTTCCTATCAGTCTGCCATATCTGAAAGTGAGCAATGTTACTTTTACATAACTTTACATGTATATGGGAGGGAAGTATATTAGAATTTTGGGGTTTTTTGATTTTTTCCAGGGGTTTGGTCATAATTTCTATCAGTCTGTTAAATTTCAGCTTTGTAGCATGTCTGGAAGTATAGTAGAATTTTGATGATCTATACATGAGTGAGTGAGTAAGTGACAATTTCGACGTTTTTTGAAATTTCGTAACTACTTCAGTACTTCCATGAAACTAAACATGAAGGGATTGTTAACTCCATGGAGATCTACGACTGTGCAAAGTTTGAGATTCGTAGCTCATTCCGAAGTAGAGTTTTAGATAGGTCAAATATCGGCTGAAATGTTTCAAGAAAAGATGGTACGGCGCGTGAACTTGGCTAGGCACTGCCGTGCCCTCAGATTTACCTCCTAAATAGTCAACCACACCGTCAAATAAATGAAAGAACGCAAAAAAACGAAGGTAAAAACGTCAAAAACACCTTAAAATCACGAACTCTCAATATAAACAAAGCAACTGGTCCGCTGGTGACGTAAGCAGACACTGTTCGTCTCGCTGAGCGACGCTAACATAGAGTTAAATGGAAATAAGCAATCCTGTGTGTTTATAATCGTTGGGTCACGAGGGCTTGTCGCTACCCATGGGGACGCTAGGCTTCCAGGATGCAGTGACCCTAAGTTTGCTGGGTTAAACCATCTAGCGGCCAGGTATGAAAGCTTGCGAGAGA
Source organism: Aspidapion aeneum (assembly GCA_963576565.1). Lineage (NCBI taxonomy): Eukaryota > Metazoa > Arthropoda > Insecta > Coleoptera > Brentidae > Aspidapion > Aspidapion aeneum. The sequence continues at coordinate 67,382,885 of OY755042.1, read as the reverse complement.
CAAGATCACCAACGATTATAAAGTATAATCGTTGCAAGATCACTGCATACAACATAAGTTTACATGATGTACGATTACCAAATAATACGTTTACATCTAATTGAATTCAAATTTTTAATAATAATATTAAATAAATATTATGACACCATGTCGCTTATTTTGCAAAATAATAAAAAAAGGTACCAAAAAACAATATACAGGGTGTAATTTAAATAATGTATCAAATTGTAAGGATTGGTGGGTCAGGTCAAAAGAAGACAAAAATTTAAAAACATTTTTGCTTTCAATTATAGCATTTTTCAAGTTTAAAGAGTGGAAAAAAACTGTTATTAAACATTACAAATTTGACAATGTCTAATAATTTTGTGATTCATTATGATCAATAAAACTAATTTCAGTGGAGGATCAAAATTACATAGCATTAATTAAGTTTGAATATTTTTATTAGTCACCCGGACTATTTTTCGTTCACCGCAATATTTTTTTTAAATAATATTGTTTAGTTTTAATAATAATTAAGCAAAAACTAGGAATAAAAAAATAAGTAGTAAATTACTTTAAAAAAATGATTTAATCTTAGGAGCAATTTTTAATTTTTTTTATAAAACGCGATATTGCTAATTTTGGTATTTTTTTGCGCGGTTCCATGTAAAGATAATATATAAATTTAAGCATATTGTGATAGGTTACCTCAAAAAATACAATAATATTCATACGAAATTAAAATCATCACTAAAATGCTTTGGAGAGAGCCAAATAATTCAAAAATTTTAAAAAATACAAATTTAAATTTCGTTGAAAATCTTACGTCTACAGTTTTTATTAAAAAAACTCAAAATATTTGTTGAGATTGTTATAAAGCGGTAGAAAGATATATCAGCTGGTTGTATAAAAGTGAAAGGAAAATTGTCCTACATATTACCGTTTTTGAGATATTTGGCAAAAAGAAGGTTACCATCAATCATAAGCTTAGGGCGTCGCGACGTCACCTATAATGCGACGCCCAGCAAAGCACTGGTTTTTCTTAACTTCGCATGGAGTCCTTAAACAGCATGCCAAGTTATATCAAAATCACCCAAAATTAAATATTTCAAAAGTGACTGCCCGACCATTTGTTTTTAAGTGAAATTGTTTGAATGCATGAAAAAAAAAACACGTATTTTTAGATCTCGGCCTCGGAATTGGTTTAAAAATGAAATTTGCAATATCAAATATAAAATAAAAGAACACATTTATCTAAAACGACCAACCGTCCTGTTTTCAGCCGGAGAGTCCGGTTTTTTAAACCGCCGCCCGGTTTTTAAAATGTGTCCGGTATTATCCGGTTTTTTTCGAATATATCCGGTTTTGTCTGGTTTGTTTAAAGAAATAGATCCCGTTCACATCGGCACATCCCATCAAATTAAAAAAATACTCTGCCAATATATGGGCCCCTAAGCTCACACTAGGTACTACAGTTATAGTGAACGTGTGAGCTAATATAACTAAAAATTGAAATATATTTTATTCAACTCCAGACTAAATTACCTTTCGTTTGATACGACACAAGCCATGTTTTGACTTAAACTCAAATTTTTGAAATACACCCCCACCCTTAAAAAAAAACAAAAACTAAAATGTATTTTGTTTTACTCCGGACTCAATTACCTTTCGTTTGATATCACACACGCAATATTTTTACGTAGACTCTAATTTTTGAAATCTACCCCCACCCTTTTTTTAAAACTTAAATGTATTTTGTTTAACTCCAGACTCAATTACCTTTCGTTTGATATCACACACGCCATATTTTTACATAAACTCTAATTTTTGAAATCTACTCCCACCCTTTTATTTGGCTTGTGTTCATTGGATTTTGTTCATTTTTAAATGGGACCATCTCGACCCAAGACGCGTTGCGCTTTTATCGTTACAGACAGACAGACATACAGACAGACAGACACTACAACAATAAAGTTTCAAAATCCTCTAAAACGCAAAGATATATAAAAATTTTTGAAATCGGAGCAACTTTTTTTTTTCTCAAAAAAATTAGGATCACCATAGGTCACACTACTATAGTATATACAGTCGAATCTCTCTAACTCGAACCTTTTAAGTGGTCCCTGCACTTTTTACACGTATTTTAACCTCTTTAACTCGAGTTTCTATAACTCGAACTCTCCATAACTCGAACTGTTTTGGTTGTCCCTTCAGGTTCGAGTTATAGAGGTTCGACTGTATATATATATATATATATATATATATATATATATATATATATATACTATTATATACAAGGTGGGGCTTGGAGGTTAAAGCCCCCTCCCCAAGAACCTAGGCGATTTTTTGTATACGCCACTGTAGGTGCATATCTGAAATAAGCATTAAACATTTTTTACAGTACCAAATTTTGTTCCATTTTTAAACACTTCATCATTTTTGAGACTACCTATTTATTTTCTTATCAAATTTTCCACACGCTTGTAGAAACAATATTTTTTCATGCATCAACCCCTAAGCCACCACCAAGTTTTTTTCTGAAATGGCAGCTCCTATTTTTTTAATTAAAATACAGGGACAACTTACATGGTTACGATTATCATTTTTTTAATAAAGTGGAAACAGTGTAACTACAAAAATAAAAAGTGGGCCAATTTTTAATGACATTACAGAAAATGACAACAAAAGTATAAAATTAAAAAGGACCTAAAACAATTATTTAATAACACGCGTGTAAACACGGTGTCCCCGAATTTCCTTTACACGCTATATCTCCGTTAGTGTAGCGGCCAAAGGGGCAGAATTTTAACATTGTAATGGGTTATAATAAAAAATAGTATTTGTCTATATATATTTTATGAATACTTTTTTACCTAAAGCAAAATACCTATTGGAAATAAAAACAAAACATACGGGGTTGTATTTAGAATTGGCAGTAGATTTAAGAGTGCAATTTCAAAAAAAGTCGGTGGTGGCTACTTAGGGGTTAATGTAAATAAGGTGCTTATTTGGGTTTTTTAGAAGAAAAAAACAAAAACACGTCAGCTTCGTTTTTTACGGGCTTTCTCTCAGATGCAAAAAAAAGTCTGTTAATAGGAATAGGTGGGATCATAATCTTCTTCGAAAAAAAAAGTTGTGTGCTAGCAAAACGAAATTGACCCAAATTGGCTCAATCTAGTCTTATGTCAATATACCAGCGCAAATACTAGAAATTTCTTCATTTTTTTGCAGAAAAATTTTGGTTTAGATATCGTCTATTTTAAACATTAAATTAAATACATTGTGAGGTTTGAAATTCTTTACTATTCCATGGGCTGGCTACTGGCGTATAAGATTTAATTAATACTTAGGTGCCTACATATGTATTTTATTTATAATATCAAAGTATTTTCTAATAATGTAAGAGTTTTAGAAAACTATACCTACTATTTAATAATAAAATAATAGGAACTAAAATTATACTACTGAAGAACATGCTAAAAACGATTTCCACTTACCTCAGCTAATTCATAAGCGGCCCCTTTGTTCTTTGAGATGACCTCAGGTGCCATCTAACCATATATGGTGAAACTTTCAGCGTAAGTTCAACGAATTCAGCCAAGAAATTTGCAAAATAAGACAACATCGCACCCGCATTTTCGACTTTTTTACGGTTCGAGCTTTTTACGTTTCGACATAATTACGTTTCGATGATTTTGCGTCTCTTCTGCGTTTTGACATTTTTACGGATCGACGAAATTACGATTCGTTTAAATTATTTTTTTCTACATTATTTTCGACAATTTTACGGATCGACAAAATTACATTTCGCTTAAATTGCTTTCTTCTCTTTTATTTTTCGATTTTATTATTTTTCGACTTTTTTACAGTTCGACCTTTTTATGATTCGACTTTTTTACGGTTCGATTATTCTGCGAATCGACTTAACTACGTTTCGATGATTTTACGTTTCGATGCTTTTACGTTTCGATATTTTTACGGGTCGACGAAATAACGCTGCGTCTAAATTATTTTCTACTATATTATTTTCGACAATTTTACGGATCGACAAAACTACGTTTCGTTTAAATTATTTTCGTCTATTTTACTTTCGATTTTTATTTTCGACCAAATTACGGTTTGGCATTTTTTTTTTCGGCCATTTTACGTTTCGACAAAACTTTTTTCGATGTTTTTGTGGCGAGCTCATTAGATCTTGGACCCCCGTGAGGTTAAGCTTTCAGGCTACCCACGGAATAATATAAGAGAAACAAAAACTCCTTTTTGCCCGATTAGCCACGAAACTTGTTTGATTTTTAAATTCACGGGTATGAAATTCCACGTTTGTATTTATAAGATGTCATTTTGACAATCAATGTCAATCGACGTTCTTCCATCAGCACACAGGGGGCTCGCGGAACTGATTTTTCGCCAAAAAGGGTTAAATTAAATACATACTGAAACTTCTGAATATCTTTACTAAAAAAGAGTAGATAGTCCAGTAGGCCTTGAAAAAACTGTTACAGTCGAACCTCTCTAACTCGAACCTCTATAACTCGAACCCCTCTATAACTCGAACCTTTTAAGCGGTCCCTGCACTTTTTACATGTATTTTAACCTATGTAACTCGAGTTTCTATAACTCGAACTCTCCATAACTCGAACTATTTTGGTTGTCCCTTCAGGTTCGAGTTATAGAGGTTCGACTGTATTTGATTGACGCAACTTTCAGAAGTGTCGTGTTTCCTTTCAACAGAACGCGTTGAAGTACCATATTTGCATGGCGATTTGATCCAGATTCAAAGCCATTTTGCGACAATATTTTATGCTGTATAAAATTCTCATAAAATAAATCTTGTAGAGGGAGGTAAATACATTTTATCCCTGTACATTTTGATTTTAATTTTGATGTATAGGCAGGTATGGTAATGGTTTTCGCTTGGGATTTCTGAAATTCTATAAAAATATAGATTTCTTGTAAATGTTGGATAAAAATTTTGCTTCAGTCATCAACCGTTTTCTTAAAATTTTTATTTTCTTAAAGAGTAAATATTTCTCAAAAATTATATTTTAAAATCTGCTGCTACAAGTTGCCCATATGAAAGATATTATTAATTTACTAAAAAGGGATTTCTTCGAGAAAAAGTTATATATAGGCAGTCTTAACAAAAGTGCTTGTTTATTATTTGTAACACACTTTAGGCTAACTTAAACAAATAAAAATAAAAAAATTATATATTAATAAAAAATACAAATAATGTAAAGAATATTCAAAAAATAAAAAGTTTAAAAATAAAAAAAATTGAAATGTTCAAAAAACAAATAAAAAGGTCACTAAATACAAACTAAAAAATCTCAAAAACCAAAAATTACAGATGAAGTTAACTTTAACAGGTGGATTGTTTAGGAAAATAAATAAAATAAAAAAACTTTTAAGGTTAACGGTTCTATTTTGAATCATCAGCAGTTTACCAAACCTGACTGTTAATAAACTAATATAAAATCCTTGATGCTTTAAAAATATTTATTTTGTTGGAGTTAAAAACAAATTTTTCTACAAAAAATATTCTTAATTAATTGTGCAGCCGTTAAACTTGCAGGCTCTTATTCGCTACAAAGTCAGGGTTTCGTTCGTATTATTTTCTAGTTTTTGGTACAGCCAAAGAATAATAGTGTTTAATTTTTTTAAATATTTTAAATTTTTAGTTTGGTTTTTAGATTTATTATTATGGAAACTTTTCATCCTTTCCAGCTTTGTTACGCATTACACGAGGAACTCAATTTAACCTTAAACAACTCCAAGTACCCAGTTTGACACAAATCGGTTTATAAATAGGATAGTCTATTGCAAGTTTTGTTTGTTTGAGTAAAAAATTATAATAAGCGACGTTAAACACTGTAGAGTTCCAAATTTAATACATATCGGTTCATAAATGTAAAATCTTAATTATCAGCTTTATACACTCCAAAGTTCCAATTTTGATACATATCGGTTCATAAATAGAAAACTCTGCCCTTTTGGATCTGCCATGTAATTTTTTAAAAGTTTGAGTTCATAATTATAATCAGCGGCTTTAGACACGTCAAATTTTTTTATTTGATTCCTCTTGGGAAATGATTTTTTTTTTAATTTAAGTCAAAAATAATATTTAGCGACTAATAACACTCCAAAGTTCTAAATTTCATACTTATAAAATAAATAAAATAAATAAAAAGGTTTTTATTTCCAAGCATCAAAAAAAAAAAATACAGTTAATCCTTATAAATAAATTTTAGTATTACAACATATTATGCTAAGAAAATGCCGAAGATTAGGTGATCATCTTTTAGCAAAATGATCTCTGTATTAAATCTTAAGCATGAAAAAAAACTAAAAAAAGGAATACCAATTTTGACCAGTTTCCTAACTAAGGTGATTATTTTTATTTGATAAAGTCTTAGGGTAATAAATATATTTTATTACTCTAAGGATAAAGTTGACATAAAATTTCGGACTTCCATTGTCTTTATTTATTTTAAAACACGACGTTTCGGTTAGTAAGTATCTAACCGTTATCAAGTGTAAACTGATTTTACACTTAATAACGGTTAGAGATACTTACTAACCGAAACGTCGTGTTTTAAAATAAATAAAGACAATGGCAGTCCGAAATTTTATTTCTACACAATCATTGTCTACGAGTTTCAAACAAAGATAAAGTTGACATTATATACATATAGAGAAAGCAAAATACAAGTACAGGCGATTAACACAAGGTCTTTTTTTGAAATCTATTTTTTAGTTACATTGATCTGAGATTAAAGTTTTTTTAAGTTCTTTTTCAAAGATATTTTTGGGTTTGTTTTTAATTCTATCCGGGACATTGTTATAGATTTTTGCCACTTGATAGGTAAAGGAGCGCTTAAAAAGTCTATGCCTTGGGATATGCGAGTATGTATATTTTTACTAAAAACTATTTTTTTAAATAAATACGAGGGCGATTTGTTTTGAATTATTTTATTAAAAAGGCAAGCAGAAAGCAAAGTTTTTCGTCTTGTCATATTCAACCAATTAGTTTTTTGTCACATAGTCTGAATGAGATAGGACGCCGACGTCTAATGCCAAAAATTAATCGCAAGCAAGAGTTTTGCATGGTTTGTATTCGTTTTTCGTCCCTTGAGTCAATACACGGCCCATAAATCATGCTCCCATAGTTAAACTTTGATAAAACAAGCGACTCGCACAGAATTACTTGAAAACTAATATATTGACGAATACTAAAGATGGACTTAATATTAATGTATGATGCCTTGATACAGTTGTTTACATGTGGTTTAAAGCGCATATTGCTATCAAAGATGACCCCTAGATTTCGCGCCGAGTTTGTTGGCTTAATCGTGTCTCCATTGACAGTGATAGAAAATTGCTGTATATCTACTTTTTGACTATTCTTTTTTGTACCAATTAAGAGAAGGTTTGTTTTTTTGGAATTGATATTTAATCCATGATTTTTTGACCAGTCAACTAGCTTGCTTACATCACTATTAATTTTCGTTATTGCCTGTTGTGAATTTTTCGGATTAAACGGAAAACGCAGTTGGGTGTCGTCAGCGTATGTTGCGGCTTTGCAGTAGTCCAGGATTTTAGGCATTTTGTGAGTGTAGATTATAAATAAGAGTGGTGCTAAAATTGAGCCCTGAAGAACGCCAGCTGTAAGAGTTTGAGATGAAGAGATTTCATTATTAGCTTATGTTTTTTGGCTTCTAGAAAAAAGATAGCTTTTAAATAAATTTATTGGTTTGTCGAAGAATCCAATCGATTTTAAAATTGAGATTAAAAGAGAATGATTTATAGTGTCGAAAGCTTTTGAATAATCGATCAATAAAAGAGCGGTAACGTTATTAATATCGACTTCACGAATTATATCATCGGAAACTTCTAAAAGAGCGGTTTCAAAACTAAAATTTTTACGAAAACCACTCTCACATGAAGGAAGAATATTATTTTTATCAACAAACTCTCGTATCTGATTGTCAATAACGCGCTCAAGTACTTTTGAAAAAGTGCATAAAATACTGATTGGGCGTAGGTCTTTCATTTCTGATGGGTTATTAGATTTGGTAAAGGTCTCACAATCGCTTTTTTCCAGATATCAGGAAAAAAACCTTCCTTGAGACAGAAGTTTACGATGTGGGTTAAATAAGGAAGAATATGTGGGCAACTGAGGAGAATCATCTTAATACTGATATTATTTTCGCCTTGAGCATTTGATTTAATATTGTAAACTATTTTCTGTATATCTTTTTCGCCAACCTCGTTAAATACAAATTTTTCATATGCAACATTCATGGATGAATACGAGTCAATCAAATTTTGGTCAACAGTTAGTGAAGGTATAGATGTTATGTAGTGGTCGTTAATTTTATTAGCATCCTGCAAATGAACAGGAATATCTATCTCTTTCTTTCCAATGTTGAACATTTGCAAAATTTTCCAAGTTTGCTTGGCTCCCCCCACTCTAATCTGATGCTCGAAATAAGCAAGCTTTTCATTACGTGTAGCCAAGGTAGCGTAGTTACGCAGTGATTTAAAATATCCTCTATCAAGTAAGTTTTTTGTGCGTTTCCACTTTGCCTTGGCTTTGTTTCGCAGTTTTAAAATCAACTGTAGATTGGGAGTTAGCCACGGGCTGTATTTTTTTGTAATTTTAATTTCTTTTTTTGGTGCGTGTACGTCAAAAAGCTGCAAAATATTATTGTTTAAAAACTCAAGCTTTTTATTAATGTCAGATAAAGCATAGATCTCGTTAAATGGTATTAAAAGCAAGTCATTAGAAAGCTTCTCTATGTTAAAGTTCTCAAAATCTCGTATAGTTTTAAAGATTGGAGCAGATTTTTTAGACGTTTCGTCTAAGGTACAGAAGATTAATTCATGATCCGATACGTGGTCAACAGAGGAGGTTCCGTTATTTAAAACAATTGAGTAATTTGATACAAAAATATGATCTATAAGTGTTTGACTATTTAGTGTTAATCTCGTAGGATGTTTTATAAGTTGCGTCAAATTTAAAGAGTCAAGTAATGACACGTATTTATATGATGCCGAACTTTGCTGTAGTAAATCAATATTATAGTCCCCAAGGCACAGAACTTCGTCAATCTCAGAGCAAAGTTGTGTGATTGTTTGCTCAAACTGTTCTAAAAAGGTATTTATTGAAAAATCTGGTGGCCTATAAATTGTACCCAACCCCAACCATCTCTTTTTTAGTTTAAATTTAATCCAGAGCTGCTCGATTGCGTCACAACTTTCCAATACTTTAAAATTAACTGTTTAGCTTTCTGTCAACACGAACAATTTGATACCCATTAATATGTATGCTGTTATTTGGAATATCAGGTTTTAACCATGTCTCAGACATGCAAAAAATGTCAAAACTGTTGTCAAGAATAATATTTAAATTTCAAAAACATAGATCTTGTGTTAAAATGACCAATTAATAAATTTCTTTTCGCCATTGATATTTACTAATGTTTACCTATTCTATTAATTAAATACTAAAGAATTTAATACTTATATATCTAATACTTTTTATTATATGTTTTTGTACCGCAGTTACTTGCCTACAATAAATAAATGATAAAAATTTTTAATAAAAAAAACTTTAATAAAAAAAAAGTGTCAGATTTTTATATTTTATTTACGAACAGTTTGTGATTATGGTGAATTCGCTATATATTTAGGAAAAAAAAATTATAAATTGCCAAAACAATAAAATAGTAAGAATAACAAAAATAAATGTATTTATATTCTAATTAGTTACTTAACAATAACGTCCTTATTAGCACTTTTATTAGCCGATGTGCTCCTTGTGTTTTTTGGACTGTAAATTATGCTCGTCCGCTTACGTTTCTTTGCCGATTTTACGGATACCTCAGTATCGTGCGAATTAGTACCAGACTCTTCACCGGATTCTTACTCAGACTCAGTACCCTTATTTTGCTGTTCTAACTCATTTAGCTCTTCCACGGTGTATAAATCTTTACCAATTGCTAGACAGCCTTGTTGATTTTTGCATCAAGTTTTTGTTCTTTTGCCAAAACCTTTTGCCTTTGACGGTCCTCAAAACTTGCATCATGCGAAAAGGAGACTCCTGTGCCTTTTAACTTGCCAACTAAGGCATAAGTAGCACGTTTTTTTGGTTCATAAATAGGAAACTTTGCCATTTTATATCCGCATTTTGATTGATATGTACTTTTTTCTCATTATAAAACAAAATATTGTTACAAAATCTATTTTTCTAATTTTGGTCAAAAATTAGGTTCGGGAGCCCATTGTACAGCTCTATGAGTTGGACAACAATAAAAAAATTAGCTGTGCTTTAAAAAGAGATGCAAATGAGTTTGTTCCAAAATTACAATTTATGTCGGGGCGCAGTTTTTTAGTGACGTCACGAGTCAGCGCCTAATTACGTCCTTTTGACAGATTTTGCCTAAATACTTGCACATATTATAAAGGGATCACCCATTCTATCGCCGCTCTATTTCAGAATTTTGTTACAAACGTCAGTGGCGGAGATAGGAATTTTTAAATTTTATTGAAGTGATTTTGGAGCTAGGTCTCTAATTACGTCATTTTGACAGATTTTGCCGAAAAACTTGCACACAATATACAGGGATCACCCCTCTATCGCTTCTATATTTCACTATTTTGTTACAAACGTCAGTGGCGGAGATAGGAATTTTTAAATTTTATTGAAGTTAATTTGGAGCTGGGTTTCTAATTACGTCATTTTGACAGATTTTGCGTTAAAACTTGCACACGTTGTAAAGGGATCACCCCTCTACCGTTGCTGTATTTTACCATCTTGTTACAAACGTCAGTGGCGGAGTTATGAATTTTTAAATTTTTATTGAAGTAAATTTGGAGCTGGGTCCCTAATTACGTCATTTTGACAGATTTTGCCTAAAAACTCGCACACATTATAAAGGGATAACCCCTCTATCGCTGCTTTATTTCAGAATGTTGTTACAAACGTCAGTGGCAGAGTTATGAATTTTTAAATTTTTATTGAAGTGAATTTGGAGCTAGGTCCCTAATTACGTCGTTTCGACAGATTTTGCCTAAATACTTGCACATATTATAAAGGGATCACACCTCTATCGCCGTTATATTTCAGAATTTTGTTACAAACGTCAGTGGCGGAGTTATGAATTTTGAAATTTTTATTAAAGTGAATTTGGAGCTAGGTCCCTAATTAAGGCATTTCGACAGATTTTGCCTAAATACAAGACTTTAGACTAAATCTGTCAAAATGACGTAATTAGGGACCCAGCTCCAAATTTACTTCAATAAAAATTTTAAAATTTATAACTCCGCCACTGACGTTTGTAACAAAATGGTAAAATACAACAACGGTAGAGGGGTGATCCCTTTACAACGTGTGCAAGTATTTAGGCAAAATCTGTCGAAATGACGTAATTAGGGACCTAGCTCCAAATTCACTTCAATAAAAATTTAAAAATTCATAACTCCGCCACTGACGTTTGTAACAAAATATTGAAATATAAAAGCTATGGAGGGGTAATCCCTTTAAAATGTGTGCGAGTTTTTAGGCAAAATCTGTCAAAATGACGTAATTAGGCGCTTGTTAGCTCCCGCTAAATTTCGCGGTTGTTTATATCTTTATAAAACCACACAATTGTATGAAGAACAGAGAGATCCTTGTCGACCGCCTCGAGAAAATGGCGTGTTAATTTCGTTCTCCAACTATTTCAAATTTCTACACCTCAAAGTGCTCGATTTTGGTGTACTGAAGCATAGAACTAGAAACTTCAGCCCTTCAGCTACGTGGTGACATCATTAGATCCAGTCAGGGGCCCCTTAGAACGTGGAGAAAGTGGCTGCAAACTGGTGAGTGCATTTGTATCTGATTACCGTTGTGTGGTTCCAACAATTAACCTATGGACCTTATTCTTATACTTATACTCGCGCTTTCATTAATTAAATTATACAGTCCATTGCATTTATCGTTTTTCTTACTGCGGGCATAACATAAGTGTTCCTTGCGAGCCGAATTATTTTAAATTAAATCCATACGACGGTATTAATAGGTCGGCCACTACTTTCACGCCGAAAAACAAGGCGGCCTTGAATTTTTCGCATCGTATTGAAACTAGAGAAAGGTGTCGGCGCAGTACCTGTTTTCGCATACCGCGTGGTATAAACAAAGCGAAGGAATCAAAACAAAACAAACAACAACATTTCTCATTTATGTGTTAGGGTGTTTCATATCATTTCGATATTTAAAACAATTTTCATCAATTGCGATAAATTAGTGCATATTTTCGACAATTCGTCATTTTTCTATTTCAGAAGCATTAATTTAGCGTTAATTGTATATTTACCGACAATTTCGTCATTTCAAAGGTAAAATCATGTCTGTCAAAAAAGCTGTGCAAAAACGCAAGGGTTTTTTATCTGCGATAACCGAGTGTTATGTGTTTTCACAAACCGCGGCATCGGATGAAAGAGCGAGAAACGAGTTTCAAGTGAGGTATTCCGATTTGGATGAAACCTTCGATAAATGCATGCTGGCACATAATGACGTCATTATGTTGATAGACGACTCGGACGACGAGGAGTTTAAAACGCAGGATGCGATCCTTTCAGAAGCTCGTACATATTTTTATGCGTGTAAGGGGGTTTACTCTAAAATATTTCCGGTTGAGGCCCCAACCCTTTCGGGATCATATGTTCGACAAAACGAATCTGAAACTCCAAAACTCAAAGAGTTAGGTATTCCCATATTTCGAGGTGATAAAAAATTATGGCCAAGCTTTTTCGATCTGTTTAATAACATTATAGATCAAAATCAAAGTCTAAGTAACGTTCGAAAACTTCAATATTTATTTTCATATCTCGAGGATGAGCCTTTAAAATTGATATCAGGGATTAGCTTATCTGATCAAAATTATAAAATTGCTTACGACAAATTAGTCAATAGATATCAAAACAAGCGAGACCTCGCAAATGATGCTTTAAGCTCAATTATGAACTCCACCTTAAAAAACGAGTCAGCTAAAGAATTGCGTAATTTAATTGACAACTTTTCTGAATCCCTAGAAATTTTAAAATTACTTAGCTTTGACGTTGACAGTTGGGACTTTATTATTTTTTTCATTTTATTAGTAAAATTGGATATTCCAACGCGTTCAAATTTCGAAATGAGTCACGCCAATACTAATACCGAAATTCCCACATTTCAGTCACTTTTTCAATTTCTAGAAAAAAAATGTAAAGTTTTGGAATCACTTCCTCAATCAACAGCACCCAAAAAGGTGCCTATCTATCAAAAATCAAATTCTATGCAAAATCAGTCTGGGCAAAAGCCTACCTATCAAAATTCAAATTCTATGCGAAATCAGTTTGGGCAAAAGCCTACCTATAAATCATCCAATTCGCCTTTTATAGGACTGGCTGGCACCTCAACTAATTCAAGTACGGGAATAAAATGTTTCCGGTGTAATCAAGGTCACCTGCTTTCGAAATGTCAAACATTTCTTGATCTCTCACCTATCGATCGCCTATCTTTCGTCAAGCAGAAAAAATTATGTCTAGCGTGTTTTCATCCCTTGCATGGTGTAGATACGTGCAAATCCAAATATTCATGCAGGACTTGCAATAGTAAAAGGCACCACACTTTAACTCATATCTTAGAAACTAATCAAGAGTCTGGAAGCCAAGATACTAGTCCTGTCATTCACACACCACCTGTCAATAATCTTCATGTTTTCATTCATTTCATTTAATGACTGCCTCAGGACCTTCAGGTACCTTTCTTTTATACACCGCCATAATAGATGTTATGGTCGGTTGCGGAAATTTTCAACCTGTAAGGGCACTGCTTGATTCTGGATCACAGACAGGATTCATCAGTGAAAAGTGTGTTCAGCGTCTTAATCTTCCTAGGCGAAGTTACACCACTGAAATATTCGGATTTAATCAGATGTCTTCTTTTACTTCCAAAGGGCTCGTTCAATGTCACATTAAGCCACAAGGACAAGTCACTCCTTTACTTAATTTCGAAGCAATTAACGATAATCAGTGGAAACACTTGGAAAACCTTAAACTTGCCGACCCATCTTATTTCAAATCTAGACCTGTGGACCTGGTTATTGGTTGCGAGCTATTCGCACAGATATTCAAGGAGGGCAGGGTTCTTGGACAGGTAGGGCAGCCTTCAGTCCTTGAAACTATCTTTGGCTGGGTCGTCATGGGAAAGGTTGACAAAGTAGGTAGTCTTACGGAACGAACCAGTTGTTTTTTAACGAGTCATTCACCTCCTTTAGAGGTCATTCTCCCTAGGTTTTGGGAAATCGAAGATTTGCCTAAAAAACAAATCTTATCAAAGGAAGAAAAACAAGCAGAATCAATTTTTACTGCTAGTGTATTACGGCAACCGAGCGGTAGGTTCATGGTAGATCTTCCGTTTAAAGATAAAATAAACCCTGACCTAGGAAATACTTATCCGCAAGCTTATCGTAGATTTTTACTTCTAGAAAATAGATTAATCAAAAATCCTGATCTGTACACTGCCTATTCAAGTTTCATGCAAGACTATATCGATTCTAATCATATGAGTTTAGTTTTATCTAGTCAACCAAAGGTCGACGTATCGTGTTTTTTAGCACATCATTGCGTACTAAAGCCGGAAAGCTTAAGTACAAAATTAAGGGTAGTCTGGGATTGTTCGGCAGTCACCCCAAAAAATATTAGTCTCAATGACACATTGTTATCTGGACCGAAACTTCAAAAGGATATTGCTTCTTTACTCCTTACGTTTCGTCTTAATCCTATTGCCTACATTGCTGATATCAAACAGATGTTCCGTCAAGTCCTTATCAATCCTTATCACCGTCCTTATCAAAGGATATTGTGGAGGTTTTCTTTCTACTGTCACTTTTGGCATGACATGCTCACCTTTTCTAGCCATGCGTACCTTAAATGAGCTGGCAGAGAGAGAAAAGGAACGTTTTCCTATGGCTAGTACTGTTCTAAAAACGTCAATCTATATCGACGATATCTTGGGAACTAGCCCTTCGCTTTCTGAAGCTCTCTCCCTTCAAACAGAACTCAATGATTTGTTGAAATCGGGAGGATTTGAACTTAAAAAATGGGCAAGCAATTGTCCTGAGTTATTGGCAACATTGCCAGAGTCCGATCGTCAAATGCCTCTCTCTTTCGACAAGGAGGAACCCCACTTTATCAAAGTTTTAGGACTTCAATGGCATCCAAAAAACGACATTTTTTCTTATCAATGCCGAATGAAGGACAAACCCCCAACCAAACGTTCTATTTTATCTATCATAGGAACAATCTTCGATCCCTTAGGTTTTCTTTGTCCCTTGTTGCTACAAGCAAAATTTATTTTGCAACAGTTGTGGATATAGGCTGGGACGAAGAACCAGATTCTTCTATCATCGACTCTTGGAACAAACTTCGTTCTGAATTCCCGCTTCTTTCCAATTTTCAATTACCCCGACAAATCAAACTGTCAAAAACCAATACCTGTCAAATCATCGGCTTCTGTGACGCTTCAATTCGAGGCTACGCAGGCGTCGTATATATCTGCAAAATCTAGGGTCGCGCCTATAAAGTCACAAACTTTGGCTAGGCTAGAACTCCTAGGCGCATTTCTTTTAAGCGAATTAATTGACTTCCTTTTATCTAGCTATGAAGGAAAAATAACTTTTACAAATATCGTTACTTTCTGCGATTCGCAAGTCGTATTGCACTGGCTTTCATCCCCTCCTAATCGCTGGCAAACCTTTGTTGGAAATCGAGTCAGTAGAATCCAAGAAATCATTCCCTCAAACTCATGGCGCTACATTCCTTCTGCTTTAAATGCAGCCGATATTGCGTCACGAGGGGCCACCCCTTCACAGCTCATGTCACATGACATGTGGTGGAACGCACCGTCGTTTTTGTGGTCTCCCGAAAACGAATGGCCCGATTTTCATAAATCAAAAATGCCGATTGATTTCGGAGATATTAATCTGGAGGAAAAGCCAAAAGTCTGTTGCAATGCGATAATTGATGTCAACTTCTTAGATCAGCTTCTTATCAAATATTCATCTATATCAAAAATTCAACGTATCATTTGTTATGTCCTTCGAATAGTTAACCTTTTTCAAAACCATTCCTATCAAAAACCCACTAAGCCGCCGGACCAAAAAGTTATTTTTGAGAATATTGTTTTTCCTACCACCGGTGAGATGCAAAGTGCGTTATACCTTCTTATCAAACGCGTTCAAGGTTCTTGTTTTTCTGAGCTTTTTTCCGCGTTATCTAAGGATAAACCAATACCGAAACCTTTGCGAAAACTTTCACCTTTTCTTGATGAAAATAATATCATTAGAGTCGGTGGCAGATTACAAAAATCTGACCTTTTGTCTTATTCTGCAAAACACCCCGTCTTTCTTTCGAGTAACCATCGTTTAACTACTCTTCTTATCGAGTCCGCTCATCGACAATACCTTCATCCTGGGTTTAAAACATTACATAATCTGCTTTTACAGCAATTTTGGATATTAACTGCCAGACGGGCAATTCAAAGAACCATATCCAAGTGTTTGCAATGTTTTAGAATCAACCCTAAGCCCTATAGACCGCCCATAATGAGTTCACTTCCCGCTCATCGAATCAATCAACTTAAACCTTTTTCGAGTGTAGCTATCGACTTTTGTGGACCTTTCTTTGTGATTCCTCATCGTTACCGTAGTTGTAAAGCTTTCAAATCGTATGTCTGTGTGTTTGTCTGTACGGCCACACATTGCGTGCATTTGGAATTAACCATGGAACTGTCCACCGAAGGGTTCGTAGGTGCATTCCATCGATTCATTTCCAGACGTGGAAGCGTGACGCAATGCTGGTCAGATCAAGGCAGTAATTTTATAGGGTTTCGTAACCAATTACTTGATTACGCAAGAAGTGCTGCCACCAGACTTTCTATTCGTTGGCATCTGGGACCTCCTCTCAGTCCACATTTCAATGGCCTGGCAGAAGCTGGCGTCAAAAGTTTTAAAACTCACTTTGTTAGAGTTGTCGGCGACCAGAAGTTGTCTATCATGGAGATGTCCACCCTTACCTGTCGCATAGAAGCCGTACTTAATAGTCGCCCTTTATCTCCTGCCTCTTCAGACCCACACGATCTTCAACCTCTTACCCCTGGGCATTTTTTGACACTTGAACCCCTTAATTCAGAAATTCCGGAGTCAGATTTGTCCGAGGTTCCCCTAAATCGGCTCTCGAGATGGCAACTAATCCAAAAACTACATAATGATTTTTGGAAACGGTATTCTATAGAGTATTTGCATACGCTACACCAGCGACACAAGTGGGCTGATTCGTCCCCAAATATCAAATTAAATGATTTGGTTATCATAACAAGTGATCACATTCAATCACCTTTGAAATGGCCGGTCGGTCGGGTCATCGAACTGCATCCCGGCGGGGACGGTCAGGTGCGTGTTGCGACGGTACAAACGGTTACCGGTGTTTATAAGCAGCCAGTTGTAAAACTGTGCCTCTTGCCAAATTAAAAGTAATTTTAATTTTTCTACCCTTTACCGGGTATTACAATAAGTTTTTCGTTATTTTTTTTTGAATTTTTGTTTGTTTGTTTTGCCTTTTTCGGGATTTCGTTATCTCAAAATAAACTTACGATACTTATCTGTTTTCATTCATTTATATTTATCGGTCGATTCTTTTTCTTATATCTATATCTGTCCGGTTGAAATTCTAAAATTATTATTTGTTTTGAAATGAAAAAGAACTAATTATCAATCAAAATGGCGAATCCAAAATGGCGAAGTTTCCTATTTATGAACCGGTAAGTATGAAATTTAGTGCTAATATTCGCTAAATGTGATTTTTGACCTAAACTTAAAAAAAAACTTATTTACCAGTAGGTTTCAAATTTGGAACCTTGGCGTGTCTAAAGTCGTTGAGTATTATTATCAAATCATACTTAAAAATTACATGACGAATCCAAAAGGGCAAAGTTTTCTATTTGTGAACCGATTCAAAACTGGAACTTTGGGGTGTATAAAGCCGATAGATTTCTCACTCAAACCTAGAAAAAATATTATGGCGGATCCGAAATGGAGAACTTTTACATTTATGAACCGATATGTATTAAATCTGGAACTCTGCGGTGTTTAACGTTGCTTATTATTATTTTTTATTTAAACAAAAAAAAACTTGCACTGCGGACCCAAAATCTGTATCCTATAGACTATCCTATATTTATAAACCGGTTTGTGTCGAACCTAGTACTTAGATTATTTAAGGTTAAAGCTCACCGTGTAATGTGGAAAAAAGCTGCGTTGAAAAGGATGAGGAGTTTACATAACTAACTAACATAAGCTAAAAATCAAACTAAAAATTAAAAATATTAAAAAAAGTTAAACGGTAGTATTTTTT
This sequence comes from Aspidapion aeneum, assembly GCA_963576565.1. NCBI lineage: Eukaryota > Metazoa > Arthropoda > Insecta > Coleoptera > Brentidae > Aspidapion > Aspidapion aeneum. The sequence goes on along the minus strand of OY755042.1, from coordinate 67,364,462 downwards.
GGCTCTACCAAAAACTAGAAAATAATACCAACGTAACCCTGACTTTGTAGCGGATAAGAACCTGCAAGTTTAATGACTGCATAATCAAATAAGAATGATTTTTCTAGAAAAAATTGTTTTTAAGTGCAACAAAATAAATATTTTTAAAGCGTCCACTTTTTTATACTAGTTTGTTAAAAGTCAGGTTTGGTAAACTGCTGATGATTTAAAATAGAACCGTTTCCTTAAAAGCTTTTTTACCTAATTCGTCTTTCATAAACAATCCACCTGTAAAAGTTAATTTTATCTGTAATTTTTGGTTTTTGAGATATTGCAGTTGGTTTTTATTATGGAGTGACCATATTTTTATTTGATTTTTGAAATTAGTATATAGTTAGTATTTTTATACATTATTTATATTTTTTATTAATATATATTTTTCAATATTTATTTGTTTAATTTAGCCTAAAGTGCTTTAAAAATAATAGACAAAAACTTTTGTAGCAGCAGATTTTTGAAAAATATGTATACATACTTTTTATAAAAATAAAAATTTTAAAAACATGGTTGATGAGGGAAGCAAAGTTTTTGTCCAACATTTATAAGAAATCTATTTTTTTATAGAATTTCAGAAATGCCTAGCAAAAACCATTGTCTGACCTGTCTACACATCAAAATTGGAATCAAAATGTACAGGTAGAAAGTCTAATTAGGGGAAAGGGGGGCAAAATGGGATACTTAATTTTATAGGCCCTTTTCTCCTATTAAATGGTCACCAGTGCGTTCGTCATTTGAAATGAAGTTGGCTAGATACGTTATCTTTATGTTCTAGTTTTCAGTTTAAACGATTTAGAACTCCATCATACTTTTATTTTTATTTTTGTAAAAAGTTGCCTTTGGTAAAATGGGGTGCCTATGTGGCGAAACGGGCGGAGCGGTTGTGTAATTTAGAATCAATATTTTTGTGAGACCAGTCTTATTTATTAAAATACTAAACAAGTTAAAAATACTTATTTAAAAAAGTTGTAATATATTGTAAATACATTTATAATAATTAAATTTAGTAATTACAAAATTTATAAAGAATTACAGCGACCAAGTCATCGCTGTCGACTCTCCTACACGAATTTTGCGTCAATTTTTTGCAAAGACAACATAAAATACGAGTTTTAGTGATGCTATCAAAAAACAAATTTTTTTGGGGGTATAGGCTACTAGGTATAACAAGGTACCCCATTTTCCCCCATGAAAAAACCCCGTATTGACCCAAACCACCAGTTAAATTCAAACAAAAATCATACATTGTAAAGGACTAATCTTACGGGCGATGCGTTTAATTATGAATAATACATAAACCCACTAATCGTTCAATGTAAACAAAATTTTAAAAAGTCCGTAAAAAATGTACTTACTGTCACAAAATGCGCAAGCTATTTCTACAATAAACAGCGCACATCACATGTTGAGCAAAAACCAGCTTAAGCTCAGCCAACCGGCACCAATCATATTGCAGGGAGTTGAACCAGTTATAGGGATAAAACATCTGATATTAAAAGGTTTTATTTTTGCGCAATTTACTTAAAACTGCGATATCCCGTTTTACCCGCGTACCCCATTTTGCCCCCCTTTACCCTACCTTTTTTTACTAGATTTATTTTATGCGAATTTTATACAACATAAAATATTGTCGTAAAATGGCTTAAAATCTGGATCAAACCGCCATAAAAATATGGTACTTTAACGCGTTCCTTTGAAAGAAAAAATGACATTTCTAAAAAATAACTGATAGTTACGTCAATTAAATCATAGTTTTTTCAAGGCCTGCTGGACTATTTACTCTTTTTTGTAAAGGTATTAAGAAGTTTCAGTATGTTTTTAATTTAACCCTTTTTGGCCAAAAATTAGATCTGGGAGCCCACTGTGTGCATCAGAAAATTCAGTGACGTTGATTGTCAAAATGGCATGACTGTTTTAGATTGGATGCGCCCGTCCCACTACTTTGAGTTAAAAAGAGAGAGTAAGTAACTGGATGACAATGTGTGAGTTTAGTAAATAAAACGAGTAGACCAATGTTTAGTTATTAAACTCATGTGTGTTTAATATTATTAAGCGCCCTTACTAATACATTATTTTAAAAAGAGATGGTAAATAATCGGATCATAATGTGTAAGTTCAGTCAATGACACGATTAGATTAGTTGTTGGTACGTTCCGGAATCATATTTTGTGTCGGGGTGCCGTGCTACGTCACAGTCAGCGCCTTATTAGGGACCTAGCTCCAAAATCATTTCAATAAAATTTAAAAATTCCTACCTCCGCCACTGACGTTTGTAACAAAATAGTGAAATATAGCAGCGATAGAGGGGTGATGCCTTTATAATATGTGCATGTATTTAGGCAAAATCTGTCGAAATGACGTAATTAGGGACCTAGCTCCAAATTCACTTTAATAAAATTTAAAAATTCCTACCTCCGCCACTGACGTTTGTAACAAAATGATAATATATAGCGCCAATAGAAGGATGGTTTCTTTACAAGTGGTTCAAGTTACAAGTCAAAATTCCAAAAAATAAACGAGTTCTTAATATTTTTATTGTTCCAGTATAGGTTATCTGGTCCACTGTAATTTTGTGTATGGAGCTGGCTCCATGGAGCTAATTTCACAAAGGTCTATTTACACACCAGTCAAGTCAATTTAATTTTTTTCAGCAAAGAAACCAAATGCAACAAGTGCCGAACTGGAACACCATGTATCCTTCTCCGGGGCAAAGATACATATTGCAAACATTGCTTTCTGGCAGGAACAAATCACAAGTTCAAAGCATTGTTGGGCAAAAGCAGATTGATTCGACCCAAGGATAAAGTTTTGATCTCCTATGAGGTGGGACACCCTTCAACAGCTTTGTTGCATTTATTGCGAGCTGGGTTAGATTTGGACACTCCTAAAAAACTTAGGTTTGATCTGTTGATTGTTTTTTTAGAAGGTATGACAATAAGGTGTGTGCAGATTTGTAATTATGTATGATTTTTTTTTTGTTAAGGGCCTAGTCAGTGCAAGCACTGAAAACAAGTGGTCTCTTTGAAATGCATGTGCCCCAGGAACCGTTTTCTAAACATTACATCAGGTGGCACAGCAGTCTTTCTGTGTAGTCACTACATCTCTGGCGATTAGGAGTTCGTGCATATCATCTAATTTCTGTTTGTTACTTTATTTTGTCGTGCTCCTTTACTCTCATTAACTGTTAGCCCGCGGATAGAAAACGCTAAATGCAGTGGACTGTAAATATTTTAATTAATGATATCGCGAGCAAACATAAATGTATTGATATGAAATTACGAAATAATCAGACGTCCATAGGTAAAATTGTTGGAACCACACAACGGTAATCAGATAAGTGCACTCACCTCCTTGGCAGCCAAATTCTCCTCGTTCCAAGGGGCCCCCGAATGGATCTAATGATGTCACCACGTAGCTGAAGGGTTGAAGTTTCTAGTTCTATGCTTCAGTACACAAAAATCGAGCACTTTCAGGTGTAGATATTTGAAATTGTTGGAGAACGAAATTAACACGCCTTTTTCTCTGGGCGATTGACAAGGATCTCACTGGTTGTTGGTGCGCATGTCCAAATACGCGGAATGCGCTGTGTCCTTCATACAGTTGTGTGTTTTTAAAAATATATATAAACAACCGCGAAATTTAGCGGGAGCTAACATAACTGCCCTCCAAAACACACAAATTTAGAATCTCAACCGGACAGATATAGATATAAGAAAAAGAATCGACCGATAAATATAAATGAATGAAAACAGATAAGTATCGTAAGTTTATTTAGATATAACGAAATCCCGAAAAAAGGTAAAACAAACAAACAAAAAATTTCAAAAAAAATTAAAAATAAAAAAAACCTATTGTAATACCCGGTAAAAGGTAGAAAATTAAAATTACTTTTAATTTGGCAAGAGGCACAGTTTTACAACTGGCCGCTTATAAACACCGGTAACCGTTTTTACCGTCGCAACACGCACCTGACCGTCCCCGCCGGGATGCAGTTCGATGACCCGACCGACCGGCCATTTCAAAGGCGATTGAATGTGATCACTTGTTATGATAACCAAATCATTTAATTTGATATTTGGGGACAAATCAGTCCACTTGTGTCGCTGTTGTAGCGTATGCAAATACTCTATAGAATACCGTTTCCAAAAATCATTATGTAGTTTTTGGATTAGTTGCCATCTCGAGAGCCGATTTAGGGGAACCTCGGACAAATCTGACTCCGGAATTTCTGAATTAAGGGGTTCAAGTGTCAAAAAATGCCCAGGGGTAAGAGGTTGAAGATCGTGTGGGTCTGAAGAGGCAGGAGATAAAGGGCGACTATTAAGTACGGCTTCTATGCGACAGGTAAGGGTGGACATCTCCATGATAGACAACTTCTGGTCGCCGACAACTCGTACAAAGTGAGTTTTAAAACTTTTAACGCCAGCTTCTGCCAGGCCATTGAAATGTGGACTGAGAGGAGGTCCCAGATGCCAACGAATAGAAAGTCTGGTGGCAGCACTTCTTGCGTAATCCAGTAATTGGTTACGAAACCCTATAAAATTACTGCCTTGATCTGACCAGCATTGCGTCACGCTTCCGCGTCTGGAAATGAATCGATGGAATGCACCTACGAACCCTTCGGTGAAGAGTTCCATGGTTAATTCCAAATGCACGCAATGTGTGGCCGTACAGACAAACACACAGACATACGATTTGAAAGCTTTACAACCACGGTAACGATGAGGAATCACAAAGAAAGGTCCACAAAAGTCGATAGCTACACTCGAAAAAGGTTTTAGTTGATTGATTCGATGAGCGGGAAGTGAACTCATTATGGGCGGTCTATAGGGTTTAGGGTTGATTCTAAAACATTGCAAGCACTTGGATATGGTTCTTTGAATTGCCCGTCTGGCAGATAATATCCAAAATTGCTGTAAAAGCAGATTATGTAATGTTTTAAACCCAGGATGAAGATATTGTCGATGAGCGGACTCGATAAGAAGAGTAGTTAAACGATGGTCACTCGAAAGTAAGACGGGGTGTTTTGCAGAATAAGACAAAAGGTCAGATTTTTGTAATCTGCCACCGACTCTAATGATATTATTCTCATCAAGAAAAGGTGAAAGTTTTCGCAAAGGTTTCGGTATTGGTTTATCCTTAGATAACGCGGAAAAAACTCAGAAAAACAAGAACCTTGCACGCGTTTGATAAGAAGGTGTAACGCACTTTGCATCTCACCGGTGGTAGGAAAAACAATATTCTCAAAAATAACTTTTTGGTCCGGCGGCTTAGTGGGTTTTTGATAGGAATGCTTTTGAAAAAGGTTAACTATTCGAAGGGCATAACAAATGATACGTTGAATTTTTGATATAGAGGAATATTTGATAAGAAGCTGATCTAAGAAGTTGAAAGTAACGATATTTGTAAAAGTTATTTTTCCTTCATAGCTAGATAAAACGAAGTCAATTAATTCGCTTAAAAGAAATGCGCCTAGGAGTTCTAGCCTAGCCAAAGTTTGTGACTTTATAGGCGCGACCCTAGATTTTGCAGATATGAGAGAAACAGATATATTGTTTTCCTCTTCTACACGAAAATATACGACGCCTGCGTAGCCTCGAATTGAAGCGTCACAGAAGCCGATGATTTGACAGGTATTGGTTTTTGACAGTTTGATTTGTCGGGGTAATTGAAAATTGGAAAGAAGCGGGAATTCAGAACGAAGTTTGTTCCAAGAGTCGATGATAGAAGAATCTGGTTCTTCGTCCCAGCCTATTTTCGATATCCACAACTGTTGCAAAATAAATTTTGCTTGTAGCAACAAGGGACAAAGAAAACCTAAGGGATCGAAGATTGTCCCTATGATAGATAAAATAGAACGTTTGGTTGGGGGTTTGTCCTTCATTCGGCATTGATAAGAAAAAATGTCGTTTTTTGGATGCCATTGAAGTCCTAAAACTTTGATAAAGTGGGGTTCCTCCTTGTCGAAAGAGAGAGGCATTTGACGATCGGACTCTGGCAATGTTGCCAATAACTCAGGACAATTGCTTGCCCATTTTTTAAGTTCAAATCCTCCCGACTTCAACAAATCATTGAGTTCTGTTTGAAGGGAGAGAGCTTCAGAAAGCGAAGGGCTAGTTCCCAAGATATCGTCGATATAGATTGACGTTTTTAGAACAGTACTAGCCATAGGAAAACGTTCATTTTCTCTGTCTGCCAGCTCATTTAAGGTACGCATGGCTAGAAAAGGTGAGCATGTCATGCCAAAAGTGACAGTAGAAAGTTCCCACACTGAAAGTGGGTCCTGTGGAGAAAACCTCCACAATATCCTTTGATAAGGACGGTGATAAGGATTGATAAGGACTTGACGGAACATCTGTTTGATGTCAGCAATGTAGGCAATAGGATTAAGACGAAACGTAAGGAGTAAAGAAGCAATATCCTTTTGAAGTTTCGGTCCAGATAACAATGTGTCATTGAGACTAATATTTTTTGGGGTGACTGCCGAACAATCCCAGACTACCCTTAATTTTGTACTCAAGCTTTCCGGCTTTAATACGCAATGATGTGCTAAAAAACACGATACGTCGACCTTTGGTTGACTAGATAAAACTAAACTCATATGATTAGAATCGATATAGTCTTGCATGAAACTTGAATAGGCAGTGTACAGATCAGGATTTTTGATTAATCTATTTTCTAGAAGTAAAAATCTACGATAAGCTTGCGGATAAGTATTTCCTAGGTCAGGGTTTATTTTATCTTTAAACGGAAGATCTACCATGAATCTACCGCTCGGTTGCCGTACTACACTAGCAGTAAAAATTGATTCTGCCTGTTTTTCTTCCTTTGATAAGATTTGTTTTTTAGGCAAATGTTCGATTTCCCAAAACCTAGGGAGAATGACCTCTAAAGGAGGTGAATGACTCGTTAAAAAACAACTGGTTCGTTCCGTAAGACTACCTACTTCGTCAACCTTTCCCATGACGACCCAGCCAAAGATAGTTTCAAGGGCTGAAGGCTGCCCTACCTGTCCAAGAACCCTGCCCTCCTTGAAAATCTGTGCGAATAGCTCGCAACCAATAACCAGGTCCACAGGTCTAGATTTGAAATAAGATGGGTCGGCAAGTTTAAGGTTTTGCAAGTGTTTCCACTGATTATCGTTCAAAGAGAATGTAGGCATATTGGAACATAGTTGTGAATATTTCAGTGGTGTAACTTCGCCTAGGAAGATTAAGACGCTGAATACACTTTTCACTGATGAATCCTGTCTGTGATCCAGAATCGAGCAGTGCCCTTACAGGTTGAAAATTTCCGCAACCGTCCATAACATCTATTATGGCGGTGCATAAAAGAAAGGTACCTGAAGGTCCTGAGGCATTTAATGACACATGAAGATTATTGACAGGTGGTGTGTGAATGACAGGACTAGTATCTTGGCTTCCAGACTCTTGATTAGTTTCTAAGATATGAGTTAAAGTGTGGTGCCTTTTACTATTGCAAGTCCTGCATGAATATTTTGATTTGCACGTATCTACATTATGCAAGGGATGAAAACACGCTAGACATAATTTTTTCTGTTTGACGAAAGATAGGCGATCGATAGGTGAGAGATCAAGAAATGTTTGACATTTCGAAAGCACGTGACCTTGATTACACCGGAAACATTTTATTCCCGTACTCGAATTAGTTGAGGTGCCAGCCAGTCCTATAAAAGGCGAATTGGATGATTTATAGGTAGGCTTTTGCCCAAACTGATTTCGCATAGAATTTGAATTTTGATAGGTAGGCTTTTGCCCAGACTGACTTTGCATAGAATTTGATTTTTGATATATAGGCACCTTTTTGGGTGCTGTTGATTGAGGAAGTGATTCTAAAACTTTACATCTTTTTTCTAGAAATTGAAAAAGTGACTGAAAAGTGGGAATTTCGTTATTAGTATTGGCGTGACTCATTTCGAAATTTGAACGCGTTGGAATATCCAATTTTTCTAATAAAATGAAAAAAAATAATAAAGTCCCAACTGTCAACGTCAAAGCTAAGTGATTTTAAAATTTCTAGGGATTCAGAAAAGGTGTCAATTAAATTACGCAATTCTTTAGCTGACTCGTTTTTTAAGGTGGAGTTCATAATTGAGCTTAAAGCATCATTTGCGAGGTCTCGCTTGTTTTGATATCTATTGACTAATTTGTCATAAGCAATTTTATAATTTTGATCAGATAAGCTAATCCCTGATATCAATTTTAAAGGCTCATCCTCGAGATATGAAAATAAATATTGAAGTTTTCGAACGTTACTTAGACTTTGATCTATAATGTTATTAAAAAGATCGAAAAAGCTTGGCCATAATTTTTTATCACCTCGGAATATGGGAATACCTAACTCTTTGAGTTTTGGAGTTTCAGATTCGTTTTGTCGAACATATGATCCCGAAAAAGATGGGGCCTCAACCGGAAATATTTTAGAGTAAACCCCCTTACACGCATAAAAATATTTACGAGCTTCTGAAAGGATCGCATCCTGCGTTTTAAATTCCTCATCGTCCGAGTCGTCTAGCAACATAATGACGTCATTATGTGCCAGCATGCATTTATCGAAGGTTTCATCCAAATCGGCATACCTCACTTGAAACTCGTTTCTCGCTCTTTCATCTTTTTCCGCAGTCTGCGACAACACATAACACTCGGTGATCGCAGATAAAAAACCCTTGCGTTTTTGTACGGCTTTTTTGACAGACATGATTTTACCTTTGAAATGACGAAATTGTCGGTAAATATACAATTAACGCTAAATTAATGCTTCTGAAATAGAAAAATGACGAATTGTCGAAAATATGCACTAATTTATCGCAATTGATGAAAATTGTTTTAAATATCGAAATGATATGATACACCACTAAACTTTTGTTTTGTTTGTTTTGTTTTGTTTTGATCCCTTCGCTTTGTTTACTGAATCATGCACTGAGCATGCGAAAGACACGTGCAGTCGTCGGTGCAAATACGCTGCGATTCAAGGTCGCCTTATTTGGCTGCAAATAATTATTAATACCGTCGTATGGATTTATTATTTAAAATAATTCGGTCGAAGGAACACTTTATGTTAGCCCGCGGATAGAAAACGCTAAATGCAGTGGACTGTAAATATTTTAATTAATGATATCGCGAGCAAACATAAATGTATTGATATGAAATTACGAAATAATCAGACGTCCATAGGTAAAATTGTTGGAACCACACAACGGTAATCAGATAAGTGCACTCACCTCCTTGGCAGCCAAATTCTCCTCGTTCCAAGGGGCCCCCGAATGGATCTAATGATGTCACCACGTAGCTGAAGGGTTGAAGTTTCTAGTTCTATGCTTCAGTACACAAAAATCGAGCACTTTCAGGTGTAGATATTTGAAATTGTTGGAGAACGAAATTAACACGCCTTTTTCTCTGGGCGATTGACAAGGATCTCACTGGTTGTTGGTGCGCATGTCCAAATACGCGGAATGCGCTTTGTCCTTCATACAGTTGTGTGTTTTTAAAAATATATATAAACAACCGCGAAATTTAGCGGGAGCTAACATTAACGACTAAAGCGTCTTTTGAAGACTTCTAGCAATACTTCAATACTATCAAGCCATTTGGTATCACACAATTTCTATTTTACTCTAGTATTATTGTTTGTTCTGAGTGTTCATCTTTACTTTTACATGGAAAGGCATTTACCTAATATTAAATATGCCCATCGCTTTTATCATTATGATATCAGAACACTCAAAAAATTATTTTATGCTTTTTAGTCCATTTTATAACAGCTTGTTTTCAAAAAGTTTTTTTTTTCTAAATTTATTTTAAATTTTTAGATTTGTCTAAGTCTATGCATTTCTAATTTTGGTCAAGATCGAACAAACTGAAGTCTTACCTCTTCTACGCCCCCCCCCCCCACTTTTTAGTAGGAGAGCATGTGAATTTTGAAATCATTCAGATACCTACGTGGAAGTCAGTTGAAAGTAATCAGAAAAACTCGTTATTAAATCGTCCATTTTGAATCCACCATATTGAATTTGTGTAATCTGATCAAAAATTCGTAATCCTCATCCTCAAAAACCCCAAGATACCAATTTTGGTGAAAATCCGACAAACTAAAATTTTACCCCCTCTCCGCCCTCCACGGTAGGGGGGAGGTAGGCAGTCAGTGATACCACATTATTGGATTGTCATCGGAACTATAACGGTATGTGAAATTTGAAGTTAATCGGATACGTGGAAGTCAGTGGAAAGTAATCAGAAAAACTTGACATTAAATCGTCCATTTTGAATCCGCCATATTAAATTTTTGTAATCTGATCCAAAATTCGTAATCCTCATCCTCAAAAACCCCTAGATACCAATTTTGGTGGAAATCCAACAAACTAAAATTTTACCCCCTCTCCGCCCTCCAGGTTAGGGTGAGGTAGGCAGTCAGTGATACCACATTATTGGATTGTCATCGGAACTATAACGGTATGCAAAACTAGAAGTAAATCGGATACGTGGAAGTCAGTTGAAAGTAATCAGACAAACTTTACATTAAATCCTCCATTTTGAATCCGCCATATTGAATTTTTGTAATCTGATCAAAAATTCGTAATTCTCATCCTCAAAAACCCCCAGATACCAATTTTGGTTGAAATCGGACAAACTAAAGTTTTACCCCCTCTCCACCCCCCACGTTAGGGGGGAGGTAGGTACCCGATGAAACCATATTATTGTATTGTCACCGGAACTAAGACGCTATGCGAAATTTGAAGTCAATCGGATGTTTGGAAGTTCTTCAAAAATGAGTTGCAAGATTTGATTAGATACATACATACATACAGGTGAAGTTAAATAAAAGCTTGTAAAAAAAACAAGTTTTTATCGAAAAAAAAAATCGGTAGAAAACTATGGTAATTCGGTATATCGTAACGTAAAAGGCTAAATTGGTAGATCTACCGAAAAATCGGTAGAGGTGGCAACGCTGCTTAACACTTTGGCTCAATTATATACCACTAAAAGCCTAAATTACCAACACCCTTCTGGTAGTAGAGAGTGCAGAAGCAATTCTAATTCCTTTATGGCATCTTGACAGATCCACAGCTTTTGAATTAGAGCTACATTGATCTCACTCTTTAAGAAACAGTGTCAGGTGTGTGGAAGCCACAACAGACCCAAGGGTCAAACCATATAAAATTTACTAGGCAACTGTTTACAACATATCTTATTTTGATGACTTTTAGTAGAGCTCTTTTACTTATAGAAAAACCTCAGGAAAAACTTAAAAATATATATTTTTGAATTAATTTTGAAATATCAAAATTGTCAATAATCTTGTACCTACTAGCATATACAAATATATATATATATATATATATATATATATATATATATATATATTTCAATCCACTCATACTAAGGGAATTTTTGTTCCTTCGAAAATATTGTCAAATTCCCTCAATGACCTAGAAATAAAAGTCAAGAGTTTCATTGCTTTGTTTGCAATGAGATCAATGTGTTCAATACATGTAATACAATTGTAAGCTATAATCAAAGTGAACTCCCAAGTCTCTCATTAGAATCGGTTTTTCGAGTTCTACACCGTTCAAGTTATAATCATATTTTAATGGTGTTAGGTTTCTGTGGAATGTTAAACTTTTACATTTTTCAACACTCAAAGTTAAGTTGTTAACATTACACCATTCTAGAAACTTATTCACCAGTATTTACTAAGACCTTAAAAGTTAGCATTTTAGACCGGGTTTAAGTACAAAGTCTATAGACTTGATACCGACCGGTTTAAGTGTATTTTTTTAATACTCACAGGTCAAATAGCTGCAAAGCTTTGGTTCACGCTAAGGTGCAACATGATAATAAGCATTTCTCAGTGAGTTTCATCTCATATAAATTTAAATTAACTTTAGAAATAAAGAAAAACCACATAAAAATTTTGTAACAAAATATCATTTTTTTGTCGTAGGATTCCCGTTAAAAATACTCTCAAATTGTAGTGCCACCCCTGGGGGGTGGTTTGAATTTCGAAAAACAGTAGAAATAATCCATCACTGATAAAAAAAACTTATATACAAACATTTTCAAAGCTAAATAATACATAAATAACTAAAATCTGTAATTGCATTACCCTATTAAATACGTATCAATATTTAAATACTGTAAAAAGCACAAGATATATTAGAATCCGTTTTCAATTACACATCCACCAAAATAATCGAACATCGGTTTAATTATCGCTAACTTGTGTAAAACCAACGAAGGAAAATACCCCTACCGGCATTGAATTATACTGATGCTTTGATGCTTTCGTTGGGAACTTGTTAAAACGGTTTGGTTTTCACTCTCTCTAACGTCGATCACAAGGATACGGATGATCCCAGTCTGGAAAACGTCCTGACAAGCAGGAACAGTGATCCATGCCAATCCACAACCGGTTTCGACCTCTTGGGCCATCCTCAGGTGAACTGGATTACTGTTCCTGATTGTCAGGACATTTTCCAGACGGGGATCATTCGTATCCTTGTGATCGACGTTGGAGAGAGTGAAAACCAAACCGTTGATCGCTAACTTGTCTAAAAAATTAACATGTAAAATATAGCGGACATCAGCTGACACTGACTAACACCGTTTTTATTCGACATTTCCTAGTGACGTTCGGAGGTTTAAATATGGCTACCATTTTTAAACCAAAATATTATATTATTTTTATTTATTTCTAACCATTGTGAGGAAATAATGTCTTTGTTACAACGAAAAAAGATGACCCAGATCGCAAGGTATTTATGAACAATTTATATTAATATTAAAAACTATTGCATTCACGGCAAAAATAAGTTAAACCTTCAACCAAAATCTAGACTTGTAGACCTAGGATTGTAGCACTTAGCACTGTAAACCCTTTAGTAAATACTAGTGATTGAGTTCACCCTGTAAGACATGACAATCTTCTATGTTATAAATTATTTTGAAAATTTTCAGGTCATTGGGCAGAAGTGCAAACATACATGAATTTAATAGTGTTGGTAACGGTAACGGTAACTGCCCATTCATAATGCAAACATGAGGGCCTTGGGGTGTTTAAGCAAAAAAGACCTGATTGGTTGCTTTCAAAGACATATGCATATTATTTCCATATAGTACGTATTATTGCAATACCTACGGTACCTTACGATGCAGAATGCAAAAATATTTGAAATAGCAATATCAATATATAAGTAAGTCTTTCCTTTTTGCGGTCCGTAAGATAAAATGTCCTGATTGGTTATACTTTTACGCATGAATAATATTTTATTCTTGTATTCGTTACGTCAAATCATCGGCGTACAGTTGACAAAAACTCTATCTATGTAAATTTGGTATCTGTGCATTTTTTGTACCTTTATTTCTGAATGTTTGCATCAAACGCCAACCATTGTGTAAATAGGTAACAGGGAGTATTGGAATATTTTACTTATATGGTGGAACCCCCTACGGTATCCCATACTCTGAGGATACAAAGTTTTCAATTTTAATAGCTTGTTTTCTGCCAGCAAGACTACTCTGAAGCCGTGACATTAATGTTAACCACATAAAAAATGGTTTAAAATAAAACACTTTTTTGTGTGTACATAACTCTGGTATAACTTGTCTTATTTCAATAGACAACATAGGGGGGCAGCTCCTCCTGGGACCGCCAATGTATTAGCCTGGGGTTTTTGTTTTCAAAAAAATCCTACGAGCGTGCGCAAAATCGCATTTTTCACACAATTTTTAGTGTGCAAAATCCGTTGCCCGTCAAGTTTTGAAAAACCTGTATAGCTTTGAAGGTTCTTTTCATCAAATTGCATTCAAAAACATTTTTTTTTTAATGCAGTTCGATGTGGTGTAGTTTAGATTTCTTATAATTTAATTTTTCTGTCTGCTCGTAGAAAAAAATTTGTTCCTAACAATTGCAGAAACCTATTTTTCCGCACTTAAATGCTGCGAATTTCTGCACTTATTTTCTACCTCTGACCATCTTGATTAATGACCACATATCAAAAGACAAAAGTTCAAAACGACGACCTCTAGGCCAAAGGAGCAGGCACACCTTAAAAGGGATTTTAAAAAATCCGCGAGTTGAAATTTTAGTATGTTATAGATCTCGATCTCCTGATCAAAAGTTCTAATGGGCCCAAAACAATCCTATGACTGGTTTCCGACATACAGTGGCGGGTATGGGGCTCCCCTAAAATATGAATAAATTGAAATTATTTTGTTAAACTTAATCTTTAATACAAAAAAGTGATAAAAATAATTGACTCTTATATTTGATAACCATGCTAGATGTCACGTGACAATTTTGATGTACAGGGGGTACTCAAAAAGTACAACATTTCTATTTATTTCATACTTTTATTTAAATAAATGCCCATTAGCACACTCCAAGTGTACACACTATTTTAACGTTTACATTATGCGGTTTCTGCATTTTCATGGAAACAAAGATAACTTTGTTTTCATAAAATACCTAGCTCATTTTGATTTTGCAAATTACTCAATAAACACTCCACGCAGGCTGATCAACTCCTTTTAATTTAATAGATACCCTTTGACTTATCTTGGCGTCCATTTTTCTAGTGAATGTCCGGTTTACCTTCCTAGCCCGTACCACCAAATGTTTTATTTGGGTGTATGTTGTCGACCTATCTTAGCAAAACCGCCATGATGTCTGTCCGTGTGTGTATGTCTACCGGCCCGCGATAGCTCCTAACCGCTGAACCGACTTTCATGATATTTTTATGTAAAATCGTGTAGAACACTTTAAAGAACTGGTCAAAATCGATTAATGCTAATGAGAATTTTTTTAGTTTCAAAATTGAAAATATGCTACCTTTTTAACGGAGCATCGCATCAATATGCGGCTTCAAAATATAGTAGAACGTTTTTCTCAATAATTTATTCTATTACTAAAAACTTCGCAGGATCTTCCGTTTCTGAGATATTTACAAAATCTTTTCAAATTTTTTAAAACTTTCAAAGCTGATGTAGTGTGGAGTGCGCTAAAGAAACCATTTATTTAAGTAAAAGTATGAATTAAAAAAATATTGTAATGTATTGATAAATCAGCTGTTCAATACCCACATATCTACGCGCACAAGTGCATTGCGCGGGATCGCTCTCTTATCTCGGCTTTACGTGCTTCGTGACACGCGTCTGATAAACTTTGATTAATTAGCTAGCTAAAGTGACTTTATAGTGAAATAAACTGTACCATTGTCCGTCCGACACTTCTCTCGCCCTTTGTAAGTATTATTTTACATTGGCGACGAGGCGGTTACGTAATAAATTCGAAAAGTTACGATCGATCCACGTGAGTGCGTTGACAAGGACACCAAAGAGTAAGGTTAAATTCTTTTGTTTATTTATGCTAAGGCGCGAAAAACTTGTTTCTGGCAGATTGTAAACAAGGGCTGCAAGACGGAGCAGGAATTAGACTGCCAAAAGGGCATTAATTGGCTCCATTCCTGAATTCGACTCCAGCAACGAGTGTTGGACTGTTTATTCAGAACGTTTAGATTTATTTTTCACGGCAAATAGTATTGAAGACGACAAAAAGAAAGTTGGCACGTTAATAGCTTTGGTAGGAGCAAATACGTACAAACTACTCCGCGATTTATGTCACCCCAAATTACCAAAAGAAAAGAGCTTCGACGAGCTGGCTCAACTGATGGTGAAGCCGTTTGCTCCGGTGTTATCTACATGGAGGGAACGGGCGAAATTTTGGTCTGCTACTCAAAATGAGGTCGAAGGGTCGCAAGAATGGTATGCAAGAGTGAGAAGTTTGGCCGTAGACTGTGGTTTTAGTACAGAATAAGACTTTGTGTTACGTGAAAAGTTTGTTTGTGGTTTAAGAAAAGGTCCGATTCTCGATAGGTTATGTGAAACATCAGCTGACGACAAGGCCGCAACATTGGAAAGCCTTGTGAGACTGGCCGTGCAACGCGAAAGTTCGCAATCGACTTCGGCTCTCGAACAAAATGTACTCCGGCCTGCGTGCAGTACAGCTTTCAAAACAGGTGGGTCCTCGTGGCGGAAACCTTACCCGACCAAACCGTTGTTCTCTGGTGCCGACAGCAAAATGTCAAGTTGGGCCCAGAAAAATGTAAACAAACGGGAAAATTTTGAAAACAGTTTGTAACGGTCCAGAATTTCCGTACAAATAAATTATAAGGTAACAGTTGTTTTACTCAAATCACCCCGTTCAACTACTTTCACCTTTCTGTATCTAGGAGAGAGTAACGGTCCAGAATTCCCGTACAAATAAATTATAAGGTAACAGTTGTTTTACTCAAATCACCCCGTTCAACTACTTTCACCTTTCTGTATCTAGGAGAGAGATAACCAGATTGATAAAATAAATGTGTGACATCTATTTTTACTTTCCTACTTTATCTTTACTGCTGGTAAATAATATCTGCGGAGTAAAGAAACAACTGTTATATATTAAAAATCAAAACTTACAGTAAGGCATATGTATCCAAATCAAAATTACTACCAATAGTCTTATAGATAGCTAATACTGGGATTGTACCTTGGTGGAGGCTAAAGAAATACTCATGAAACTACTGCGAGGCTTGGTTTAATTAACTCGCACCCTGGTACTCCTTCTTTGTAACTAAAAGACAAAAGGGAATATGTTACTTTCTACTTTCTGGCCTTACAGGTATTGTGTGACACACTGTAATTGTCCTGAGACAGGGTGAGCTTATATTTGGCTCAGTTATGTAGGTACACTACTGATGGATCATAATATTCAAAATATTTTTACGGGTTCACTGCTTCAAATAAAACTCGCAAACGTCAAAAACGATATGTCAATTTATTTCGATAATTATGTACAAAAACACGCACTTACACTTACTAATAACTTGCTGATAATTCACTACTATAATCGGTCTATTAACTTCGTGTTAATATCTCACGACCACAGTACGTTATCTGTGACTGAATCCCCATGCGCGACCTCGGCCCTATATATAGGGTCGTCCATCTCTCTCGAACTTTCCAGCAGTCTTCGACGTCCGGAAAGTTCTCGTATTAATGCAACTAAAATCTAGACTAAGAATACAACCATAAGATAAGTCAACCTAATACTACTGTAAACCTAAATAAATTCTAACTATAAATAACTTAAATTTGTAACACTATCCTCCTCTTCAGGTTTGATCGTCTCGATCAACATTTCCCAGGTAAGGTTTTAGTCTGTCTAGATGAACAACTTTCATCTTGGACTTCGGGCTTCTCTGGATTCGGTAGACTACATCATTAATTCTCTTAACAACTTTATAAGGTCCTTCCCATGGGGGTGTCAACTTGGGTGATCTTCCTTTCTTGCGTTGAGGATTGTATAGCCAGACTAGATCATTCTCTTTGAACCCTGAAGAGTATGCTTTCAAGTCATATCTCGCTTTCATGCGGTCACTGGCTATTTCTATTCACTCTCTAGCCACCTCATGGATATCGTGCAGCTTTTGTCTTAAACGTTCGACATAATCATTAACCTCTAAGCGTTCTTCTTCAGGTGAACCAAACATGATATCACATGGTAAACGCAGTTCTCTACCAAACAGGATACTGGATGGAGTAGCTCCTGTCGTATTGTGTATGGCGGTTCTGTAGGAATTCAAAAACAATGGAATATATTGGTCCCAATCTGTTTGGTGCTCATCAACAACTTTGCAAAGATGTTCTTTTATTGTTTTATTAAATTTTTCAACCATACCATCTGACTGCGGATGTAAAGCAGTAGTTCGTGTTTTATGTATTCCAAAAAGGTCACAGAGATTCTGGAAAAGCTTTGATTCAAAGTTCCTCCCTTGATCTGAATGTAGTTCCAAAGGAATGCCAAATCTGCTGAAAACATCATTTACCAGAACTTCTGCAACTGTAGTGGCCTCTTGGTTAGGCAAAGCAAAAACTTCTGGCCATTTACTAAAGTAATCCATGACAAGGATGTATTTGTTGCTCTTTTTAGTTTCCGGAAATGGTCCGGCCACGTCAATAGCAATGCGTTCAAATGGCAGGCCTACGTTATATTGTTTCATTTGACCTCTGGACCTTGTTTTGGGACATTGGCTGGCTGCGCAAGTCGAACATCGGCGGCACCAGTTTTTCACATCTTGAAAGTAATTGACCCAATAAAATCGGTTTCGAATTTTGTCCATAGTTTTATTTATGCCTAGGTGCGCGCCTGATTTTCGACCATGGCCTTCGGCCATTATATGGTCTACCATGCTCCTAGGAACTACTACTTAATTAATCACAGTAAGGCCATCGGCACTTTCCTAGGCACGTTTAAGTATGTTTTCTTCTACTATCAGTGAATCCCATTGCGCCCACAGTGATTTGAATATCATCCCTTGGTTTGCGATATCTTGCCATGATGGTCGTGGCTTGTTCTCTTCTTTCAATCGCAAGATGGGTCCTACATCTTTGTCGTCAAGTTGTGTGGTTCTAATCGAAGCCGACATCCATTCTTCATCTGGTTCTAACTTTATCTCACGCACGTAGGTAATTCCTTCTTTCTGGTCAATTCTCCTGCAATGTTTACAATCTTCAGGGCAAGGTCTTCTGGACAATGCATCTCCATTATTATGCACCCTTCCCGCTCGGTGCTTAATTTGATAATGGTATTGTTGTAGCTTTTCTATCCATCTCGCGACTTGCCCCTCAGGTTGTTTTATTTTCATGAGCCACTGTAACGCAGCATGATTCGTTCTAATCAGAAACTCTTGTCCATAGAGATATTTGTGAAAGTGATCTACGGATTTATTGATGGCTAGGAGCTCCTTTCTGGTAACACAATAATTTCTCTCTGGTTTGGATAGCTTTTTGCTGAAAAATTCGATGACCCGTTCTTCTCCATCTTGAACTTGGGAGAGTACTGCTCCTATGCCATCGTTGCTCGCATCAGTATCTAATATGAATTTACCTTTGGGAATAGGATATGCGAGAATCGGACTAGAACATAATGCTGCTTTTAGTCTTCTAAATGCTTGGTCACATTCGGTATTCCATCTGTAAGAAGCTTTATCTTCTGTAAGTCTATGTAATGGAGACGCTATTTTGGCGAACCCTTCTACAAATCGTCTGTAGTATGTACATAAACCCAGAAAGCTTCTCAATTCATGTTTGTCACGAGGTTGAGGCCATTCTTTTATTGCTTGCAACTTCTTTTCGTCGGTATGGATGCCTTCTCGGGAAACGATGTGACCCAGGAACTCAACTTTTTCTTGGAATAGAAAACATTTCTTTGAGTTTAATTTAAGATTTGCGTTCCTGATTCTTGAAAATACTTCTCGTAAATTGTCTAGATGGTCTTGAAATGATTTTCCCATTACTATGACATCATCCAAATAGACTAGGCAGGTTTTCTAAGTAAGGCCTCGTAGAACGACTTCCATTAGTATTTCAAATGTAGCTGGGGCATTGCATAGGCCAAATGGCATCAGATTAAACTGATAAAGTCCACTTCCAGCAGAGAATGCTGTCTTCTCTTTCTCTCTTTCAAAGATTCCTACTTGCCAATACCCACTTTTTAGATCAAGAGTAGAAAACCAATATGATCCTGCCAATGTTGTTAATGTGTCGTCTATTCTTGGCAGGAAGGCAAGCGGTCACGATGAACTTCCAGTCGAGCTTCTGAAACTAGTAGATGATGATACCATGCAAATTCTTGTCAACCTATTTAACGCTATTTATACAACTGGAACAATACCGAAGGATTGGTTAATGTCGACGTTCATCACACTGCCTAAAAAACTGAATGCCAGAGATTGTTCTGATCATAGAACCATTGCCCTCATGAGTCATACACTCAAAGTATTTTTAAGAGTCATTTATAATAGAATATTTGCTAAAGTGGACTCTCAAATAAGTGACAACCAGGTAGGATTTAGAAGAGGTATGGGTACTAGAGAAGCATTGTTCAGCGTGAATGTGTTGGCGCAAAGATGCTTGGACATGAATCAAGATCTATATGTGTGCTTCATTGATTTTGAGAAAGCGTTTGACATGGTTCAATATCAGAAACTTGTTGACATACTCAAAAGTATTGATATCGATAGCCGAGATATCAGGATCATAGCAAATATTTACTGGGGACAAACAGCAAAAGTTCAAGTGGAAGACCAACTCTCGGATGAAATTAAGATTTTACATGGAGTTCGACAAGGGTGTGTTCTCTCTCCACTGTTGTTCAATCTATACAGCGAGGCAATTTTCCGCGAGGCTTTGGACAACAGGGAAGAAGGAATAGTCATAAACGGCCAAGTAATTAACAATCTCCGTTTTGCAGATGACACAATCGCTAAGGCAGCCAATCTTAAAGACCTGAAAACGCTGATGCAAAGACTGAATGATGCATGCCGTATCTATGGTCTAAAAATGAACCTCAAAAAGACTAAATTCATGTTAATAACAAAAAGGGAAAATGTACAAGCAAACCTGGAGATAGACGGAACTCCGATACAAAGAGTTAAGAAATATAAATATTTGGGAAGTTGGCTGACCGAAACACTGGATCAGTCTGTTGAAATTAAAGCACGAATAGCATTTGTAAAGATGAAAAAATTTCTATGCAACAGAAACATCCATTTAAAACTTATAATAAGAATGCTAAGGTGTTACATTTTTTCTACTCTACTTTATGGATCGGAAGCCTGGACTCTAAAGAAGGCCGAAATGGATAGGCTTGAGGTGTTTGAAAGGTGGTGTTATCGGCGAATGCTGAGAATTTCTTGGACAGACAAAGTCACTAACATCGATCTGCGAGAAAGAATACAGAAAGATGAGGAAATTATAAACACACTGAAAAAAAGAAAGCTACAATATTTTGGTCACGTTATGAGGGGGCCTAAATATACACTGCTACAGAACATAATACAAGGCAAGATAGAAGGGAAAATAAGTCAGGGCAGAAGAAGAACATCCTGGCTCAAGAATTTGCGAGACTAGTTTGACCATAGAGAAAATAATAAAAGAGTGCTTAATTCTATGGTTCAAAAGCGGCAACAAGTTTACGCTAGCGCCTCCTTGGCTACTGGAAGAGTTAAGAATGCGCAGGCGGGCTCGGCGGGCTTTTTAAATAGATTTTTTTCTTAGTAACGCTGCTATTTTTGAGGTCATGCTAATTTCATGTATACGAAAAGAATTTGGATATCAAAAATATATTAATTTTAGTCATGTCAACCTGTAAGATATCCAAACTTTTTCCGCATACGTAAAAATTTGCATGACCTCGAAAATGTAATACTTAAATAAAAAACAATGTTTTATAAAAAACGTAATATTTATTTTTTTAAAAATGAGAACTGTTTTAGAAAAATCTAAAAATATTTAACAAAACCGAACCGAACCGAATGTTTTTTCTTAAATGTATAAACTAAGTATTTATATTACAAAAAACTGTGGATTTTTAGAAAACTTAAAAAAAGTTAAACATGTACCACCTAATAATCCTTTATAAAACCAATATTTAAAAAAAATAAGAACACACTTTTACAGTCTTCAATTTTCTAATTTCTAGGTTCATGTGGAATTGCTCAAATGTTGTAATGTAATTTTCATATATTCTTCACAAAATCCATTTTTTAGTTTTTTAATAATAAAGGTGGCCACATAATGATGTTATCCCATTGTTGATTGTTGCATTGGATGACTAAAAACCCAAAAAAAACTACCAAGGGACTCATAATAGTAGGTATTTTATACAGGTGTTAATAAAGTATGCAGCCAAACTTCAGAGGGTTATCTTGAGTGATTTTAAGAAAAAAAACTTTGTATAACCATGCTTAGTTTTTGAGATATGGGTTATTAAAATATTAGTTTTTTGTTTGCTTTTTATTTATAACTCGCTCAAATCTTGAACATGTATTTTGTTACAATGCATACATCATTAAGCATGTCAAATATTAGGAAAAAACTACAGGGTGATAATTTTTCCGCGGTTATGCCCCCCTTTTTTGCCCAGAACTTTTTTGCAGCAAGTCACTGGCAGATTCAAAAATGTAAAATGAATTCCTTATTTTATTCAGAAATTTTTTGATCTGCAATATTTTTATCTCTAAACATTTTTCAGAAAAAAAAAACAAAATAAAATAACTTGTATCTTCAATTGCTATTTAGAAATTACATAAAACTCGCATAAAACTAAAATAATGCAGGGTACAAATTTTCCTTTTTTGTCTTTTCTTGGAAACAGTTAGAGTTATAAAAAATTGCAGAAGATCAAAAAGTTTCTGAGTAAAACAAAGAATTTATTTGAATCTACCATTGGCTTACCGCAAAAAAGTTCTGGGGGAAAAGGGGGCATGACTCCTGAAAAAATATTAATAATTGTAGTTTTTTCCTGATATTTGGCAAGCTTAATGATGTATGCCTTGCAGCTAAACACTTGTTCCAAATTTGAGCAAAACATCGCAAAAGCATTTGCCGAACCATGTTTACTTAGTTTTTTCTGAAAATCCCTAAAAAAATTAATTTTGCTTTCCAATTTTTTTTCTGAACAGGGGCGTCGCTAAGGGGGGATGGGAGGGAGTCCCTCCCCAAAATATTAAATTTTAGCAAAAGTAGAAAATCACAAATAAAATTTTAGGTAGAAAGATTTTTGGAGGCAAAATAAAAAAAAATTGAGTGAGGACCCTTTTTTCTGTTATTAACTTTTTCTCTGTAAAACCAAAAAAAATTGAGTAAACAGTTTTTTGACAAAAACTAAAAAAAAATTTTTGGATAAATTAAAAAAAAAAATTATTAGTTAGGAAAGGTGGCTGTTGCCTCCCCCACCCCAATAAGCCTTCGTGTCGACTCTGTCTGAAATATGTGTTTATATGTAATATCATTTCAGGGGCTAACCAACTTTTTAAGGAGGAGCTGAGCTCTTGAAGCTCTGCCCTAAGTACACTTTGGGCCTATTCTTAAATTATGTAGTTGACCCACCTTCCCCCTCTGTACAGAATTTTCAAGAAACAAAATACATTAAAAAAAAGTTATGTGTAATACAAGGCCAAACCCTGCTCCCCCTTTGAGCATTACTTTTGAACATATAATTATGTTAAATGGCATTATGTATTTTAAGAATAGGCCCTAGTATGGGTGTGGAAAGAGACAGAACTTATTAACCAATATTTCTCTATTACTTACCTAAATGAAAAAACATTTGCAACCAAGCAGTGTGTACTCAATGTGATGTAATGATCCATACAAATCCATAATGTTTGTGTACCTAAAATGTAAAAGCAATAGCTAGAATTATGTTCAAATACTAAACTAAAAGATAGAAGCCTAAGGATTTTTAGACATTTTCCATATATTTCATGAATAAAAAAATTAAATAGGTGAAGATATGACATAACTGAGTTTCGGGTCCCCCCAAGACCTATTCTTGGGTGCACTACTGACTAAAATATCTACTAAAACTAAAAATGGAAAATGCTGAAAAGGCAATACATCAATAATAATAAAATTATATGGACAATGACCCATAAGAAGGTGCAGATCTACGGGAGGGGAAATTCCCCCCCCCCAAATCTCAAACTATATTAAGTTTTTACATACATAATACACACCTGGTTACTATGCAAAACAGTTTTATGCAATATTCATTATGATATCTACCCCCCCTAAATAAAGTTCCTAGATCCACCCCTGCCATAACTGAGGGGTGAACAGCTGAACAAAATTTGTACACCATCCTACAGGACTCAAATAAATTCTTGGCCCTGAAGTGTATTTTAGTGTCCTGTGGAGTCCTATTCAGTCCTGTTAAAAAAAATTGTATACCTACTGTGGACAGATGATTACCCCTCCCTAACACACACAGCCTTTTTTCTTGAGGTTACTAGTCACTCCTATAAGTAACTCGAAATGACATCACAGTTACTTCGAGTGACCAGTTGTATGACATCACCGGTCAGTGACATGATTTTTCTCTAAATTCATTGTAAAATACACTTCAATTTTAAAGATTTTGGAATTACCAAGTTTGAAATATAAACGAACGCACTTAACCTTAAAATTTTGAAGCAACCACTTCTGCTAAGCTGGTGAGCCTGTGTGGTTACTTGTGATGTGATGTTTAGTGTTACTCAGTGAGGAAAAACCTAAAATGAGTAACCAGGTTACCTGGTTACTTGGAGGAAAAAGGCTTACAATGCACCAATACTAAGTTGACACATTTTATCTCAAACCAATGTATATGTTCAGTGGCAATCTGTATATATTTGCCTGGCCCCAAAGGATAAAAGAATTAAAAAGCCTTAAAAACATCTGTTTTTTTATTAAGAAGCATTAAAGCAGAACTTATGACTATCAATGGCAAAGAAATCAGCCTTAAAAATGCGAAACAAAATGATTGAAGGGAATACCCGAAAATCTTCTTGAAAAACAACAAACAACTTTTAGAATAACAAGTATATAAATTGACCCTAACTTCAATAACATGAATTATCTTTCTTACCTTGTCTTAGTCACAAAACAAGAATAGTTTTGTCTAATAACACACGCTTTAACACAAAACAGATCTCCTTTGTAGTGAAAAAGTTATTTCGTAGCTAAATTTTTACATCCGAAAATTCCAGAAAAACAAACCAAGAATTTGAGGTTAGGTCTGACTCGACTGCGTTTACAATATACTTGTAACTTGCTTTTAAAAATGACTTACAATTTGTAATATGGGTAGAATTGTATTATTTATTTATTTTTTTGGTTGCAACTTCTATTAACATTGATTGATGAATGTTACAGATGTTCATACCTATGCAACAAGTAATAACAGCAATTTTTATTTAAATAGTTTAAATACTGAATTAGGATATAAGTCATTGTTTTATAAAGGAACCAGATTATATAACAAATTACCATTAGAAATTAAAAATTGCAAATCAAATAATATGTTTAAGAGAAAACTTAAGAAGTACTTGTTGCCTAGTCAGCCTGATTGTTTAAGTAAACCCTTGGTACCATATTATATTTTGTTATTTTAGTCTCCATATTATTTTCTTGGTGTGTTTTAGTATAGTAACCTTTTCTCATAAAGAAATATGGTGGCAATGTTTTTTTTTAGGATAGGATTAAAAACATTTTACAGTACAGTGTAAGTACTTAATAAAGCTGTGTGTTACTAGATTATTCTTTTAGTAGGTAGGTATAGTTAGTTCTGTTGGGAATGATACAGGAATGCTTATAATGGGGTTTCGGTATTATTAGAGAAATATAGCCAGGCTATAATTCTGCCAGGCACTATTTTGACACAATTCAATCCTTCAAAATTCACACCAAAGTCGAATTTAAAACTATCGTCGTTTATTTTCAATTAATAAAAGAAGGCCCTATTTATTCCGGTTCATATAGTAAACAAAGGCCATGTGTTGAAAGATCACAGCTGATATTACAATGTGAAGGTGTCAAAATTTTGCCTGCCACAATTATAGCGTGGCTATATTCAAATAATTCTCTAATAATACCGATACAAGCATTCCTGTATCATTCCCAACAGAACTAACTATACCTACCTACTAAAAGAATAATCTAGTAACACACAGCTTTATCAAGTACTTACACTATACTGTAGAATGTTTTACATCCTATCCTAAAAAAAACATTGATACCATATTTCTTTATGAGAAAAGGTTACTATACTAAAACACACCAAAAAAATTATATGGAGACTAAAATAACAAAATAATATAATATGGTACAAAGGGTTTACATAAACAATCAGGCTTACAGGCTGACTAGGCAACAAGTACTTCTTAAGTTTTCTCTTAAACATATTATTTGATGTCTAATGGTAATTTGTTATACAATCTGATTCCTTTATAAAACAATGACTTATATCCTAATTCAGTATTTATACTATTTAAATAAAAATTGCTGTTATTAAACCTGGCTTTATTTCAATAATTATCCATTATGTAATAGTAAGAAGTAAATAGTTATTAGTTTTATAAGTTTGGATTTGTTATGTTATAGAAATACTGGTGTATGTATTAACGTTTAAATGTATTTTTTATATTTATGTTTGTAATTTGAAATAGCATGATTTGCTAATAAAGATTTATTCAATTCAACATAGTGAACCATTTCTAACAAAAAATGGCATGAAGAAAATACTAAGTGTTATGTTATAGACAATTTTCTCAAAGTTTTACGTAATTTATAAACGGCCCCAATCGAACAGAATAAAATCAGTTTTAAATACAAATAGAAACATAATCCGCGATTGCAGCGCTGTGCGCTACTGGAACTTATTGGCTGCGCCGACCTATCTTTTCGGCAGTCTCTTTATTTTGTCTCTAGGTTTGACATGACAACGAATCAACTATTCAGAACAGCTGTGAACAAGGTTAAGATTGCCATATTGTTGTCCAACCTGCGATAGCGGATGGAACCACGAGAAGAGAGAAGATTCTTGGCAGTGGGTAACTATCTTTCTTGGTCACATCGTTAAGTTTCCTGTAGTCGATGCAAAATCTAGTACTTCCATCCTTTTTAGTTACCACCACCACAGGAGATGACCAAGGACTTGATGACTCTTTAATAACCCCGTCACTGAGCATTTTATTAATGAGATTGTGAACTTCTTCCTGTTTGGCCATTGGTAGTCTTCTTGGGGGCTGTCTTATCGGTTGGGCATCGCCAGTGTTGATGGAATGTTGAATAAGGTTTGTGCGTCCCGAACTACTCTTAGTTTCAAAGATATTGCTTTGTTCTTCTATAAACTCTCTCGCTTTACGAAATTCTTCTGAAGTGAGATGTTGCCAAGTTGACTGAAATTGCTAACTTACTTTTATCCTCGGAAGTTGGCTCTTCACATCTTGTTACTTTCTGGACTGGTTCAAATAATGCTACCACCTCCCCCTTATTAATTTTGACACTATTTGGGAAAATATTGGCGTCTCTAATCGGGATGTCTATCGGTTTTAACTAGTGATTTTGCAACGAGGTAGGTGTTGGGTGTGCTCTGTTGGCTTATGAGTCCGACGCAGCTTGATGTTTTACTTTCTAGCCTCCCAAAAATTATGGTCTCACTGTTACCGACCAGTCTTGTTGTGCATACTGCCACCACCTTAATTGGTTCTTTATTGATGTGACTATTTGATAAAATGAACTCTTCGTTCCCAAATCTTAGGGTATTAAGTTTATTATCAAACGCAAATCCATGTTTACTTATCAAGTCCATTCCCAAAATAAATTCATCTTCTATTTCTGCAACTAATACAGTGTGGCGAATCTTCAACCTTCCCAGCTGTAGGTCTATATCTGTCTGCCCCAACACGTCGGCGGATTCTCCAGTCACAGTCTTAAGTGTTATTTTCTTTTCTGTTGGTCGAATTTTATATCTCGTTTCAATTTTGAACTTAAGCAATGATATGGCAGCACCAGTGTCTACTGTGATATTACCTTGTCTTCCATTTATAAGTCCGTCGATGTTCAGACTGTCAGAAGTATGTTTTAAGCTCTTAATAGAGTAAATTTTGGGGGCTAAATTCCCATTAGCCAACACCCGCCCCTCTGCGTTGACTAGTTTTAGTTTTCCTGATCTCTTCTTCGGTACTCTCTCCCACTAGATGGTGAGTGAGACCTCATTTGGACATGACAATCGCGTTGAATATGCCCTGTACGCCCGCATCTAAAACACTTTCCATTTGGAGAGGGACGTCTGTTTTCTTTTAAAGAGTCAATTTTCTCTATCAGTGATTGAAGAATTTGGCTTAGCGTCTTTAAGGGAACCTCTTGTTCATTGCTCATTTCTTCATCCTCCTGAATTGAGACAGCCCTTACTTTTGGCCTGGACATATTATTTGATGACTCAATTTCAAGGGTTCGAATCAACACTTCGCTGCTATTATGGAAGCGTTCTCGGCGAAGTAACTTTGTTAAGTCCACGTCTCGCAAGCCATTAATAAAGCGGTCTACCGTAAAGGGATGTAATTTTCTGGCATTTCTGGGTAAGCCAAATACATCAGCCTTCTGATATCTGCTTATACTCTTGTAATGACTCTCCTGCTCTTTGTTGGCGAATATTTAATTCTGACCAATGTAAATTTCGCAAGTGTTCATCTCCATACCTTCTTTCTAATGCTGCCACTAAAACGTTATAATTCTGTTTTTGTTCGGCTGTATTGGACCGTAAAAGTCCCAGAGCAGGTTCTCGTAGAGCTACTAACAAGGCTCTAGCTTTATCGTCATCGTCCCAGCCATTTGCAGCAGCGGCAGCTTCAAACTGTTGTTTGTAGGTGGACCAGGGCAACGTACCATTGAAATTTGGAGGCTTAATGTTTTGGTTAGAATTCACAACACATCCCTGAGCTTTCATTTTGTTGTGTTCTTTTTGGAGCTGTATAAGCTGTTTTGACACGTCCTGGAATTTTTCTTCCATGGTTTGATAAACTTCTTCCCTAACACTCTGTACCTTTTCTTCAATATTATGTACCTTTTCTTCTACATTCTGCAATTTATTTTGTACCTTTTGTTCAACACTATGCATTCTTTGAGTTATTTCTTCCTTAAGATCTTCGGGTGCAGTTGCTCTTTATTTGGTCAAAGTTTTTCTGCATGTCGTCCATGGTCCGTTTCATATCGCCCTGGTTTTGTTCAATGGTCTGTCTCATATTGTCCTGGTTTTGCTCAATGGTCTGTCTTATATCGTTCTGGTTTTGAGCTATTTGAGCTGCGAGAGCCTGCATCATTTTAGTTAGATCTTCCATCTTTGCCGATCCTTGTCTAGTAAGCATCAACTTCCTGATAAATCACTTAAAATGTTTTTTTGGTCTAGAAAGCTAATGTCGTAGTTGGTTTTTTTTTCAATATCTCCTCTGATTCTTAATTAAGATCTAATGGAATGTTCTGTAATATACTAGTAAATGTCACTCTTTCTGCTACTAGGCAAATGTAGAAGTCACTTTTTGATTATCTCTTTTGGTTCTCGAATAGATCGTCGTAGAATGTTATGGAATATTTTAGAAATTATTTCCAATTCTTACTTTTTAAATAGCTAAGCTAATGACGAAGTCGGTTTTTTGTATATCTCTTATGGTTCTCGAATAGAACGTTGTAGAATGTTATGGAATATTCTAGAAATTATTTTCAATTCTTACTTTTTAAATAGCTAAGCTATTGACGAAGTCGGTTTTTGTATATCTCTTATGGTTCTCTAATAGAACGTTGTAGAATGTTATGGAATATTCTAGAAATTCTTTCTAATTCTTACTTTTCAAATAGCTAAGCTAATGTCGAAGTCGCTTTTTGGATATCTCTTTTGTTTCTCGAATAGAACGTCGTAGAATTTTATGGAATATTCTAGAACTTCTTTCTAATTCTCACTTTTTGAATAACAAAGCTAATGTCGAAGTCGGTTTTTGTATATCTCTTCTGGTTCTAGAATAGAACGTCGTAGAAAGTGATGGAATACTCTAGAAAATCTTCCTAATTATCAATTTTTGGGCTGTAAGGTTAATGTCGAAGTCGGTTCTCAAATATTTTTTTTGGTTTTTGAATAGAACACTATCGAACTTCTTCGAATATTCTAGAAAAATTACTTACTGTTCTTCTGTCCAATTGTCCTAGCCGGTGGTACTATTTACGGATATTCTTTGCACAGTTTTTTTCTTTTAGTCTCACTTCTGACACCAATTGTTACGGGTTCACTGCTTCAAATAAAACTCGCAAACGTCAATAAACGATATGTCAATTTATTTCGATAATTATGTACAAAAACACGCACTTACACTTACTAATAACTCGCTGATAATTCACTACTATAATCGGTCTATTAACTTCGTGTTAATATCTCACGACCACTACAGTACGTTATCTGTGACTGAATCCCCATGTGCGACCCCGGCCCTATATATAGGGTCGTCCATCTCTCTCGAACTTTCCAGCAGTCTTCGACATCCGGAAAGTTCTCGTATTAATGCGACCACAAGTCACAGATAACGCAACTAAAACCTAGACTAAGAATACAACCATAAGATAAGTCAACCTAATACTACTCTAAACCTAAATAAATTCTAACTATAAAATTTAACTAACTTAAATTTGTAACAATATCATAGAGCCTTTTGGGAATAAATCCTTGCTAAATTTAAGATCAGTTTAGGGTACTCTCCTACCTTTAAAGTTGTGTCTTCTGTCTTCTCTCATATTCTTGTCAGGCCCTGTGGTTCATCTCGGGCCCTAGTGTCGTTGTTTCACATCTTTCATTGTAGAACTTTACACGACCGCTTGATTGGACTGCCAGCCCTTTTTGAGTCGCACTGTTTACCGAGTTATCACTATTTTGGTAAAAGGGGGCCTAGGCCCTGGCTCCAAAAATATTTGTTTTGACATTTATTTCACATCGACCATGACACAGAACAAGTGACAGATTAACCCTCGTATGCACCGTTAGCGCTTAATCGCTAGGTTAAGTCCTTGGCCAACGAAAAATAAATTGCCATTCTTTTGCGTTATCCTGGTGGAGCCATATTTTTGCACCTTCCTTAGTGCCAGAGAGAGGGGCCGAACTGGCATGAGACTGAGAGAGAAGAACATAGGTTGTTCGTTGTGATTGGTAACATTGGCGCGTCCCTGTCAATTTTTGGAGCGGAACGTTTTTTTTTTCTTGTCAAAATTTGAGGAAACAAGACGTGTGCGTTTGGTGACTGCTTTAAAGGCTCCTTTCGTGTCCCCAAGAAAGACGATTTGTCGGATTCTTCACGAGAGAGCTGTGGTTGGGCCTGTACAGTGTTCCTGGAAGCCGTGTTGATTGGAACAGTTGCGGACCGAGCTCCGCTGTGCGGATTTCATGCAGAGCTGATCCAAGCCATGCTGTCTTTATGGTAATTACTTTTCTGTTTTGTAATAAAATTGTGCTGAAACAGTAATTCCTCATTTTTCTGGCTTCCTATACCATTTCCCACCGGCATTTATTGGATTTTCTCCTTTGTTTTCAGACTTGAACGTTACCCGTGCATTGGATTACCCCATTTTGGAAGCAGAGGCCCTCATGACCTTTAAGGTGAGTCTACATTTAGGTTAGGTAACACTTCTTGCTAGACATTGTGTTCTTTTTGTAAATATTTTCGTTTTATAAGTCTAAAGAGCCCCGTTGCAGGCCCGGATGGTTCTCTGTGGCCAAAAATAGGTCAAAGCTTAGAGATCACTGGCATAGAGATGGAACTCTTACTGCATTGTCCCGTTTTTATTTAAAAATAAGTTACAGATTATTTTATACTGATTAAATTGTACTTATTTGAATGTAACATGTACTGATTAATTTTAAGGTGCAGATTAAATACCTGTTGCAATATTAAGTTGTACCTAAGTGGTACTTATTTCAGTGAGATGTGTGTCTGTTAATTTTAAGTTTCAGATTACTTTTTTCTCTTACATGAGTATCTGCTGCAAAATTGAGTAGTACCCATTTCAGGACAATAAATGTCTATGAATTTTGGTTGCAACCAGTTTTATAATTATTTTTAAGTTGTCCAGTTCTTGGCTTAAAACCATGTTATTTTGTTTAGGGTCTTCTTCTTCGGTCTTCTTCTTTGCCTTCGTCTTTCGGTGTTTTTCTGGTTGTTGCCTGGAGCGAGTTCCTGTTACTGTGGAGCTGTTGGCGAGTACCAGAGTAGAGTGACCAAGTTGGGTAGATGTGGCCTTCCCCAGTGCCTGTGGATGGCCATTTCAGTGTTGACTTAGTACAAGCAGCTAAGTGGGAGACATAAAGAACAAATAAAGAAACATAAAAACAAAACATTCTAAAAAGCGGTATTAGACTTTTTTTTCTGTGATATAACCTCTTGATGAGAGCTTTACAATAATTTAGTTTTTTTCTCTTTTTTTTTAATGGAAACAGTAACTAATTCCTAAATTAACTTCAAAATGGAATAAACTATCTGGAGAAACATAAAAGGATAATCCTAACCTAACCTAAAAACATAAGGGAATAACCCTGATATCAGTATTTTAAAGGAAAACTTGGGATAATTCTAATTCTATTTTAAATATCTACCTCGTATGTAACATGAAAATGCTGCTAACTTAGGTCATAAGTAACTAACCCTTAACTAACCAAGTAAAATTTGGTTAAGATCCAACAGAGAGAGAAACTTTTTGTACTCTAATGTTGGAGTTTTACTACGCATCCCCACATAGCAAACCAAGTCATAAAGGCAGTCTCGTAAGAGAATTGAACCCGAACATCCGCTGACCCTGTTTTGAGGGGCAGTGAGATTGTTGTTTTATAAATACCTAGTACTCACTCACGTGGTTGAAAGTACTAGTGTTTCACTGGCGCCCAACGAGTTCCTTTTAGTTGGTACTGAAACTCTATCACTGGCGCACCAATGTGGTCTTTTTTTTGTTGGAGTAAATGTTTATTGCTGCCATTCAATTACGAGTACTCACTCACTTGAATTGTGGCTTGGTTTTGTGGTGTTGCTAGGTGTGGAACATCAATTTTGGAATTATTATTGGCTTTAAGTCGGAAGTGTCCCATATAGTCCGGAGCCTAAGCCACTTTTGTCTGCATTTTTGCGGACCATATTGATACTTGGCACGAATATAGTACAACACTATTGTATGATATGAATTTGTTTCTCTTTAAAACAAAAATTACTGGACGGGTGTGACATATACACGGTCGAAGTACAGGGTGATTTTATTTACTAATTCTAAATTTGAAAAATCTAAAAAGACGTAACGATATTGTAAAAAACTATATACCAATTAAAAGATACTTAGCTCTTATGTATATTTTATACAAAGAAAAAAGAGCTGTTAAAAATACAGGGTGATTTTAAAAAAAAGTAAAATTTTTAAGATCATTTTAGGTAGTTTTTTTTATGACGACTTTACAAATCACTATAGAAAACTAATTATAATAATTATAATAATTATAATAATTATAATAATTATAATAATTATAATAATTATAATAATTATAATAATTATAATAATTATAATAATTATAATAATTATAATAATTATAATAATTATAATAATTATTATAATTATTATAATTAGTTTTCTATAGTGATTTGTAAAGTCGTCATAAAAAAAAACTACCTAAAATGATCTTAAAAATTTTACTTTTTTTTAAAAATCACCCTGTATTTTTAACAGCTCTTTTGTCATTGTATAAAATATACATAAGAGCTAAGTATCTTTTAATTGGTATATAGTTTTTTACAATATCGTTACGTCTTTTTAGATTTTTCAAATTTAGAATTAGTAAATAAAATCACCCTGTACTTCGACCGTGTATATGTCACACCCGTCCAGTAATTTTTGTTTTAAAGAGAAACAAATTTATATCATACAATAGTGTTGTACTATATTCGTGCCAAGTATCAATATGGTCCGCAAAAATGCAGACAAAAGTGGCTTAGGCTCCGGACTATATGGGACACTTCCGACTTAAAGCCAATAATAATTCCAAAATTGATGTTCCACACCTAGCAACACCACAAAACCAAGCCACAATTCAAGTGAGTGAGTACTCGTAATTGAATGGCAGCAATAAACATTTACTCCAACAAAAAAAAGACCACGTTGGTGCGCCAGTGATAGAGTTTCAGTACCAACTAAAAGGAACTCGTTGGGCGCCAGTGAAACACTAGTACTTTCAACCACGTGAGTGAGTACTAGGTATTTATAAAACAACAATCTCACTGCCCCTCAAAACAGGGTCAGCGGATGTTCGGGTTCAATTCTCTTACGAGACTGCCTTTATGACTTGGTTTGCTATGTGGGGATGCGTAGTAAAACTCCAACATTAGAGTACAAAAAGTTTCTCTCTCTGTTGGATCTTAACCAAATTTTACTTGGTTAGTTAAGGGTTAGTTACTTATGACCTAAGTTAGCAGCATTTTCATGTTACATACGAGGTAGATATTTAAAATAGAATTAGAATTATCCCAAGTTTTCCTTTAAAATACTGATATCAGGGTTATTCCCTTATGTTTTTAGGTTAGGTTAGGATTATTCTTTTATGTTTCTCCAGATAGTTTATTCCACTTTGAAGTTAATTTAGGAATTAGTTATTCTGTTTCCATTAAAAAAAAAAGAGAAAAAAACTAAATTATTGTAAAGCTCTCATCAAGAGGTTATATCACAGAAAAAAAGTCTAATACCGCTTTTTAGAATGTTTTGTTTTTATGTTTCTTTATTTGTTCTTTATGTCTCCCACTTAGCTGCTTGTACTAAGTCAACACTGAAATGGCCATCCACAGGCACTGGGGAAGGCCACATCTACCCAACTTGGTCACTCTACTCTGGTACTCGCCAACAGCTCCACAGTAACAGGAACTCGCTCCAGGCAACAACCAGAAAAAGACCGAAAGACGAAGGCAAAGAAGAAGACCGAAGAAGAAGACCCTAAACAAAATAACATGGTTTTAAGCCAAGAACTGGACAACTTAAAAATAATTATAAAACTGGTTGCAACCAAAATTCATAGACATTTATTGTCCTGAAATGGGTACTACTTAATTTTGCAGCAGATACTCATGTAAGAGAAAAAAGTAATCTGAAACTTAAAATTAACAGACACACATCTCACTGAAATAAGTACCACTTAGGTACAACTTAATATTGCAACAGGTACTTAATCTGCACCTTAAAATTAAACAGTACATGTTACATTCAAATAAGTACAATTTAATCAGTATAAAATAATCTGTAACTTATTTTTAAATAAAAACGGGACAATGCAGTAAGAGTTCCATCGCTATGCCAGGGATCTCTAAGCTTTGACCTGTTTTTGGCCACAGAGAACCATCCGGGGCCTGCAACGGGGCTCTTTAGACTTATAAAACGAAAATATTTACAAAAAGAACACAATGTCTAGCAAGAAGTGTTACCTAACCTAAATGTAGACTCACCTTAAAGGTCATGAGGGCCTCTGCTTCCAAAATGGGGTAATCCAATGCACGGGTAACGTTCAAGTCTGAAAACAAAGGAGAAAATCCAATAAATGCCGGTGGGAAATGGTATAGGAAGCCAGAAAAATGAGGAATTACTGTTTCAGCACAATTTTATCACAAAACAGAAAAGTAATTACCATAAAGACAGCATGGCTTGGATCAGCTCTGCATGAAATCCGCACAGCGGAGCTCGGTCCGCAACTGTTCCAATCAACACGGCTTCCAGGAACACTGTACAGGCCCAACCACAGCTCTCTCGTGAAGAATCCGACAAATCGTCTTTCTTGGGGACACGAAAGGAGCCTTTAAAGCAGTCACCAAACGCACACGTCTTGTTTCCTCAAATTTTGACAAGAAAAAAAAAAACGTTCCGCTCCAAAAATTGACAGGGACGCACCAATGTTACCAATCACAACGAACAACCTATGTTCTTCTCTCTCAGTCTCATGCCAGTTCGGCCCCTCTCTCTGGCACTAAGGAAGGTGCAAAAATATGGCTCCACCAGGATAACGCAAAAGAATGGCAATTTATTTTTCGTTGGCCAAGGACTTAACCTAGCGATTAAGCGCTAACGGTGCATACGAAGGTTAATCTGTCACTTGTTCTGTGTCATGGTCGATGTCAAATAAATGTCAAAACAAATATTTTTGGAGTCAGGGCCTAGGCCCCCTTTTACCAAAATAGTGATAACTCGGTAAACAGTGCGACTCAAAAAGGGCTGGCAGTCCAATCAAGCGGTCGTGTAAAGTTCTACAATGAAAGATGTGAAACAACGACACTAGGGCCCGAGATGAACCACAGGGCCTGACAAGAATATGAGAGAAGACAGAAGACACAACTTTAAAGGTAGGAGAGTACCCTAAACTGATCTTAAATTTAGCAAGGATTTATTCCCAAAAGGCTCTATGATATTGTTACAAATTTAAGTTAGTTAAATTTTATAGTTAGAATTTATTTGGGTTTAGAGTAGTATTAGGTTGACTTATCTTATGGTTGTATTCTTAGTCTAGGTTTTAGTTGCGTTATCTGTGACTTGTGGTCGCATTAATACGAGAACTTTCCGGACGTCGAAGACTGCTGGAAAGTTCGAGAGAGATGGACGACCCTATATATAGGGCCGGGGTCGCACATGGGGATTCAGTCACAGATAACGTACTGTAGTGGTCGTGAGATATTAACACGAAGTTAATAGACCGATTATAGTAGTGAATTATCAGCGAGTTATTAGTAAGTGTAAATGCGTGTTTTTGTACATAATTATCGAAATAAATTGACATATCGTTTATTGACGTTTGCGAGTTTTATTTGAAGCAGTGAACCCGTAACAATTGGTGTCAGAAGTGAGACTAAAAGAAAAAAATTGTGCAAAGAATATCCGTAAATAGTACCACCGGCTAGGACAATTGGACAGAAGAACAGTAAGTGATTTTTCTAGAATATTCGAAGAAGTTCGATAGTGTTCTATTCAAAAACCAAAAAAAATATTTGAGAACCGACTTCGACATTAACCTTACAGCCCAAAAATTGATAATTAGGAAGATTTTCTAGAGTATTCCATCACTTTCTACGACGTTCTATTCGAGAACCGGAAGAAATATCCAAAAAGCGACTTCGACATTAGCTTAGTTATTTAAAAAGTAACAATTAGAAAGAATTTCTAGAAGATTCGATAACATTCTACGACGTTCTATTCTAGAACCAGAAGAGATATACAAAAACCGACTTCGACATTAGCTTTGTTATTCAAAAAGTGAGAATTAGAAAGAAGTTCTAGAATATTCCATAACATTCTACGACGTTCTATTCGAGAAACAAAAGAGATATCCAAAAAGCGACTTCGACATTAGCTTAGCTATTTGAAAAGTAAGAATTAGAAAGAATTTCTGGAATATTCCATAACATTCTACAACGTTCTATTAGAGAACCATAAGAGATATACAAAAACCGACTTCGTCAATAGCTTAGCTATTTAAAAAGTAAGAATTGAAAATAATTTCTAGAATATTCCATAACATTCTACAACGTTCTATTCGAGAACCATAAGAGATATACAAAAAACCGACTTCGTCATTAGCTTAGCTATTTAAAAAGTAAGAATTGGAAATAATTTCTAAAATATTCCATAACATTCTACGACGATCTATTCGAGAACCAAAAGAGATAATCAAAAAGTGACTTCTACATTTGCCTAGTAGCAGAAAGAGTGACATTTACTAGTATATTACAGAACATTCCATTAGATCTTATTTAAGAATCAGAGGAGATATTGAAAAAAAAAACCAACTACGACATTAGCTTTATAGACCAAAAAAACATTTTAAGTGATTTATCAGGAAGTTGATGCTTACTAGACAAGGATCGGCAAAGATGGAAGATCTAACTAAAATGATGCAGGCTCTCGCAGCTCAAATCGCTCAAAACCAGAACGATATAAGACAGACCATTGAGCAAAACCAGGACAATATGAGACAGACCATTGAACAAAACCAGGGCGATATGAAACGGACCATGGACGACATGCAGAAAAACTTTGACCAAATAAAGAGCAACTGCACCCGAAGATCTTAAGGAAGAAATAACTCAAAGAATGCATAGTGTTGAACAAAAGGTACAAAATAAATTGCAGAATGTAGAAGAAAAAGTACATAATATTGAAGAAAAGGTACAGAGTGTTAGGGAAGAAGTTTATCAAACCATGGAAGAAAAATTCCAGGACGTGTCAAAACAGCTTATACAGCTCTAAAAAGAACACAACAAAATGAAAGCTCAGGGATGTGTTGTGAATTCTAACCAAAACATTAAGCCTCCAAATTTCAATGGTACGTCGCCCTGGTCCACCTACAAACAACAGTTTGAAGCTGCCGCTGCTGCAAATGGCTGGGACGATGACGATAAAGCTAGAGCCTTGTTAGTAGCTCTACGAGAACCTGCTCTGGGACTTTTACGGTCCATTCCAGCCGAACAAAAACAGAATTATAACGTTTTAGTGGCAGCATTAGAAAGAAGGTATGGAGATGAACACTTGCGAAATTTACATTGGTCAGAATTAAATATTCGCCAACAAAGAGCAGGAGAGTCATTACAAGAGTATAAGCAGATATCAGAAGGCTGATGTATTTGGCTTACCCAGAAATGCCAGAAAATTACATCCCTTTACGGTAGACCGCTTTATTAATGGCTTGCGAGACGTGGACTTAACAAAGTTACTTCGCCGAGAACGCTTCCATAATAGCAGCGAAGTGTTGATTCGAGCCCTTGAAATTGAGTCATCAAATAATATGTCCAGGCCAAAAGTAAGGGCTGTCTCAATTCAGGAGGATGAAGAAATGAGCAATGAACAAGAGGTTCCCTCAAAGACGCTAAGCCAAATTCTTCAATCACTGATAGAGAAAATTGACTCTTTAAAAGAAAACAGACGTCCCTCTCCAAATGGAAAGTGTTTTAGATGCGGACGTACAGGGCATATTCAACGCGATTGTCGTGTCCAAATGAGGTCTCACTCACCATCTAGTGGGAGAGAGTACCGAAGAAGAGATCAGGAAAACTAAAACTAGTCAACGCAGAGGGGCGGGTGTTGGCTAATGGGAATTTAGCCCCCAAAATTTACTCTATTAAGAGCTTAAAACATACTTCTGACAGTCTGAACATCGACGGACTTATAAATGGAAGACAAGGTAATATCACAGTAGACACTGGTGCTGCCATATCATTGCTTAAGTTCAAAATTGAAACGAGATATAAAATTCGACCAACAGAAAAGAAAATAACACTTAAGACTGTGACTGGAGAATCCGCCGACGTGTTGGGGCAGACAGATATAGACCTACAGCTGGGAAGGTTGAAGATTAGCCACACTGTATTAGTTGCAGAAATAGAAGATGAATTTATTTTGGGAATGGACTTGATAAGTAAACATGGATTTGCGTTTGATAATAAACTTAATACCCTAAGATTTGGGAACGAAGAGTTCATTTTATCAAATAGTCACATCAATAAAGAACCAATTAAGGTGGTGGCAGTATGCACAACAAGACTGGTCGGTAACAGTGAGACCATAATTTTTGGGAGGGTAGAAAGTAAAACATCAAGCTGCGTCGGACTCATAAGCCAACAGAGCACACCCAACACCTACCTCGTTGCAAAATCACTAGTTAAAACCGATAGACATCCCGATTAGAGACGCCAATATTTTCCCAAATAGTGTCAAAATTAATAAGGGGGAGGTGGTAGCATTATTTGAACCAGTCCAGAAAGTAACAAGATGTGAAGAGCCAACTTCCGAGGATAAAAGTAAGTTAGCAATTTCAGTCAACTTGGCAACATCTCACTTCAGGAGAATTTGGTAAAAGCGAGAGAGTTTATAGAAGAACAAAGCAATATCTTTGAAACTAAGAGTAGTTCGGGACGCACAGACCTTATTCAACATTCCATCAACACTGGCGATGCCCAACCGATAAGACAGCCCCCAAGAAGACTACCAATGGCCAAACAGGAAGAAGTTCACAATCTCATTAACAAAATGCTCAGTGACGGGGTTATTGAAGAGTCATCAAGTCCTTGGTCATCTCCTGTGGTGTTGGTAACTAAAAAGGATGGAAGTACTAGATTTTGCATCGACTACAGGAAACTTAACGATGTGACCAAGAAAGATAGTTACCCACTGCCAAGAATCTTCTCTCTTCTCGTGGTTCCATCCGCTATCGCAGGTTGGACAACAATATGGCAATCTTAACCTTGTTCACAGCTGTTCTGAATAGTTGATTCGTTGTCATGTCAAACCCAGAGACAAAATAAAGAGACTGCCGAAAAGATAGGTCTGCGCAGCCAATAAGCACAGCGCTGCAATCGCGGATTATGTTTCTATTTGTATTTAAAACTGATTTTATTCTGTTCGATTGGGGCCGTTTATAAATTACGTAAAACTTTGAGAAAATTGTCTATAACATAACACTTAGTATTTTCTTCATGCCATTTTTTGTTAGAAATGGTTCACTATGTTGAATTCAATAAATCTTTATTAGCAAATCATGCTATTCCAAATTACAAACATAAATATAAAAAATACATTTAAACGTTAATACATACACCAGTATTTCTATAACATAACAAATCCAAACTTATAAAACTAATAACTATTTACTTCTTACTATTACATAATGGATAATTATTGAAATAAAGCCAGGTTCAATAACAGCAATTTTTATTTAAATAGTATAAATACTGAATTAGGATATAAGTCATTGTTTTATAAAGGAATCAGATTGTATAACAAATTACCATTAGACATCAAAAATTGCAAATCAAATAATATGTTTAAGAGAAAACTTAAGAAGTACTTGTTGCCTAGTCAGCCTGTAAGCCTGATTGTTTATGTAAACCCTTGGTACCATATTATATTATTTTGTTATTTTAGTCTCCATATAATTTTTTTGGTGTGTTTTAGTATAGTAACCTTTTCTCATAAAGAAATATGGTATCAATGTTTTTTTTAGGATAGGATGTAAAACATTCTACAGTATAGTGTAAGTACTTGATAAAGCTGTGTGTTACTAGATTATTCTTTTAGTAGGTAGGTATAGTTAGTTCTGTTGGGAATGATACAGGAATGCTTGTATCGGTATTATTAGAGAATTATTTGAATATAGCAACGCTATAATTGTGGCAGGCAAAATTTTGACACCTTCACATTGTAATATCAGCTGTGATCTTTCAACACATGGCCTTTGTTTACTATAGGAACCGGAATAAATAGTGCCTTCTTTTATTAATTGAAAATAAACGACGATAGTTTTAAATTCGACTTTGGTGTGAATTTTGAAGGATTGAATTGTGTGCCTGGCACAATTATAGCCTGGCTATATTTCTCTAATAATATCGAAACACCATTATAAGCATTCCTGTATCATTCCCAACAGAACTAACTATACCTACCTACTAAAAGAATAATCTAGTAACACACAGCTTTATTAAGTACTTACACTGTACTGTAAAATGTTTTTAATCCTATCCTAAAAAAAAACATTGCCACCATATTTCTTTATGAGAAAAGGTTACTATACTAAAACACACCAAGAAAATAATATGGAGACTAAAATAACAAAATATAATATATAATATAATATGGTACCAAGGGTTTACTTAAACAATCAGGCTGACTAGGCAACAAGTACTTCTTAAGTTTTCTCTTAAACATATTATTTGATTTGCAATTTTTAATTTCTAATGGTAATTTGTTATATAATCTGGTTCCTTTATAAAACAATGACTTATATCCTAATTCAGTATTTAAACTATTTAAATAAAAATTGCTGTTATTACTTGTTGCATAGGTATGAACATCTGTAACATTCATCAATCAATATTAATAGAAGTTGCAACCAAAAAAATAAATAAATAATACAATTCTACCCATATTACAAATTGTAAGTCATTTTTAAAAGCAAGTTACAAGTATATTGTAAACGCAGTCGAGTCAGACCTAACCTCAAATTCTTGGTTTGTTTTTCTGGAATTTTCGGATGTAAAAATTTTGCTACGAAATAACTTTTTCACTACAAAGGAGATCTGTTTTGTGTTAAAGCGTGTGTTATTAGACAAAACTATTCTTGTTTTGTGACTAAGACAAGGTAAGAAAGATAATTCATGTTATTGAAGTTAGGGTCAATTTATATACTTGTTATTCTAAAAGTTGTTTGTTGTTTTTCAAGAAGATTTTCGGGTATTCCCTTCAATCATTTTGTTTCGCATTTTTAAGGCTGATTTCTTTGCCATTGATAGTCATAAGTTCTGCTTTAATGCTTCTTAATAAAAAAACAGATGTTTTTAAGGCTTTTTAATTCTTTTATCCTTTGGGGCCAGGCAAATATATACAGATTGCCACTGAACATATACATTGGTTTGAGATAAAATGTGTCAACTTAGTATTGGTGCATTGTAAGCCTTTTTCCTCCAAGTAACCAGGTAACCTGGTTACTCATTTTAGGTTTTTCCTCACTGAGTAACACTAAACATCACATCACAAGTAACCACACAGGCTCACCAGCTTAGCAGAAGTGGTTGCTTCAAAATTTTAAGGTTAAGTGCGTTCGTTTATATTTCAGACTTGGTAATTCCAAAATCTTTAAAATTGAAGTGTATTTTACAATGAATTTAGAGAAAAATCATGTCACTGACCGGTGATGTCATACAACTGGTCACTCGAAGTAACTGTGATGTCATTTCGAGTTACTTATAGGAGTGACTAGTAACCTCAAGGAAAAAGGCTGTGTGTGTTAGGGAGGGGTAATCATCTGTCCACAGTAGGTATACAATTTTTTTTAACAGGACTGAATAGGACTCCACAAGACACTAAAATACACTTCAGGGCCAAGAATTTATTTGAGTCCTGTAGGATGGTGTACAAATTTTGTTCAGCTGTTCACCCCTCAGTTATGGCAGGGGTGGATCTAGGAACTTTATTTAGGGGGGGTAGATATCATAATGAATATTGCATAAAACTGTTTTGCATAGTAACCAGGTGTGTATTATGTATGTAAAAACTTAATATAGTTTGAGATTTGGGGGGGGGGAATTTCCCCTCCCGTAGATCTGCACCTTCTTATGGGTCATTGTCCATATAATTTTATTATTATTGATGTATTGCCTTTTCAGCATTTTCCATTTTTAGTTTTAGTAGATATTTTAGTCAGTAGTGCACCCAAGAATAGGTCTTGGGGGGACCCGAAACTCAGTTATGTCATATCTTCACCTATTTAATTTTTTTATTCATGAAATATATGGAAAATGTCTAAAAATCCTTAGGCTTCTATCTTTTAGTTTAGTATTTGAACATAATTCTAGCTATTGCTTTTACATTTTAGGTACACAAACATTATGGATTTGTATGGATCATTACATCACATTGAGTACACACTGCTTGGTTGCAAATGTTTTTTCATTTAGGTAAGTAATAGAGAAATATTGGTTAATAAGTTCTGTCTCTTTCCACACCCATACTAGGGCCTATTCTTAAAATACATAATGCCATTTAACATAATTATATGTTCAAAAGTAATGCTCAAAGGGGGAGCAGGGTTTGGCCTTGTATTACACATAACTTTTTTTTAATGTATTTTGTTTCTTGAAAATTCTGTACAGAGGGGGAAGG
The DNA here is from genome assembly GCA_963576565.1 of Aspidapion aeneum. Classification (NCBI taxonomy): domain Eukaryota; kingdom Metazoa; phylum Arthropoda; class Insecta; order Coleoptera; family Brentidae; genus Aspidapion; species Aspidapion aeneum. The sequence continues at coordinate 67,321,356 of OY755042.1, read as the reverse complement.
TGGGTCAACTACATAATTTAAGAATAGGCCCAAAGTGTACTTAGGGCAGAGCTTCAAGAGCTCAGCTCCTCCTTAAAAATTTGGTTAGCCCCTGAAATTATGTAGAAATAAAATTTCGGACTTCCATTGTCTTTATTTATTTTAAAACACGACGTTTCGGTTAGTAAGTATCTCTAACCGTTATCAAGTGTGAACTAAACAATCTAGTCTCTAGGCTACTACTTATACTACTTGGTGTGCAGTCAGGTGTGACGGCCCGCCCCCTTTTTTAATCCTAAGACGCCTGTTTTCCTTAAGGAGTGGTTTCCATATGTTTGGTACGTCCGTGCTTGGTTGACTGAAATTATATTACATATAAACACATATTTCAGACAGAGTCGACACGAAGGCTTATTGGGGTGGGGGAGGCAACAGCCACCTTTCCTAACTAATATTTTTTTTTTTAATTTACCCGAAAAATTTTAGATTACCAAAAAGAAATGTTACCACCCAACTTTTTTTTAGTTTTTGTCCAAAAACTGTTTACTTAATTTTTTTTGGTTTTAGAGAGAAAAAGTTAATAACAGAAAAAAGGGTCCTCACTCAATTTTTTTTTATTTTGCCTCCAAAAATCTTTCTACCTAAAATTTTATTTGTGATTTTCTACTTTTGCTAAAATTTAATATTTTGGGGAGGGACTCCCTCCCATCCCCCCTTAGCGACGCCCCTGTTCAGAAAAAAAATTGGAAAGCAACATTAATTTTTTTAGGGATTTTCAGAAAAAACTAAGTAAACATGGTTCGGCAAATGCTTTTGCGATGTTTTGCTCAAATTTGGAACATGTGTTTAGCTGCAAGGCATACATCATTAAGCTTGCCAAATATCAGGAAAAAACTACAAGGTGATATTTTTTCAGGAGTCATGCCCCCTTTTCCCCCAGAACTTTTTTGCGGTAAGCCAATGGTAGATTCAAATAAATTCTTTGTTTTACTCAGAAACTTTTTGATCTTCTGCAATTTTTTATAACTCTAACTGTTTCCAAGAAAAGACAAAAAAGGAAAATTTGTACCCTGCATTATTTTAGTTTTATGCGAGTTTTATGTAATTTCTAAATAGCAATTGAAGATACAAGTTATTTTATTTTGTTTTTTTTTTCTGAAAAATGTTTAGAGATAAAAATATTGCAGATCAAAAAATTTCTGAATAAAATAAGGAATTCATTTTACATTTTTGAATCTGCCAGTGACTTGCTGCAAAAAAGTTCTGGGGAAAAAAAGGGGGCATAACCGCGGAAAAATTATCACCCTGTAGTTTTTTCCTAATATTTGACATGCTTAATGATGTATGCATTGTAACAAAATACATGTTCCAGATTTGAGCGAGTTATAAACAAAAAACTAATATTTTAATAACCCATATCTCAAAAACTAAGCATGGTTATACAAAGTTTTTTTTCTTAAAATCACTCAAGATAATCCTCTGAAGTTTGGCTGCATAAACACATAACACCTGTATAAAATACCTACTATTATGAGTCCCTTGGCAGTTTTTTTTGGGTTTTTAGTCATCCAATGCAACAATCAACAATGGGATAACATCATTATGCCACCTTTATTATTAAAAAACTAAAAAATGGATTTTGTGAAGAATATATGAAAATTACATTACAACATTTGAGCAATTCCACATGAACCTAGAAATTAGAAAATTGAAGACTGTAAAAGTGTGTTCTTATTTTTTTTAAATATTGGTTTTATAAAGGATTATTAGGTGGTACATGTTTAACTTTTTTTAAGTTTTCTAAAAATCCACAGTTTTTTGTAATATAAATACTTAGTTTATACATTTAAGAAAAAACATTATATTTGTTAAATATTTTTAGATTTTTCTAAAACAGTTCTCATTTTTAAAAAAATAAATATTACGTTTTTTATAAAACATTGTTTTTTATTTAAGTATTACATATTCGAGTTCATGCAAATTTTTACGTATGCGGAAAAAGTTTGGATATCTTACAGGTTGACATGACTAAAATTAATATATTTTTGATATCCAAATTCTTTTCGTATACATGAAATTAGCATGACCTCAAAAATAGCAGCGTTACTAAGAAAAAAATCTATTTAAAAAGCCCGCCGAGCCCGCCCGCGCATTCTTAACTCTTCCAGTAGCCAAGGGTGGCGCTAGCGTAAACTTGTTGCCGCTTTTGAACCATAGAATTAAGCACTCTTTTATTATTTTCTCTATGGTCAAACTAGTCTCGCAAATTCTTGAGCCAGGATGTTCTTCTGCCCTGTATTATTATAATTATTATAATAATTATAATAATCATAATAATTATAATAATTATAATAATTATAATAATTATAATAATTATAATAATTACAATAATTACAATAATTACAATATTTACAATAATTACAATAATTACAATAATTACAATAATTACAATAATTACAATATTTACAATAATTACAATAATTACAATAATTACAATAATTACAATAATAATAATAACCCCGTGTGGGGTACGGGTGTTATAAAGAATATCCCCAAGGTATTCTCTGCCTGTCGTAGAAGGCGACTCAAAGAGAACACCACCCTGCGGGTTAGCAACCCCTTGGTGTGAATCCACTGCTGTGCGCACCAGAAGACAGCGATACTCGGGCGGGGTAGGAGACCAGCCTCTTCCTATTCGGAACCGTCCTGAAGACCCCCAGGCTGGCGCAGGACCTAGCGGAACAGGTGGCGCTAACCTGCGTACGGAACCCACCAGAGCTCTGACAAGGAATAGAAATAACAACCCCGGACAACCTATTCCACCCACGGGTGATGTTGAGGAACGTGAAGCTCCTCCCATTCTTGTGGACCGCAATGAGGGCAAGCGGGTTCGATTTAAATGGTCAGAGGAGACCAATTGTTACCTTTATCGGACTTACTTGCTCATTACAGAGATGGAAACTAATTCTAGACCATACTCAACGCTTACGCGCTGAAATGATAACGAAGTTTCCAGAACTTCAAAACAAGACTGTCCAGAACATCTTGGACCAATGACGGCAGCTTTTCCTTAAAAACCGACTTACACAACATACAACTCAGAGAATCAGAGAAGAGGTAGCCAGGGAACTTGGACTCTTAACGCACATAGTACCTACTGATGACCAGATCTCACAAGAAGTGGAAGTACAAATAATTAGACCTGAAGACAATGATGCATTCCATGCGCTGCAAGAATGTAAGGAGAAATACAACGGAATGGATCCTGCGCCAAGGCCTATCATAAAAAAGATCCAAGTAAACCGCAAATCAAAAGCAATTATTGATACTATTAACGAACTAGTTAAGAATGACGCACGTAGCTGCAACACCATAGAAAACTTACATGATTTAGTATACTGCGCTGCGCAAGCCACAGTAAAACTATGTGGATATACAATCCCAAAGCCCGAAAAACCCATTCTTAAAAATCAAAAGCCAGGATGGGAACGCAGACTAACAACAAAGTTAAACAACATAAGAAAACATATTGGCATTTTAACAGAAAGTACTAGATTAACCAAACAAAGTGAAAAGATCAGACGTAAGACTCAGGAAATTATCAAAGTCTATAGGAACCACAATAACAGAACCTCCATTGAAATATTAGACTTTCTAAAGCAGAGACTGAAGGTAATAGCCAGCAGACTAAGAAGATATAAAGAATCATACCAAAGAAGGCAGGACAATAAAATATTTGGTCAGAGTCAGAGAAACTTTTACCGAAATCTTACCAACAACCACGACGCTAAATATCCAGCTGACGATGAAATAAGAACCTTCTGGAGTAATATATGGGAGAACCCAATAAAGCATAAAACATCGGCTGACTGGATAAAAGCAGAGGATAAGATTCGCGATAAGACACCAATTATGACATCGCAAAACATAACCGAAGATGAACTTAACCGAGTACTACAAAACACAGCTAATTGGATATAATATATTTATATATATATATATATATATATATATATATATATATATATATATATATATATATATATATATATAATATTATTATTTTTTTATCATTGTAGGTAAGTACACTAACTAATATTATATCTAATAGTAAAAGTGTACGTATTAAATTGTTTGGTAGTCTTTTTTGTATTAATTTATATTTTAAAAATAAAAGTTGGTCAAAAACTTAAATTATAAGTATTGTCTTTTAATTTTTTAAAAAGATTTTACATACTGTAGGTACTCTAAGAGATAGCTTTACAAACTTCTAGAAAATTTGTAGGCACTCTAAAAATTCCGAATTGTCCAAAAATCGCGTGTGGGTACTCTTATTATTCCGAGGTAAGTTGACGAGTCCCCCATGGAAATTCCGAGGCAGGTCACGACGGCTTGTGGTGGATGCAGTGACCCTAAGTTTGCTGGGTTAACCATCTAGCAGCCAGTTATGAAAGCTTGCGAGAGACAAGTTCACCAACGATTATAAAGTATAATCGTTGCAAGATCACTGCATACAACATAAGTTTACATGATGTACGATCACCAAATAATACGTTTACATCTAATTGAATTCAAATTTTTAATAATAATGTTAAATAAATATTATGACACCATGTGGCGCTTATTTTGCAAAATAATAAAAAAAGGTACTAAAAAACAATATACAGGGTGTAATTTAAATAATGTATCAAATTTTAAGGATTGGTGGGTAAGGTCAAAAAGAGACAAAAATTTAAAAACATTTTTGCTTTCAAGTTATAGCATTTTTCAAGTTTAAAGAGTGGAAAAAAACTGTTATTAAACATTACAAATTTGACAATGTCTAATAATTTTGTGATTCATTATGATCAATAAAACTAATTTCAGTGGAGGATCAAAATCTACCATAAAATATAGAAATCCGAGGTATACACAAAGATGTGGCTCTTATTTTGCAAAATTATAAAAAAGGTACCAAAAAACAATATACAGGGTGTAATTTAAATAATGTATCAAATTTTAAGGATTGGTGGGTAAGGTCAACAGGAGACAAAAATTTAAAAACATTTTTGCTTTCAAGTTATAGCATTTTTCAAGTTTAAAGAGTGGAAAAAAAACTGTTATTAAACATTACAAATTTGACAATGTCTAATAATTTTGTGATTCGTTATGATCAATAAAACTAATTTCAGTGGAGGATCAAAATCTACCATAAAATATAGAAATCCGAGGTATACACAAATGAAGAGATGTCAAATTGCTCCCTAAATCCATTGTATTTTTTACATAGCATTACTTAAGTTTGAATTTTTTTATTAGTCACCCGGACTATTTTTCGTTCACCGCAATATTTTTTTAAATAATATTGTTTAGTTTTAATAATAATTAAGCAAAAAATGGGAATAAAAAAATAAGTAGTAGTTTACTTTAAAAAAATGATTTAATCTTAGGAGCAATTTTTAATTTTTTTTATAAAACGCGATATTGCTAATTTTGGTATTTTTTTTTTTGCGCGGTTCCATGTAAAGATAATATATAACTTTAAGCACATTGTGATAGGTTAACTCAGAAAATACAATAATATTCATACGAAATTAAAATAATCACTAAAATGCTTTGGAGAGAGCCAAATAATCCAAAAATTTAAAAAAATACAAATTGTTGAAAATCTCACTTCTACAGTTTTTATTAAAAAAAACTCAAAATATTTGTTGAGATTGTTATAAAGCGGTAGAAAGATATATCAACTGGCTGTATAAAAGTGAAAGCAAAATTGTCCTACATATTACCGTTTTTAAGATATTTGGCAAAAAGAAGGTTACCATCAATCATAAGCTTTAGGGCGTCGCGACGTCACCTATAATGCGACGCCCAGCAAAGCACTGATTTTTCTTAATTTCGCATGGAGTCCTTAAACAGCATGCCAAGTTATATCAAAATCACCCAAAAATTAAATATTGTAATAAAAAAGTGAAATTGTTTGAATGCATGAAAAAAAACACGTATTTTTAAATCTCGGCCTTGGAATGGGTTTAAAAATGAAATTTGCAATATCAAATATAAAATAAAAGAACACATTTATCTAAAATGACCAACCGTCCGGTTTTGAGCCGGACAGTCCGGTTTTTTGTACTGCCGCCCGGTTTTTAAAATGTGTCCGGAATTATTCGGTTTTTTTCGAATATATCCGGTTTTGTCTGGTTTTTTTAAAGAAATAGATCCCGTTCACATCGGTTCATCCCATCAAATTAAAAAAAATACTCTGCCAATATATGGGCCCCTAAGCTCACACTAGGTACTACAGTTATAGTGTACGTGTGAGCTAATATAACTAAAAATTGAAATATATTTTATGCAACTCCAGACTAAGTTACCTTTCGTTTGATACGACACAAGCCATGTTTGGACTTAAACTCAAATTTCTGAAATACACCCCCACCCTTAAAAAAAACAAAAACTAAAATGTATTTTGTTTGACTCCGGACTCAATTACCTTTCGATTGATATCACACACGCCATATTTTTACATAAACTCTAATTTTTGAAATCTACTCCCACCCTTTTATTTGGCTTGTGTTCATTGGATTTTGTTCATTTTTAAATGGGACCATCTCGACCCAAGACCCAGCCTAGGTACCAAATTTCATTGAAATCGGGCAAGCAGTTAGGCGCGTTGGTCGTTACAGACAGACAGACAGACATACAGACAGACGGACAGACAGACAGACACTACAACAAAAAAGTTTCAAACTCTAATTTTTAAAATTACCCCCACCCTTTTTAAAAACTAAAATGTATTTTGTTTAACTCCAGACTCAATAACCTTTCGTTTGATATTACACACGCCATATTTTTACATAAACTCTAATTTTTGAAATCTACTCCCACCCTTTTATTTGGCTTGTGTTCATTGGATTTTGTTCATTTTTAAATGGGACCATCTCGACCCAAGACCCAGCCTAGGTACCAAATTTCATTGAAATCGGGCAAGCAGTTAGGCGCGTTGGTCGTTACAGACAGACAGACAGACATACAGACAGACGGACAGACAGACAGACACTACAACAAAAAAGTTTCAAAATCATCTGAAACGCAAAGATATATAAAATTTTTTGAAATCGGAGCAACTTTTTTTTTCTCAAAAAAATTAGGATCACCATAGCTCACACTACTATAGTATAGTATATGTGTGAGCTATTTAAGTATTTAGGTGCATGAGCGTATACAAGGGGGGGCTTGGAGGTTAATGTCCCCTCCCCAAGAACCTAGAACTAGATTATTTTAAAAATATTTGTTTACCTACTTTTTAATAAGTTATTAAATAAAAGTGGAAAAAAGTTCCAAGCTCCCCCCCCCCAAAGGCGATTTTTTGTATACGCCACTGTAGGTGCATATCTACAGTACAAAATTTTGTTCCATTTTTAAACACTTCATCATTTTTGAGACTACCTATTTATTTTTTTATCAAATTTTCCACACGCTTGTAGAAACAATATTTTTTCATGCATCAACCCCTAAGTAGCCACCACCAAGTTTTTTTTCTGAAATGGCAGCTCCTATTTTTTTTGTTAAAATACAGGGACATAATTTACATGGTTACGAATATTATTTTTTAACAAAGTGGAAACAGTGTAACTACAAAAATAAAAAGTGGGCCAATTTTTAATGACATTACAGAAAATTACAACAAAAGTACAAAAATTAAAAAGGACCTAAAACAATTATTTAATAATACGCGTGTATACACGGTGTCCCCGAATTTCCTTTACACGCTATATCTCCGTTAGTGTAGCGGCCAAAGGAGCAGAATTTTAACATTGTAATGGGTTATAATAAAAAATAGTATTTGTCTATATATATATTTTATGAATACTTTTTTACCTAAAGCAAAATACCTATTGGAAATAAAAACAAAACATACGGGGTTGTATTTAGAATTGGCAGTAGATTTAAGAGTGCAATTTGAAAAAAAAGTCGGTGGTGGCTACTTAGGGGTTAATGTAAATAAGGTACTTATTTGGGTTTTTAGAAGAAAAAAACAAAAACACGTCAGCTTCGTTTATTACGGGCTTTCTCTCAGATGCAAAAAAAAGTATGTTAATAGGAATTGGTGGGATCATAATCTTCTTCGAAAAAAAAAAGTTGTGTGCTAGCAAAACGAAATCGACCTAGATTGGCTCAATCTAGTTTTATGTCAATATACCAGCGCAAATACTAGAAATTTCTTCATTTTTTTGCAGAAAAATTTTGGTTTAGATATCGTCCATTTTTGCGAGGTTTGAATTTCTTTACTATATCATTGGCTGGCTACTGGCTTATAAGATTTAATTAATACTTAGGTGCCTACATATGTATTTTATTTATAATATCAAAGTATTTTCTAATAATGTATGAGTTTTAGAAAACTATACCTGTTATTTAATAATAAAATAATAGGAACTAAAATTATACTACTGGAGAACATGCTAAAAACGATTTCCACTTACCTCAGCTAATTCATAAGCGGCCCGTTCGTTCTTTGAGATGACCTCAGGTGCCATCTAACCATATATGGTGAAACTTTCAGCGTAAGTTCAACGAATTAGGTATTTTCATATTTTTTGAAAACTGGGAAAATGAGAGCTTATATATCTATAAATTCTATGGTAACATCAAAAATTTTTTTTTTAAATACATTTCAAGCAAAAAATTCCGATTAAAATTCAAACGCCTGAAATTGGCGCCAAAACAAGCTTTCCGAAGACGTCACAACGCATATAAACAGTGTAGCATGCCAAGGCGTTTAAAGTAGTTTATACCTGTTAACATGTTTCCAGTGTACTGAAATTTTATTCAAGACTATTTTATTTACATGCCTACAATCAAAAGTTTGCATAAAAGTAGTTTAGTGACTGCATTTTCAAATTTTTAAAAGATTACATGGGTAAATGGCTATGTACGGATCTCAGAATAAGTGGTGTTTTGTGCCCCGTTGTACAAGCACAACTGTTAGTAGACCAAACAAAACTTTTGTACGTGTGCCTCAAGATTATGGGCGTAAGAAATTATGGTTTTCAGCAGCAAGACGTGATATGCCCAAATCCAAAAGTGAATTTTTCTGTTGTGAAGACCATTTTAAGGTAAGTTAAAAATAAGGTTATGTTATCTTATACAAAAGTAATAAAATTTTCTTTATTAGTTGGAAGAAGACATGGAAAATTATGTACGTTTTAAACTGATGGGTGGAAAAATAATAATGAAACGAGACGTTGTTCCACATATTTTTGAGTGCCAACCAGAGGAAGAGAACTGCAGCTAATGCTCCTGCACGTACTTTGCCTGTAAAGAGAGAACGAAAACGTTTAGTAGAAGAAGCTCAAGCAGCAGATGAGCAACGTTTTGCTGGTCAGCCTTTAGCTTCAGATACTCCCTCAACTAGTAAGTTTTCACACTGCTCACTGGCGTATCTAGGCCTTGATCTTGGGAGGGGTAATTTAGTCAAAGCACAGATAAATTTTTGCAGATAATGCAATTTTTTTTTATATGGCAAAAAAATTTGAGGTTTTAATCTACAAATTTACTAAAACTGGTACAATATCAGTGGGTTGCAGAAATTTCTTCGAATTTTTTCTGTTCGAACAGAAAATTGTTCGAAAACATTTTCTTCAAAAGTAATTTTTTTCGAAAGGAAATTTGTTCAAAAATATTTTGTTCAAACGGAAATTTGTTCGAAAACATTTTGTTCGAATGGAAATTTGTTCGAAAACATTTTCTTCGAACGGAAATTTGTTCGAAAGGAAATTTGTTCGAGTTTTTTTTTTGAGAAAAAAGTTTTTCAAAAATAAATTTTTGCCGAAAATTTTTTTGAAGAAAATGTTTTCGAAACAAATTTCCGTTCCAACAAAATGTTTTCGAAAAAATTTCTGTTCGAACAAAATGTTTTCGAACAAATTTCAGTTCGAACAAAATTTTTTCTAACAAATTTCTGTTCGAACAAAATGTTTTAGAACTATTGTATTTGAACAAATGGTTTTCGAACAAATTTCCGCGACCCAATATCAGTAATAATTTATGTGCCGCAGGCAAAATTTTTTTGTAAAGAAATCCTTACCTTTTTTTAATCTTGGGGGGTAATTACCAACATTAACACCCTTGTATATGCAGGTGACACTGATGCTATAATTTATTGCTAACTCTGCTAAACTTCCAATGTTTTTAGGTACAGCTCAGATACAGGAAGAAATGGAAGTGCAACAGGAACAAGTGGAAGTGCAAAAGGAACCTGCGGAAGTGCAACAGGAATCTGCAACCTTGTTACATTGTCAAAAAAGCATAGGCATTCAAGTTCGGCCTTCGTTTCGTAGTAAGCATGTACAGTGCAAATTAACAACTGCAGTGCAGCATTCGGCAGTTTCTCCAATGCGTGTTTTAAGTAAAAATACTGCTACGTCACCTTTGAAAGTGAAGAGTGCAAAGACATCATTATTTCAAGCAAGTAGCAGTAGTGAAAAAAGCGACAAAAAAAGTTATAGTGAGTCTCAGTCAAGCTCATTTGCATCAGGCACGAGTGCAGCAAGTAGTGATATGAACACAGAAGACAAACAGGAGCAGGAAAATCAAGCACTAAATGTGACACATTGTGTAGTAGAAAAAAACGCAAAATTTTATTTGGGAGTACCAAATATGTGGCTGCCTCATTTAGTGAACTTGTTAAGTGAGAAAACAAACTTAACAAAGGACAATATTTATCTGACACTGATGAAAATAAAATTAAACGATCCATTTCAACGTTTAGGTCACATGTTTGGAATGTCCACAGGAAATGCATCAAAAATATTTGCAAAGACTTTGGTTCAATTAGAACCCTATTTGAGTACACTAATATTTTGGCCACCGGGTGAAAAAATTTAATATTTTTTGCCAATCCCATTTCGAGCTCGTTATCATAATGTTCAGTCTATCATTGACTGCCTGGCAATAGAGATAGAAAAACCCACTAACCCAATATAGCAAGCTCTTACCTGGTCAGAATACAAAAAGTGTAATACTTTAAAATATGTAGTGTCATCAACACCAGATGGATTTATAAATTATATATCTATTGGATATGGTGAAAGGATTACTGATTCATTATTAGTTCAGACATGTGGGTATCTGGACCAAGTACCTGCTGGATCAAGTGTCATGGCAGACAGAGGTTTTAAGGATATTGCCAAATTGCTGCATGAACAGAAGTGCTTTTTGGTCAGACCTCCAAGTGTTTCCTCATCAACAAAACCAACTCGAGCTGAAGTAATGGAAAGCATAAGGATAGCCAGCCTGCGAATACATATTGAGCGGGTTATTAGGCGAATAAGAGAATTTCAGTATTTAAAGCCCCATTCTGTAATTAACCATAATTTAATAGCTCAGACTGACGCAGTAATTAAAATTGCATGTGCTTTAGTCAATTTACAGAACCCAATTATAAAACAAGGGTCACAATATTTACTGTAATTTTAATACTAGACATGTAAAATTTATTGAATAAAAAAACAAGTTATATCATGAACATTATTTTTCAAAATGGTATTGTTACAAATTTAAGTTATTTAAATTTTATAATTGGAATTTATTTAGGTTTAGTGTAGTATTAGTTTGATTTATCTTAAGGTTGTATTCTTAGTCTAGGTTTTAGTTGCGTTATCTGTGACTTGCGGTCGTAATAATACGAGAACTTTCCGGACGTCGAAGGCTGCCGGAAAGTTCGAGAGAGATGGACGATCCTATATATAGGGCCGGGGTCGCGCAGCAGTCAGTCAGTCACAGACAACGTACTGTAGTGGTCGTGAGATATTAACATGAAGTTAATAGACCGATTATAGTAGTGAATTATTAGCAAGTTATTCCTAAGTTTAAGTGCGTGTTTTTGTACATAATTTGTCGAAATAAATTGACGTATCGTTTTCAACAATTGCGAGTTTTAATTTGTCGTTGTGAACCCGTAACAGTATCATTAGTTTTTGTAAATTACCTTAAATAATTAAAATACAAATCTGATCAGTTAAAAAATTAAAAAATTTCAATATCCTCATTTTTCCACACAACAAAATTAAAAAATTAGGTAAATTAACACAAATTTGGTTTTTTAGTTATTTATTGACAACTATCAAAAAGTTTTGGAAATACAAAATTTTTCCAGTTTTCCATAGCAGATTGAGTTAGCTCATTTGCAAACTGCTGGCCAAAATCAATTTCTAAGATTTGCACATTATTTGTTTCTTCAAAGTCGGGAGATGCAACACAAAATAAACCTTTTTTTTATTAGCACACAACATTTGCAAATGAAGTTGTCCCTTAAATTTAGCAGTAATATTATTGTCTTTTATATAAGAGTTTATGTTTTTTATACTGCTTGGACACTTAATTTCAATAACATAATCTTTTGATATACCATCGGGTGATGCTCCAAGAACAGGAAATGAAGGCAAATTGTGAAAGGCTTTCGCGGCCATCGTCCAATGGTGGGTGTGCTTTCGGGCTGTTCGGCCGTCGTCGTTGGAAATTCGTTCTCGACGTTTCGCCATCTCGAGTGGATGACATCTTCAGGAGATGTTTACTGTTTGTCGGCTTCTCGAAGACTGGTGGTTAGTCTGTCGCGGGCGCAGGTTATATACGCTATGGTGGGCGGGGCGTATATCAGAGCTGGTCGGTGATTGGTCACATTCCCTTGATTCAGTTTTGTTATTGTAAGCGAGCCGTCTAGTGTTTTTAAGAACCGGTACCCATGTTCTGTTAATTTTAAGAGTTTCTTCAGATCTGTTGAAGTTCTGCTGGTGTTTATGAATTTCGATTGCTTCTCTATAGAGTCTTGGATAGTATGAAGAGGAGGCGCAGAGAACTTGTGTGTCTTCGAATTTTATTCGGTGGTCTTCATTGTTTAGTGTGTGGTCTGCAACTGCGGATTTTTCCGTATGTCCGAGTCGACAGTTGGCTTTGTGTTCTTTGATTCTTGTGTTTACGGACCGTTTGGTTGTTCCGATGTAGACACTTCCACAGGTACAGGGAATGCGGTATACCCCCGAAGAACTTAGTGGGTTCCTTATATCCTTCGCAGATCTGAGGTGGTTCTCGATCTTCTTAGATGGCTTGAAGATCGTTTTTATGTTGTGTTTTCCCAGAATACGTCCGATCCTATCTGTCACTCTAGGGATGTAGGGCAGAAAGGCTCTTGAAGTAACTTCGCGGCTGCTCAGTCCACCGCTATTGTTACTTCTAGTGCTCGGCTTTGGTCGTATACATTTTTCTATGTCGCTTTGAGTGTATCCATTTGCTACGAGGGCGTTTTTAAGATGGTTTAATTCTTTTTCTAGATGTTCTGGTTCGCAGATTCTTTTCGCCCTCTCTACCAATGTTCTTATTACCCCTTTTCGTTGGCACGGGTGGTGGTTAGATGTGTTGTTTAGGTAGCGGTCTGTGTGAGTAGGTTTTCTGTATACGGTATGTCCTAGTCGTCCCTCTTTCCTCGTTACTAGTACGTCAAGGAATGCTAATTCTCTGTTGTTCTCTGTTTCCATTGTAAATTGTATACTGGGGTGTATGCTGTTAATGTGGTTGAGAAATTCATTAAGGCGGTCTCTACCATAAGGCCAAACGACAAAAGTGTCATCTACATATCGAAACCAGACTTTGGGTTTATGAGGGGCATTATTCAACGCCTTCTCTTCTAGTTTCTCCATGAAAAAGTTCGCAATCACTGGCGATAAAGGGCTACCCATTGATACTCCATCGATCTGTTCATAAATTTGTTCATTGAAGGTGAAATATGATGTCGTTAGGCAGATTTTAAACAGGTCGGTGATGTCCTTCGGAAAAATGTGTTCCACTTCCCTCATTGCCTCGGCCAAAGGTACCTTCGTAAACAAAGACACAACATCAAAGCTAACTAAGATGTCTTTCTCGTCTATGACGATGTTTTTGATCTTCTCAATAAAGTGGGTGGAGTCTCTTACATACGAATCCGTTAGTCCGATGTGGGGTTGCAAGAGGGAAGCAAGATGTTTCGCAAGTTTGTATGTTGATGAGCCTATAGTACTGACAATGGGACGAAGAGGCACATCGTTTTTGTGGATTTTTGGTAGTCCATACAATCTCGGAGTCAGGGCTTCACTTTGGCATAGCATCTTCTTGACTGGGTCCTCCAATGAAGAAATCTTAATTAAGTGATTCACTTTTTTAATTGTTGGTTGTGTAGGATCTCTTTTTAGCTTCTTGTATGTTGAGGGTTCTAAAAGATCGACCATCTTTCTGTTGTAGTCATCCCTGTTCAATACTACAGTGGCGTTTCCTTTGTCGGCAGGCAGTATCAGAATGTTTTCGTCCTTGTTGAGATCCTTAATGGCTTTTTCTTCCATCCTTGTAATGTTGCGTTTTGGTGGTTTTGCTTTTCGCAAAATCTGTGAACACTCCGTTCGTATTTCTTCTGCCTGATCTTCGGGCAACTTTCTAATAGCAGATTCTAAGTTGGCAATTATTTCCTCCTTGGGAACCTCCCTAGGTGCAACAGCAAAGTTCCCCCCCTTAGAGAGTACTGAGACTTCATTTTGAGAAAGCGGGCGGTCCGATAGGTTGATGACAGTTTTTGTAGAATCAAGGATGGGCTGCTGGTTATTCCGTTTATTGTTGTCGTCAGTTAGTCTCTGGTATTTGGTTTTCTGCCTCTCGGTACTTCTGTGGTGTTCGTTTTCCATGGATCTGTAGGAAATAGCATCAATTTTGTCCCAGTCTGATTTGTGCATGGTGTTGGCTAGTTGATAGAAAATTGAGAGTAGTTCCTTGTCTGTGCGTGCGAGTTGCGATCTAGTTGAATGGATCCGTTCTCTTAAAAGGGCATCTTCAGTTCTTCTATAGATTCTGTAGGCTTGAGGTGTTTTCATGGTATGCTTAAATCTCAGGAATTTCGGCGTGACCTTCTCATCGCGACAGCGTAATAAGAAAATCAACGAAGACAGTAGTTGCGCTTTCTTCTTGCGTAGTGCGACCAAGCGTAGATGAAGAGTGGAAACTTCCTCCCCGTAGAGGCGTCGTACAAATTGTGAAAGGCTTTCGCGGCCATCGTCCAATGGTGGGTGTGCTTTCGGGCTGTTCGGCCGTCGTCGTTGGAAATTCGTTCTCGACGTTTCGCCATCTCGAGTGGATGACATCTTCAGGAGATGTTTACTGTTTGTCGGCTTCTCGAAGACTGGTGGTTAGTCTGTCGCGGGCGCAGGTTATATACGCTATGGTGGGCGGGGCGTATATCAGAGCTGGTCGGTGATTGGTCACATTCCCTTGATTCAGTTTTGTTATTGTAAGCGAGCCGTCTAGTGTTTTTAAGAACCGGTACCCATGTTCTGTTAATTTTAAGAGTTTCTTCAGATCTGTTGAAGTTCTGCTGGTGTTTATGAATTTCGATTGCTTCTCTATAGAGTCTTGGATAGTATGAAGAGGAGGCGCAGAGAACTTGTGTGTCTTCGAATTTTATTCGGTGGTCTTCATTGTTTAGTGTGTGGTCTGCAACTGCGGATTTTTCCGTATGTCCGAGTCGACAGTTGGCTTTGTGTTCTTTGATTCTTGTGTTTACGGACCGTTTGGTTGTTCCGATGTAGACACTTCCACAGGTACAGGGAATGCGGTATACCCCCGAAGAACTTAGTGGGTTCCTTATATCCTTCGCAGATCTGAGGTGGTTCTCGATCTTCTTAGATGGCTTGAAGATCGTTTTTATGTTGTGTTTTCCCAGAATACGTCCGATCCTATCTGTCACTCTAGGGATGTAGGGCAGAAAGGCTCTTGAAGTAACTTCGCGGCTGCTCAGTCCACCGCTATTGTTACTTCTAGTGCTCGGCTTTGGTCGTATACATTTTTCTATGTCGCTTTGAGTGTATCCATTTGCTACGAGGGCGTTTTTAAGATGGTTTAATTCGTTTTCTAGATGTTCTGGTTCGCAGATTCTTTTCGCCCTCTCTACCAATGTTCTTATTACCCCTTTTCGTTGGCACGGGTGGTGGTTAGATGTGTTGTTTAGGTAGCGGTCTGTGTGAGTAGGTTTTCTGTATACGGTATGTCCTAGTCGTCCCTCTTTCCTCGTTACTAGTACGTCAAGGAATGCTAATTCTCTGTTGTTCTCTGTTTCCATTGTAAATTGTATACTGGGGTGTATGCTGTTAATGTGGTTGAGAAATTCATTAAGGCGGTCTCTACCATAAGGCCAAACGACAAAAGTGTCATCTACATATCGAAACCAGACTTTGGGTTTATGAGGGGCATTATTCAACGCCTTCTCTTCTAGTTTCTCCATGAAAAAGTTCGCAATCACTGGCGATAAAGGGCTACCCATTGATACTCCATCGATCTGTTCATAAATTTGTTCATTGAAGGTGAAATATGATGTCGTTAGGCAGATTTTAAACAGGTCGGTGATGTCCTTCGGAAAAATGTGTTCCACTTCCCTCATTGCCTCGGCCAAAGGTACCTTCGTGAACAAAGAGGAACGACTAGGACATACCGTATACAGAAAACCTACTCACACAGACCGCTACCTAAACAACACATCTAACCACCACCCGTGCCAACGAAAAGGGGTAATAAGAACATTGGTAGAGAGGGCGAAAAGAATCGGCGAACCAGAACATCTAGAAAAAGAATTAAACCATCTTAAAAACGCCCTCGTAGCAAATGGATACACTCAAAGCGACATAGAAAAATGTATACGACCAAAGCCGAGCACTAGAAGTAACAATAGCGGTGGACTGAGCAGCCGCGAAGTTACTTCAAGAGCCTTTCTGCCCTACATCCCTAGAGTGACAGATAGGATCGGACGTATTCTGGGAAAACACAACATAAAAACGATCTTCAAGCCATCTAAGAAGATCGAGAACCACCTCAGATCTGCGAAGGATATAAGGAACCCACTAAGTTCTTCGGGGGTATACCGCATTCCCTGTACCTGTGGAAGTGTCTACATCGGAACAACCAAACGGTCCGTAAACACAAGAATCAAAGAACACAAAGCCAACTGTCGACTCGGACATACGGAAAAATCCGCAGTTGCAGACCACACACTAAACAATGAAGACCACCGAATAAAATTCGAAGACACACAAGTTCTCTGCGCCTCCTCTTCATACTATCCAAGACTCTATAGAGAAGCAATCGAAATTCATAAACACCAGCAGAACTTCAACAGATCTGAAGAAACTCTTAAAATTAACAGAACATGGGTACCGGTTCTTAAAAACACTAGACGGCTCGCTTACAATAACAAAACTGAATCAAGGGAATGTGACCAATCACCGACCAGCTCTGATATACGCCCCGCCCACCATAGCGTATATAACCTGCGCCCGCGACAGACTTACCACCAGTCTTCGAGAAGCCGACAAACAGTAAACATCTCCTGAAGATGTCATCCACTCGAGATGGCGAAACGTCGAGAACGAATTTCCAACGACGACGGCCGAACAGCCCGAAAGCACACCCAGGAAATGAAGGCATTAAAAAAAATCCACAGTCACTAAATTTACACTGTTGTTGCTGCCTTGCCTTAAAACTTTCTTCTCCAGAAGTCTTCCCCTTTTTATAAATTTGGCATCCTTCACTTTGTAAGCACCTATTATTGACTCCACTAAAGTACCATCTGGAGTTTTGCAATGAGCAATTTCAAATAATTTGGAAGCTGTGATACGTCCAAATCGTAGTTCATGCCATAATGGGGTTGTTGATTGGGCTCTTGTTCTCTTCTCTGCTTCAGTACAAAGAGAGTGATTCATTTTTGTCACAGCAAATTTAATAAAATTGTCACACTCTATACCTCCCATACTTCTAAACTGTAACATTAGCTTGTACAATGATAGATTTTCAAAGGCATCTTCATATGTTGTGGAAGCATATTGTAGCAAATGCCCTGTTAAGTTTGAACTCTCACCAATACTGGTTAATTCATTTCGAAAGGAAGAGACATCACAAGTTGGATGGTCGATGGTTTTCTTCATGAACTCCCCTGCTGTGGTAAATTTCAGCGAAGTTCCTACACCAGATAGCCGTGGTTTTTTCCAATAAGAAGTAACTTCTGTTGGTGAAGGTTCTTCTGTCCGGCGATGCATCCACATTAGAAATGCGAGAGCGTGCTTGCAACCACCTGCAAGAAATAAAACATTAAAATAAAATGTCATTGATGGCGTTTATATTTAATTAGATACCTGCACCTGCTGCACAGTCCTTGCATTCAACGCTCACAATACTTTCATTTACTTCATCCACTTTTAAAGAAACAACATAATTTTTGGAACGGATTCTATGTTCGGGGCAAATCTTGCATTGTACAGTACAAAGTGGACCCTCTCGTTTTAGCTCAACATATCCAACAGCACTATCTCCATATTCTTTACGTGACGCCCTAAAAATAATAAATAATCATGGTTTCGGTGCACTATACCGACACTAAAACAACATTTTTTGAGAATGTTAATTTAGCGGTATCTAAACTTATTTAGGTACGGATCATTAAAAAAAAAACAACTCTTTTTATGTAAAATGCACACATACCAATACAGAAGGGGGATACTCAAGTTTAATTTTGAAGAGGTTAGTTTTAGATTAGGTTAGGTTCAGCTGGATTGGGTTGGTTTACGTTAGGTTAGGTGGGACTAGGTTAGGTTAGGTAGGTCTAGGTTGGCTTAGGTTAGGTTAGGTTTAGCTGGGATGGGTATGACTGGGTTTGCTAGGTTACATTTGATTTTTGAGTATATTTACTAATCTTTTTGTCTTTTTTTTTTTCTAAAATGTGGCAACATTGCAAAATATCATGCATTCATATTGGCAAATATTGTGTTGGTTAGGCAAATAGAAAAAGCCCAAATTGAGTGCTGTTTTTTAAATTAGCGCTTGAAAAGCAAACAATCCCAAATAGGTTAGGATAGGTTTCCGATCAATTGTCCAAGGTTAGATTTGGTTTCGGTTTGGTTTAACACCGATTTCAACCTCCCACAGGAAAGTTTTAATTTTAAAAATCTTGCCTTTTATCTAAAAGGTATTCTCATTTTGAAATTCCCGCAGAGACAGTTTTACATTGGGATTGTTTGCTTTTTAACACCTGCTTTTTTTAAGGTTTTATTTATCTATTTTCTTAAAAAATACTGGATAATCCGAATTTTTTTTTTTTGGTAAAACACTATTTTAAGTTCCTTTTTGTTTTTTTCAAAAAATCGACCCACCCCAACAATAATCTTAACCTCAAATATTTGTCCAACCAGCATGATGTAGATTTGTCTTTTTTCTTTTTTATTTATGTCTTGAAGACATGTTTTACACATAAATACTTACATTGCTGCTTTTGCACCCCTGATTTCAGCTGAATTAAAACACTCGTCCTTTTTTATGTAATCCATTACCATAAACATATCAACAGATGGTAAATTGTTAGTGGAAGCTTTGACAAATCCTTCGGCGGCCATGCCTAACTAAATATCTAATCAAAAACACTACCTATTTAACTAAGCGAATAAAACAATTTCGTCGCAATTTAACCACAAATTAAATCTTACAAAACAACAACACAGCTTTGACAGAACACA
Organism: Aspidapion aeneum; assembly: GCA_963576565.1. Lineage (NCBI taxonomy): Eukaryota > Metazoa > Arthropoda > Insecta > Coleoptera > Brentidae > Aspidapion > Aspidapion aeneum. The sequence continues at coordinate 67,301,827 of OY755042.1, read as the reverse complement.
GCTGAAACAACAATGAAAATCCTAAAAATCGATATATGGCAATGTGTTGCCATAGACGGGACCCATGTTTATATGCGATGTGACGTCACGACCAATGAGCGGTCGTTTCGCTGCCGCTTTAAATTTTAAAAATTTTACCGCTTTTTATACCTGAATTACTTGGTTCAGGGTCTGTTACACGATTTTTTAAGATTATAAAATTTATCTGAAGGGTCGTCCCTATGAATTTAGATATATTTCGTTTGATTTAAAATATATGGCAAATACCTAATTCAGCCAAGAAATTTTGCAAAATAAGGCAACATCGCACCGAAAATACGGTTCGAGCTTTTTACGTTTCGACATAATTACGTTTCGATGATTTTGCGTCTCTTCTCCATTGCGTATCGCGCGTTTAATTTTCGACTTTTTTACGTTTCGACATTTTTACGGATCGAAGAAATTACGATTTGTTTAAATTATTTTCTTCTCTTTTATTTTTCGATTTTATTATTTTTCGACTTTTTTACAGTTCGACCTTTTTATGATTCGATTTTTTTACGGTTCGATTATTCTGCGAGTCGACTTAACTACATTTCGATGATTTTACGTTTCGATGCTTTTACGTTTCGACATTTTTACGGGTCGACGAAATAACGCTTCGTCTAAATTATTTTCTACTATATTATTTTCGACAATTTTCGATTTTTTTATTTTCGACCAAATTACGGTTCGGCATTTTTTTTTCAGCCATTTTACGTTTCGACAAAACTTTTTTCGAAGTTTTTGTGGCGAGCCAACCAAAATACACAATTTTGTTTTTTTTTATAAACTTAGGTGATGATTTGCGTCCAGAAAAGATAAATAATTTGGTGTAAAAAGACTAAAGTTTTATTTGGTAATTCTACAGAATTACTGTACAGCGTGTCCCATTTTCGATGGGATTAAATGGGAAACTCAGTTATTATTAAAGATATTGATTTTCTGATTGCACCTTACCGTGCTCTTTTTTTGAGCCCTTAAAAATGGTGTAATCAGATTTTTGCTATACCGCTTAGTTTCGCTAATACAGGGAGTTTTTAAAAAATTGTATTTTTAATAAACCCTTATATCTCGCTTATTTTGCGAGATATTTTTATTCTCTAAAAACCTTTTTGTGGCAACTTTTTTAGAAGAAAATAATGACGTCAGTTTTTTAAAATATTATTTAGTTTTTGAGATACGATATTTATCATAAAAAAATTAAATACGGACCTGGATTTTTTTTATTACTATTTTGATTGGTTTCATGCTAGTATTATCACAAAATAATAAAAATTGACAAAAAATTTGTTTTAAGGGAAAAAAAATATTTAATATTTAAAAAAAAATTTAGTCCGAACCTGGATATTTCCAACATAAATATAAATTAAAAATTGCAAGTTAAACGATTTTTACTTTAACTGTTTTGATATTTAGCATATTAAAATGGTTTTACGTTAATTTACACATTTATTTGAAACAAAGTCAAAACACAAACAAAGGAGAAATACAAAAAAAACTAATTTTTCTTTAATGAGATAAGTGTTCAAACTGATTGCCATTATGTGTTAGACATTGATGGCATTTTTGAGTAATTTTTTTTAACGCATTTTGCATAAAAATATATTTGCCGTTTAAATATTGGGATTTTGTTGTTTGAATAAAGCAGGCAAACATACCACATTTTTCAAAATCTGGATATGGTCGATTTCTAGCCATATTAGAATAATTGTAAGCCATTCACAAAAATGATAAGTAAAATGACAATGTCAATTCCACGCTTTTGTTTTGTAAATTTCCTGACCTGCTGTGCTACCATCAAATAATTAGTATGATATTATTTTTGTAACTTTTTAACGTTTTTTAGTTTATTTATAAATATTTTAATTAACTTTTCAAAACAGAAACACTAAAAATCGTTCAACTAGTGTGTCTTGCAATTTTTAATTTATAATTACGTTAGAAATTTTCAGGTTCGGACTATAAATTTTTTAAAAATATTAAATAGTTTTTTTAACCTTAAATCAAAAAAAATATTAAAGTTTTATTATTTTAAGATATTAATAGCATGAAACCAATTAAAATAGTAATTAAAAAATCCAGGTCCGTATTTAATTTTTTTATGATAAATACCATACCTCAAAAACTAAACAATATTTAAAAAATTGAAAACGTCATTATTTTGCTCTAAAAAAGGTGCCATAGAAAAGTTTTTACAGAAAAAAAATATCTTGCAAAATAAGCGAGATAAAAGGAATTAATAAAAATGCAATATTTTCAGAAACTCCCTGTATTAGCGAAACCACGGGGTATAGCAAAAATCTGATTACACCATTTTTAAGGGCTCCAAAAAAGAGCACGGTAAGGTGCAATCAGAAAATCGACATCTTTAATAATAACCGAGTTTCCCATTTAATCCCATCGAAAATGGGACAAGCTGTACAGTATGTACAAATTTTGATGAAACTTTGAAATATTTATATAGAGTGTTTTGATGGACCTGATTGTTTTTATCCATGGGAAATGATTGAAACCATAGTTGTATTTTTAAAGATTACTTCAAGTATACTGAATCTAACATTTCCTGGGTTAAGATTGTTTTGTTTTTATGTTATTTTTTTTTCTAACATCAATTCTCGACAAAGCTATTACAATATATGTAAATATTTTTTTTCACTATTGTACATTCAAAGAAACAAGGTTCTAAAAAGGAAGTTGTATCTTTTAAGTTATATTTGAACAGTAAAATCTATAATCTTATTTATATAATTTTTTTACTACCTTTTTAAGAAACTGAGTTTTAACAAAAAATTAATATTTTTTTCTTGTTTATATTTGATAATTTGTTGTTTTTTTGTTTTTCTTTCTGAAACAAAATAAATGTTGAGGTTTGTAAACAAAAAGTAATCCTGATCTTTTATTTCGTTCCTGCATTGATACATTGGTAACATGGTGATAGTAAGGAAAATCTGTCACCATTGTTGTTAATTGTGTCAAAGTAAATAGAGGTTTATTATCATTTCAAAAATAGAAAATTTACAATATTTTTCTTAAAGGAACCTCACGACCCTAATTTGCTCTTCCTAGCCGAGGTAAATTTGAGGTATATTAAAACAACATCAATAATATACAAAAAGTTATATTATATGAAAAAAATAATATAACAAGTCCTGGGCCAACGAAAAATAAATTGCCATTCTTTTGCGTTATCCTGGTGGAGCCATATTTTTGCACCTTTCTTAGTGAAAGCTGCGTCTCGCGAGAGAGAGGGACCGCTTGAACTGGCATGAGACTGAGAGAAGAACATAGGTTGTTTGTTGTTTGGCGCGTTCCTGTATTTCTCTGTCAATTTTTGGAGCGGAACGTTTTTTTTTTGCTTGTGAGAATTTGAGGAAGCAAGACGTGTGCGTTTAGTGACTGCTTTAAAGGCTCCTTTCGTGTCCCCAAGAAAGACACCTTTGTCGGATTCTACACGAGAGAGCCTGTGGTTTGGCCTGTACAGTGTTCCTGGAAGCCGTGTTGGTTGGAACAGTTGCGGACCGAGCTCCGCTGTGCGGATTTCATGCAGTGCTGATCCAAGCCATGCTGTCTTTAAGGTAATTACTTTTCTGTTTTGTAATAAAATTGTGCTAAAACAGTAATTCCCCATTTTTCTGGCTTCCTATACTATTTCCCACCGGCATTTATTGGATTTTCTCCATTGTTTTCAGACTTGAACGTTACCCGTGTATTGGATTACCCCATTTTGGAAGCAGAGACCTTCATGACCTTTGAGGTGAGTCTACATTTAGGTTAGGTAACACTTCTTGCTAGACATTGTGTTCTTTTTGTAAATATTTTTGTTTTATAAGTCTAAAGAGCCCCATTGCAGGCCCCGGATGGTTCTCTGTGGCCAAAAACAGGTCAAAGCTTAGAGATCACTGGCATAGAGATGGAACTCTTACTGCATTGTCCCCGTTTTTATTTAAAAATAAGTTACAGATTATTTTAAACTGATTAAATTGTACTTATTTGAATGTAATATGTACCATAGAGTAAGATAGCCTATGGCAGCAGAGGCACGGTCCCGGCTTACGGATCTTTTAGTTTACCTAGCCAGCGCTAGCTGCGGAATTATATTAAATTTAAAATTTTCTGGTAAATGCTCGCTCTTTGACTGTGCTTTGTTGTCCGATCTCTTGTCGTGGCTCAATCGACCCAAAAAGTACATAGATATGTGGCCTTGAAATAAAAATAAATGTGTATGAGTATATAATAGACTATATACCTACTTCGTGCTCGAGCCGCTTCACTTTTTCCCTTCCGCGAAGTCAAGAGGTCATTCTATCAATCTCAAGCAAGCGGTACACATCAATATCAGATCAATTCAGTATTTTGTTGTTGGCGTGATGCAAAATATCGCACACGTAAAACTAAAAAGACATAACTCAAAAATTTAAAAATGTGTCCCTGCAATAAAAATACTTACAACGTGTCTTTTTCGGTCTAGGACAACTGGGCGCCGCCAACTGGGATAAAATATGTAGATGAAAAATAAAATATATTATTTATATAAAAACATCTTTAAAAAATCCTTTACGCAATATTTTTTACAAGCTTTTATTTAGCTTCAGATGTTCTGTCTAACTAACTATCTATCAAATCTTGTGAAGCGTTTTTGACACACGTAGTGGTCTCATGACAATACAACATTAAGAAAAAAATATCCTCCCACCCTACCCCCACCCCTTCTATAGAAAAATGTGTTTTTGACACACTTCCCGTTATCCGATTTGGATAAAATTTGGTATACACATAGTGGTCCGATGATAATACAACAATAAGAAAAAATATCCTCCCACCCCTACCCCCACCCCCTTCTATAGAAAAATTTGTTTTTGACAGACACACATCCCGTAATCCGATTTGGATGAAATTTGGTATACATATAGTGATTCGATGACAATACAATATTAAGAAAAAAATATCCTCCCACCTCTACCCCCACCCCCTTTCATAGAAAAATGAGTTTTTGACACACTTCCCATTATCCGGTTTGGATGAAATTTGGTATTCACATAGTGGTCCGATGACAAGACAACATTAAAAAAAAATATCCTCCCACCCTACCCCCACCCCTTCCATAGAAAATGCGTTTTTGACACCCTTCCCATTATCCGATTTGGATGAAATTTGGTATACATATAGTGGTCCGATAACAATACAACAATAATGAAAAAATGTCCTCCCACCCCTACCCCCACCCCCTTCCATAAAAAATGCGATTTTGACACACTTCACTTCAAATGACTTTTATAAAATTTGGTATATGCATAAAGGTCCGATGGCAATACAGCCCAAACAAAAAATATATTTCTAACTCTACCCTCACCCTCTCCTTCCCCCAATAGAAAAATAAGTTTCCAAATAACTCACGATCAGCGATTTCATTATAATCTAGAATAAACTCTATTTATTTACTTCTGCATTTTTCTGCTAGATTGATTCTTGCAAATAGTGATATTTAATTGATACGGATATCTTATCGTTATAACATCATCAAAATTTCAATTTCTTTTACTAATTTATTTGAAATTTGTTTTTGTTAAGTAAAGTTAAATCCATTAAGTCGACTGTTGAATCTTGGTAGTTGTCGTGTTTGGTGACCTGGTAATACTACAATTTACGTTTTTTATTACAACAATGGCGGATCCAAAAATCAAAATGGCGGATCCAAAATGGCGGATTTTCTTATTTACCAACCGATTTGTCTCAAACTTGAAATATTACATTGCTTGAGGACATTTAACACAATTTTTAACTCAAACTTTAAAAAAACAAAATGGCGGATCCAAAATGGCGGACTTTTTTATTTATTAATCATTGTTTTTGAAATTATACGAAAATGTTTTATGAGACAGAATATTGCATTTTTTTGAGAACAATAAGTTGGTAATTTAAAAATAGTAGGTAGGTACCATGTTTTTTAAAAATTATTAAGATTCAAAAGTATTTCGTTAGTTCAGAAATGACAAAAATTAAATTTTTTATAAACGTAAAGTTTAGTATTCGTGAATGAAGAAAACAAAAATTGTTCGTGGCTAAGCGGGTGTAGAAATATTTTGTTTCTCTTGTCTTTTTCCGTAGGCAGCTCGAAAGCTGTCCACTTACGGAGGTCCAAGATCACATCATTAGGTCGTGGACCCCTGTCGGTTTACAGCTTTCGAGTTGCCCACGGAAAATACAAGAGAAACAAAATCTTTCTATACCCGCTTAGCCACGAATTTATTTTAAAAAATGTTTACCTACTCTGTAGATCTTTTTAAATCTAAATCACCATATGTATACCAAATTTCATCCAAATCGGAAAACGCGATGTGTGTCAAAAGCAAATTTTTCTATGGAAGGGGGTGGGGGTAGGGGTGGGAGGATATTTTTTTCTTATTGTATTATCATCGGACCACTATGTGTATACCAAAGTTTATCCAAATCGGATAACGGGAAGTGTGTCAAAAACACATTTTTCCATAGAAGGGGTGGGGGTAGGGGTGGTAGGATATTTTTTTCTTAATGTTGTATTGTCATGGGACCACTACGTGTGTACCAAATTTCATCCAAATCGGATAATGGGAAGTGTGTCAAAAACGCTTCACAAGATTTGATAGATAGGTAGTTAGACAGAACATCTGAAGCTAAATATAAAAGCTTGTAAAAAATTGCGTAAGGGATTTTTTAAAGATGTTATTATATAAATAATATATTTTATTTTTCATCCACACATTTTATCCAAAAAAAAAATTTTAGTCCGGCGCCGAGTTGGCCGGCGCTCAGTTGGCGGCGCCGAGTTGGCCCGGCGCCGAGTTGGTCCGGCGCCCAGTTGGCGGCGCCGAGTTGGCGGCGCCCAGTTGTCCCATTCCGTGTCTTTTTAGCTCATATTTTAACTTTGTGCTTATAAACAAAAGATTTCCATAATTTCCCGAAAAATTGTAAACAAAGTAAATTTTGGTGATCTTTAGTTAAAAAGCACATTTGAATGCATTTTTGTTACATAAACTCATTTTCAAAACTTTTGAGTTGCGTCTCTTTAGATTTAAGGGTGCGATATGGATAATATTAAATATTCCGGAAACAAATGTATGTATTTTAATTGTGGAAAGTCTAAATATGGTTGTTCTGCTGGTGTGAGGCAATTTACATTTCCCAGAAATGTGGAGCTGTGCAAGAAGTGGATAAGAAATTGTGGTAAATAAGAGAGTCCTTAATACCTTAAGTATTTTGACCTTACTAGCCCGCACAGCAATGGCTAATAAAGGTATTGTTTTCGACGAAAAAAATTTTTTTGTGATAACGCCGAAAATGTGTTATTTGCGTGTATTTTGACCTATCCTATTAATATCGTCGTGATGTCTGTCTATGTGTGTGTCTGTCCGTAACACGATAGCTCCTAAACCGCTGAACCGGTTTTCATAAAATTTTAAGGTAAAATCGTATTCGACACTCTAACGAGCTGATTAGTTTTTCAAAATCCAATAACGCTAATGACAGTTTTTTGACAATTAAAATTTTTAAAGGAGCATCGCATCAATATGCGGTTTTCAGAATATAGTAGACTAGATTTTGCTCAATAAAAAAAACTATGTAGGAGCATTACAAAAAAGTGCATTCAAAGCTGATTATCATAGCTTCACTTGTGCTAATAGGCTAGCTAGGAAGGTATCAGATCCGTCATGGATCGATTTATTTATTTTAATCAAACAAAAATAAAACTAAATAACTACTCTTTTGCAAATGTCAGGCATTTGTAAAAAATCGAGTGGTGGGTCGGTATTTCCTTTTGGTGTACAGGTTAGGGTAAATACCAGGAAATACTTGGGGAGTTCTGGGAAATATACTAGGAAATACCGGGAAGTGCTTGGGAAATACTAGAAAACACCATTGAAATTGGAGGAAATACTGTAAGTATTATACCGTAGGTATTTCTCTTTGGTGTACAAAAATCGGCGATCGACCCACCCCTTGCAAAAAACCTAAATTTGAGAAATACATTAAGCATTGAAAAAATATATTGTGTGAGGTTGTTAGTCCTTACAACTTTATACAGGGTGTCTCATAACTTAGGGGCCATAGTGCAGCAGGTGATAGAGGAGGTTATTTCCAAGAAAAAAGTTTATATAACATAAGGGTCACACATCTGTTTTTAAGATATAGGATTTTTAAAATTTGTCACAGCCATTGGGATTCAAAAATGTGGTATTTCTTTTTTTGATACAAAAACAAGTTGAGATTGAGATACAGTCTGTCAAAATAACCACATAAAAAAATAATAATTTTTTGAAAAAATTAATTTTTGCTTACTTATTCTTTTAAAAAATATTAATAATATTTTATTATTATGTCTCGCTAGAGACTTGTAGTTATTAACAAAAAATATTTTAAAAAAATTGCGTTTAATATTTTATTCATAAAAGTTTATACCAAAAAATAGTTTTTTCTAAAAAAATTTACCGACTAATTTTGTTAAAAATAATTTGTATTTCAACTTATTGCTCTTGTTCTAATACACGACTTTACCCAATTTCATATTTTTACAGCGTTTTTTAAAAAGTTATTATCAAAAAAGTTTAAAAAATCGCCATCTTTGATGCTCTGTATCTCGACAAAGAAAGTGTTTTGACCCATGCATCATAGAAACTTTTTTATCAGGCATGATCTCCTCTATCACCTGTTGGCCTATGGCCCCTAAGTTATGGGACACCCTGTATAGTTCAGGTCCTACGGGGTGCGATACTGCGTTTAATGATAGAAGCAACACATTTGGTATGGATAGACTCGCCCGAACATTTTACGAAAGGGAACCCCCCCAACCCTGGCAGGGGGGTGGTTCCCCCCTTAAAAGTGCTTTTTGACGGTTTTTGCTAATAACTCGAAAACGGTCAACTTTTCTAAAATTATTCTAAATATTGTTTTGCAAGCGGATAAAATTTCCTTTTTGACCATGTAGGTACCTTAGTACCCTCTAAAGGCAGTGGTGCACGTTCTATAGACCTACGAAAAAAAGGAAAAATGTTTATATGTTTTTTTAAATTTTTCTTGTCGCATTTTGTATCCTTAACACATTGTTTGTTTCAAAAAAATATTTTTGTTCAAAAACCCATTGTATACAAATATTTAATAAGTTAGATATAACTTTTGAAAGTAGCCGCTTTAAAACAAAAATGTTGAACATTAATTTTTGTAATTAAGTAAACAATACTCAAGGTGAGTAAAGAAATATTTTTGATTAGTATTAACTTAAAACTTAATTTTTCAAGTTGAATTCATTTAAATTGGGGCGAGGGGGCATTCCTCCTAGTTCAGGCAAGATTCGGGCAAATCCACTTTCTAGAAGCATTTTATATTACTTTTTAGCAAATGGGCAATTCCCCCAATTTTGACCCCGCTGAATCCGAATATCCCTGTTGCCAACTCGAAATATTGACAGGGGCTGAGATATTCAAGATGGCGGCGAAAATGGCGGTGGAATTTTAAATTGCCGCTGGAAAGCCCAAATTGTCACAGGTGTACATTCAAAACATATATTTGTATAATTAAAAAATAATAACATATTATTATTTTTTTAAATGGCTGCAAAAACCTCTAAAAACCCCCCCAGACCCCCCAAAATCTGAAAGTTTGAGGTTTTTTCAAATTTTCTTAAAAACTAAGCTTCTAAGAGAAAAATGTAAAATATACTTTATTGTGGACAATAAAATTCCCGTGTCAACATGGTATAACTTAATAAAGTTAGACTAATAACAAGCTCTCCAGCGGCGTCCGTTAATTGAAGTAATTTGTTGAAAAAATATCTGTTTTTTTCCAAGATTTATTTAATTTTTTAAAAAAACTTATATCTACAGAAAACCGTGTAATACATTTTGGTATACTCAATAAAATTTCCTTCAAAATGACGTATAACATGATTAAATCGGTTTTATAAATAAAACTTCAGGGGCATCCGTAAATTAAATTAATTTTGAAAAAACAGAAAATAAACCATTTTTGTTACAAGTTTTATCTAATTTTCTCAAAAACTAAGATTAACATGAAAAAGCTTGTTCTACACTTTTTTGTAGACAGGGAAATTCCCTTTTTAAAAATGTGAAACTTGGTGGGGTTTGACTTATAGCAAACTCTCCAGCGACGTCCGTCAATGGGGATGATTTCAACAAATCATTAAAAAAACATGTTTTTCATACGTTTTATTCAGTTTTCTTAAAAACCAAGGTCTTTATCAAAAAATGTGTTTTATACTTCGTCATAGCCAATAAATTTCTTTCAAACGATGTATAACAAAGTGAAAGTTATTTTATATTTACCGCTCCAGTGGTGTTCTTAATTTAAAGAAATTATTTAAGATCAATCCAAACTAATCAATTTTGTGTCTTATTAGGTTTTCGGTGGATAATAAAGAGCCGCGGATAAAAGGTCGAAAGTACAAAAGGTCGAAAATACAAAAGGTCAAAAGTAAAAAAGGTCGAAGTACAAAAGATCAAAAAACAAAAGGTCGAAAGTTCAAAAGGTTGAAAGTACAAAAGGTCGAAAGTACAAAAGATCAAAAGTACAAAAGATCAAAAGTACGGCCGCGGGTCCACATCGACTGGACAGGTCAATTCGACTTGATACGGTAAACTTGTATTTTTAATATTTTGTTTTGTCGATTTTTTTTCGACCTTTTGTACTTTCGACCTTTTATGGCTTCGGCGGCGGGCCCGATAATAAAATGTCCTTTTAAACAGTGTGTCACAAAATGTAAACCCATAGTATAGAAAACTCTCCAGGGGCGTCCGTAAATTGCAAAAATGACTAAAAAAATATTATTTTTGTTACGGGTTTCATTCAATTTCCATCAAAATCTCAATTTCAATTTCAATGAGTACCTAATTATGATTATGCCCCCCCCCCCCCCAAACCGTTGCATAAGATTCACCACTTTATTTTTAGTTCCATATGCTTAAAAAAATATCCAAAAACACCTGTGTCAAAGTTACTACTGTTACTTTCTGCACAAAAATATTGCTTAGGGGGGGGGGGTGGCATGGCCCCTATGCCCCCTCCCCTTATAACCACCGCTGTTTTTTGCTTTAAAGAACTTTTTTAGATAAATCAAAATATCTAATCTAATCAAAAAACAGTTTATTTTAATTTGGAAACATTTTATTTTAGTAGGTATAAATTACGAAACTTTTTGAAGTATTTATCATAACATTAACCTCACTTTGTAATACTTCATTTAAAAAGAAGTTGTCTTATCCTCAATAAAGAATAAAGGCACATTCTTTTCTAAAAATCTTAGTTAGAAAAGATATTTAAATATGCAAGAGAAACTGATTATTTCAGTTATTTTTGAAACTAAGTTTATATTAGTACGCCCCTGAAGCCTTAAATATGGCAACAACCCGACATTTTAATAAAGTTTTTAAAAGAAAATGTTATGTTCTACAATAAAGTATACTACATATTTCTTCCTAAAAAGTGTAGTTTTTGAGAAAATTTTGAAAAACCTATAATAAACATGTTTTTTTCTAAATAATCTCAATTTACGTACGCCACTGAAGAGCTAGTTGCTTTTCCTAACCTTATTGACCAATACATCGTAGGAAAGGGAATTTTATTCTCCACAAAAAACTGTTCTTTGCAATTTTTGATAAAAAAAAAAGTTTTTTGGGGGTTTGGGGGGGATTTTCTCCGTCTCTGTCGATTTTTCGAGTTGGCAACAGAGATATTCGGATTCAGCGGGGTCAAATTAGGGGGAAATGGTCTGTTGCCAAAAAGTAATATGATTCGCTTCTAGACAGAAAACGGAAAGCCTTTTAAAATAATATGCTGTGACTATCCTCTCGCCCACCTCAAAAGTGATCTTTTACACAATATTTCTAATTATTTGAAAACTTTTAACTTGGTCAAAAACAACTAAGTAATAGTTATTGAGGCTGACCAAAAGTCCTCTAACGATGTATAACACGACCCCCTTACCTCAGTGGCGCACCTTTTATAGGCATTTAAATAAATAAGAGGTGTGGAAAAAACAATATTTTTTTAATTTTCTTAAATTTTAATGTACTACATACTGGTTGTAAAATTTATTTTGAAAGCTGAAGAAATTTTCTTCCGACGATGTATATCACTCCCCCCTTAAGGCAGCGGTAGATCTAGCATAAACGCACCAAAAATGATCAAATTTGGTATACACTTTAATCTTTATTTAAGACAACCATGGTGGAACAGTACTAATACACACTGCGTTCAATGAGAAAAACAACACACTTGGTGGGGAAACCATCCGCCCACTGTTGGTGGGGGGTGGATCCCCCCCTAAATGTTTTTTTCGATATTTTTTAAGATCTACAGCTGCGTTGAAGGGAAAGTGATGTACATCGTTGGAAAGGAAATTTCTTTGGCTTTAAAAATGTTTTAAAACCAAATACGTAGGACAGTAAAATTTAAGAAAATTAAAAAAAAAGTTTTTTCCACACTTCTTATTTATTTAAATGCCTATAAAAGCGCCACTGATGTAAGGGCGGCGTGTTATACATCGTTAGAGAGTACTTTTTATCAGCCTTAATAATTGTTACTTAGTTGTTTTTGGCTAAGTTAAAAGTTGGGAAAATACTGTAAGAGAGCACTTTTCAGAGGGGTGAAAGGAGGGATGCCCCCCATACCTACTTTAAGAAAGGTCAGCTAGAAAAAGTCAGTTTAAAGTTATTACTAACCAAAAATAATTTTTTACTTAATCTCATATTTATTTACTGAGTTACAAAGATGACTGTTCAACATTTTTGTTTGATATAAGGATATCTATAAACATATTTATTTTTATTTCAAGGCGGCTATTTAAAAAAACATATGTCTAGCTTAATAAGTATTTAACTGTATATAATGGGCTTTTAACCAAAAATATTTATTTGAAAAAAAAATAGTGTTAAAGATAAAAAATGCCACAAAAACAAGTTTTTTCTTCTTTTTTAATTTTCCCCTTTTTTTGTACGCTAATGGAACGTGCACCACTGCCGTACATTATTAAAAAGGAAATTGTATCTCCCAAAGATTTTTGAAAAAGTTGGCAAAAATCTATCAAAAAGTACGTTTGAGGTGGGGAACCACCCCCCTGCTAGGGTTGGGGGGGTAATTTCCTTTCGTAAAATGTTCGGGCGAGTCTTATGTCTATCCATACCAAGTGTGTTGCTTCTATCATTAAAAGCAGCATATCGCTTGAATCTGGGATGTAGTGCCTGAACTAATACGTCATATGGGACGGTAAAACAGAATTTAATAGATTTTTTTTTGTTACACGAAGTTGATTTGCCTTTTCGACATTCCTGCATTTGCCCTTTTGATTTACATTAATGTTAGTTGGCAGAGTACGTGCATAGGCCGGTAAAAGAGGATCTAATAGAAAAATTAAAAAATCCATTTTTTTTTAAACTTTAAATTGTTACACCAAATCGATTCCCTTTATCGACACTCCCTTATTTGCTCTTCTGATTGACATAAAGGTTATTTGTCAGTATACCTGTATGGGCCGGTAAAACCGGATCTAACAAAAAAAATTAATAATCGATTTTTTTTAAACTTAAATTTGTTACCCAAATTGATGCGCTTTTTTGATACTCTCATGTTTGCTTTTTAAACTGACACTAAGGTTATTTGTCAGTACACCTGCATAGGCCGGTAAAACAGGATCTAATAAAAAAATCAAAAAATCGATTTTTTTTTAAACTTTAATTTGTTACAACAAATTGATGCGCTTTTTGACACCTCCATGTTTGCTCTCTTCACCGACGCTGACGCACGGGGGAATGGCTCTGTGTTACATGTTGGACATTGGGTACAAAATTATAATCATTTTCCTGTGATAAGAATTATAGTGTTGCATTTGTAAATAGTTGCTTTATTTCGTTTTAAGAAAGTTTTTTGAAAATTTTTGTCCAGGCAATTATTATACAGGGTGAAAATAAAGAGTTCCTAAAAAACAGAAAAGGAAAATTTATACTATATTATAACTTATGTAACACAAAACTTTATAGGCCTTTTATTATTTTTTTAAATACGTTATTGGGGTCAATGGTGCTTGGATCGTCGTGAAAAGAAGAAAAACCGAGTACCTCACAGAATACCCGCAGGACCATATCAAATTTGTTGCAAAATAACCTTACATTAAAATTTGTCCATCATCTTGAATATTTATGAAATGTCAGTTGTAAAATTAAATTATTTGTTAAGTATTGTGGCTACTTTAAATGACCACAATTATAAAAATTGGACAATATTTTTTTAAGAAATGATAAATTGTCAAAGACTCATTTTAATTTATAAAAAAATATTTTTTTCTAATAAAACTTAAAGCTCCTCCTTTCCAAAAAAACTAATAAGAAAAGATTAGGTGATAGTTAAGTAAAGTTATGGGCATTTTAAAAAAATATATTTTTGTAAAACACAATATATTTTTGAGCCGCCCTATATATGGTTTAAGTTATACAAAGCAACTAATTTTTTCAAATATAAGGCGTCACTTTTTGATTATCTTCTAGACCGAAAACGGAGAGCCTTTTTAAATTTTTTGCTCTAACTAATGTATTAACACCACATCCTTAAAATAAAAACAAGCTTGGTTGGTTCTCACAAAATCTGATTTTGTTTTAACCATTGTTTTACAAATTATACGATTGCATGGCCAATCCTGTCTGCATTCAGTTCTTTATAAATTCATTATTACTAAGCCGATTTTAGTGAAATAAATAACATCATGGCGCAAACTGATTGATCTTTAAAGTTTGCAGCATGATGTTTTTTATTTCACTAAAATCGGTTCAGTAATAATGAATTTATAAAATGCAGACAAGTATAATTTGTAAAACAATGGTTAAAAAAAATCCGATTTTGTAAGAACCGCTACACCGATTTTATTAATTTGTACCTCTTTATGCGGGATGAAAATAGTGTTTTTCTATAAATAAAAAAAAAACTAAAACATTTTCGCAAAATAAGAATAAACACGCCATTTTGAAGAATCAAGTATGATTCTGGTCGACATCTTAATTTCCAAGATGGCGGAAAATTTCGATAAGAATCTTTAAAGAGCAATCAATTCTCACCACGTTTTTTTTTATTTCGCTAAAATTGGTTTAGTAATAACGAATTTATAAGGAAATGAATGCAGAAGGATTGGCAATGCAATCGTAGAATCTGTAAAACAATGGTTGAAGCCTCAGAGTAATAACATATAAAGAGAAGTAGTAGCCCCGGTTTCGGCGGTCATTCATTCATTTGTTGGTGAACAATGTAGCTTTTCCGCTGTTGCCGCCTCCTCTGCCCCTGTAAAATTTTATAAATAATAAGTAAGGTTCAACTTCTTACCTTACCAAAATATATAATGCTTTGAGTTGGTTAGGCTATTCAAGCCGTGCGATAATTTGTCATGCGCTTATTAGCCCGCGTCGCGTTGTTTTATGCTGTGTATTTCTTATTACAATCTGCGATAAAAACTCATTTAGACAACATAATTTATGAACGGCTCCTTTTCCCACAATTTTTTCAGGACGTGGCAATAGGTGTATGACATCATATTACGGATTTCGTGTTAGCAGGGCCGTGTTTCGTTTTGAGCTACTTGGACTATAACCCCAGGTAAACAGGGAATCCTTTTTCCTATTGTAGAGGACGATTAATTTAAAAAAATTAAATTAGTCATTGTTCCAACAGCTTTAACCGGTATTAAGGATATTCTATTTTATTATTTTAAAATGCGGCTTTTCTGTTTGGAGAGTTGAAGCACTATTAACCATTTAAACGAAAATTTCATAGGACTGTTTTAATTTTCTCTAAGTATTTAGTAGTTCTGTAGTTTTTCTGTATGAAACCACACCGTAAGGAAAACAAGCGTCTTGGAATTAAATAAAGGGATCCATGATGGATCTGATACCTTCCTAGCCCATTAGCACACTCCACGTTATATCAACCTTGAAAATAGTTTTTTGAAAATATCTCCGAAATGAAACTTTTCGGTTATAACATATTTTTTTCAAAAAACGCGCACTACTTTATTCCGAAAACCGCATATTGATGCGACGTTCCATTAAAAAGTTAGCATTTTTTAAACTTTTTAACTGTCAATAAATTGTTATTAGCATTCACGAATTTTGACTAAAATCTAACCAGCTCGTTGCCGTATCGAGTACTATTTAACCTGAAAATTTCATGTAAATCGGTTAAGCGGTTTAGGAGCTATCGCGTTACGGACAGATATACATACATACAGACACAACACAGACAGACATCACGACGATATTGCTAGGGTAGGTCAAAATACACCCAAATAACACATTTTCGGTGTTATATCAAAAAAAAATTGTCGAAAACAATACCTTCTCTAGCCGTTGCTGTGCGGGCTAGGAAGGTTGAATTGTTTAGTTTACACTTGAAAACGGTTAGATATACTTGCTTACTGAAACGTCCTGTTTAAAATAAACCAACACAAAAACATTTCATGTAAAAAAGAGCCAAGTACGTGAAAATGGCATTCCGTAAAAAGAATTGAGATAAAAGTAAGGCCAAGTTCTCCAATACAAATATTTTTACTAGTTGGAAATGTTTTTCTAAACTTTGCTATTACAGCCAAACTTCTTTATGTTCAATTTAGCACTGTGCCTGAGTCATTTACAGCCGTAATAGCCAAGTTTAGAAAAACATTTCCAAACTAGTTTCTTACTTTCATTTTAAAATTTGTATTGGAGAACTTGACTTTACGATTATCTCAATACTTTTTACGGAATGCCGCGTACTTGGTTATTTTTACATGAAATGTTTTTGTTATGATTTTACTTCTTTTTTAAAGGAATTGGATAATATTTAATTTTTAAAACAGTAAAATATGCGGAATATTGTTCAAAACTTTTGCAATGCCTTACTTAAAATTCTACGGTCTTTTAGTTTTTTCCCATGGTTTTATCATAGCTGCTATCAGCCTTCCAAACCTCACCTCTCTAGCGTTTCTGAAAGTGGACAATGTTACTTTTGCATAACTTTACATGTATAGGGGAGGGAAGTGAATTAAAATTTTCGTTTTTTAAATTTTTTCCTATAGTTTTATCATCATTAGTCTTCCAATGCTCAGCTCTCTAGCTGTTTGGAAGTGGGTAATGTTACTTTTACATAACTTGACATTTATAGGGGAGGAGAGTAAATGAAAATTTTTGGGGTTTTTAAATTTTTTCCCATGGTTTTATCATAGTTTCTATCAGCCTTCCAGCGTTTCTGGAAGTGGGCAATGTTACTTTTATATAAATTTACATTTACAGGAGAGGAAAGTAAATTAAAATATTGGTGTTTTAAAATTTTTTCCTATAGTTTTATCATAGTGTCTTTCAGTCTTAAAAAGCTCAGCTCTCTAGCGTTTCTGGAAGTGAGCAGTGTTACTTTTACATAATTTTACATTTATATGGGAGGGAAGTAAATTAGAATTTTGGGGTGTTTTTTCCTATTGTTTTATCATAGTTCCTATCAGGCTGCCAAAGCTCAGCTCTCTAGCATTTCTAGAAGTGGGTAATGTTACTTTTAAATAATGTTACATGTATAGGGGAGGGGAGTAAATTAGAATTTTGGGGCTTTTTGATTTTTTCCAAGGGTTTGGTCATAATTTCTATCAGTCTGCCAAATTTCAGCTCTGTAGCATATCTGGAAGTAAAGTAGAAATTTGATGATCTATACATGAGTGAGTGAGTCAGTGAGTGAGTGGCAATTTCGACGTTTTTTGAAATTTCGTAACTACTTTACTACTTTATAGAAGTCTATGAAACTTGGAAGGGTTGTTAACTCTATGAAGGTCTACGACTGTGCAAAGTATGAGATTCGTAGCTTTTTCCGAAGTACAGTTTTAGATAGGTCAAATATGGGCTGAAATGTTTCAAGAAAAGATGGTACGGCAGCGCGAACTTGGCGAGGCACTGCCGTGCCCTCAGATAAAGACAATGGAAGTCCAAAGTTTTATTTCTACTCAATCATTGTCTACGAGTTTCAAACGAAAGATTATTTTTTCACTTATATAATGGCAACAAGTTTAATTAGGTGGGTCCTCAAGTCGTGAACGGTTAGCCCAGATATTCCTAAGCTCTAAGGTCGACACTGACAGTAACATGTGTTTGTATTAAATGCAGTGTTGTCTTGGCCGTCGGACTCGGTATATTGAATTTTTGGTGTTTTTTTCTGTGTGCTGAGTTTTATTTTTGTAAAAAAGAACTTAGTTGGACGTAAAAATAAACAAGAAGTGCTATGTTTCTGAAAATACTGTGAAAATTCAGCCCAGTGTGGTTTTTTCGAGACGATTCCAGTGACGTAGCTATGTTGCCATCGCCGGGGATTCTGCAAATTCTAAGTTTTCAGGAATGACCGCCACGAATAGGGAAAATTTACACGGGGCCGCGGTTTACTTCTTCTCTTTATATTATTATTACTCTAAGGTTGAAGCAAAAATAGATTTTTTGAGAACCACCACACAGATATTTTACTAATTTGTACGTCGTTGTGTGAGGGAAAAGTAGTGGTTTTCTACAAATTAAAAAAAAACTAAAATATTTTCGGAAAATAAGAATCAACACGCCATTTTGAAGAATCAAGTATGATTCTGTCCGCAGTGTCCGCCACCTTAAATTTTAAGATGGCGATAAATTTTGATCATGATCTTTAAAAAGCAATCAATTCTCAACAGGATGTTTTTTACTTCATCAAAATCGGTTTAGTAGTAATGAAGTCATAAGGAAATAAATGCAGACATGATTGGCAAGGATATCGCATAATATGCAAAACAATGGTTGAAACAAAAATATATTTTTTTAGAACCACCGAACCGATTTTGCTAGTTCATACCTTGCTGTGCGTGGCAAGAATGCAGCCTTTTAACTAATTTAAAAAAGTGATTAAAACATGTTCGCAACACAAAAATAAACGAGCATCTTTGAAGGGTACATTTTAATTAAGTCCGCCATCTTGGATTTTGAGACATCGGACAAAAAAATATATTTGGTTAAAACTCTGATTAATTCTCTATCAAGTGCAGTTTTATTCCGGAAAATAAATGTGTGTTTTATTTGCATCCAAAACTATACCCTTCATTTTCTGAAAATAGCGATTTTGTTGAATACGTGGTTTTTTCTTTTGACGGCAGTATAGCGATGGCCTAACTGCAATATCCCGTATCTGAAAAAATGAAACTTTACAGGGGAAGCGAAAAACAGTTTAGGTAACACATATAGGTTCGGTTAGGGTTATTGGGTATAAAAAAATATATTTGCTATATTTGTCATTTCCCACGCATATAATGTCTTATAGTATTATACACTATGAAAGTAGCCAGCTCATTTGGCCTAAATCACAAACGATCAAAATGTTAGATACGGGGTATTGCAGTTAGACCATCGATAGGCTATTTACTTCGTGAGAGGAGAAAACTTTCATTGCCGCGCAAAGTCTTTTATAACAGATGTAATACCGCTGAAAGCCAGACGTCGACTGAATCAAGACTGAGTCTGAATCAAGGCGACGCGCGAAGGCTCGAGGCACAAAGTACATAGCGTTATATACTTTCTGTTCAAGGTCACCAATCGATCGATGGACAGCATATTTTTACAGAGAAATACATCCTTCTTGGTAACACCGGCAACTTCCCGTGGGGAAACCCAATTTGATTTCAGAGTTTTGCGTGAAGACAAAAGCCTGTGATCAAACCGGTTCGCCTCGCGCTCCGTAAGCTTCGGACCTCTGTATGTATTACTTACTCTATGTATGTACTGATTAATTTTAAGGTGCAGATTAAGTACCTGTTGCAATATTAAGTGGTACCTAAGTGGTACTTATTTTAGTGAGATGTGTGTCTGTTAATTTTAAGTTTCAGATTATTTTTTTCTCTTAAATGAGTATCTGCTGCAAAATTGAGTAGGACCCATTTCAGGACAATAAATGTCTATGAATTTTGGCTGCAACCAGTTTTATAATTATTTTTAAGTTGTCCAGTTCTTGGCCTAAAACCATGTTATTTTGTTTAGGGTCTTCTTCTTCGGTCTTCTTCTATGCCTTCGTCTTTCGGTCTTCTTCTGGTTGTTGCCTGGAGCGAGTTCCTGTTACTGTGGAGCTGTTGGCGAGTACCAGAGTAAAGTGACCAAATTGGGTAGATGTGGCCTTCCCCAGTGCCTGTGGATGGTCATTTCAGTGTTGACTTAGTACAAGCAGCTAAGTGGGAAACATAAAGAAAAAATAAAGAAACATAAAAACAAAACATTCTAAAAAGTGGTATTACGCTTTAGCTCTCACATATACTATAGTAGTGTGAGCTATGGTGATCCTAATTTTTTCGAGAAAAAAAAAGTTGCTCCGATTTCAAAATTTTTTATATATCTTTGCGTTTCAGATGATTTTGAAACTTTTTTGTCGCGCCGTCTGTCTGTCTGTCTGTCTGTCTGTCTGTCTGTCTGTCTGTCTGTCTGTCTGTCTGTCTGTCTGTCTGTCTGTCTGTCTGTATGTCTCTGTAACGACCAACGCGCATAACTCAAAAACCGCTAGGCCGATTTTAATGAAATTTGGTACCTAGGCTGGGTCTTTGGTCGAGATGGTCCCATTTAAAAATAAACAAAATCCACCGAACACAAGCCAAATAAAAGGGTGGGGGAAGATTTTAAAAATTACAGTTTATGTGAAAATATGGCGTGTGTGATATCAAACGAAAGGTAATTGAGTATGGAGTTAAACAAAATACATTTTGGTTTTTTTTCTTTAAAAAGGGTGGGGGTAGATTTCAAAAATTAGAGTTTACGTGAAAATATGGCGTGTGTGATATTAAACGAAAGGTAATTAAGTCCGGAGTTAAACAAAATACATTTTAGTTTTTGTTTTTTTAAAGGTTAGATTTCAAAAATTTGAGTTTAAGTCAAAACATGGCTTGTGTGGTGTCAAACAAAAGGTAATTTAGTCTGGAGTTGAATAAGATATATTTCAGGCTTTAGTTTTATTAGCTCGCACGTACACTATAATATAAGTGAAAATATGGCGTGTGTGATATTAAACGAAAGGTAATTAAGTCCGGAGTTAAACAAAATACATTTTAGTTTTTGTTTTTTTAAGGGTTAGATTTCAAAAATTTGAGTTTAAGTCAAAACATGGCTTGTGTGGTGTCAAACAAAAGGTAATTTAGTCTGGAGTTGAATAAGATATATTTCAGGCTTTAGTTTTATTAGCTCGCACGTACACTATAACTATAGTACCTAGTGTGAGCTTAGGGGCCCATATATTGGCAGAGTATTTTTTCTGTGATATAACCTCTTGATGAGAGCTTTACAATAGTTTAGTTTTTTTCTCTGTTTTTTTTAATGGAAACAGAATAACTAAATCCTAAATTAACTTCAAAATGGAATAAACTATCTGGAGAAACATAAAAGGATAATCCTAACCTATCCTAAAAACATACGGGAATAACCCTGATATCAGTATTTTAAGGGAAAACTTGGGATAATTCTAATTCTATTTTAAATATCTACCTCGTATGTAACATGAAAATGCTGCTAACTTAGGTCATGCTTAATGCTTAATGCTTCTGTAATTCAATGAGATCGCGTCTCTCCTGAGACGTCCACCCAAGTTTCTTCTTAATGGGGGGTGTACCACGAAGTACGTCTGGATCTTCAGTCCATGCCTCCCATTGAGTAGCTTAAATAAAGGAAAAGGAAAGGGATTTAGACACTCTTCTCACTCTGTGGCTATCAGAGCATTTCACAAAAAACGCCATGGATAAAAAGGATAAGCTAGCAAGGATAAAAGCAATTATAATAAAAGCAACAACAAAAGCTAAACACATTTAGTTAGCTGCAACAAAAAGCTTATAA
Organism: Aspidapion aeneum; assembly: GCA_963576565.1. Lineage (NCBI taxonomy): Eukaryota > Metazoa > Arthropoda > Insecta > Coleoptera > Brentidae > Aspidapion > Aspidapion aeneum. The sequence goes on along the minus strand of OY755042.1, from coordinate 67,279,946 downwards.
TTTAATATTTATTCGTTTAAGATTCATTACGATTTCTTCTAAAATTTTGGAATTTGGGTCACTTAATATATTCTGAATGCTCACAGGTCCATTTAGTTTTTTAGGTGCTTTATCATATAAGGATTGACGAATGTCATAGTTAAATTGACAACCAAAAACAATATGATTTAAATCTCCTAGGACACCACAGTGGCAATTTGGGGAGTCTTCTATTCCAATTTTATTGAGGTGTAGTGGAGTACAGCAATGACTAGTTCTCATTCGACAAATGATAGTTATTGATCTCCTGTCAGTGTACCTTGAGGAAACAAACCATGGACTTTTTGGTGGAATAGCCTGTATTCTTGCATAAAAACTACCTTTGTTTTCAGGCCAGTTTTTGTATATACTTTCCCATTTTTTCCACAGGTAAGATTTGGCCATATGCAAAAATCTTTCATGGTGAATTAAATTTGCTTGGGAAATAGTTTGCAATTTTCGACCCTCATTCGCTAATTTATCAGCCACTTCATTTCCTGCAATTCCAGTCTGACTCAGTACCCACAAAAGTTGAATTTCTTTAGCTTCTTGCGCCCTAAGCAATTCTTGCCTTGTACTTAGAGTGATATAATCATTATTTTTAAGTATACCTGTTCTGGATACTGATTGAATTCCGCTTAGAGAATCCGATATAATTACTATTTTCTCTGCTTTGTTTTCCAGACTTCTGACAGCTTCTCTTATCGCTAAAGTATCTGCCGTAGAAATCGGTGTATGATTATTCAGCCTGCGATAAGTGTTTATGTTCGGTTTTTCACAATAGATTCCTATGCCACAGGTTTGCATTCCGGATCCACAGAAGCGTCAGTATAAATTCTAGAGTAATCTTTATAGTTGGTGTTAATGAACTGTAAAAACTCTTGACTATTATTTCCATCTTTTCTAAAGGACTATTTTTGAAATGTAATTTTTTTGTTTTGTATATCATATGGGAATTGATAGCAAGGCAAATTTTCAGCTCTATAGATGTATTGTGCAAATTGCATAATTATATCAAAACCAGCTATAATGGGTGGAGTAATCGCAGTATTCCAATATGTATTGTTTTCATTGTAGATAGTGTATATTAACAAAATATTCTGGAAGATTTTGTCTGTGCTTCTACTATATCCTTTACTAATAAACTTTGATGCTAACCATTCTCTTCTTATGTCAAGAGGTTGCTCTCCTGTCTCTGCCAAAAGATCCCTTACTGGCGTGGACTTCATAGCTCCTATAATTATTCTGAGGCTTTGATATTGAGTACGGTTTAACTTATTCCAATTTGCCTTAGATGTTTTTAAGATGCATAATGAACCAAAGTCTAGATGACATCTAACTAAGCCTTTATATATCATTAACAAAGTTTTTGGATGTGCACCCCACCAGACTCTTGAGACAGCTTTCATTATGTTAATTCCCCTCTGTGCTTTAACTATACAATTATTGATGTGTGGAGTCCATTTTAAGTGGCTGTCAAATATCACTCCCAAGTATTTATATTCATTGACCCATTCTAAATTTTTTCCGCCTAGCCTGATAGGTGTTAATTGTACTCTAAGATTCCCTTTAGAGCAAAGCATGCATTTTGTCTTTGATTCAGACAATTTCAATCCATGATTACTTAGCCATTGGTTGATTCTTCTAAGTTTATTTTCTATTTTTCTAATCATGAAAGGAATATTGGATCCAGTTATAATTATGACAATGTAATCAGCAAATTGAATAATTTTTATACCATCCCCTCCCATGAGTTCATTTAATGTCTCTGTGTAAATGTTATAAAATAGCGGGCTTATAGGCGAGACCCTTACAAGTAAATCTCGGTCCCAGTAACTCGCCGGTATCTTGTGACCTAACAAAAAGTTTCCTGTTGGTTAATAAATTACTTAAAAAACTAATTATTTTTCCGTTTATGTTTAACTGATCAAGGTAATTTAGCAATATATTGATATTAACATTATCATATGCAGCTGCCACATCACAAAAAATCAATATAGCTATAGTCTCCTTTCGAAAATGCTTTATAAATTTTAGTTGATACAAACATGCAATTCTCCATGATCCCTGTTCCTTTACGAAATCCATTCTGTAAACTACTTAGTCTATTCCTTGATTCCACTTTAAAATCCACTCTTGCTTGAATAATATTTTCCAATATTTTTCCTACAACAGAACTCAAAGCTATAGGTCTGTAACTTGAGTCAAGTAAGGGGTCTTTGCCAGGCTTTAAGATGGGAACTAAAATTTGAGTTTTCCACTCAACAGGAATTTCTGACTATCGTCGTAAAATGTTATTATACAGATCCACTAATTTTTCCAAAAATGTCATTGGTAATCTTTGAATTCATGTATAACATAGTTGATCTATACCCGGTGCTGAATTTTTTTCTTATCCAATATTACAAGCTCTTCAATGGTGATAACATCCAATTCTTCTATGTTTCTGTATTGCTCTTCTCTTCTATGAAGTATAGGCTCATCTGAATCTGTCATTTTAATGAGCATGTTTCTTAATAACCCATTTGAGTTAGATCACTACAAAATTCTTGAAATTCATCCCGCTTCTTTTTCTTTAGAGATCTTCTTATTTGTGCATCAATCCTTTTAAAATTTAGAAAATTTTCGCATGTTGACTGTTCCTTATATGTTTTAAACGCCGCTTTTCTTTTTTTAACTAGGTCAATGCAGGATTGATCATACCAAATAGGATGTTTTATCTTCAAGCCTCTGGGTATATTTAGACCAATCAGCGTTTTTAAAATTCCACTTGTATTGGGGATTGTATCTAACATCTGGAGTGACTTTATGAATTTGTATAGATATTGGAATGTGGTCGCTAGTTGTATCATCTAATGTTCTCCATGTACAATTAGTCGCTATATCATTTGTTACTAGTGTAATATCAGGAGCACTGATTACATTAGCTGTTACTCTAGTTATGTTACCATCATTTAATACAACCATGTTATCCATTCTAATTAATGCTTCAACAAGGTTTCTTCCTGTTTGATTAGTTCTTGTGGAACCCCATAAATTGTGCTGTGCATTTATGTCCCCTGTGATTATAGTTGATTGAGTAGAATATCGCATTAATTCTAAAAAGTCTTCTACTTGTATAGTTACATCTGGTGTACAGTAAATATTTATGAGAGTTACTGTGCCGATTTTTATTGTTTGTACTTGGGCATCAAGACTAATATTGATGGGTAGTTGTTTAAATGCGATATTTTTATTAATTATTATGGCAATTCCTCCATAACCTGAATTATCAATTCTATCTTGTCTTATTGTAGTGTAATTGTTGAATCTTATTATATCTTCTCTCTTAAGGTGAGTTTCATTTAATGCTAGAACATCTAATTTTTCTTCTGCTATTAACACTCGGATATCTTGTTGTTTATATTTTAATCCATTTAAATTCCATGCTAAGATTTTATTCATATTGTTTTATTGGTTTCGGTTTCTTCTTGTTTTTCTGTGTTAATGGAGGGCAGGTTGTCTGCCTCCATATTTGTCTCATGGTCTGTTTCAATGCCTAACGATTCGGCAAAAATATCTATCTGGGAGTCATGATTCAACCCCTCAGCCGAGTTTCTTAGTAGTAATAAGGCTTCTGAGGCCTTCTGTTGGTCATCTTCTTGCTTCTTTCTATGCAGAAAATCTAGTAGGTTTTCCCCTTGCCTAAGAGTCCTTAGTCCAGATGGAAATGACAACTGTTTTTGCATTTTTGGATTAAAAACCGGAGGTGAAACTACATTTTGGGGCTGCTTCCTTTTATTATTTTTAGATACAAGGTTATATGATGGTCTCCTTGTGTAAGGTGAGCTATTTCCTGAAAATTCTGAGGAAAATAATTGTTGACTTTTTACATTTTGTGTATTCAAAGCTGGAAAGTCATTACTACGAGGGTTAAAACTACTCTTTTGACTATTGTCAATTGAATTTGCAGATGGATTATAATTTTTAGGACATTGTTTCCTTGCATCAAAGTAAGAACAATTATTTGTTGCCTTTAATATTTTTTTGCCTGGAATACTCCGGACATTGCCTATCAAAAGTACTATGTGCTCCATCACAAAAAGCACAAGTGTTTACTTCAACTGTACAAATTGGGCATCTGACCTTGCTTCTACATGTGTTTTGTAAATGTCCATACCTTAGGCAATTGCGACATTGCATTACTGGAGGAATATAGGTATTTATTCTTGCTCTATAATGTGCAATATCAATCTCTTTGGGTGGGATTTTACCTTCAAAGGTAATGACTATTGACTGGGTTGGTATGTACTCAACATTTCCTTCTAATACTGATCTTCTATTTAGTCTTCTTGCCGATAAAGCCTTCTGATTATTATCTCCTTCATTTAATATTTTTACAAATTCAATTGGAGTAATGTCTACAGGTATTCCTCTAACCACTCCTTTTGATGTCACTAGTCCTGTAGGGATAGTCAAATGCAAATTGTATTTTTTTGCAAACTCTCCAGCCATGAATTCATTAGCTGTTGGAACTGATTTGAATTCTACACCTAAGCGATTTCTTCCTTTTCTTGAAATTCTAGAAATTTCATTTATTTTTTCCTTGTACTGCACTCATGCAAGGCTTCTAGGTTAGAAAACTAGCTAGCAAAGACATAGGGCAATAAAGGAAAGGATAAAAGCAGCAAGCTACAGGCATGCACTTACCACCTTGCAAACTGTTGTAAATTCGATTTTTAAATTTAAAAAACTTATCAAAATCAAAAATTTTCGAAAGCACTCTTGTACCACGTGTAATCACTGTTGGCGCCAAGAGCAGAAAAAAACCTAACCTAGGTCATAAGTAACTAACCCTTAACTAACCAAGTAAAATTAGGTTAAGATCCAACAGATGTAAATATAGCCAGGAACATGATTAATTAAACTTTTTGTACTCTAATGTTGCTGTTTCACTACGCATCCCCACATAGCAAACCAAGTCATAAAGGCAGTCTCGTAAGAGAATTGAACCCGAACATCCGCTGACCCTGTTTTGAGGGGCAGTGAGATTGTTGTTTTATAAATACCTAGTACTCACTCACGTGGTTGAAAGTACTAGTGTTTCAAGTTCGGGAAATCAGGAAAAACCGCGACTTTGCGACGTTTGCGGTAAAGTTCGTGTAATTAGGGGTGCGTGTCGGTATAAAAACTATCGATGTAGACTGTGTTCGGCTGTTGGAAAGAGTGAAGCGGCAAAACTTTTATGAAATGTTTTGTTTGTCTACTGAAAAAGTGTATATAGAGTCTTTTAAAGTTAATGTGACGATAAACGATAGGCACTAAGTGTCCTAAGCTTAGAAATGTATCAAAAAAGCTGAAGATAGCTTGTTATTAAAGGGGTATTCAGGGGCTATTGTGAAACCCATAGGATATTTTGAGGCAAACACTAGATTTGGAAAGTTCAAAGTTCAAGAAAAATCAGTCAGATATTATGTAGTAAATACAACTGGACTACCACTACTTGGCAGGGCGTTTTTTAGCCAGTTTAACGTTGGGTTGAATTTGAATGAAATGCATAATCTATCTGACATGAAAGAACACACATAAAAAAATACTCAGATGTATTTACGACTAAATTAGGAACTTTTAAATATGGTAGTGTCACTCAATGTGAAAGAGGGAACTAGGCCAGTTTTTTTAAAACATCGACCCCTACCTTTGGCATATAAATAGCAGGTTGAGGAGCAGATTAACATGATGGTTAAAGAAGATGTTTTGGAGCCAGTTTTAACATCTGAGTGGGCGACACCTATTGCTACAGTTAGAAAGGCAGATGGTTCTGTTCGAGTTTGCGCAGATTTTTCGGTTTCTATAAATCGATTTTGAGAAAGACCAACTGATTAACCTCTACCCCGTATTAATGAGATTTTTGCTCAAATAAATAAGGGTGAATAGTTCACAAAACTAGACCTAAATAAGGCATATTTGCAGTTTCTTTTAGAAAACGAAACTCAAGAGTTAATGACACTTACTACGCATATGGGCCTGTTTAAGCCAAAAAGAATGTTGTTCGGGGTATCACCAGCAAGTAGTATTTTTCAGCAAAAGATTGAGCAACTGTTGCAAGGCTTAGAGGGAGTTGCAGAGTGGAGAGATGATATAGCTGTAACTGGAGTGAATTTAGAGATACATATGCATAATCTAGACTCAGTTTTAGGACGTCTAAAAGGGGTGGGACTTACAGTACGCCCAGACAAGTGTACTTTCTTTGCTAAAGAGATAGAATACCTGGGGTTTAACATCTCAAAGGCAGGACTCCGTAATTGTGACAAAAAGGTAAATGCCATAGTAAACGCAGAAAGATCAGAATCGATAACACAAATCAGATCATTTTGTGGTCTCATACAATATTATGCTAGATTTATTAAAGACTTGGCAACAATAATGACACCTATTTACGATCTCCTAAAGAAGTCTGACAATAAAAAAAATAGATTGGACAGAAAAATGTGAGAGAGCTTTTCTCCTTAGAAGATTAAGGAATTGTTTAAAGAAGATATTACCTTGGCTCACTTTAACCCAGAGGAAGAAATAATTTTAGTGACTGATGCCTCAGATGCAGGTTTATCAGCAGTGCTTTTAGGCAAAAATAAGCAAGGCACAGAGCTACCTTTTGGGTGTGCGTCAAGGACTTTAACACGGTCAGAAAAATCAATGGCGATTATTGATCGAGAGGCTGCCGCAACCATATTTGGTTTACAATATTTTCCCAGTACTTAATTGGTATTCGATTTACAATTAGGTGTGATCACAAGCCGTTACTGGGCATTTTTGGTGAAAACAAGGGAATACCAATCAGAACTAGAGACAGATTGCAACGCTGGGCAATTTTTATGTCTGGTTTCAACTATAAGCTAGAACATATAGCTGGAAAAACCAACTTCATGGCAGATTGCTTGTCTAGGCTTCTAGACAGCAAAAATAAATGTTCTCCAGATGTTGGAGAGGAAACCATCGACAACTACATAAATTTTGCAGCGACGAAATCAGAGTGGCCAATTGACAACAAAAAAGTAGAAGAAACGAAATAGGATAAAATTCTCAATCAAGTTCTTAAATTCTGTGAAAAGGGATGGCCCAAAAGGACAAAAAAAATGATCTTTATGTAGAAAGCGAGTGTGTCATGTGATCTCACAGAGTTGTGATTCCAAGTTCTTTAAAAAAGGAAACGTTAGACCTGATTCACGTTAGTCATTTGGGCATCGTAAAGAGCAAACAACTGGCAACCTATGGTGGCCCGGCATGGACGCTGAGATAGAAAGAAAAATTCAGGCATGTATACCATGTTTAAAAACAGCCTCAGCTCCACCCAGAACTGAATTAACAAGTTGGCCAGTTGCCACCTGCCCATTCCAACGTATCCATCTCGATTATTTGGAGTTGAGAAGCAAACATTTTTTGATCCTGACAGATTCTCATATCAAGTGGCCTGAGGCAATTCAAGTGACAAGCCTCAGTTCCACCGAATTGATTGATTGATTGAGACATTTAAGACGAATCTTTTCAATGTTTGGACTACCAGAACTAGGGGTTTCAGACAACGGAACCAGCTTCAGTTCTCAAGAAACCAGTCTTTTCTTCCAGAAAAATGGAATAAAACATTTGATGATTCCTCCTTACAATAGTGAGAGTAACGGAGCGGCTGAAAATGGATGATCCCAAAAATAAAAACATTGGTTTAGATGTTTTGGTTTCCAGATTCTTGCTGACTTACCGGAATACTTCTCATTGCAGCACCAAGTTTCCACCAAACGAGCTAATTTTTGGCAGAAAAACTCGTAGTTTACTGGATTTAGTAAAACCAATACAAGAAAACAAAGTAGAAAATCCAGTAGCATGGTAAAATATGAAAAAAGCACAAGAAGTGCAAGCAAAGCATAAAGGTGGAAGAACCAGAGAGTTTAAGGTGGGAGACGGAGTCATGGTAAGAGACTAGAGAGTAATTAATAAAAAAAACTGGACCAAGGCATCCATAGAGAAAAGAGTGGGTAAGACAGTATACCTGTGTCGTTTAAAGACTATCAGCTATGGAACCGTCACACGAACCAAATTCTCAAAAGATCGGAACAGGAACAAGATGTTATCCGAGAAGAGGCGCTGAAAAGTCCAAAAATTGCAAGAACACATGGGTCAAAGGGTAACAAACACACCGAGAAGTCCTTTGACCTGTAACGGTCCAGAATTCTCGTACAAATAAATTATAAAGTTACTGTTGTTTTACTCAAATCGTTCGACTACTTTCACCTTTCTGTATCTAGGAGAGAGATAACCAGATTGATAAGATAAATTTGTGACATCTATTTTTACTTTTCTACTTTATCTTTACTGCTGGTAAATAATATCTGCGGAGTAAAGAAACAACTGTTATATATATTAAAAATTAAAACTTACAGTAAGGCATATGTATCCAAATCAGAATTACTACCAATAGTCTTATAGATAGCTAATACTGGGATTGTGCCTTGGTGGATGTTATAGAAGTGCTGATGAAGATGCTGAGAGGCCTGGTTTAGTTAATTCGTACCATGGTACTCCTTTGTAACTAAAAGACAAAAGGGAATATGTTACTTTCTACTTTCTGGCTTTACAGGTATTGTGTGACACACTGTAATTGTCCTGAGACAAGGTGAGCTTATATTTGGCTCAGTTATGTAGGTACACTACTGATGAGTCATAATATTCAAAATATCATAGAGCCTTTTGGGAATAGATCCTTGCTGAATTTAAGATCAGTTTATGGTACTTTCCTACCTTTAGAGTTGTGTCTCCTGTCTTCTATCATATTCCTGTCGGGCCGTGTGGTTCCTCTCGGACCCTAGTGTCGTTGTTTCACATCTTTCATGGTCGTATTTATAGGGCCTTGCCCTTGTGCCTTCTGATTTATGAGTGAAGCGATGGGGTGTGGTAAGAAACGTCTCTGAGACACTGCACACTGAAAACATCTTCACTGGAACGTTACGCGACCGCTTGATTGGACTACTAGCTTTTTTTTGAGTCGCACTGTTTACCGAGTTATCACTATTTTGGTAAAAGGGGGGCCTAGGCCTATGCCCCAAAAATATTTGTTTTGACATTTATTTGACATCGACCATGACACAGAACAGGTGACAGATTAACCCCCGTATGCACCTGCTTAATCGCTAGGTTAAGTCCTTGTCCAACGAAAAATAAATGGCCATTCTTTTGCGTTATCCTTCCTTAGTGAAAGCTGCGTCTCGCCATAGAAAGAGAGGCCGATTGGACTGGCATGAGACTGAGAAGAGGGAACATAGGTTGTTCGTTGTAGTTGGGAACACTGGCGAGTCTCTGTCAATTTCCCTGTCAATTTTTGGAGCGGAACGTCTTTTTTCTCTGTCAGAAAATTTGGAAGCCTGTTTTGGGGTGAGCTTTTGAGGGCTTATTTCATGTCTGTAGAGACGCCGTTGGCGGTTTTTACATGAGAGAGCCTTTAGTTTGGCTATAGTTTGGTTCTGGAGCCGTGTTTGGTTGACAAAAACTACAGACGAGCCCCGCTTCGCGGAATTAATTTGAAGTCGCCCCAAGCCATTCTGTCTACGTAAGACTTGAACGTTACCCGTACATTGGATTACCCCATTTTGGAAGCATAGGCCCTCATGACCTTTGAGGGTCTTCTTCTTTGGTCTTCTTCTTGGCCTGCGTCTTTCGGTCTTCTTCTGGTTGTTGCCTGTAGCGAGTTCCTGTTACTGTGGAGCTGTTGGCGAGTACCAGAGTAGAGCGACCAAGGTTGGGTAGCGGTGGAATACTCCAGTGCCTATGGATTGCCATTTCAGCATTGGCTTTAAAGAAGCAGCTAAGTGGGAAAAATAAAGAAAACATAAAGAAACATAAAAACAGTACTTAGTACTCCCTCACATGGCCCTTTTTTTGTTGGAGTGAATGTTTTTCACGGGCGCCCAAACGTGTTCCTTTTAGTTGGTACTGAAACTCTTTGACTGGCGCACCAACATGGTCTTAACATTCTAAAAAGTGGTATTATACTTTTTTTTCTCTGTGATATAACCTCTTGATGAAAGCTTTACAATAGTTTAGTTTTCTTCTTTTTTTTTTAATAGAAACAGAATAACTAAATTCGAAATTAACTTAAAAAATGGAATAAACTATCGGGAAAAACATAAAGGGATAATCCTAACCTAACCTAAAAACATAAGGAAATAACTCGGATATCAGTATTTTAAAGGAAAACTTGGGACAATTCTGATTCTATTTTAAATACCTACCTTGTGGGTAACAACATCAAAAACTTAACTAACTTAGGTTACTAACCCTTAACTAACTAAGTAAAATTAGGTTAAGATCCAACAGATGTAAGTTTATCCAAGAACATGATTAATTAAACTTTTTTGTACTCTAATGTTGGTGTTTCACTACGCATCCCCACATAGAAAACCAAGTCATAAAGGCAGTCTCGTAAGAGAATTGAACCCGAACATCCACTGATCCTGTTTTGAGGGGCAGTGAGATTGTTGTTTTATAAATACTTAGTACTCCCTCTCACATGGTTGAAAGTACTAGTGTTTCACTGGCGGCCCAACGTGGATTTTGGTTTTTTTTTTGAGTAACACGTAAATTGTGGCTGGGTTTTGTGGTGTTGCTCGGTGTGGAACATCAATTTTGGAATTATTAGTGGCTTTAGGTGGGAAGTGTCCCGTAGGTTTTTCCAGGTTTTCTGATATTAACCCAGTTTTATTTACAATTTTTTTTGAGGAAGAAAGGGGGGGTTTTACTTCGTTCAAAGTTTTATTTTAGCTTAATTCTCAAGTGCGATTTTTTTAAATCGTTGCGGAAAAATTCCAAAAGCCCTAAGTAAATTTTTCTTCCTGTCAATTTTTTTTTCAGGTGTTTGTGTTGTTTTTTAATTACAAAGCTCAGCTCAGTTTTTTCTTTCCTTTTAAAATTAAAAAGCCCCGGGTCACTTTCTTTTTACAATTATTTTTTGTCTTTTCAAGTCAAAAAGTCCCAAGTTGTTGTTTTTCAAACATATTTTGTTCCTTCCTTTTCAATTCCAAAAAAAAAAAACCCCAAGTCATTTTTTTTTGTAAAATTCAACCCCAGGTCATTTTTCTTCTCTCAACTTTTTAAAATTTATAATTGATTCCATAAAACCCTTAAGTCATTTTTTTGTTTTATTTTTTTTGTTCTTAAACAAAACCCCCAAGTCATTTTTCTTAAATTTTTTTTATATTTTTTTTAACAAACCCCATGTCATTAAATTTTTTTTAAATTTAAACAAAACCCCCAATTCATTTCTTAAATTTTTTCTTTTCTTCAATAAACCCCCAGGTCATTTTTTTTTCAAATATTTTTTTAATTTTTTTTCCAATAAACCCCCAGGTCATTAATTTTTTTTTCTTTCCAATAAACACCCAGGTCATTTTTTTTAATATATTTTTTTTTTCTCAATAAACCCCCAGGTCATTTTTTTTTTAAATTCAACAAAACCCCAGGTAATTTTTTTGGTCTAGAGAGAGGAAGAATCCTGGTTACTTTTCCCAATTTTCAATTTTTTTTCTTTTTCTTCAAGTCAAGAACTTTTGTTTCTTTTTTTTTCCTCCTTTTAAACAAAAGCACCGCGTCACGCTTTCTTAAGATATTCCCTTGACGGGTAACTAACTAACTAAGTAACTGAAAAGTTTTGTTTTGAGTACTAACCCTGTGATACATTGAAGTTTCTTGGCACTGGCCGATCCGTTTCAAGTCTTACCCCTCAAATTTATTTTACAATGTAGTTGTATTGTTTGCTTAAGTGTAGTGTTTCTAGCAAGGAAGTGAAGTGCACCTACGTGCGGTATTTTTTTTTGTTGTCCCTTATTACCTAATTGTGTCAAATTTGTAAGATGGAGGTCAACCGACTGTTGAGTGACGAGATTACCTACGAGTTGGAGAGTAGAGGAGTTAAGATAAAGAGTCACGCGGCTCAGGGTAAGCGAGCGCAATTAAGAGCAGTATTAGCGGAGGAACGTGCAGGACAGTCAAAGGCCAGAGTTTGTTTTGACCCTATCAAGGAGTTAGCGGTTTGCCGGGCTAAGTTGGATGAATTGGGTGAAAGTATCCAAGAGTTTGATAAAGCCAATCGCCATAATGAACATCAACGAATCCAATCCCGACTCTATCCATCTCAGAGGTAGGATCAATCTGATTGGACCCGATAGTGGTGATGAAGCCCGAAGGAAGGAAAGTCTGCATGAATTGTGCGAAGGCTTGTTGCGAGCGCTTGATGGTGTTTTTAATATTGCAACCTTAGGACTCCAAGGCAGTGCGAACGACTTTTTGGGAAATTTATTGAATAATCTCTCGGAACCACTTCCTAGCTTCGAAGCTCAGGAGTCTAACCCAGAGCAACCCTCAGTGCAGCTATTTCTCGATCCCGGGGATCACGTCTCACTCATCGATTTCGAGGAGCACGAGACCACCAATGTTGAGCCACAGACTGAAAGGTCTAGCCGAGAGCCCCCTGTGCAAAATTCTATTTCCTCTCAACCATTGCGGAGCGATGTTCCACAAGTGCGAGATGAGCACACAGGTCCCTTGAACCGATCTACCCCCCTCCTTGCCCGTACTTCCGGTGCGATTTGGAGAGACGCATGTTCCTCTGAACGATCGAAGGATAGCGATTTCCGATCTCAACCCTCGTGATTGCCCTAGAGTATTCGAGCTGCCCCAGCCTGCTGAAATTTCTCAGAGGCTGCCAACGAACCCTCCCCTTGAGTTGACTCAGTACTCAGGACTTCAGAACCTACCACAAGCATCAACTGGTGTTCGAGGTGAACCAATGGTGGAAAGAAGAGTGAGTTTTAACTTACCTTCACACTACTAGTTTGGATCGACCCCTTATAGCCCTGTGGGTCCCGCAGCTTCCACGATTCGTCCTGAACAGATCACTCGCCCTCATGTCCCTCAATTTTCTACAATTCGAGATGACCTGCAATCTACCTTTCGGGAGGCTACTTCCTCACGGTATGATAGACCAATTATTGAGACCCTGCCTACGGAACGGAGTCGTGGTAGACCGGAGATGCTTCATCAGGCACCGCCCTACATATCTTGGCCAAGAGGGATCGCCGAAGGTCATTTTGACCCCGAACCGAACCCGATTGGTCTCAATCATATACGTCAACACAGAGACATCAGGCTCAACCAGAGATGCCTAGAGGTCATCAACAGTTCCCAGGGGGGAATCATGTTAACTATCTATGTGGATTTGAAAAATGGAACATCCCAAAATACGATGGTCATATCAGTTTAAGCTCCTTTATAGATAATCTAGAGGCCAAGTGTAGGTCTAGAAACATGTCCAGAGAACAGTTGCTTGGAGCTATGGATGATTTTTTGACTGGTGATGCCCAGGACTGGTATAGAGAGAGATGGGATACCTTCAAAGACTGGAAAGATTTTGAGTATCGGCTGAGGAAAACCTTTTTACCATATGATCATGAAACGAAACTCAAAGAGGAGATCCCAAAAAGGACTCAAGGAACTGGTGAACGGGTTAGCCTGTACGTCACCCGCATGCAGAATTTATTCCGAAAATTGAGAGATCCACGTCCAATGCAGGAACAACTTGCGGTCATTCGTCGAAACCTCTTGCCACAGTTGCAGAAGGCTTTGGTGTTTCCTCAAGTAGACTCTGATTGAGTTGGGAAGTCAAGTGGAGGAAACGATTCAAAGAGCCGAATCTTTTGTTCCCCCTCCCACCACTTCTTGTCTAACGGAACCAAATCTGGTATACAAGCGTTCCACCAATAAAAACGCTATACACGCAATTAATTCGATGGAAAATTCGGTTGCTCGACAGGAACAAACAAATAAGGAACAGCCCACTTGCTGGCACTGTAGAAAGGTCGGTCATCGTAGACCCCAATGCCCTGAAAGAAGGAAGTCATTGAAGTGCTTTCGCTGCTTCAGAGAGGGATTTATGATCCGCGATTGCCCTAACTGTTCGGGAAACGCCGCGAACCCTTGTCCCTCCCCTATTCATGGTGACGAGCTTCGGCCGGAACAGGCTTTTCTTGCCTATGCTTTCGCTCATGCAGCAGGCGACAAACGACCTTCTTTAGAGGTTACCATACTGGGTCACCCAATCTTAGCATTGTTGGACTCAGGCGCTAGCTCGACCATTGCTGGTGGTCCAGGTTGGGAGGTTCTTCGTAAACTAGGTCTAAAGCTGGACAGAGGTCGTAGATCTAGATGTGTGGTAGCGAATGGACAAGCTGCTGAGATCGAAGGAGTGGTGGATGTACCGATTTGTCTTATGGGTCGTGTTCGTGTCTTACCGGTTCTGGTCGTCCCTGACTTTCCGCATGCGTTGATTCTGGGCGTGGATTTCTTCGTTTGTATGGACATTTTACCTGATTTAAAAAGGAATCAGTGGTATTTCGGAAATGGCGAGGAGTCCCTCGACCTGGTCGGTCATGATAGACGTCAGATTTTTCAAAATTTTTTAAAACAAGTTGAATGTGCTACTGCTTCTGGTGGTACTGGCAGCAAGGTTCAAGATCTCGAAGTTCTTACATCGGAGGAACGGGAACACCTTAATAGTCTTCTGCGGGAGAAATTCTTGAAAATGAAGGACGGTTTGGGGTTTACAACAGTTTATGAACATGAGATCATTTTGCAGGAACGCACCAAGCCCCCCACTACCCAATATCTCCTTTAAAGCAAAAGATAATTGACGAGGAGCTAGACAAAATGTTACAGTTAGGTGTGGTGGAGCCCTCCAAGAGTGCGTGGTCCTCACCGGTCCTACTGGTGCCTAAGCCGGACGGTAAGCACAGGTTCTGTATAGATTTTCGCCTTTTGAACAAATTTACTAAGAAAGACGCCTATCCGATACCATATATTTCCTCGATTCTAGACCGTCTGAACGACGCAAAGTACATAAGTTCCATGGATATATGATCAGCCTATTGGCAGGTGAGCGTAAAAGAGCTGTATGCTCAAGTATGCTCTAGTATCTGCGCCAATTCTGACGTGCCCAGACTTTTACAAACCGTTTACGCTTCAAACTGATGCATCTGCCTTTGGAATAGGCGCGGTTTTGACGCAACAGTTCGATGAGGGCGAGAAAGTCATTTGCTATATCTCCAGGTCTTTGACTAAACAGGAGAAAGCGTTGTCTACCACGGAACGTGAGTGTTTAGCCGTAATATGGGCCACCGATAAATTAAAGCAATATCTCGAGCTGACTGAGTTCACTAATCACCGACCACAGCTCATTAGTCTGGTTGAACAACTTAAAAGACCCGACTGGAAGATTAGCTCGATGGGCTCTCCGTCTTTAAGGTTACAACTACCGAATTGTGCACAGGAAAGGCCGTGGTCATGTCGTGCCCGATTTCTTGTCTCGAACTGTACCAAATGTAGATACTCTGATAGTCGAGGAGGCAAAATATGATTTTTCCAATACCTCAGATGCATGGTACCGAAAGCTTAAAGATTCTATCCAAGCTGATTCGCTGAAATACCCTCAGTAGCGGGTTGAAAATGACTTAATTTACAAGTATGTCAAATGTGTTATACCTGAGTTAGCTCAAGGTTCCGATTATTGGAAGATTGTTCTTCCGAAGGACGCTCGTCGAAAAGTCATGCATGAGGCGCATGATGATGTTCGTTCTGGTCACTTGGGCATATTCAAGACGTGTAACAGACTTAAAACCCGTTACTATTGGCCAAAGATGCGCTCCGATATAACCAGATATGTAAATCGGTGTGAAACTTGTGCAAAATATAAAGTCGACCAGAAGGCCCCCGCAGGTCACATGGGAAAGACTCCCGAACCTACCCAGCAATGGCAAGTTATTAGTCTCGATTTTGTAGGACCACTACCACGTGCGTCCAAAACTGGTAACACTCATATGCTGGTCGTAAGAGATTATTTCAGCAAGTATGTGGCTGTCTTTCCAGTTCGTTCTGCAAAAGCCCAGTATATTTGTAAACATTTAGAGAAGGACATTATTCTTACCTTTGGTGTGCCACAATATGTCATCTGCGACAATGGAACTCAGATGAAAAGTGTTTGGAACTGACCCTTTTTAGAATTTTTATTTTTGTTTTTGATGAATTTTCCGGTTTGCTTAGCACAAATCGGGTCGAAGTGTAAAATTTTGTTTTGTTTGCAAATTAGCAATATAGTAGGAATTTCGCGTCATTGTCATTGGTCAGAGTTAAAATGACGCGCAAGCCCAAGTGGGGGGAAATTAATCCTCTACATTCTATCCAACTGTCGAAGTGTGTGCACACAAAAATTGGGGAGAAAAAACGTGGCTGAACAGGGTAAGTCGTGTCAATTCTGACCATTGTCGTTAATTTTATTCATTGTTTAAATTATTTTGAATTTTGAAAACATTGAGGCTCAACCATTTGGTCCTTCGAGCCGGATATGTGGAAAGTTCATTGGAAATACAGTCAACAACCCACAAAAACCTTTTTTTTTGTGGGATTAATTGGTAGGGAAACTCATAAAATAAAATTTTGGGGGTTTTGTTTCTCATTCATTTGGTATATTGATCAAATATTTGTGTTTAGTAGAAACAAAACTGTGCATTTTATACGTTTTTCCTATTTAATCTTTTTGTCGACATTTTTTGTGAATGATTTTTTGCGACTTTCAGCCTTGATAACGTTTTTTTTTTGCGCACCCGGTCATTTGGTTGGGTAGGAAGTTAGCCATTTTTGTGATTTGACCTTGTGGCGACATTTCAGATTTCAAGAATAGGTGCCCATTTTTTGTCATCAGCTGATTTATTTGGACATAACCTCACATTTTAGAGCGCATTTTAACCTCGCATTTTGCATTTTGTGCATTTGATATTTTCGTGATTTTTTGCAAAAGAAATGGCCGGTACTAAATCGAAAGTGCGTCGCCAACGTGATATGCTGTATAAGCGCGTAGAAGCAATTCATACTGCAGCGCAAAAGGCGCTGCAAGATGAAAACTCGGTCGATGAATTCTTTGCGAGATATGAGGACCTGGCCTCTCAGGCAGCCGCGTATGAGGCATGTCATTGGGAATATTTTGGTTTGTGTACCAACGAGGAGGCAGGTATTGAGGAGGATGAATTATGTAAGTTTGATAATTTAGTCTATTCAATTAAAAGTACTTTTCGACAATTGCAACCTAAACTTGTGCCGCTTCTAAACCAAACTTATTGAATAGTTCTTGTTGTGGAGGTACTTTTCATCGTCGGGTAGAAATACAGCGAGTAGATATCCCAAAATTTGATGGTGATATTAGGCAGTGGCCAATGTTCTTTGACATATTTAACGCTTTAATACATAATAGTGATGGATATCACACAATAGAAAAATTTCAGATTTTAGCTTCTTCATTGATAGGTGAAGCTCGGATTGTTTTGAATAATTTTTTGATGCTAGAGGAAAACTATCAGACAGTGTATGATACTTTGATTTCTCGATATCAAAATAGCCGTTTGCTTTTGAATACATATTGGAGTGCAATATACAATGCTCCATTGATTAAAAATGAGGTTTTAAGTGAAGTTAAAAATTTATTAACAATTTTTAATGAAAATGCATCTGCATTAGAACGCGTACAGGGTCAAGTAGATATGTGGGATGTTACAAAGTTTAATTTGTTGTTTCAAAAATTAAGTCCTCAACTTAAGACAAGATTTGAAATGTCATTTAGTGAAAGAAGGGGTATCAGTGTTCCTACTTTTAATGACCTTAACTTGTTTTTAGAAAAAAATTGCAGAGCTTTAGAAAATACCTCACTTTTAAATATTAGCGAGCCTCCAAAAAAGGTAATTGAATTTCAAAAGAAACGCAGCATGTTATCACAAACTTCTACTAGTAAAAATCGAGAAGCTAATAATTCGGAAAAATTAAATGGCTGCTTGTGTTGTAGACAAAATGATTCTCATAGTTTGTTGAAGTGTGACAAGTTTCTACAGTGGGAGGTTCGGGGTAGGCATGCCTTTGTGAAGAGAAATAGACTTTGTTACAATTGCCTTTCACAAAAACATGGGGTAAGTTAATGCCCTGAAAAGCAAGGCTGTGGTGTGTGTGCCAAGTTTCATAGTACGGCTCTGCACTTTCCTAATAATGTAGAAAATAATGAGAGTGTGAGTGACATTGTTCCGTTGAAATCTAATTTTACTAGTACATTACCGATATCTCAAACTGTTTTATTTGCTACTGCTCAAGTTTCTCTTTGGTGTGAAGATGGTAGCTTGAAAACTTGTCGTGCAGTGTTGGACAGTGCAAGTGAAGCGAGCTTTATAACCTCAGAGTGTGTGTCTCGCTTAGGTTTCTCGACTACTCCTTGTGTCGTTCCAGTACAAGGTATTGACAATATGAAGACGTCCTCATCCCTTGGGACTGCCAAGTTTTGCATATCTCCTTTCCAAAAAAGTAGTCCATGTTTTAGTGTGAATGCTGTTGTGATTCCTAGTACTTGTGGTTTGACTCCTTCAGTAAAGGTGGATGCTACAAACTTGAAACATTTGAAGGATCTGAAATTGGCTGATCCGGAGTATTGTAAACCTCGGGAGGCAGACATCCTCTTGGGTGCAGATATATTTTGCCAAGTATTGTTGGATGGTATCCAAAAAGGTGGACCATGTGCGATCAATACTGTATTTGGATATGTATTGTTGGGTGGGGTGAAGGAAAGTAAAGATCAAGTTGTTAGTTGTTGTACATCTTTTGCTCCCTTAAATGATACCTTGAAAAGCTTTTGGGAACTTGAAAATATTCCTGAAAAAATTCCCTCTTCCATTGACGATGAAAAATGCGAGAAATTCTTTGTTGACACTTTTTCCCGTGATTTGAATGGAATGTATTGTGTGCGCTTACCGTTTAAGGAAGATCCGAGTGTGTTAGGAGACTCCTAAAGACATATGTTTTGAAATAAGTCACCTGACATTCGTGAAGGGTATTTTATCCCTCACCATTGTGTGGTCAAAAGGGACAGTGAAAACATACGTGTGGTCTTTGATGCCTCGTGCAAAACATCGAATTCCAACAGTCTAAATGACATATTGTATGTTGGACCGAAGTTGCAAAGTGACATCTCATCGTTGTTGTTTTCGTTTCGTCTGTACAACATTGTTTTTTTGGCAGATATACGTCAAATGTATAGACAAATATTGGTAGCTTCTCCTGATGTGGTTTATCAAAAGATTTTGTGGAGATTTGATAGTTCTGAACCTATTCAAGAATATTGTTTAAACACAGTAACATATGGTGTTCCTAGCAGTCCCTATCTATCAGTTCGTTGTTTGTTACAATTGGCTTGTGATATTTTGAGGCACGGGACATATGTTGACGACTGTGTGGGAACCGCTGACACTCTTGCTGAAGCTTTGGAGAAGCAAAAACAGCTAATTTCGTTGTTGCAGTGTGGTTGCTTCGAACTCAGGAAGTGGGCAAGTAATCGGTCAGAGTTATTGCTATCAGTACCTGAAGGTCATTAACAGCCTATTGTTTTTTTCTGAAAAGGAGTCACAGAACTTGAAAGTATTGGGTTTGCAGTGGAACCCCTCGCTTGACTATTTTTCTTACAGTGATAAACCCATCGAGAGAGCTTGCACCAAAAGAAATATTTTGAGTGAAATTGCGCGGTTATATGATCCCTTAGGATTTGTCACTCCAGTTCTTCTTGTTGTAAAATTGTTGATGCAACAAATGTGGCGAGATGGCATTTCATGGGATGACCGTCCGTCTGAGGAAATTGTCTTAAAATGGCAAACTTATCTTGAGCAACTTCCGGCTTTGGCATCCATAGAAATTCCTAGATATATTGTTAGGTCAAACGCTGTTCTTACTGAATTGCATGCTTTTAGTGATGCGTCCACTGTGACATATGGTACATGCATTTATTTAAAGCAAATTGACAAAGATGGAAGTGTGTATGTCTCACTTTTATGTGGAAAAAGCAAGGTTGCACCCCTTAAGAATGTGTCTTTGCCCAGGCTAGAATTGATTGCTGCTTGTTTGTTAGCAGAACTTGTGAGTTTTGCTCTTGAAAATCTGAAAAGCATTAAAATTGATAGGATTTGTGCATGGACTGATTCCACAATTACATTGTATTGGATTCGTTCTTCTCCGCAACGTTGGAAATGTTTTGTGGCCAACCGTGTGGCTCAGATACAAGAGAAACTTTCACCTGAATGTTGGCATCATGTTAAGGGTAATGTGAACCCTGCTGACTGTGCTAGTCGTGGTGTTTTTCCGCAAGAGATTGTCTCACATCCATTATGGTGGGCGGGGCCTCCATGGCTCAAAAATTGTGAGTTAAGATCTGATGTTGAGGATTGTGATATAGAAACATCCGAAGCTGTGATTTGTGAAGAAAAGAAAACCGTCTTATTTACTAGATTGATTTCTCATCCGTTTTTGGACTTACTTGTAAAGTTTTCATGTTTTAGAAAGATTCAAAAACTTGTGGCAATTTGTCTTCGTTTTATAACAAATTGTAAACTTCCTAAAGAAACAAGAAATTTTGATTGCTTTACTCAGATTGAACTTTATCAGGCTTTAGTTGTGCTAGTCAAATTTGTTCAAAGAGTTGAGTTTTTTGAGGATTTGTGTAGAATCGAAAAACAACAAGTATGCTCCAAACCTCTTAGGAAGTTGTGTTGCTTTATAGACAAGGATGGAGTTATCAGAGTGGGCGGTAGATTGCGTCATGCTGATGTTTCCTTTGATTACAAGCATCCGATACTGTTGCCTCGCAACCATAGACTCACAGAGTTAATTATTGAGTGTTTCCACAAAGAAAACTGTCATCCAGGACCTCGTAGTTTGCAATATTTGCTAATGCAGCAATTTTGGATTTTGTCAGTTCGTAGGGCAATCCATCATGTTTTATCGAAATGTATTTGCTGTTTTCGAACAAATCCAACTACATTGAGTCCTTTGATGTCTGATTTGCCTGCGGCGAGAGTGTCCGCTGTTAAGGCTTTTCGACATACAGGCCTTGATTTTGCGGGTCCTGTGCAAATGACTCTAGGAAAACGCAGAGGTGTAATGGCGCAGAAAGCCTATATTTGTTTGTTTATTTGTCTTCCTACGCGTGCCCTACACCTTGAGATGGTGTCTGACATGTTCACTGACGCGTGTTTAGCTGCTTTGCGCAGGTTTATTGGTCGTAGAGGTACTTGTACTGACTCGTACAGCGACCAAGGTTCCAATTTTGTGGGCGTTAACAATCAGCTGTTAACATTTTGGCAGGCGTCGGCAGACGTCATTGGGATAAAATGGCATTTTAATCCCCCTGCCGCTCCACATTTTGGTGGTTCCTGGGAGTCGGGGGTCAAATCGGTGAAGACTCACCTGAAGCGTGTGGTCGGTGATCAGGTACTTACCTATGAAGAATGGCAAACCATTCTTATTCAGATTGAGGCGTTACTCAATTCACGTCCTCTTTGTAGCATGAGTCCTGACCCGCATGACTTATTGAGTTTAACACCAGCACACTTCTTAACTTTGGAGCCAATAACTGCACCTCCGGATGAGGATTTGGGTAGTATTAATCCTTCACGATTGAGTAGGTGGCAGCTTCTGCAACAGATGCACCAGCATTTCTGGAAGCGGTGGCATGTAGAGTATCTTAATAGTCTTCAACAGAGAAGTAAGTGGACTAGTGGCGGTACTCCACCGGAAGTAGGTGCTTTGGTTGTTATTATAGAGGAGAACACCCCTCCTCTAAAGTGGCTATTAGGGCGGATTATTAAACTATATCCAGGTTCAGATAATGTGCCACGTGTTGCCAGGGTTCGATTAGCAAAGGGAGAGATGGATCGACCATTAGTGAAGCTTTGCGTCTTACCCAACCAATAGGACACATCGTAATAGAGCTTTGTGTTTTGTATATATTATTGTGTTTGTCAAAGAGGTTAAATAGGAAAAGCCTCATTGGGTAAAAATTATTAGTTATTTTTAAGTGGGCGGTGTTTAGAACTGACCCTTTTTAGAATTTTTATTTTTGTTTTTGATGAATTTTCCGGGTTGCTTAGCACAAATCGGGTCGAAGTGTAAAAATTTGTTTTGTTTGCAAATTAGCAATATAGTAGGAATTTCGCGTCATTGTCATTGGTCAGAGTTAAAATGACGCGCAAGCCCAAGTGGGAGGAAATTAATCCTCTACATTCTATCCAACGGTCGAAGTGTGTGCACACAAAAATTGGGGAGAAAAAACGTGGCTGAACAGGGTAAGTCGTGTCAATTCTGACCATTGTCGTTAATTTTATTCATTGTTTAAATTATTTTGAATTTTGAAAACATTGAGGCTCAACCAAAAAGCAAAGAATTTCAGGCCCTGGCTGACAAGTATCACTTTAAAATTTCGTATACGGCCGTATATCATCCCCAGGCAGACCCTTGTGAAAGAGCGAACAGAGTCGTTAAAACGATGGTATCCATGTACGTCGGAGAAAATCAGAGACGCTGGGATGATAATTTGCCTGCACTAGCATGTGCAATCAGAACGTCAAAGAGCGAAGTCACAGGTTTTACACCGTATTTCATCAACTTTGGTAGAGAATACATTTCTGATGGTCGAGAATATGCTTATCATATTGATAGAGGACCTCGACCAGCAATTGAGAAAAGACTTGAAGGTTTCAAGAATTTATAACAAGCCGTTAAAACCAATATGAAGAGGTCGGCAGATAAGAACCGTGCCCGATACAATCTGAGACACAGGGATGTATCTTATTTCCCTGGGGATCTGGTGTAGAGACGAAACAAAGTTCAGTCAGATGCCTTAAACTATGTAAACGCCAAACTTTGTCCTAAGTACATCGGTCCGTTCCGCGTTAAGAAAAAGCTAGCAACGGTGACTTATCAGCTGGAGGAGCTGGATGGAAAAGTTTGCATCGGCAATTGGCACGTGCAGGACTTGAAGCCAGTCATCGTTGCTGATGACGATGATAACTCGGATTAAGAGTATAAGAAGACAAGATTGTCGTTGATCGGTGTTTACCTCTTGCGGTAGACGACGAGGAAATTAACCAAGATTAGTAGAATGAGTGTACACATTGCCCTCAAAGTAGATCCACTTTGGCGGTAGTTGCGCTGGACTTAACATCCTTTTCAGGCAATTACTAAACCGGGTTAGTGGTGAGCGCTTATTTTGTTAGCACTGAAGTTTAGGTGATTTCCGGATCTATACTTTTCAGTTGCCATATCCGGCTGATCATCAAGGCCTGGATACTTTTTTTTTCTTTTTCTCAGGGTGGATTTCACTGGAGTGGGGGTGACGTGTAAAAGTTAATTCCCGATATCGACGAATTCTCGGTGGAGTTATTGGCTTAGCAATACTGCTGCGTAACTAGTTTGTAAGTTAGGTTTAGGTTTAGTATAATTAAGTCCGATGGGACTTGTTTGCCGCATCGACCTGTACTTGGTTGTGGCGTAGATTAGGTTGTGTGCGTCCTGTTTTCACTTTCAAAAGGGTGATGCTCAAATTTGCGAGATGTCCAAGTTCGGGATGTTTATTTTGTCAAACTAGTGCCACTAGTCGATTGATGTCAGTTTTTAGTCGATGTTCACCTCTGACGGAGGAAGGGGGGAGTGTAACGGTCCAGAATTCCCGTACAAATAAATTATAAAGTAACTGTTGTTTTACTCAAATCACCCCGTTCGACTACTTTCACCTTTCTGTATCTAGGAGAGAGATAACCAGATTGATAAGATAAATGTGTGACATCTGTTTTTACTTTTCTACTTTATCTTTAGTGCTGGTAAATAATATCTGCGGAGTAAAGAAACAACTGTTATATGTATCCAAATCAGAATTACTACCAATAGTCTTATAGATAGCTAATACTGGGATTTTGCCTTGGTGGATGTTATAGAAGTGCTGATGAAGATGCTGCGAGGCCTGGTTTAGTTAATTTGTACCCTAGTACTCCTTTGTAACTAAAAGACAAAAGGGAATATGTTACTTTCTACTTTCTGGCTTTACAGGTATTGTGTGACACACTGTAATTGTCCTGAGACAGGGTGAGCTTATATTTGGCTCAGTTATGTAGGTACCCTACTGATGAGTCATAATATTCAAAATATCATAGAGCCTTTTGGGAATAGATCCTTGCTGAATTTAAGATCAGTTTATGGTACTTTCCTACCTTTAGAGTTGTGTCTCCTGTCTTCTATCATATTCCTGTCGGGCCGTGTGGTTCATCTCGGACCCTAGTGTCGTTGTTTCACATCTTTCATGGTCGTATTTATAGGGCCTTGCCCTTGTGCCTTCTGATTTATGAGTAGTAAAGCGATGGGGTGTGGTAAGAAACGTCTCTGAGACACTGCACACTGAAAACATCTTCACTGGAACGTTACACGACCGCTTGATTGGACTACTAGCTTTTTTTTAAGTCGCATTGTTTACCGAGTTATCACTATTTTGGTAAAAGGGGGGCCTAGGCCTATGCCCCAAAAATATTTGTTTTGACATTTATTTGACATCGACCATGACACAGAACAGGTGACAGATTAACCCCCGTATGCACCTGCTTAATCGCTAGGTTAAGTCCTTGTCCAACGAAAAATAAATGGCCATTCTTTTGCGTTATCCTTCCTTAGTGAAAGCTGCGTCTCGCCATAGAAAGAGAGGCCGATTGGACTGGCATGAGACTGAGAAGAGGGAACATAGGTTGTTCGTTGTAGTTGGGAACACTGGCGAGTCTCTGTCAATTTCCCTGTCAATTTTTGGAGCGGAACGTCTTTTTTCTCTGTCAGAAAATTTGGAAGCCTGTTTTGGGGTGAGCTTTTGAGGGCTTATTTCGTGTCCGTAGAGACGTCGTTGGCGGTTTTTACATGAGAGAGCCTTTAGTTTGGCTATAGTTTGGTTCTGGAGCCGTGTTTGGTTGACAAAAACTATAGACGAGCCCCGCTTCGCGGAATTAATTTGAAGTCGCCCCAAGCCATGCTGTCTACGTAAGACTTGAACGTTACCCGTACAATGGATTACCCCATTTTGGAAGCATAGGCCCTCATGACCTTTGAGGGTCTTCTTCTTTGGTCTTCTTCTTGGCCTGCGTCTTTCGGTCTTCTTCTGGTTGTTGCCTGTAGCGAGTTCCTGTTACTGTGGAGCTGTTGGCGAGTACCAGAGTAGAGCGACCAAGGTTGGGTAGCGGTGGAATACTCCAGTGCCTATGGATTGCCATTTCAGCATTGGCTGAATAGAAGCAGCTAAGTGGGAAAAATAAAGAAAACATAAAGAAACATAAAAACAATACTTAGTACTCCCTCACATGGCCCTTTTTTTGTTGGAGTGAATGTTTTTCACGGGTGCCCAAACGTGTTCCTTTTAGTTGGTACTGAAACTCTTTCACTGGCGCACCAACATGGTCTTAACATTCTAAAAAGTGGTATTATACTTTTTTTTCTCTGTGATATAACCTCTTGATGAAAGCTTTACAATAGTTTAGTTTTCTTCTTTTTTTTTTAATAGAAACAGAATAACTAAATTCGAAATTAACTTAAAAAATGGAATAAACTATCGGGAGAAACATAAAGGGATAATCCTAACCTAACCTAAAAACATAAGGAAATAACTCGGATATCAGTATTTTAAAGGAAAACTTGGGACAATTCTGATTCTATTTTAAATACCTACCTTGTGGGTAACAACATAAAAAACTTAAATAACTTAGGTCATACGTTCTAACCCTTAACTAACTAAGTAAAATTAGGTTAAGATCCAACAGATGTAAGTTTATCCAAGAACATGATTAATTAAACTTTTTTGTACTCTAATGTTGGTGTTTCACTACGCATCCCCACATAGAAAACCAAGTCATAAAGGCAGTCTCGTAAGAGAATTGAACCCGAACATCCACTGATCCTGTTTTGAGGGGCAGTGAGATTGCTGTTTTATAAATACTTAGTACTCCCTCACATGGTTGAAAGTACTAGTGTTTCAGACGCCAAATCAAAACTTTGAATTACAAAATTCAGAGACTAAAGAGCCAGTAATTGAGACAGTGCAAGACACGTACAAAGAGAGGGAACCTCAGATCCCTCATGAAGAAATAGAAGTGCAAGGCACTGATGAAGAAAATGAACAATTTCTTGGCTTTACAGAGACTGAACAAACAGGTTTAGCGGCGTGCTCCACAGAAAATGCTCAGAGTGTCAAGATGCATATGAACACCCAACATGGGGTGACAGAACGGAGCTGCAGTGGACAGAATCCTAGACGCAGCAAAAGACAAAATAAACATCCCCCAATCAGGCTAAAAGATTACACACTAGAGATTGACTAAAACATTTTCGCGTGTTGTACAGTGTGTTAGTACCGTCTAAGCTAAATGTTTGTAAATTAAGTGTCTCAAGATTATGTGGAACAAATCTTAATGTGGAGGGATTTGTAATGTATTGATAAATCAGCTGTTCAATGCCCACATATCTACGCGCACAAGCGCATTGCGCGGGATCGCTCTCTTATCTCGGCTTTACGTGCGTCGTGACACGCGTCTGATAAACTTTGATTAATTAGCTAGCTAAAGTGACTTTATAGTGAAATAAACTGTACCATCGTCCGTCCGACACTTCTCTCGCCCTTTGTAAGTATTATTTTACAAATATCATACTATTTAAGTACCTCTTATACGTAAAAATTGTCACGTGAATTCTAGCATGGGCATCAAATATAAGAATCAATTATTTTTATCACTTTTTTGTAATAAAGTACACATAGAAAAGATATTTAACTTATTCATATGTTGGAAGAGCATCATACCCGCCACTGTATCTTGGAAACTAGTCATAGGATCGCTTTGAGCCGACAAGAACTTTTTATCAGGGGATCGAGATCTACAAAATACTAAAATTTTATTCAAATCGTGGATTTTTAAAATCCCATTTAAGGTGTGCCTGCTCCTTTGCGGTTTTTCAAAAAACTACGAAAAAGTTCAATATGATCAAAGCAATGTAAAATTTGTATAATAAAAATCATCAAAAAGGTTATGATTTTCAAAAAAATATTGTAAGGGCTTGGCTGACATTTTTGTTCCCTTAATGTGTGTTTATCAGAAGTCCAATAGGCGATAACTTATCCTGAGTACCTTCAATACATTTAGGATTTAAAACAGTTTTGTCAAGCAAGCCAAACGAGAGTCGTGATTAATTCTTCAATTGCGCAAATATTTTTTTTAACAAAAAGTGAAGAGTCATTTACTGGAAATTTACGTAAAATCCCGCCAACCCAGTAAATATGGGCCATAGGTTTTTGAGAAATAAAAAACACAATAATTTCGAAAACAATTTTAAGTAAAAGCGATAACTAGATGATGGAATTGGAATCTGCGTATTTAGAGGGACACATTTAAAATGCTACAAAATATTTTTTTAAATGATTAATTTTTGATATTAAAAAATGATCACCTATTTTTTCATTCTTTTTGATTTACCTTGTTTCTTGTAGTTAGGCAAGCCACACTGAGGATGGAAATGCCTGTTGTTGAAACACCGAAACAAACAAAAATTTCGAAAACAATTTTAACTAAAAGTGATGACTAGATGATGGAATTGGAATCTGCGCATTTAGAGGAACACATTTAAAATGCTACAAAATATATTTTTTCAATGCCTAATTTTTGATATTAAAAAATGATCACCTATTTTTTATTCTTTTTGATTTACCTTGTTTCTTGTAGTCAGGCAATCCACACTGAGGATGGAAGTACGGTATAATGATGATAAAAAATTTTGATTTGGATTCTGATTTTGTGAAGGTTTCACCTCAAACTAAGATGTTAAGGAAATTAGCGAAATCAATAAATATACAAGGTGGTTTGGTAGGCTGATTTGATAAAAAGTTCTAAGAGGAAAGTACCTTTGTTTTAAAAGATATTGGAAGAAGTTATTAGTAAAAGTTGTTCCGAATTAAAACCCAAAATCAGCTAAAAATCGTCTAAACAAAATTTCATAACCGACTAATCATAGGCTGATTTTTCTGAAAATTGAGAATCTACTTTTCTGAATAAGATTTGCCAATGTTTTTAAAACAAAGGTACTTTCCTACCTAAAACTTTCTAACAAATCAGCCTACTAAAAATTAATTGATTTGGCTTATGTTCTTAACATCTTAGTTTGAGAACAAGCAGGGGCGGATTCCCAGAAAATCAGAATCATAACAAAAACATTTTATGTAAAAAGCCAAGTACGCAAAAATGGTATTCCGTAAAAAGAGTTGAGATAAAAGTAAAGCCAAGTTCTCCAATACAAATTTTAAAATGAAAAATTCTTACTAGTTTGGAAATGGTTTTTTAAACTTTGCTATTACAGCCAAAATTTTTTAAGTTCAATTTAGCACTGTGTCTAAGAGTCATTTGCGGAATATTGTTCAAAACTTTTGCAATGCTTTATTTAAAATTTTGAGGTTTTTTAATTTTTTTCTATGGTTTTATCATTGCTCCAGCCGTCCAAAGCTCAGCTCTTTAGCGCTTCTGGAAGTGGGCAACGTTACTTTTACATAACTTTACATTTATAGGGGAGGGAAGTTAAAATTTTGGGGTTTTAATTTTTTTCCCATAGTTTTTCAATAGTTCCTACTCTCTAGCGTTTCTGGAATTGGACAATATTACTTTTACATAACTTTACATTTATTGAGGAGGGAAATAAATTAAAATTTTGAGGTTTTTAAATTTTTACCTTCCTAGCCCGCGCAGCAATGGCGGCTAGTGAAGGTATTGTTTTCGGCGAAAATTTTTTTTTGAGATAACGCCGAAAATGTGTTATTTGGGTGTATTTTGACCTATCCTAGCAATATCGTCGTGATGTCTGCCTGTGTGTGTATATATTTTTTTCCGGTAACACGATAGCTCCTAAACCCCTGAACCGATTTTCATAAAATTTTCAGGTAAAATAGTGTTCGACACTCTAACGAGCTAATTAGATTTTGGTCAAAATCCATTGATGCTAATAACAGATTTTTGACAATAAAAAATTTTTAAAAATGCTAACTATTTAACGGAGCATGGCAACAATATGCGGTTTCCGGAATATGAGACTACATTTTGCTTAATAATTTGCACGTAGGAGCTTTGGTTTTCGAGATATTTACAAAAAATGTTTTTAAGACTGATTATTATAGCTTTACTTGAAGTGTGCTAATAGGCTAGCTGGGAAGGTATAAGATTCGTCATGGATCCATTTATTTTATATAGTTTTGTCATAGTACCTATCAGTCTGCCAAAGCTCAGCTTTCTAGCGTTTCTGGTAGTGGGCAATGTTACTTTTACATAACCTTACATGTATAGGGGAGGGGAGTAAATTAAAATTTTGGGGCTTTTTGATTTTTTTAAGGGTTTGGTCATAATATCTATCAGTCTGCCAAATTTCAGCTTTGTAGCATGTCTGGAAGTACAGTAGAATTTTGACTATCTATACATTAGTGAGTGAGTGAGTGGCAATTTCGACGTTTTTTAAAATTTCGTAACTATTTTACTACTTTATGGAACTCTATGAAACCTTGAGGGGTTGTTAACTTTATGAAGATGTACAACTGTGTAAAGTTTGAGTTTTGTAGCTCATTCCGAAGTAGAGTTTTAGACAGGTAAAACATGAGCTGAAATGTTTCAAGAAAAGATCGTGCGGCAGATTCCGCGAACTTGGCGGGGCACTGCCGTGCCCCCAGATTTATATTGAATTTTTTTTGTCAATTATACCTTACCCGCACTCAATCCGTTACACACTGTATATATATTTTTTGAAAATTATGGTATTTGTAAGCTTTTGTGATACATATAAGTAAAATTCTATGCTGAATGGTATATTAGAAACTTTTGCATTTAAGTTGAAAAATAAATTAGTTTAAAAAGAGTATACTATATCCTAGGGAATATACTGGTCGTTTGACTCAGGTTGTCCCGGCTTTTTCGGCAATGTGCTGTGTTATGTATGATAGAACTAAAGAAAAAAATCAGCGCCAATTTTGGAGGTGTAAAATTTTTTTACACAGTTAACTGTGTGGGGAAAAATGATAGGGATATTTTGGGTCAGTTAAAATTTGACAGCTGCTACCGTTGTTGTTACTAAGAATAACGGTAGCATTCAGGGCAAAAATGATGAGATTTTCGAACACTAAAGATAAGCATAACACAAACGTTAATTTAGTTGTTTGACACTTCTTCAACTTTTTGTTTATTTATTTTTATTAGAATTATGGCTTTATACATACCAAATTACCGAATTTTAGTAAAAAATTCGAAGGCTTAGCTTAAAAAATAACGGTAACATTAAATGACCGCCACCGTAATTAGCGGGCGCCGCGCCGTTAAAGTAAATAACAAAAAAGGAAAGGAGCGAGAAGCTGCTAATGAGCAGACTCAACAATAACTGTAACATAGTGTAAAATACGCGACCCAAAATGTTCCTATTTTTGAAAATCTTGATGACAAAATGAAATTCAGTCATGAATAAAATATATTTTAAGATATGAGCTGAGCAAACTAGTTTTTTTAACTTTTTAAAACTTTTACGCGCATAATATTCTCCAAAATATTTTTTTTTTATCAGCATTTATTTACATTTTAGACCAATATAACCTTACTGTCCAAGAACGACAAGAAATGACAGAAAAAGTAAAAAAGCAAATTAACTTCTTCGATTTCAAGTGGTATTTTGCATCATTTAGCAATGCAGTTGCAGATCCCAACAACTTGAGAGTTGAGTTGGAGAATCATTTTAAAATAGAGGACACAGACAAGGAAAAGTTGGATAGTTTAATTCGAAAAAAGTGCAATGAAACAAATAGAATGGATATTCTCCGAATTTTAAAGTAAGAGTAAAAAAAATACCTTATTTTTTCGTGTTTGTGTTTACAGCATTCAACGTCAGTTTTGCCGTTGATAAATGATGTCACAATAGAGACTTATTACTTATTGCAATAAGGCCAGGCAATAATAGTGACGGGCACTATTCTGACAGTTGTTCACTGAAAACTGACAGATGATCTTTCAAAATTGACATACGAAAGTCCTATTTATAAATCCAGTCGTTTATTTTCCATTAATAGTTTCGGCACTATTAATTCCGGCTCTTATAATACACAAAGGCCTTATTTTAAAAGAAGGCAGCTGTTCTTATAATGCGAAACTGTCAATATAGTGCCCTGGCAGTATTGCAATAAGTCCCTATTATATTATTTGAATGCGACTACTACCGCGAAATTTTTATCACCACATGGTTGAGGTTATCAAAATATTAAAAAGTCTAGCTTTTTTAAATTTTAATAAAATATTTAAAAGTCTAAAGCTTCTTAAAATTTTAGCTTGCAAAAGGGGGTGAAGTCGCGATTTCGACATATGTTGTTCACATTGGAGTACTCCCCCGCCATCTTCGATTAAGCGTGCACAAGTGTTTTGTTAAAATTACTTGATTACTGTACGTTTTATCTCTCAACAAAAGTTAAAGGCAATAAAATTTCCTACAAAACGGTATTGTACGTTTTTTTGTCAAACGAATGGGTTTCGAGTTATGACGCTAAACATATCGCCGCCATTTAGGATTTTGACAATTTTTTTTAGTGGCCTTTAACTTTGAAACTTCGTCAATAATAGCTTTAACACAACTTTCTGATACGTTGTTTAAAACAGCAATTTATTTTCTCTAAAAAAAGTGTGAATGAAACCTAAAAAAACATTTTCGTGATCTTAAAAAATAATCCAAATTTATGGATGCCCATTAAGTGCTAACGGTGGACTTGGCCCACTTCGTTGATACATCGTCTAAAAGATAATTTAATTTTCTATAATAAAGTTCAATACACACTTTATGTGAAATGCTTACCTTTGGAGAAATTGACATAAATTGATCAGAGAAATTATGATTGGAAAATTGCATTTATATCCTCAATACATAAAAAAGGAAACAAGCTGGATTGCAACAATTACAGAGGAATTTCAGTAACCAGTACTCTAAGTAGATTGTACGGTAGGATTCTTAGAGACCTATGAGAGAATGATTTTCATTAACAAGAAGAAGAAGAGCAAAGTGCAGGCAGGTCTTGTAGTGATAATGTTTTGTGTCTTAAACAAGTAATTGAGAAAAGGAGCGCCAGAAATATAGAGACTCATGTTACCTTTGTGGACCTACAAAAAGCATATGATACCGTTTCAGTAGAATGGGCAGTGTTAGAGCAGACTAATATCAGACTTTCAAAAGAATTCCTGGTAACAAAAGGCTTAAGACAGGGATGTTGTATCTCTCCAACTCTTTTTAAAATATATATCGTAGTAGCTCTAAAAAACTGGAAACGTAAAGTAAAGTCTGTTGTATGGAATAGGGACTTGTCGCGTAACAGAAAAATACCAAACAAAAATGGAAAGTGTCGAAATGGATTCAATCAGAAGATCAATGAAAATATTTAGAACAGATCACATAAGAAATGAGATCATAAAAGAAACAATGGGAATCGAGGGAAGCATAACGGATGACATCACTAAAAGGCAACTGATATGGTACGGCCATGTACAACGGATGAATGACGAAAGATTACCAAAGCAGGTCCTAGAATAGCAACCAATAGGGCGCAGAAAAAGAGGGCGTCCTAAACTAGAATGGCAACAGTCAATCCAAAGATCAATGAGTCACAAAAATCTGATAGAATATGATTGTCAGGATCGAAGGAGGCGGAGAATAGGCGTCGGACAACGTAGAAAAACGTTCTAAACTGACATAATAGTAGTACATAAAACTCAATATGTTCGGTTTATTTTGCATATACTATGGAAATACATAGGAAACCGGTGTACCGCTGACACTTCAGGGTTCGTATCTCAGCAAGGGTACTACCCAGGAAACTCAGTGATGTCTAATTTTATAGGCTATTAGTTAATCTTTATTTTATGTTATGATTTTCTAAAAAATAAGTAGTTTTAAAGTTAAAGGCCACTAACTAAAAAAATTTGTCAAAATTCAAAATGGCGGCGAAATGTCATAACTCCAAAACCATTCGTGTGAAAGAAAAAACGGATAATAGCGTTTTTATAGGAAATTTTATTGTCTACAACTTTTGCATAAACTTTTTTTTCTAAATTGTACAGGGACCAAATAATTTAAAAAAAAAACCTTTTCGCGCACGCTAAATCCAAGATGACGGGGGTCGCCGGCCTCCTCAAGGTCGAAACTCAATTTTTTTTTACGACTTCAATATGAACAATGTAAAATATGTCAAAAACGCGACTACACCACCTTTTGCAAGCTTGGGGTCTTTTTTTCGCTCCAATGACCGGCCTGTTATGTTTTAATTTGTATAGGGGAATTACCTTTACCTTAGCGGCGGAGGTATAAACACATTGTTTGTCAATTTTTATTAAAAAAGAAAACTAATGACGAGTTTTTTTCAATTAAGATGATCTCTGGGACTGAACGCCACCGGAAAAATTACGAAAAATTAAAGTACGATAGCTTGTATTATTATATTATTATAGCAAGTTTAACAAAAATCAGCCAAACAGGTTTTAAGATAATGCATAAAAACTTAGTTTTCTTAATTTTTAAACCAAAACTCTATATCTCAGAAACTCCAAGAAAGTAAAGGTTGATCCAATTTAGGGGTCTAACACGTTAAGCGCCAAGGTTTATTTGACAAAACTTTCTCGCTGGGCCAAAGTTTTCCATTGCGAATTCGGGTCTTTGAATATGTCGAAAAATAATTGGTGTCTTTGAAAACCCATCTAAAGGTCATATCGGTCGATGCTTTATGATAAATTGTAATTAGCGGCTGTCCCTCGGCCTAAACAGCTACCAAAAATAACGAGTGAAATGCGTGGGCCGCGGTCC
This sequence comes from Aspidapion aeneum, assembly GCA_963576565.1. Taxonomy (NCBI): domain Eukaryota; kingdom Metazoa; phylum Arthropoda; class Insecta; order Coleoptera; family Brentidae; genus Aspidapion; species Aspidapion aeneum. The sequence goes on along the minus strand of OY755042.1, from coordinate 67,246,133 downwards.
CAGTAAAGGCCATATCGGTCGATGCTTCATGATAAATTGCAATTAACGACGGTCCCTTGGCCTAAACACCAACCGAAAACAACGGGTGACTGCGTGTCGGCTCCTGGACTACACCTGCGTATATTCTCGATGTTCAAGGTCAACTTATATTTTTGCGGGCATCGCATGGCATGCTTATTCGATGACGGCTGTTGAACGCTGAAAAGGAAGTGGGCGACAAGGTGACGGATTTTTTTTTTGTTTTTGCATCGTTCGAAAAGCGATCCTGGTACCTTCTGCATGTGAAGCCGACGACCATACCACGGTACTACCCTGCCGCCCCCTACTTTGGTGTAAGTAGTTCTCGAGATATCAAAAAAAAATTTTTGCCTAAATATCAGCAAAATTTGAAATGTTGTATTTTTTATCCTCTTAATGGGTAGAATGATGTACCAAAAATTATTAAAATCGGTGAGATGGTTTGCCAAACCTCCATTTTTTTGCTTAATTTCATATGAAATGAACCCTTTTAGTAAATCGATTGGTTTTTATTTGTTTAATAATTATACTAAAAGTTACTCAGTGTTCCAAATTTAGCACACACATACACAACATCAAATAAAAATAATACGTTTGTTAGGAATGTATCAAATATTTATTTAAACCATTTCTTTTAGAAGAGACGTCTTGCTTTCAATAGGAAAAAAACTAGACTGCAAATTTATTTTTACACCCGAACTGTCACTAGATATTGCATCAAGTTTGCTGACGAATATTTCTCTAGGAAGAGGGGCACATGTTCCAGCAGATACGGTATATTCCATTTTTCAATAATGTAATCTCTAGCCCCGTAAGCTTAATGATAAAATGCGTTTTGTACGAAACTAGCCGAACCAACTACTTCGAGGAAACTTAATGAAACTGTGAAAATGTGGTTTTCCTTGTTTGGAACATTTTTATCATGGTTTTTACCAGTTTCATAGAAAAATCGATAAAAGCATTTTTTATTCAAACCTTAAATTTACGATTTTATCTACTTTTAAAGTGGCTTTTTGTTTAATTTAATTATATGTCAGTCAACTTATAACACACGACTTCTTTCGTCCCCTATCAACTAGCGTTGACAAAAAAAATTGTCTGTTAATTGTTTATTTTTTTGTCAGATGTCAGTGCTATTATTATGTTTCATGATGCAAGTTGCAGTGTGTGTACAGAGTCTGGAATCCCATTTTGTTCGGCAAACCACGACGCCGAGTCGGTGTTGCTGATGCAAGTTTCAGCGTGTATAGAATTGCGTCGTTGCGATACCTATTTATTTATTTTCTCGCGAAATACGATACCTATTTATTTATTTTCTCGCGTCATTTTATAACTTCATCCGACTGTTCTTTTGTTTTGTGAACATCGAGTCGATTCAGGATCGCAACAGGTTTTAATTTGAGTAGGCGATTATGTAACTGATGCAAGTTTCATGATTCCTTGAGTCGATGCATGGCATCGCAGCATGTTGTGTGTGGGCTGCTTTAGGGAACGTGGTGTAAGAGTGCATGTGACAAACGCCAATATCTGTGGACTCTAGGGTAAGTGGGGCACTGTGGTAAGCAGGCTACCCTAGAGTCCCTGTATGTGATAGATATTGGCGGAATAGCAGTCGCGACAAGGTTTTCAAAGTAATAAAGATGACTATATCGAAAATACTCTAATGTCCGTGTTTGAAAAGAGAAACGATCGCCTTTCTTAATCTGACAATATGCGTAGAATTAAAATATTTGCTAACTGTGACAAATATATAATGTCTTGGTATCAATCAAATTATTGTTTTTTTGTCAAGCACTTCCGTCATATTTTACAAAACTTTTATACTTATTGTTTTTTTCCGCGAATCCATAAAGTGTATTTTTATTAAATTGTGAAAACAATTCTACCAATAGATATAGGTTATTTTATTTTCCTAAAAAAAATTATGCAAGAGACGCAGTTTGCTACGTCCATCTGCAAAAGTTGGAAATAACACAAATATCTGGTAGGTAAGTTGATATTATAACTAGGTAATAATTTCCAGTTTTTAAGAATTCTTTTATAGACATTACGAAGAAAAATTACCAACTAATTATGGCTGCGTTTGTGATGTATTTAGTTAATTAATTATTAAACATTTAAAATTAGTTATATAGTCCTTGTCATATGCAGTTACACTTTTGTGACTTTGACATGAAATAAACATATTTCCTAACCAGAAATATATTGTTACAAATTTAAGTTATTTAAATTTTATAGTTAGAATTTATTTAGGTTTAGTGTAGTATTAGGTTGACTTATCTTATGGTTGTATTCTTAGTCTAGGTTTTAGTTGTCACCTTCTGGAAGAGACGAGAATGCTCGTGAATCGAAGAAGGATGGATGGTTCTCGAATAGTAGGCAGACCCTATATATAGGGTCGGACGTCGCGCATCAAGTCAGTCAAAGATAACCAACGGTAGTGATCGGGAGATATTAATACGAAGTTAATAGGCCGATTAAAGTAGTGAGTTATTAGCAAGTTATAAGTAACTTTAAGTGCGTGTTTTGTAAATAATTGTCAAAATAAATTGACATATCGTTTTTTTTTTACATTTGCAAGTTTTAATAATTGTTGAGAACCCGTAACAATTGGTGTCAGAAGTGGGACTAACAGAAATAAATAGTGCAAAGACTATCCTTACATAGTACCACCGGCTAGGACAATTGAAAAGAAGAACAGTAAGTGATTTTGCCAGAATATTCAGATCTAAATAGTGCAAAGACTATCCTTAAATAGCACCACCGGCTAGGACAATTGGACAGAAGAACAGTAAGTGATTTTTCCAGAATATTCGAAGAAGTTCGATAGTGTTCTATTCAAAAACCAAAAGAAATATTTGAGAACCGACTTCGACATTAATCTTACAGCCCGAAAATTGATAATTAGAAAGATTTTCTAGAATATTCCATCACTTTCTACGAAGTTATATTCGAGAACCAGAAGAGATATCCAAAAAGCGACTTCGACATTAGCTTAGTAATTTAAAAAGCAAGAATTAGAAATAATTTCTAGAATATTCCATATTCTACGACGATCTATTCGAGAACCAAATGAGATAATCAAAAAGTGACTTCTACATTTGCCTAGTAGCAGAAAAAGTAATATTTACTGGTATTCCAGAACATTCCATTAGGTCGTATTTAAGAATCAGAGGAGATATTGAAAAAAACCGACTACGACATTAGCTTTATAGACCAAAAATAAACATTTTAAGTGATTTATCAGGAAGTTGATGCTTACTAGACAAGGATCGGCAAAGATGGAAGATCTAACTAAAATGATGCAGGCTCTAGCAGCTCAAATGGCTCAAAACGAGAACGATATAAGACAGACCATTGAACAAAACCAGAACGACATGAAACAGACCATGGAACAAAACCAGAACAATATGAAACAGACATTTGAGCAAAGATTAGATGGCATTCAAGAAAACTTCGGTCAAATAAAGAGCAACTCCGAACAGCTGAAAGAAGAGTTCAAGACTGCAACCGAAGATCTTTAGGAAGAAATAACTCAAAGAATGCATAGTCTGGAACAAAAAGGTACAAAATAAATTGCAGAATGTAGAAGAAAAGGTACAAGATAAATTGCAGAATGTTGAAGAAAAAGTGGAGACCAAGCTACAGAATGTGAAAGAAGAAGTTTTTTAAACAGTGGAAGAAAAATTCCAGGACGTGTCAAAACAGCTTATACAGCTTCAAAAAGAATACAACAAAATAAAAGCTCAGGGATGTGTTGTGAATTCCAACCAAAATATTAAGCCACCAAATTTCGATGGTACGTCTTCCTGGTCCACCTACAAACAACAGTTTGAAGCTGCCGCTGCTGCAAATGGCTGGGACGATGATGAAAAAGCTAGAGCTTTGTTAGTAGCTCTACGAGAACCTGCTCTTGGACTTTTAAGGTCTATTCCAGCGGAACAAAAACAGAGTTACAATTGTTTAGTGGCAGCTTTAGAAAGAAGGTATGGAGATGAACATTTACGAAATTTGCATTGGTCAGAATTAAATATTCGTCGGATATCAGGAGGCTGATGTACTTGGCTTACCCAGAAATGCCAGAAAATTACAGAGATCTCTTCACGGTAGATCGCTTTATTAACGGCTTGCGAGACACAGACTTAGCAAAGTTACTTTGCCGAGAGCGCTTCCATAACAGCAGTGAATGTTGATTCGAGCCCTTGTCAGTCATCAAATGATATATCCATACCAAAAGTAAGGGCTGGTTCAATTCACGAAGGTGCACCTGCACAAAATGCAATTTAGTATGCGTTTTTCGTAAACCCAGAGGCCTGGACGAGTTGTTCGGTGCGAAATGTGACAAATAAGGAAATATATATCGTGTAGGAACTGCGAAAAATGGGCAGCAACCGAAGTTCGCTTTATTGCTTTAATCTCTAGGAAATTACCTTACTTCTGCAAAAAGTGTGCAGCAAAAAATAATCCTGATGACAAAAAAATTGAAAAAATATTTTGCGATAACAGGAAACTAAGCGAACGAATTCTTGAGATTGAAGCAGAAAATGAGTCAAATCATTTAGAATTACAGCAGGTAATAGAGTCGCTCACTGAAGGCTTGAAGCAGAAAGATTTGAGACAAGCTTAGAAAATCCACATCAGACTTTCAAGATGAGGTTTTTTCGATAGAAGAAGGTATGGAACTGGAGGTAAGACAGCTCAAAGAAAAAATAATATTACTTACAGCGGAGAACAGTGATTTAAGAGAAAAGCTAGGTTGCTTAACTGCAGATCGTGAAAAAGATGATAGAATGAATAACTTATCACTACAAAAGCCGATAAATAATCTCGATTCTCTGAATAAACAAAACAGGATAGATTTAACAGATTACGCCGCTATCAATTCGAAGATGGCAGAAAATATTGAATGTCTTGAAAGAACGATTTCTGAATTACAAAAAGAGATAAAACCAGCGGAAAACAGGAATAACATTGATGCTGCGGTAAAAGCTCATAAGGTGTTGGTTCTCTCAGTCTATCGATCTCCAGATGCCTCTCAGGTGGAATATTTTTTGGGTCAGATGGAAGAACTTTTGACAATGTGTTATGCAGAAAGCAACTTACATTTCTGGCAGGTGATTTTAATATCGACATTATGCACGAAAATAAAACTGCCGAAAAGTTCTTATCTCTTCTAATGTCCTTTGATCTTAGTCCATCTACCACTGAGGCGACAAGGCTAAGTGCTACTCGCAATACTTGCATAGATAATATTTATTCAAACTGTAATTTGAAAATGCAGAATTCTACACACTCATATATCGGACCACAAAGGAATAGATATAACCTTCAAAATTTCTACACCAAATTTTCAACAAAAAAAAAGTATACTAGCAGAATATACAACGCTGAAAATGTGTCATCTTTTAAAAGCCTTCTCTCCATAAAAAACTGGAAGTCTGTGTATCTTTGCCCTGAGGATGATGTAAATTGCCAATGGACTAATTTTAGGAGAACTATTTCTGATATACATACAAAATATTTAATAGAAAAAAGAAAAAACAAAATCTCTACAATGATTCCATGGTTTTAGAGTATAAAAATCAATTAGATACTCTGTACGCGATGTCTAGAACTAATAAAAACTATTTAGAAATCTATAAAATATGTAAATATAAATATGATAATTTTCTAAAAGAAACACGTAAAAACTATTATAATAATAGAATTCAAAATAGTGAAAATAGAACAAAGACAACGTGGCGAATTGTGCATGAAATCCAGGGCAAAGATAGCAACAGAAATTAACTTAAAATACCGGTTCTAAAATGCCGACTGTTATTTCAAATAATATAAATAAATTTTTTGTGCAAGCACCTAAAGACCTGATAGAGCAGCTCCCTCCGAGTCTCGAAGTCGGTATCCCGATCGAACAAAACCAAAACTCTATGTTTCTATCACCAACAACGGAAACAGAAATTGAAAACATCATACACAATCTAAAAAATAAAAGAGCTTCTGGTCATGATGAGATACCCTCAACACTTATCAAGACATGTGTAAACGAAATAAGCACTCCTTTATATCACATAATTAACAATTCATTTAAGTATGGTACTTTCCCTCTGCAACTAAAGATAGGCCAAATAACACCAATATATAAGGGCAAAGGAAATGTGGAGGATATCTCAAATTATAGACCAATAAGCGTTTGCCTATTGCACTAGACTTATAGATCTTTTATTTAGTCAAAAACTTATTAGTAGCAGTCAACATGGCTTTTTACAGGGACGATCGGTCGAGACGGCTATTCATGACTTTGTGGAGGAGGTGGTTGCTGCTTTAGAAGGTAATAATATCGTATTGGGGGCATTTCTAGACATATCCAAAGCATTCGACACTCTCAGTCATGGTGTACTATTAAATAAATTTGAACTGTATGGAATACGTGGAATTCATCTACAGTGGGTAAACTCTTTTTTAACTGGGCGATGTCAAAGAACTGTAATCTATAAGAACAACAATAAGTATATCTCGAAAGATCTAGAAGTTACAACAGGTATTGCTCAAGGAAGTATTTTGGGGCCAACTTTGTTTGTGATTTACATAAATGATGCCATGAAAACACTTAATTCAGAATTTGCTAAACTTGTCAATTTCGCGGATGACTCGAATGTTTCAGTCAAGGCATCAAAAATCCCTAGGCTGCTTAAAAACTCAAAAACATCGCTAATGCATTTGCAGAATTGGTTTGTTCAGAACAAATTGACAATAAACGCAGAAAAATCCAAATTTGTCATTTTTAGATCAAAACTCTCCCGAATGGAGATCCCAGAGGAAGCTGTGCTGCTCTCCCAGAATGTTGAATTCTCAGATGATGCTAAGCTTCTTGGAGTTTTTATTGACAAACACTTAAGCTGGCAAACACATGTGAACTATGTTTGTAGTAAACTTAACACGGCATGTTACGCACTTCGGATCATAAAAAAATATATGAATATGGAAACTCTAAAGATGATTTACCATGCATACTTTCATAGCATTCTACGTTTTGGAGCAATGTTTTGGGCGGGCAGCGTAGATTCTGAGCGGGTCTTCATAATCTAAAAGAGAGCAATTAGAATTTTACTTGGTTTGGGTTGGAACAAAACATGTCGAGGGAGTTTTAAGAAGATCGAAGTATTAACACTTTGTGGCACCTACATATATGAGTGTGTAACTTTTATGTTTAAACATAAAGGAAAGTTTGAGAAGCACTTGCCAAAACATTCCTATAGTAAAAGAGACTTAACATATAATTTCCCTAGACACAGATTAGCCCTTACTGAACGACAATCAAGCTATGCTTGCATAAGGTTATTTAATAAACTTCCAAAGAATATCAGGAATACCGAAAAATATACCAGTTTTAAAAAATCAGTCAAAAAGCTTTTGGTAGACCTGGAACCATACACCATTGAGGAGTATCTCGGTCAATAACAATAAATAGATTTTCATTTCCTTAAGCTTAACCCTTAATTTTTCTTTTATTTTGTTTCGTCGCAAATTTTGTATTTTTTTGATATATTTTTTTCTGCACTGTGTTTAATTTGTTTTTTTTTTATACTTCGTACTGTACCTATGTAATATTTTATGCTGTACCGTCTTTATTTTATTTTATAATAGTGATAAAATCCGTTCATGTATTTATTTTAACTATAATAACATCCACGCAAGGCTTACCATCTGTCTAAACTGTATTTTAAAATGGTTTTTATCATGTTTTTTTTTCTTGTGCTGTTAATTTTATATTACAAATTGTATTTTACCCTTTTCTATAATTAACACGCATTTTTTTAAAAAAAATATTGTGTTTTGTTAACTTTTTTTAAGTAACCCGATGTGTTTTTTTTTTTATTTAAGTCGAACTTTATCGCAATCCAAGTAGGTTTAAGAATATGACACTATTTGATTACTTGTATGTTTATCAACAATTTTTACAAATAAAGAGATATTTGAATTTGAAGAAATAAGCAGTGATCAAGAGGTTCCCTCAAAGACGCTAAGTCAAATTCTTCAATCACTGATAGAGAAGATCGACTCGTTAAAGGAAAACGGACGTCCCTCTCCAAATGGAAAGTGTTTTAGATGCGGACGTACCGGGCATATTCAACGCGATTGTCGGGTCCAAATGAGGTCTCGCTCACCATCGAGCGGGCCAGAATACCGAAGAAGAAATTAGGAAAACTAAAACTAGTCAACGCAGAGGGGCGGGTGCTGGCTAATGGGAATGTAGCCCCAAAATTTATCAAATCAAAAGCTTAAAACCTACTACTGACAGTCTTAACATCGACGGACTAATTAATGGAAGAAGAGTTAATATAACAGTAGACACTGGTGCAGCCATCAATGCTTAAGTTTAAAATTGCAACGAGATATAAAATTCGACCAACAGAAAAGAAAATAACACTTAAGAATGAGACTGGAGAATCCGCCGACGTGTTGGGGCAGACAGATATAGAAGATTAATTTATTTTGGAAATGGACTTGATAAGTAAACATGGATTTGCGTTTGATAATTAACTTAATACCCTAAAATTTGGGAACAAAGAGTTCATTTTATCAAATAGTCACGTCAATAAAGAACCAATAAAAGTGGTGGCAGTATGCACAACAAGACTGGTCGGTAACAGTGAGACCATAATTTTTGGGAGGTTAGAAAGTAAAACACCAAGCTGCGTAGGACTCATTAGTCAACACAATACACCCAACACCTACCTCGTTGCAAAGTCACTAGAACCGAACCGAACATCCCGATTAGAGTCGCCAAGATTTTTCCAAATAGTGTAAAAATTAATAAGGGGGAAGTGGTAGCATTATTTGAACCAGTTCAGAAAGTGACAAGATGTGAAGAGCCAACTTGCGAGGACAAAAGCAAGTTACCAACGGAGGTACTTCAGCAATTTCAGGCAACTTGGCAACATCTCACTCCAGAAGAATTTCGTAAAGCGAGAGAGTTTATAGAAGAACAAAGTAATATCTTCGAAACTAAGAGTAGTTCGGGACGCACAAACCTTATTCAACATGCTATCAACACTGGCGATGCCCAACCGATAAGATAGCCCCCAAGAAGACTACCAATGGCCAAACAAGAAGAAGTTCACAAACTCATTAATAAAATGCTCAGTGACGGTGTTATTGAAGAGTCATCAAGTCCTTGGTCATCTCCTGTGGTGTTGGTCACTAAAAAGGATGGAAGTACTAGATTTTGTGTCGACTACAGGAAACTTAACGATGTGACCAAGAAGATAGTTACCCACTGCCAAGAATAGACGACACATTAACAACGTTGGCAGGATCGTATTGGTTTTCTACTCTTGACCTGAAAAGTGGGTATTGGCAAGTAGGAATCTTTGAAAGAGATAAAGAGAAGACAGCATTCTCTGCTAGAAGTGGACTTTATCAGTTTAATGTGATGCCATTTAGCCTATGCAATGCCCCAGCGACATTTGAAAGACTAATAGAAGTCGTTCTACGAGGCCTTACTTGGAAAACCTGCTTAGTCTATTTGGATGATGTCATAGTAATGGGAAAATCTTTTCAAGATCATCTAGACAATTTACGAGAAGTATTTTCAAGAATCAGGAATGCAAATCTTAAATTAAACTCAAAGAAATGTTTTCTATTCCAAGAAAAAGAGAGTTCCTGGGTCACGTCGTTTCCCGAGAAGGCATCCATACCGACGAAAAGAAGTTACAAGCAATAAAAGAATGGCCTCAACCTCGTGACAAACATGAATTGAGAAGCTTTTTGGGTCTGTGTACAGGGTGTCCCAAATTGGGCACTTTTGGGGGGTTTAAGGTACTTCTAGGGAAGACAGAGAAAAACTGACCACGCATTGCGAGGCTCAAATTTCAAGAGAAGACTTATAGTGAAAACCGCATTTTGAAATATCGTCTCGTCTTTGAGCTACGGGGGCTTTTTGAAAAGTCTGCATTTTTGAAGGTGGTCTATAACTTCGTTATTATTGAAAATATTGATTTAGAGTAAATTGCAATTTTATAGACTTTGTCACGGGGAATTCAACCGCTAAATTAAATTTTAACTGTCACTTTTAGTTTTTGAGATATAACATCAAGTTGCATTTTTTCTTATGGAATGGCCTATGTTTTAATTAATTTTCGAATTCGTGATTGAATTCTTTTCAAAATGATGTATCATATGTCATAGTTTGATTGAGCGGCTTCGGAGATAATTAAAGTTTTTTATTTTTGTCTAGTGTGCGTTGAATGACGTTATGCGCCATTGACGTGAAAGCCTTGCGGTCAAATCCTACTTCAATGCTCCTATAGTTTTGTTGTCTTATACTATGCAAATCAAGTTGGCCTTGCGTCTTGGCGTTTTGTCATTGTTTTCAATTGTTTAAACAATTTGACATTACGCTTTGATATGAAATTATTTTGCACAAAAGCGTTTTAATTTTATTTTGAAATATGTATAATTTTTTTTACTTTTTATAACTAGGCTTTGAGGGCCGTCAGCTGAATTATAATTTTTCCAAACCAGCCTTACTATATTTGTGACTGTGTAAAATAATAAAAATAGTGCCTTTACCTGCCTCAGCAGGAAATCATAGCGCACTAGAAATAAGTGAAAAAGCTGAATATCTCCTAAACCGCTCAATCAAACTATGACATATGATACATCATTTTGAAAAGAATTCAATGACAATTTCGAAAATTAATTAAAATATAGGCCATTCCATAAGAAAAAATGAAACTTTATGTCATATTTCAAAAACTAAAAGTGACAGTTAAAATATAATTTAGCGGGTGAATTCCTCGTGACAAAGTCTATAAAACTGCAATTTACTCTAAATCAAAATTTCCACTAATAACGAAGTTATAGACCACCTTCAAAAATGCAGACTTTTCAAAAAGCCCCCGTAGCTCAAAGGCGAGACGATATTTCAAAATGCGGTTTTCACTATAAGTCATCTCTTGAAATTTGAGCCTCGCAATGCGTGGTCAGTTTTTCTCTGTCTCCCCTAGAAGTACCTTAAACCCCCTAAAAGTGCCCAATTTGGGATACCCTGTACATACTTCAGGCGATTTGTAGAAGGATTCGCCAAAATAGCGTCTCCATTACATAGACTTACAGAAGATAAAGCTTCTTACAAATAGAATACCGAATCTGACCAAGCGTTTAGAAGACCTTAGAGCATTATGTTCTAGTCCGATTCTCGCATATCCTATTCCAAAAGGTAAATTCATATTAAAAACTGATGCGAGCAACGATGGCATAGGAGCAGTACTCTCCCAAGTATAAGATGGAGAAGAACGATTAATCGAATTTTTCAGCAAGAAGCTATCCAAACCAGAGAGAAATTATTGTGTTACCAGAAAGGAGCTCCTAGTCATCATTAAATCCGTAGATCACTTTCACAAATATCTCTACGGACAAGAGTTTCTGATTAGAACGGATCATGCTGCGTTACAGTGGCTCATGAAAATGAGACAACCTGAGGGGCAAGTCGCGAGATGGATAGAAAAGCTACAACAATACCATAATCAGATTAAGCACCGAGCGAGAAGGGTGCATATTAATGCAGATGCATTGTCCAGAAGACCTTGCCCTGAAGATTGTAAACATTGCAGGAGAATTGACCAGAAATAAGGAATTACCTACGTGCGTCAGATAAAATTAGAACCAGATGAAGAATGGGTGTCGGCTTCAATTAGAACCACACAACTTGACGAAAAAGATGTATCACCTATTTTGCGATTAAAAGAAGAGAACAAGCCACGACCATCATGGCAAGATATCGCAAACCAAGGGATGATATTCAAATCACTGTGGGCACAATGGGGTTCACTGATCGTAGAAGAAAACATTTTAAACATGCCTGGGAAAGTGCCGATGGCCTTACTGAGATTAATCAAGTAGTAGTTCCTAGGAGCATGGTAGATAATATAATAGCCGAATGCCATTGTGGAAAATCAGGCGTGCACCTAGGCATAAATAAAACCATGGACAAAATTCGAAACCGATTTTATTGGGTCAATTACTTTCAAGATGTGAAAAACTGGTGCCGCCGATGTTCGACTTGTGCAGCCAGTCAAGGTCCCAAAACAAGGTCCAGAGGTCAAAGGAAACAATATAACGTAGGTCTATCATTTGAACCCATTGCTATTGATGTGGCCGGACCATTTCCAGAAACTAAAAAGGGCAACAAATACATCCTTGTTGTCATGGATTACTTTAGCAAATGGCCAGAAGTTTTTGCTTTGCCTAACCAAGAGGCCGCTACAGTTGCAGAAGTTCTGGTAAATGATGTTTTCAGCAGATTTGGCATTCCTTTGGAACTACATTCAGATCAAGGGAGAAACTTTGAATCAAAGCTCTTCCAGAATCTCTGTGACTTTTTAGGTATACATAAATCACGAACTACTGCTTTACATCCGCAGTCAGATTGGAACCAAAATATTCCATTGTTTTTGATGGCCTGCAGAACCGCCATTCACAATACGATACAATACGATAGGAGCAACTCCATCTAGTATCCTGTTTGGTAGAGAACTGCGTTTATTTATTTATTTTATTTATTTATTATTACACTGCTTAACAGGAAAAAAAACCCAATTACAAAGCAGGAAAATCTTAAAAATTACACAACCTAAATAATCAAGCAATAAACTAAGTTAAAAAACATTAAATGTAAAATAATTATAAAAATACACACAGGACATGGTTATAAAATTAAATTTAAAATAAATAAAAACTACATTAAAAATTATGGACAGAATGTTTACTATATCAGAGAGTGGGGATTGACGTTTTAAAATAACCACGAATTTTTGAGATTGTGGTGTTAAATATGTCAAGGTCTCTGTTACATTTATTATAAGTTCTGCACATAACATGAAGTGGAGAAAACTATAATTTATTTGTTCGACTCTTGGTAAAAAGAATGTCAGATTTTGACGTGAAGACAAACGAGAAACCTTGAGGAGGATATATTCCATAAGTTTTAAAGTGAAGTAACCTAAGAAATCTTTGCTGAACCCTTTCTAGATCTTCAATGTGAATGTTATATTCAAATGACCACACTAGAGAAGCATACTCTAATTTTGACCTGACAAAGGTGAAGAACAATGTTTTCAGAGTTTTTATATTTTGAAATTCGCTGCTTAGTCTGGTAATAAAACCCAAGGTCTTAGTCGTTTCTGATGTTATAGTTTCAACATGCATTGTGAAGGATAATTTCTTGTCAAAAATTATTCCTAGGTTCAAAATTAGTCAGGCCTAGATAAAAATGTTGGGTTTATTGAGTAGTTAGATAGAATTGGATTTGCTTTTAATGTAAATGATAGTACTTGACATTTGTCTATGTTCATGGATAGTTTATTTATGGTACAGCAAGCGATAAGAGTGTCTTTTTGGAGACTTTGGCAATCCTCCAGTGAGTCAATACGAAGGAGAAGCTTGAGATCATCAGCATACAGTAGCGTCATTGACTTAAGTTCAGCACACACATCATTAATGAAGATGTCGAATAATAATGGCCCTAACACCGACCCTTGAGGCACTCCCGAAGATGAGATGTATTCGGGAGAGTCAATTCCATTTATTGAGACACATGCATTTGATCTGAAAGCCATGATTTCAGAAACTGTAAGAGATTATCTGAAAAGCCAAAAAGTTCAAGTTTAGATAATAAGATCTGATGATCTAACTTGTCGAATGCTTTGATGACGTCCAATTGGGAAGAGCTATCTAGTATTTCAGCCATAGTTTGTGTGGTAATCACCAGGTTGGTTGTTGTAGAACGTCCTTTCAAAAAACCATGCTGTAAAGGGGAAATTCTGTTTTTTACTAGATGAAAAAGTTTGTTATGTACAAGAATTTCAAGGCATTTTAAGAAGTTGTTTATTATCGTAATGGGTCTGTACTTAGTAATATCTGCGTTTCCAAACACTGGGAATGGATTGAGTAGAGATACAGAGATTATAGAGATATGTGAGAGGTTTAGCAAGTAAGTTGGAACAATCCCTATTAAGGAAAGATGGTAAAAGATCTGGACCGCATGTCATTTTATTCTTTGATGATTTTAAGGTTTGGTGCACTTCTTCCTCAGAAAAGCACCGGATGTCGATGATGGAAATATAATTTTTGATTTATCTGTCGACATGTTTGCCAAATCGCTTTGCGGATTGAATGATTTATGAAAGAAATCAGCAAACGCAAAGGCAATTTGAGATGTATTGTCTATTTGTGTGTCACTATAAACCATGGAATCAGGTATCCGAGACCCAGATGAACGTTTGGAATTAATGTAAGCCCACAACTTATTGGGATCCTCGTTAATCAGTTGTGTAACAAAACAATATTTGGTCAGAAAGAAGTCCTCAAATGGTTCTATAATTGGTTTATTGGCTTGGCAACTACCACGATATTGAAGTATATACCTACTTCTAGTAAAATAAAAAACTAACTCACCTAACAGGTAAATTGTTAATTAATTAATAACACCTTAATTTTAAACTGAACAATTTCTAAATATAAAGAAAATACCTACTATAGGCAAATCGGCATCGAAAAGAACAACGTTTTTTTACAAACTCGCAAAAACACCGCCACATTATTTTTAATCAATTTAAATATTTTATGAATGAAGCATCAAAAAACTCTGTTATATTCGCCACCCTTAAACTTGAAATCATTTACCAAAGTAAAAGTTTAATTTTGGTTCGAGAGGCTTAAAATAAGGCTTCATGTGCGAAGCATGAAACAAGCCCCGTTCCTTTGGTTCAGATGTCCCATCATTATATTCCAAAACAAAGCTTACATCTCCAATCTGCTTTTTTTTTCTATAAGGCCCCTCAAAAAGTAACAAACATTTTTTCGTGTCTTGTGCAAGGCTAGATGACATTGGGTTAGCACGTACCAAAACTTGATCTCCAACCACAAAGCGAGTATAAGGTCTCCCCGGTTTGGTTACACTTCTTCTTTGAGCCCTTCCCATCATAGTTTCACGCGCTAAAACCAACTTTTGGTCATGGGGCAAAACACTCTCAAAATCCGGAAACTTTACAATTTTATTTATTCTGGAAGCAGGGGTTTCTCCCAACTGCAATTCTCTTGGACTAAATCCGGTTGACTCGTGAGTTACGGAATTTAAGAGATCCCCGAATTTTCGCACTTCAACGGCCCACTTAGTATGCTTTTCGTTGCAAAAGGCCCGAAATAAACGTGATAACTCTGTCATATACCTTTCCACCTGGTTGGACTGTGGGTGCCGAATAGACGCAAAGAAGGTACTCACATTAAGGTTTTTAAGGGTAGTACTCCAGGTTTTTGAGCTAAATTGTGAGCCATTATCTGTTAAAATTCTCTCGACTTTAGGGAACTTTACAAAATAATCTAGGACCAGGCGGTTTAGAACCGCCCGCGTGGTGGCTTTTTTTAACGGATAAAGAGTTATAAATTTAGAAAAAAAGGTCCACTACCACACAAAGCATGGTAGTACCACCCACACTGGCTGGGAGGGGGCCGTATAAATCAAGCGATATAATCTCATTTACCCTGTGCGGTATTATAGGATGTAGGGGTGGGCTGGGCAAAATTGAAGTTTTAGCACGTTTTATATCCCGAAACATGTTTTTCCACCACAGGTCTCTTTTTATAGCCATCCACGTCTTGTAGATCCCGAAATAAGCGTAACTTTCATGATAATTTAATACAGACTCCTCAACCATAGAAGCAGGCAGACATAACACAGGGTTCTTCATCAGAGTTGCGTAAAAACAATTTTTCCTCAAATATTAAAAACTTTCTGTTATTTTCTGACTCAGGATTACTTGCTAGCTGCTCTATAATTCTCGAAAGATAAGGATCCGAACGTTGCAACTCACTAATTTTTTAAAATTTATTCTTTAAAATACTTTGTATTTCTATCGAGAAAAGTTTAAAGCATTGATCATCTGGAACCTAGTCCCAGGGTATTGCGACAACGTGTCCGCAACAATGTTGTCAGTGCCCTTAATAAACTGTATCGAAAATGAATATTCTTGAAGGGCTAAAGTCCACCTAGTTATACGGGGCGTTAACGAACGACAAGTTTGAATATACGTGAGGGCCCTGTTGTCTGTTTACACAAAAAAATGTCGACCCAACAGGATTGTTCGCCACTTAAAGAGGACCCACACCAGAGCAAAAACCTCCTTTTCATTTGAATGGTAATTTTTTTCTCTCTCTAACAAAAGATGGCTAGCTCAAGCGACCACCCTTCTTTCGCCATTTATTAGTTGATAAAGCTGACCCCCCCCCCAGTGCGTACTGGCTTGCATCTGTAACGACATAAAAGGGAAGTTCGAAGTTGGGTTGATATAACAGGGTACTGTTCTGTAAAGCTAACTTCACCTTAGCAAAAGAATCTTCCTGCTCGGCCCCCCAATGCCATTTTTGATTTTTCCTTAAAAGTCTTTATAATGGTTCCGCCATACTTGAAAAATTCTCACAAAAAGGCCTATCATAAGCGCACATACCTAAAAATTTTTGCAATGCTTTTAAGCTAGAAGGGCGTGGAAAGATTCTAAGGGCCTCTATTCTGGTAGGATCTGGTTCAATACTTTCATGTTGTAAGTTTAAAAAATACCCCAAATAATGTAAAGTTTTGGGGACCATTTGACATTTTTTAAACTTTAAAGTCAACCCCGCCTCTTTTAATCGATTAAGCACTAAATGTAACTCAAAATCATCCCCTGTTGTGTAAATCAATATATGATCAAGATACGTTATTACAAACGCTGAAAACTCTTCAAATATCCGAGATAAACATCACGAAAATGAAGCTACTGCTGTTGACAACCCAAAAGGTAAAACTTTAAAAAAATAGGACCTATTGTCAAAGATAAACCCTGTAAATTTTCTGTCCTCCCGGCGCACAATGGTGAGGTCATATGAGATCATGCGGCCAAAATTGCTTCAAATAAAAATAAAAAATATATAAAACATTTCATGCCATTATTTTGTAACCATATCCAACATAATAAATATCATATAACTAATACCATAAAAAAATTACTTCTGCAAAAAATTCATTTCAACATCAGAAATTTTGGCAAGGCAAGTAAATATTTTAATAAAATGAAAAAACATCCATGAAGTTGAAGTAATTTTCCCCAATGGCTGTTTTGAAATTTATCCCTATAGTTCTTTTTTTTAAATTATATAATGTTCTTTGAATTTAATCGGTAATATTTTGTTGTCTAAAATATCTTTCTTTTAGTTCAATAAAGTAAATTAGCTACTATGATACACATTATTTTTCTAAAAATGAAATGTTTCAGTTTCTGCAAGGAAATAAATAGTTTGCGAAGTTTGCCGAAGATTAGATTAATTATTGTAATTGTATTTGCCCATGTTTGCCTACTCAAATGTTATACATTTTTAAAGTAGGCCGTGCATCTCGATGATGCGTCAGATTATGTTCACTTGTTTTTTGTATACGTCAACTTATTAGATGCGTTTAAAAATAGTTTAGTTGAAAGTGTCTTTTTGATAGTATTATCGACCTAAAAGTTGATGTTTAAAAATGTTAAGGATTAGTAGAAAGTGTCTTTCTGATAGTGTTATCGAGTTAAAAGGCGATGAGAATATATTTTTACGTAATTTGAAGCAGCAGTATGAATTATCCGACGAGGACTTTAAAATAGTTAAACAAACGATTCAAAAGACATATTTGCCTCAGTTTAAAAGTAAGTGGAACCAAGCAAATAGAACCAAAGATCGGTTTTATAGGAAATTTATATATGGCTAAACGGATTTGTGATATTCAGGAAAATTAAAGATGTAGTGACTGCGGCAGGTAGACCGACTAAAAAGATGGAAGAATGTTCAGAAAGAAGCAAACGTAGAAAAGTGGCAGACCTAGAAAAAATTAATAAATTAACAATAGCTGAGCTGCAAAGCTTATTGGAAAGAAGATTGTGTAAAGAAGGAAAACGAGATGAAGCTGCGATGATCGGGGAAGTGCTTTCTTTAGGAGCACAGGACTTTAGACAGCGGCTTCAATGCCAAAATACTGTGACAAAATTTTCGAAAGATGAATCTTTAGCTCTAATGACGGATATTAAGTTATCTAGATATCAATATAATTCCTTAAAAAAAACGCGGACATTTTTCCTAGTTATAACCTAATTTTCCAAGCCAAATCTGCTTTCATAAAAATGCAGCAACTTTTGGATCACACTGTACAACGGCTATTTCAGATCAAAGACGTAAAACAGAAAAGTTTATAAACTAAACAGAACAAATTTTTGCTGCGTAGTGAGTGGGGTTGCGACGGAGCATTCGGAAATAGCATTTACAAACAAAATTTTCAAAATTCACAAATAACAGATGAGTCCGTTTTTTCAGTGTCTTTGGTACATATTCAGTTAATTTCTACAGAAAATGAAGTAATTTGGAAGAACCCACACCCATCGTCTTCTAATTACTGCAGACCCTTGTTTTTTGAATTTTTAAGAGAAACACCGGAAAATGTAACCAAAGTCGTAAAGGATTACGAAGCTCAAATAAAAATTTTAACGGAAACTACAGCCTTTATCGCAGACAATCATGACTTCTCTGTTTCCCATAATTTGTCGCTCACAATGATCGACGGCAAAATATGTCAAATATTAACAGAAACTTCGTCTGCAGCTTGTTGTCCGATTTGTAAAGCAAAACCTTCAGAAATGAACGATTTGGTCAAAATTAGAAGAAAAGGTCTCAACAGTGATGCTCTTAATTATGGACTCTCCAGTCTACATGCCTTAATTCGGTTCATGGAATATATTCTAAATTTAGCTTATCGCTTAGATTTTAAAAAATGGTGTGCAAGATCTATTAAAGAAAAAGAACTTCTTAAAAATAGAAAGAAACATGTGCAAACGGAACTAAAACAAAAGCTGGGTTTTATTGTCGATGTACCACGACAAGGCAGTGGAACGTCAAACGATGGCAATACTGCCAGAACATTCTTTAAAAGTCCTCAGATAGTAGCCGAATCTACAAAAGTCGATGAAATGGTTATTAGAAAATGTTCTATTTTACTACAAGTTTTAACAAGTGGGCGAGCAATAGATGAAAAGAAGTCTGAAACCTTTGCCATTAGTTTAGCTGAGCTTTTTGTGGAAAAATATGGTTGGTACTATATGCCATCGTCCGTGCATAAGGTGTTACTTCACGGCTCAGACATAATAAAATCAGCTTGTCTCCCTTGTCTTCAGTTATAAAGGAGAAAATTAAATCTTTCGTAGCTTATCTAAAAAGTGCAATCTTTTCTTAGTTTCTGATAAATTAGCAAATTTTTACTTGTTGTTTTTTTAAAAGCTCCCTAGCAAACTTATTTTACCAATTTTACATTGGATATTTGGATTTAAAAACAAAATTGATAGTTTTTATATTTTGGCCGCATGATCTCATATGGCCTCAACACTGTGCGGCGTAACGGGATTTGCCAGTACCCCGAAGATAAATCTAAAAGAGTCATAAATTTTCCTAGGTGACTCAAAATCTAGAACCACCCTCTTATTAATTTCTCTTAGATCTAGGCACACCCTAGCTGATCCATCCTTTTGTATATCTACAACCAAAGGGCTGACATACGGGGTAGAACCCGATTGGATAACCCCCCAAGCTTCCATTTTTTTAATTTCTTTAACCACTTCTTCCCGGTGCGCAAAAGGGATGGGGTATTGTTTTTTCCTAAAGGGTGTATTATCCAATAGCTCTATCTTATGCTCATATAAATGTGTGCGGCCCCGTGTATCGCTAAAAACGTCCGCGAATTCGCCTAACAAGGCACAAAGCGATTTTCTTTGCTCTCCCTCTAAAGAAGTAACCAAATTTGAAAAATCAAGATTATTTTTCTGCATGGAACTTCCACAGATACGGACATTCGTTTTTGTAGCAGTTATTCGAACATTTAAGCATTCCTCATGGGACTTGTATTCGTGATTTATTTAACATTATTTCTTGTACCGTTATTTTTTTTTCATTTAAGCTGGTAAAAACAATAACATTTTTGCTTAGGTCAATGGTTGTTTTTGCGAACCTAAGAAAATCCGATCCCAAAAGTACTGGGACTATCAAGTCACTTACCATTAAAAATTCATGACAAAATTCTTCCCCCCCTATTGTAAAATTTAATAACATTTGGTGAGTAATTCTTCTTTGTTTTGTGCGAAAAGCTCCCGTAATGCGCACGCCTGTAACCGGAAAAATTGGAATTTTTTCCGAAATATTACTTAGTTGCACAAAAACTTCCCCAGACACACAGGTGACCTCCGACCCGGTATCCAAGAGTGCAGGAAATTGAAATTGATTTATCCAAATATTAATTATAGGAGACCTTTTTTCAAAGTTTTTATGGGAATAATCACATGAACTATCGAGAAGTTCCTCCAAGGGATTATTATTAATAACAGACGCCCTTTGTACACTTTTTCCGACCTCAGGGCTTAAGAGTCGAAAGTCTCCCCGTTTCCCGACAATTCCTCGTCTGAATGCGGTTGTATCTCCACAGCAGCTATCCGTTTTTACTGGTAATTCCTTTGTTTGTCTGAATATTGACCTTGCCTATTTTGAGGATAATTATCCTGTCTATCCCAAGTTTTCTGCACATTTCTCCCGCTAAATTTATTGAAATCAGGCTCATCTAAGCGATTATAATAATCTTCTTGTTGCAAAATACTTATAGCCTCCGATAAAGTTTTAGCCGGAACCAAAGAAGAAGCAATGCTGCCGGGAAAGTGCCTAGCAATGAGGCCGATCAAAGCTTTTTCGGGGTAGGGCGGTTGGAGATTTCGTGACTTTGCAACATAGTACGTAAAATATTGAACAAAAGAACCCCCCTCATAACGACCCCTCTCAAGTTTTTTCTTTATCGCGGATTGTTTAGTTTCATTCCAGAAAGAAAAGCGTGGCAAAATTCCGCGAAACTACAAAAATTTAATAAATACGCCTCTGCACAATTCTTTGCCGAATCACCTATAAATTTTTGCTTTAGCCACAATTTAATTTGACTAAAATTAACATTATTTTGATTTAACAAAAAATTAATTTGCTCCAAAAAATCTACCGGGTTTACTTTATCACCCCCATCAAAATTTGGTAACAAATCAATATTTAAAAAAAAAACTTACATCCCCTAACCCTAAATTATTATGATTTGATGCCGGTTGCCTTTGTTGATCAAATGTATCACGCACTGTATTTTGAATAAAGTCAACCAACTCACTATTTAAATTCGGTCCTGCAGGTTGCCTGTTTCCTACTCCCGGTTGTTGTGGTACCTCCGGGATCCTCGGGAAACTAGGTTCGCGTAGATATATTTGCCTATTTCGCAAAAACGACCGAGAGTCTATGTGTTGATAATAAAAAGGCAGCTGTTCACTTTGTTCTCTGAGTAAATTAGGAAAATTATTCTGGGGTGGACCCCCTCTTTGACCCTCAAAATTGGCCCTAAAATTTGCCTGCCAGGGTGATTGCTCACTTTGAGGAACCACATTGTGCATAAAATTAGCTGGAGCAGAGTAAGGACCATTCCTACCTTGTATTGAAGATGGGGTGTTGTAGAAGGGGTTGGCATCGGTCCAGGGATCCTAGGGATACCATACGCCGCAGCAGACAAGGGCTCGTAGTGTTGTTGGGGTTGGTTTTGACAGAATTTGTAGTTGAACTACTCGTATTATTGTTGGGATTTGATGACGTCACAGTAGCGGGTGCTAAAGTTCTTGTAGGCAAGTTCATAGGTTTTGTAATGTTTGGGGTTCTATCAAATTGATTTTGGTAAGATCTACCCCTTCCGCTACGTGTAACCACGGGCGAATGTCTGACATTGCCACCACCTCTTGTTAGAACCATTTGGCCACTAGTTGAGCGCAAGATGTAACAAAACAATATTTGGCCAGAAAGAAGTCCTCAAATGGTTCTATAATTGGTTTATTGGCTTGAGTTTAACTTTCAGTGCGACAGAATTAGCTAAAAATAGAAGCCGTCTAAGACATATGCTCAACTACCACGATATTGAAGTATATACCTACTCCTAGTAAAATAGAAAGCTAACTCACCTAACAGGTAAATTGTTAATTAATCCAATAATAAACTAATTTAACAAACGCACCACTACAATTAGCCACTTCTAACACACCTTCATTTTAAACTGAACAATTTCTAAATATAAAGAAAATACCTACTATAGGCAAATCGGCATCGAAGAGGTAAAAAATAACGTTTTTTTACAAACTCGCAAAAACACCGCCACATTATTTTTAATCAATTAAAATATTTTATGAATGAAGCATCAAAAAAAACTCTGTTACAGTTGCTCTGTATGATTGTTGGTATGCAGTATTTTTATCGTTCTTAATTTTAGCCCGAAGAGTAGTAAAACTTGGGGTCAGTTGCAGAATCCTTGTTTCTTTTATATTTTATGTGAAGTTTGTTTTTTAGACGAATATTCTTTTTGATTTCATAGGTGTACCAGGGTGGATATTTAACTTTAGCTTTAGGAGTATATTTGGGGACCCATTTGTTGATGGTTGAATAAAGTGAATCATATAAAGCAGTGCACGCAATATTTATATCTGTCAAATTAAACAGCGCCGACCAGTCAGTATGTAATAGGTCATGATAAAGATCATTAAAATTTGCCTTTTTAAAATTATAGATGGGGGATTTATTAGTTTTGTTATTGTTTGGCCGAGAATTATTTGTATAGGACAAGATCCAGTATACGATTGTTCTGGTTTTTTACTTTGTTAAATTGACTAAGCTCGAATGAATTAAAGATATTAGTAAGGATGCTTATTTTGCTGGTAAGCATAGAGTTATCATCAAGAAAGTTTGAATATTCAACTACATTAAAATCTCCGAGTACCAAAATATCCTTACCATAAAGGGATTCTTGAGAGATAAAGAAATCATACACTGACTCTAAATCGTCTACAGTGCAGGGTGATGGAATGTAGACGACAAATATATAGAGATACTTATTCAAGAATGAAAGTTTGGCTCCCACGATGGTAAGGTACTAATGGGCGCAAATTATTTAAGTTTAAAGAGAAAGAAGTTATGTTACGATTAATGGCTAAGAGTACACCTCCGCCCCTTACCAGGCCAGTGGCAACTTGATCTCGGTCACATCAAGAGACTTCAAAAAAATCAGCAGAGATAAACTCATTCGAGGATATGGAGGAATCCAGCCAACTTTCAGTAAAGGCTAAAACATCATAGTCGCATTGGGTTGAAGAGTGGAGAATATTTGTTAGCTTGGAACGAATGCCTCCAGTATTCTGGTAGTAGATGTCCAGCTTGTGGTGCTTGGAAAGAGCAGAAGAATCGTTAGTGTTGAGCTGGAAATGAGTATTTCTTATACAAGATGTGTTAATGTGTGAAGGGGTAGTTATAAAGGATAGGTCTACAATATTTGTGATGACATTCTGATTACTACTAACAGTATTTAAGTTGCATTCTGGGAGTGAGTGCGATTCCGAAAAATTCTTGAGTTTGCTTCAGAAGGGGCTTGAGATGCTATTCTGGAGATAAATTCAGCGACGTAGCAGCCCTGTGGCCAAAAATCTTTGTCCAGGTACACTGACAACAATCTTGGAGGGACCCTTACTTTAAATGTTGCACTTCTTGGTCTTTGAAACTTGGATTTAAGTTTGGTGCATACGCAGAGATGTTTATCTTTGGGATCCAGTTCAACCAAGATGTATTCGGGTGTAGTGTTACAATCCAGATTGGCCAGATAGATGTAAGACAGCTCATCAGCAGAAACAGAGTAAGGGTTGGTTTGTAACATGCAGGTTTTGCTTGGGTGGACCGGCAGCAGTTATACCATTTCTTTCTTGTCTATTGTTGAGATTTGAAAAGTTATTGCCGATGTGAGGGTTTGCCACTTGAAGGTTATGTCTAAGTGGACCATTGCAAATTAATCCTTGTCTTCTGGGTCTATTATTGAAATTGTTATTCCTTTGTTGTTGGGAAATATTAAAGTGATTACTAGCTTGTTTAGGCCTACTGGAATTATTATTGTTGTAGTGATTATACTTGTCATTGTATCTGTTATTATAATGTTGTTTGGTGTTACGATTGTAGCTCTGTCTGACTCCATCATCAGGGAGCTGAGAGCTGCTTGTAGTCGAAGAGCTGCTTAAAGCATAGAGACGTGTATGCTTTCAGTATGCAGTTGTTGAGAATTTCGAGAAACGCAGTTACTAGGAGCGAAAGGAGCATTGTTTGAATCGATGACTGAGGAAGAACCATGTGATATCATGTTTAGTTCACCTGCACCATATTTATGAGGTGGTTAGAGAGCGAATAGAAATAGCCAGTGACCGCATGAAAGCGAGATATGACCTGAAAGCAAACTCTTCATGGTTTAAAGATAATGATCAAGTCTGGCTATACAATCCTCAACGCAAGAAAGGAAGATCACCTAAGTTAACACCACCATGGGAGGGACCTTATAAAGTTGTTAAGAGAATTAATGACGTAGTCTACCGAATCCAGAGAAGCCCCAAATCCAAGACGATAGTTGTTCATCTGGACAGACTAAAACCCTACCTGGCAAATGTTGATCGAGACGATCAAACCTGAAGAGGAGGATAGTGTTACAAATTTAAGTTATTAAAATTTTATAGTTAGAATTTATTTAGGTTTAGTGTAGTATTAGATTGACTTATCTTATGGTTGTATTCTTAGTCTAGGTTTTAGTTGCGTTATCTACGATACACTCGTGCTCGGCCGCGCACCTTCTGGAAGAGACGAGAATGCTCGTGAATCGAAGAAGGATGGATGGTTCTCGAATAGTAGGGAGGCCCTCAGGACAGGCAGGCCGGACGTCGCGCATCGAGTCAGTCAAAGATAACCAACGGTAGTGATCGGGACATATTAACACGAAGTTAATAGGCCGATTAAAGTAGTGAGTTATTAGCAAGATGCTGACTGTAGGTTGACAATAAAAAACGCACAGGTAAAAACAACACAAAATCATGCCATTTTCGAAAAAAAATTTTTGTTACTCTCAGTATGCATATGATAAATAAAGAGGTTCGAAATGTCACAAAAGTGTAACTGTCTATGGCAAGAACTATACATAGCTTAAAAAACGTTTTATTATTAGGCGATGATTAAACTTAACTTTTAACTTAACACGTACTGGATACGATCAAAATGTGTGGCCTTATTAAAATGCGTTGTGTGACATTTGTGACAGCTTAAAGACGTTGCCGCCATTTTGTGACACTGTAATTAGGATAGTGACAATTTGCCAACTTGTGACACAACAAAACCATTGAATAATTAAACAAATATCTGGAAGCAGAACTGTATTTCCCAGCTAGGTAAAACATTGATATGCCCGGTAACTTTTATACAGTGGAGAAGGGGGGGGGGGGTTCAGAAATAAGAAAATTTTAAGTGCGCCACATTATTTAATACCAATGTTTTACAAAGAAGATCTTAAATAAAATACAGTTCAACCCAAACGTTGCAGCCAAACAATGAAATTCTACTTACTTCCGAGGCTTCCAGAGTATTTGTGTAATAAAAAAACCAAAAAAAATTGACTAACAAACGAGATAAAATTCTAAAAGATTTTTAACTGAATCAAAATGATAAAACTAGAAGCACTTTACAGGTAGATGGACTCCTTTAACAGGTCATAGTGTACCTACATCTGAGTCAGTAGCATAGGACTCAATTATATGAATGATTGTAAAAAAAAATATACTTCCAAAATCGTTCCATCATAGGGGAGATCTGGACCAAATATCAGCTGTCATCATTCTACATTGGGTAGAATGAGACAGGCAGCAACCCAGCCCGAGATCCACCCCATGAAGTAGAACAATGTAAGGAAACCGCTAAAACATATAATATAACCTCATCTCTCTTTTGTCTCTGCAAAGTTGGTTCACTGGATTGTACAAATAACACAGAAATTTAGTTCATCTTGTATATTTTGATTGTAAAACCTGAGAAAAATACCAAACAAGTCAGGGACAAAATAGCAAGGCACTTTAAATAGGGCCAAAATAGCAAGGCACTTTAAATTTGACAGTAAAATTATCTTAAATAAATGAAATGAAGGAAACAAGTCAATGTAGTAAATATGCCGCAAAACTAGGGTTATGACGTCATACCTTATCTTGCGTTTACAAGAGGTGTTAAATTATACTGTAAAAATTATATTGGAAAAGATTATGTCTAAATTATATTGTGAAAATTATATATGAAAAAAAAATTATAGTTAAGGCTTGCTCCTACCTTGGTCCTTGATTATTTTATGTATAAATGTGTGTTCTAGTTTGTAAACCTGGAGTTGTCCAGACACCTCCTCACTGCTACTGCTGCTCCTGGTTTGCCCTGGTTTGCTCGCGCCTCCCCTGCTGACTAACTAGCACATGGTACTAGGGCAGCACATGGTTGTGGAAAGGTTGTGGGATCCTTGCCCGAGCGTAAAAACCCTGTGGAAAATGAAATGTTTCAGTTTCCTGGAGAACCCCATGTCGACTCAATAAAATAAAGTAGATTTAAACAGATGAACTAAAATAAGCCTAACGTACCTTTCCCAGGGTTACAATTGGCTCGTCCGGCTTCCCACTAGCGTCCAGCACCGCTGTCGATGGAATGGACAGGGCTGTAGACAAAGGAGAAAAACAATATATAGTTTTTATCCAACACGTGGTTAAAAGAAAAATATAAAAACGCCAAAAATTCCCCACGTCTTTTGTCAAAAAAAAAGTATATTTCACACGAAAAACAATTACAATTTGGGAGGCAAATATTATCTTGAAGAGTCCTCAAATAATAAAAAAAAATAAAATCGAACTTACCAATGCTCTTCCCCGTACAAATGGCGTAGGCCGACTTAAAATCCCCTCAAAAGGGTGCGAGCGTCACTCTAGATTACCCTAGACACGACGGACTCACTCCTCACAGTCTCTGGGATATCTCCTACAATCGCTGTAGTGCCAATCCAAAGACAAAGGCGATGCCAGAGACCTGTTGCCGACCCAGCCAAAATTCGTTAGCAAGAGACCAGGCACGCCGCCGAGAACACAAAAAATGAAGTGGCCGGAAACCGTTTTGTAAATGACAGTAAAACGACACGACTGAAAGAAAAGACCCGCGGTTTTCAAACCAACCAATGAGGAAATACAGCAATAGCTCCATACCGGTATATAGGGGCCAGCACCGACCAAGGGGACATTGAAATTAGGTAAAACGCACATTGAGGTGTTGTCGGATCTATTTCCACGGTTGAAATTTTTATAACAAGGACGTCGAGACACCCTCCATACATAGTCCGAACATTTGCTTACCGGACCCTTGCCGACATAGCAAGTAGAAGGAAAATAACCAGACGGACTATAAGAAGCTCAGCATTGAAACCATCAACTGTAAAATCAATTACTGGAGATCAGAACTTGCATCAAACCCCGAAATATTCGAACACTCAATCAATTCCCATATGAGTAAAGCTATACTAAGTGTAGAATTTAGTTGTACTTTAGTTACAGTTTTAGTCAAAAGTTTCCTTCGCTCTTTATAAATGTTTTGTCTAATATTCATATGGTTTAACGCCATTTTTGTAAAACATTTCTACAGTAATAAAGTTGTTTCTGAACCTGAACCCAAAAATACACACTGAACTACTGCTTAAAGGCACAAGAGTGTTCAGATGTTAAGTTACACGATTTCGTTTATTCTTTTAGTCTTGGTTTTTATCCCTCGTTTATCTCCCATTTACAAAAGTGCATAACTCGTATTTATTTTATCTTCTCCTCATCAAATTAATAAAGATATCAAAGAGGCGGGGCCTCGGTTGTTACTGGTCAACCCAAATATGTTTTCGTACTATCAAAACTAGTTAATCCGTGAAGGATATGAGGTTCGGATTGTCCCAATATCCTCGAAAATAAATTTAAGGGAATGAAATGTTCATCTAAATGTTTCCTTCCTGTTACTGAAACCATTTGTGATGCGGCAACGCCGCCATTCCCCAGCATAACAGCTGTTTAACTTTATGAACGTCAAGTAAACGACGAAACTACAGAAATAAACAAAACAAACAAAAGTTTTAATGTGATTTTCCCGAAACCTGTGATCTTAAATTCCAATTACGATGTCCAGATAATGCGATGTGCGTAGTGTCCACAGTAATTCGATGGAATGCCTCCTTTTAAGGTAACTTCCTAGACACTATATAACCTCCAAACCTAGCTCTATAAAATACCCTTAATTTGTGTACAGAAAGACGAGTCAAGGAGCCTTGATTATTTACCTAAATAAACAAATATGTAACGTTGTCTTAAACGTAAAAATGACACGTTACATAATCCCCCCCAACTTCAAGACGATTAACCTAAAAAGGTTAATCGGAGAGGTCCGCTGCCGACTTAAGGTCTTTGGCATGCCAACTCCCTGGTAGTACTTTACCCGATGGTTCCTGAAGCTCAAATATCCATGGAGAAATTTTATTCCTAATCACATAAGGACCAACGAATTTCGGTGCTAACTTCTTCGAGAAAAACTTCGCAGCATCTGACAACACATAATTTTTCTTCCAAACACGCTGACCCACAACAAAGTTGGGTACCCTTGTACGCAAATTATACTGAACTACGTTTTTCTCTCCAGCCACCTCTAACCTTCTCTTAACATCAGCATAGAGCTTCCGGAAACCTTCGTTCTTACTTTCAGCTGCGGATTGTACACCATTCTCTTCAGATAACAAAACTGGGTTGGAGTAATATTTTCCTGATAAACACATATTCCTACCAAAATTAACAAAGAAAGGAGACATCCTGGTTGTCTCATGGGTTGCAGTACGAATCGCGCAGGCAAGTTTATGTATTTGTTCGTCCCACTTCCTGTGGTTGTCTTTCACATAACAACATAACATGGTTTTTAACGTACGATTCGTCCTTTCTGTTGGATTCGCTCTGGGGTGATAATACGGATTATACTGAATTTTAACCTGATAACTCTCAGCAAAACGTTTAAACTCGTTACTTTTGTACTGAGGGCCATTATCACAAAGTATCAAACGGGGTACTCCGAAGACCATAAATACTTGCTCCTCAAGATGCTTAACAACAGCTTGAGTAGGGGCTGTTCGCATTGGAAAAACTAAGGAAAACTTACTCAAATAGTCCGTAACGACGAGAATCCAGCAATTACCCTTTGTTGAACGAGGTAGAGGTCCACATAAATCAGTCGAAATAATTTCCCAAGGACGAGTTGGTTTTGGGTGAGATATCATCTGATCAGATTCACCTTGTGTATCACCTTTATGAGCTGCACAGACAAAGCATTTCTTTACAAAAGTTGCCACGTCCTGGCGCATTTTTGGCCAATAATATTTTTCTGCCAGTCTGTGGAAGGTTTTATACACACCCATATGCCCTGCGGTAGGAGGATCGTGAGCTTCTCCAATAATTCTACGCCTATGATCTTTGGGGACTACCTCTTTCCAATATTCGTTAGATGGTGAAAGTTGAGGGTATTCTTGTTTGACATATTTATACAACTTATTATCAGTGTATCTCCAATTCATAAATTTTAACGGTGATTCTACGACCCTCTTTACCATCTTTTGGTACCATCGATCTTTAATTGCTGTTGAAACGTCTCTGGGCTGCGAAATTGTATCACTCATAGGTACTGCGCGAGACAACATGTCCGGGACAACTAAATCTTTCCCTTTCCGATGGATTACTTCAAAATCATATTGCTGCAGTTTTACAGACCAACGAGCAAGTCTTCCACTGGGCTCTTTTAAGCTATGAAGCCATTTTAAGCTAAAATGATCTGTTATGCCCTTAAATGAGATCCCCTCAATATAAGGCCGGAGCTTCTCTATCGCCCAAACCAATGCCAAACATTCTCGCTCGGTGGTCGTGTAAACACGTTCTTGCTTAGTCAAAGATCGACTCAAATAGCATATGACCTTGTCTCCTTCAGGATAAGGTTGCGTTAAACATGCTCCTATTCCATATCCTGATGCGTCTGTTTGAATGACAAATTCTTTGGTATAATCTGGACATGTAAGAATCGGTGCAGTCACTAAAAGTTCCTTAATCTTAATAAATGCTCTTTCGCAGTCTGGAGTCCAATCGAACTTTTGATTTTTCTTAGTTAGAGCTGTAATTGAAGCTATTATCGCTGAAAATTTCTCTATGAAACGTCTATACTAGGATATTGTACCTACAACTCTACGAACTTCTCTGACAGTTCTTGGCCTCTGGAGCTCTAACATGGCTTTAATTTTATTAGGGTCAACTCGGATGCCTCGACGGTCCACTACGAAACCTAAATAAGTCATTTCCGGCCTACACAGTTGGCATTTTTCCCAACTTACCGTTATCTTTGCATTCTGCAATCTTCGTAGGACTTCCTCAAGAATTCTAAGATGTTCAGAAAAGCTCTGCGTGACAATTACGAGGTCATCGAGATATACGTACACGTAGGGGTCTAAATCGTTCCCTATGATGCTATCTATGAGTCTCTGCCAAGTTGCAGGTGCATTATGAAGACCAAATGGTAACCGCTTAAATTGGAAGAGACCTCGTCGACAGGTGAATGCTGTTAGTGGCTTCGACGATTCTTCCATTGGTACTTGCCAATAAGCGCTTTTGATATCTAAAGTTGACAAGTATTTAGCATCTTTCAACTTGTCAAGAGTCTCGGATACGAGTAAACCGAACCGAACCGAACCGAACCGAACCGCCGTCACTGAGTTCAATTTGCGGTAGTCTACACAGAAACGATATTTCTTTGTGTTTTTCTTTTGTACCATTACCACTGGTGAAGCCCATGAACTACTACTACGTTCTATTACATCCATTTTCAGCATTTCGTCGATCTCGTCATCAATAAATTTTTGAATGACCGGAGAGACCTTATATGAACGTTGTCTTATCGGTGCTGCATCTGTTGTAATCTTATGCTCTACCCTGTCTGTACATCCTAGTGAGTCACCCATAATAGTCTTATATTTATCGATCAATTCCTCTAGTCGTTCTGATTCATAAGGCGAAAGAGTAGTTTGTTGGTCTGATGTTTCTAAAGAACAAATCACATCTTTATTATCGGCAAAGTGCCACTCATTAGTACTTAAGTTCGGTACTATCCCCATCGAAATCCAAAAATCTAATCCCAAAATCAGAGTGTGCGGCAACTCAGGAACGACGACGACCTCTATTAACCTAAATTTATCCTGAACTCGCATAGGAAGCTGCACTGTCCCAATACTACTCGTGCTTTGACCATTTGCCACAATACAACTCGTCTTCTTTGTCGTGTCAAGTGAAAAACCAAACCTCTCGATGATTGACCAACCATGATTCCCTAAAAAGGTACGTGAAGCCCCGGAATCCAACAAACCTAATAACTTATTTCCGAGCACATCCACTTCTAAATAAGGTCTCTCATCTTTACGAGCATGACTTATTACATAATCTAAAACGTTCGTTAGCCTATCGGTCGATGCTTGTTCAGGCTGACTTGAAGGTCGACCACCTACGAGCGCCTGGGTCCGTTTCCCTGACGATTACAATTACGACATTCTCTTACTGTAACCCCTGCCTGTCCACACGAATTACACTGCTTACCTCTAGGTAATGCGCACCCGATTGCCATGTGCCCTGTTTGGTTGCATCTATAACAAACAACGTCTCTATTCGCCCTACCAGATCCAACACCCTGTGGTGGTTGTCCATCTCTGTCATTTACACTAGACTGACCACTAGCTGGTTGCTGTCTGTCTCTATCAGCTCTAGCAGCGAAACTGCTTGCTGGCTGCTGTCTATCTCTGTTAAATCTATTATCAGGAAAATTCAAATTCTGTTGATTTGATGTCCCGGCACCTGATATTTGAATTGCATCAACCCCTGTTGGAAAATCGTCACTGTCGCTCTCTACGTCAACGTAGGCCAAGTCAGGTTCAATAGATTGGTTTTTCCTAGGTGTAAAATTCTAAAACACAGATCCTTTAAATGTGATAGGCTATTGACCTCCGTAGCAATTAACCCATTTTTATAGATGTCCGCGATATTTCTGAAGACGATAGCTAATTTTGCCTCTTCAGAAACAGGACAGCCAAGTCTTTGGAAGTATGTGTTCATGACAGCAATGTAGGTCCCTATAGACTCTCCAGGGCCTTGTTTACGTTTTTGAGTTTCCTTCAATAGCTTCTCGCCATATGAAGAAGGAAGATACTCTGCCATGAACCTCTGTTCCAGCTGTTCCCATGTATGGACTTCTCTTCGAACATCTTTATACAAAGTATAGGCTGACTTTTCAAAGAGATCGTTGCCTGAGTTCAGTAACACCTTTTTGCTAACTCCTCTCGCCTGACTTAACTCGTCCACCCTCTCAAAAAATGCGGTGACGGAGATCGTACCCCTCTCGCCTGTAAACTTTAAGTTCCATTTATGTGGAGGTACAGGTGCAACGTGATATGAGGTACCAGGATCACTTGACATTGGTACTGGCGACGAACATGAAAATGGTCGTGACTGAGCAATTGGTGCTATGCTACTTTGGAGGGCAGCTAAACTCAAAGGAACGGTAGACGGTTGTTGATACTGAAAAGCTGTTGTACTGTAATTCTCAATCGGCATAGGGAGTGGTGCTTGTACTGATGTTTGGGTTGGGTTTGTGAGCACTTGCATTTGCAATTGAGCCATGACCGACGGTTGGTTTGTCGGCTGTTGAGCTGTTTTTTGTGTGCTCGAGTGCTGTGGTTGCGGGAGTTGAGACTGGCTGGGAATGTTGCCAACATTTGTCGAGTGATCTGAGCTTCGACTCGTTGATTGGGTTTCAGATGCTTCATCATCATCTGAGGTCACGCCAACTCTTAATAAATCTGTTGCTTGGCTCTGCAACCTCCCAATCAAACTCAAGGTTTCCGCAACCAGTATGCCTTTGGTTTGACTTTCTTCAAAGTTAGACGGATTCATGTTATTTATCCTGGCCAACACATGTTCCAACCTTACAGCGATTTTTCTAAACTCTCCCCCTTTGCTCGTACCCGAGAACTTCTCTACCAGCGGTACTAGACTATCTAGCTTCTTCATGCAGCTAAAAGCATCCTGGCCAAATTTAAAGGGACACGGAGGGTATCTCATACTCCCATCGGTCCTTTCTCTCTGTCTAATCAGTATGAGCTGTTGCTTCATCTCTTCCACCGATCCAATGGCTATGCCTCTCCATGTTAATTCATAGATTAACTCGTCCTTGACTAAGTACCTTATGTCAGACAACCGACTCAAAGAAACAGCCATGGTGCCTTTTATATTAAAACTTTAAACTTTAAAACTCTTAATTATACCTCCCAATTATAAAACTAAACCACGCAATAACAACCACAAAGTTCACTTTAAATTCACCAGTGAAAATCACTATAAATTTTCTCACAAATGTAGAAAATATAAAACTTAAATACGGGCAGACGCGAACAAAACCGAAAAACACCGGAGCAGTAAGAAAATAAAATTTATTTGCATTTAAAAATGTAATCATAATTTATGTTAAGTATTTGTACAACCAACTATGACGTCCAACCTTGCAGAGAGAAATAACTACTTAAATCCTAAATTAGAATTAACAAGTAGCCATAAAAAAAAGTTAAAAAATAAAAGAGAGACAAGAGCTTTGGCAGTATTTAGGTCTTATGTTCCACTCCTGCGTGAGTAAAACCAAAAAAAAAATAATTGCGCTTATCCTAGCTGAAATGGATTAAAATTAAAGTTAAGTGATGTTTGTTTACCTCAGCAACCGAATAGGTAAATTAATCCCTAAATGGAACGTACAACAGACTACCTATAACAAAAAAAATCCCAAAGCTGTTGTACACAGTTAACGCTAGGGTATACTCCTGCTATTGCAGAACGGCTCCACTAATAAACTCCTCAAAAAAACCCAAATCGCCGTATACAATGATTTTTCTAAAAAGAAAAAATCAAAACCCACTTTAACCTGCTTACCTACTCTCTCTTTACACGAAACATGCATTGCTTAAGGTCACATCATCCCTTAATATATAAGTGAACGCAATAAACATCGGAACAGATGTTCATGTTATAGAAATCGTAAAATATGCTCAATTAAAAAAATCCGCTCGCTGAAATTGCGTAGACTAGTAAGGATGTTGTGTGTAATTAAAAAAAATTTAAAGAAAATTAAAAAAAAAAATTACCGATGGTAATAAAAAATCTACACAAATAACGTTTTGGTAGGACTGCAACTCTCTAATAATCGTTAAAATGAAATTCCCAAAATTTTAACTAACTTGATGCAAACCATGGATGCAATTTTTTGGTGTCGACCACAGTAGCCCAATAATCAAAAACAATTAAGTAGTGGCTCACTAAAATTTTCAAAATATTACTCTACCCTGGCTTGGAGTAGGGAGGAAAAAAAAGTTAAAACAAATGATGATAGGTCGTTAAGGTTAAA
This sequence comes from Aspidapion aeneum, assembly GCA_963576565.1. Lineage (NCBI taxonomy): Eukaryota > Metazoa > Arthropoda > Insecta > Coleoptera > Brentidae > Aspidapion > Aspidapion aeneum. Next base: position 67,211,636 of record OY755042.1, on the reverse strand, counting down.
ACGCGAGGGTTCGAAATGAAATTATATTTTAATTCAGAAAAAAAAATATTTAAATAAACTGGTAGAACCATTGTAGGGACAAGGTACTACTATGCACCAAAAAAAAATTTTTTGCAACAAGAAAATCAAGTTTCCTTTCTTAATAAAAAATTTAAAAAAATAATTAAAAATGTTTAAGTGGGGTTGCAGCTCCTATTAGTGAACCTTAAATTTTTTTTTTATAAAACCAACACCAGAAAAATCTTATTCGAGTTGTCATGCAACAGTTTTTGTTCCTTTCCTTTAAAAAAACAGTTGTCAATTCCCTTTCCTCTCCCAAAACTGTGGCAATGTGAAAAGTAAATGAGCTAGAAAAATTAATTTACTATACAAAAAAATGTTGAAAATTAAATTTACTTAAGAATCATAAGGTATAAAAATCGTAATTGCAAAAAAACAATCAGTTTAGGAAAAGTTAAAAAAATATTTATGTTACAAAAAAACAAACGATGTTAGTATATTTGTTTAAAATTATTACTAAAGGAAACAAACAACGTGAGTACTCATTTACTGTACCACTATAATAATGTGAACCTAAGTTTTAAACTTTGCACTCAACCCCGTAAAGAATTATCTTGTGTGCCCTTTCACAAAAAACAAATATGGAAACAATTTCAAGGTTCACCTATAAGAACGTTGTAAAACTAAATCTGCCTACTCAAGTGTTTTTACACACAACATCTAATCAAAAAAAATTTACTGCTTAATGCATTCTCAGATCCCTATTCCTGGTGTTTACGAGATATAAAATTAAGTTGGGCCCTTTCCACAACTATTAGTCAAAGCAAAATTACCAAATGTCCAAGGGCTAATGAGACCCTATCACTTATAAATGACATTTTGAAATGAAACAGTTGGGAATAATCCTGCGCAAAAACCAGAGAACAAAATCAAGAACCAAAAACTATTACATTAATTTTAAAAAAGCATAATAACCTCCCGGCCCCAAATAAACTTTTGTTATCTCAATAAAACTAGGCCTAAACCCAAAAAACTTTTTATTAGACATTTCCCCTATTCCCTAAGTATAATGTCAATAAAACCCAAAACTTGTGATTTCCATTCCAATCCCATCTGGACCCTATATATTTTTAACCGGCCAAACACCCACAGGCGAAACAATATCTTATTTCAAAGAAAGGGTGAAGATATTTTGAAGCACCCTGTAAAAATAGGACACTATTATGGAAAATTGTTCAGATCAGTGTTCTTACTACGTTTTAACCTAAATATATCTAGTTCCCTTATGTGCATGTTACTATTTTAATTCCTATCATAACTAAACAGATCACAAAAATTGTCTTTCTCCGCAAATCTGCAAGGTCCTGGAAGATGTGAGATTCAGCCGGTAGGCCAAATTTGGATGTATTTTAATTTAGCGAAAACCGAAGTTGCGAAATCCTAAAAAGATTAGCAGGAAGTCCTCGTTCCTCGATTTCTACACTCCGAACCAAACATTTATTCCATTTCCACCCAGCTCGCGGGAGGAAAACCCCTAATTATTGCAATACAAAAGGTACTACTATCATATTATGCATAACAAAAAAAATATATGCCCTCATCATTGTTTAGTCGCATCAAAGAAAACCTATTGTTTTTAAATTTATTCTTAGGTTGGAATCTTTTTTTTTAGAAATCAATGATCTTAAATTTATTGTTTAACCTGAACACTTTCCCATTTATTCCACAACAGTGTATTGTAATTTAAAAATTTGCTTCATTATTTGAGGTCACCAGTATGAAATTATTTTAAAATTAAAAAAAATGAAATAAAAAAAAAATATTTCCCAATTGTCCACAACTTCCAAGTTTTCATCCCTAAATACCTAGGTACTTTCTCAGTCTAACACCATCCATCGTTATCCAACATAACGCTTTAATTTCAGAAGCAACAAAACGAAGATTAAGTGAAAAAGCTAAGCAAGTAAGTTGGAAGTTGCTTTACAATGGGCGCAGAAGACTGTCCTGAAATGTAAACTAACGAAAAAACTGAGGACTAGCATATCTGCCGTCAACCAACATTTGGCATGAAATTAAAATAATTTCATATCATACCAGTACCCTCCAAAAACAAAACGTTTTTTTTTTCTATAAGACCCAAACACTTAACCAATAAATCTTGTTATTTAAAATTATGATTTGGAAGTAAAAGATTTATTTATTCCTGCCTGATGAACTAAGACAAAAAAAAGTTCCCCTTTTGCAACTCAAGAAGTTCCTGTTTGGTCCCCTAAAAAAATATTATCTGTCTGGTCACCCTTTAAAACTACGACCACTATACAAACCGTTTTGACCAAAACAAGAATTCGAGAAGTTATGTTTACAGAAAGAAATAATCTTTCTAAGAAAAATTAAATTATTTAAAAAAAGCAGCAAAATTTGGAAATATTTTTACCAATTACCCCCGCCTAGCATTTATATTTAGTTGAAAGTCTCTCTTAAATTCACTGACCAATTTTCGGCCTCAAAATGACATTACTTAAGAAATTACTGAACTTTACAAATGAACTAAAAAAAAAATCAAAAAACTTATATCTATATCTGTCTCAGCTAAACATTTCTTTTGTGGTATTATATCTAGTTGGGCTTCAAATTCATTTTCTCTGTATTCAATCTGGAGCAGGCAAAACTTCTCAAGGCTCAAACATAAATGTTTGCTCTCCAATGGCCATGACCAAGCTATGACCTGAACGCAGAAAAAAAATACAGAAAAAAAATAATTGTGAACCAGAAAACTTTAATTGATAGAAATACCCGTAGGTCATTTTTTAAAAAACTGCACTCCAAAGCCCAACGCTGTATTTTCTACCAAAAAAATTTGACCAGTCACAAAAACACAACTAGACAACTAAACTGGCAACCAAAGACCTAAAAAAAACTGCTCCAAAAAAATACCCCAAAAGAAAATGTTAACTGGACCTCTGGCGTTGATCTTCAGCCAATATGTTGCTCTAGGAGTTTTAGCCTTGTGTTGCCTAAACTTCCGAGCTAACTATAAGTAGTACCCTCCTCTGACCCGATGTAACTGAGTGACGTAAGATCTTAATTGTCATCCAACAGTTACCACCAAAAAAAACAAGAAAAGAAAATGACAAAGCAAAATAAACTCATTTTCCTTTTCTTTTATTACTAATTAATACTTTCAACTAAACAAAGCTACCAGCTGTTAAGCTGTATTTACCCTAAAACAACCTAGCCAAGAAAAATTTGTGTGAAACCCTGTAAAAATATTCCAAATACCAAGTGGTGATATCCCACAAAAAAATTAAAATCACCAAAAAAAATAACTTGTTGACCTAAATAAATTGACCGCACTAAAAAATAATCGGTGAAACAATTTCTATCTTATCACAAGCAGGAAATAATAACATATTAGTAGTAGGCAACCTGCAAAAAAAAATTGTTAGAAAAACACACTACTTCTGGCATATATTTAAACCTAAAAAGACTATGTCAGGAGGTCCATCCACCTATAAATCAACAAAAAAATTGAAGTAAATTTACATTACTCTTATTTTCTTTAAAAAATTTAAAAAATTCAAACATGTTTTCCTACAAAAAACTTTAAAAAGAAAAGAATTAAGACATGAGTTGGGCTCGGTTCAATAAAAACTCCCATGCTTTTTATCCACTTATTCTTCCTTAATAAATAAAAATTAATATTTTATTTTCCAAGAAAAAACTTGTGAAGATAAGTTAATAAAAACCATGAGGATCAACAGAGCAACAACGAATTTCAAATCAACGTTCAAATATTACTAAAAAATATTTAAAAAAGTGTTATCAAAACCAACAATGAAGGAAAATCTTATTTATTAAAAAAATGATTGAGTGTCAAAACCACCGACAGCCACTGAAAGCCTTTAACCTGGCTTTGGCTGTACCACAAAAAAAAAATTTTTTTTTAAATTCCAAAAAATTAAAAAAAAAAAGTTTTTTCTTTTTTTTTCCAAATTAAAAAAAAGAACAAAAAAATTACATCAGATGTTAAAAAACTAGCCAAAACACACGTTGGGCGCCAATTTGTGGCCTTATTAAAATGCGTTGTGTGACATTTGTGGCAGCTTAAAGACGTTGCCGCCATTTTGTGACACTGTAATTAGGATAGTGACAATTTGCCAACTTGTGACACAACAAAACCATTGAATAATTAAACAAATATCTGGAAGCAGAACTGTATTTTCCAGCTAGGTAAAACATTGATATGCCCGGTAACTTTTATACAGTGGAGAAGGGGGGGGGGGGTTCAGAAATAAGAAAATTTTAAGTGCGCCACATTATTTAATACCAATGTTTTACAAAGAAGATCTTAAATAAAATACAGTTCAACCCAAACGTTGCAGCCAAACAATGAAATTCTACTTACTTCCGAGGCTTCCAGAGTATTTGTGTAATAAAAAAACCAAAAAAAATTGACTAACAAACGAGATAAAATTCTAAAAGATTTTTAACTGAATCAAAATGATAAAACTAGAAGCACTTTACAGGTAGATGGACTCCTTTAACAGGTCATAGTGTACCTACATCTGAGTCAGTAGCATAGGACTCAATTATATGAATGATTGTAAAAAAAAATATACTTCCAAAATCGTTCCATCATAGGGGAGATCTGGACCAAATATCTGCTGTCATCATTCTACATTGGGTAGAATGAGACAGGCAGCAACTCAGCCCGAGATCCACCCCATGAAGTAATAAAGTAAGTAAAAAATCAAATTAATAAAGATATCAAAGGGGCGGGGCCTCGGTTGTTACTGGTCAACCCAAATATGTTTTCGTACTATCAAAACTAGTTAATCCGTGAAGGATATGAGGTTCGGATTGTCCCAATATCCTCGAAAATAAACGTAAGGGAATGAAATATTCATCTAAATGTTTCCTTCCTGTTACTGAAACCATTTGTGATGCGGCAACGCCGCCATTCCCCAGCATAACAGCTGTTTAACTTTATGAACGTCAAGTAAACGACGAAACTACAGAAATAAACAAAACAAACAAAAGTTTTAATGTGATTTTCCCGAAACCTGTGATCTTAAATTCCAATTACGATGTCCAGATAATGCGATGTGCGTAGTGTCCACAGTAATTCGATGGAATGCCTCCTTTTAAGGTAACTTCCTAGACACTATATAACCTCCAAACCTAGCTCTATAAAATACCCTTAATTTGTGTACAGAAAGACGAGTCAAGGAGCCTTGATTATTTACCTAAATAAACAAATATGTAACGTTGTCTTAAACGTAAAAATGACACGTTACATAATCCCCCCCCAACTTCAAGACGATTAACCTAAAAAGGTTAATCGGAGAGGTCCGCTGCCGACTTAAGGTCTTTGGCATGCCAACTCCCTGGTAGTACTTTACCCGATGGTTCCTGAAGCTCAAATATCCATGGAGAAATTTTATTCCTAATCACATAAGGACCAACGAATTTCGGTGCTAACTTCTTCGAGAAAAACTTCGCAGCATCTGACAACACATAATTTTTCTTCCAAACACGCTGACCCACAACAAAGTTGGGTACCCTTGTACGCAAATTATACTGAACTACGTTTTTCTCTCCAGCCACCTCTAACCTTCTCTTAACATCAGCATAGAGCTTCTGGAAACCTTCGTTCTTACTTTCAGCTGCGGATTGTACACCATTCTCTTCAGATAACAAAACTGGGTTGGAGTAATATTTTCCTGATAAACACATATTCCTACCAAAATTAACAAAGAAAGGAGACATCCTGGTTGTCTCATGGGTTGCAGTACGAATCGCGCAGGCAAGTTTATGTATTTGTTCGTCCCACTGCCTGTGGTTGTCTTTCACATAACAACATAACATGGTTTTTAACGTACGATTCGTCCTTTCTGTTGGATTCGCTCTGGGGTGATAATACGGATTATACTGAATTTTAACCTGATAACTCTCAGCAAAACGTTTAAACTCGTTACTTTTGTACTGAGGGCCATTATCACAAAGTATCAAACGGGGTACTCCGAAGACCATAAATACTTGCTCCTCAAGATGCTTAACAACAGCTTGAGTAGGGGCTGTTCGCATTGGACAAACTAAGGAAAACTTACTCAAATAGTCCGTAACGACGAGAATCCAGCAATTACCCTTTGTTGAACGAGGTAGAGGTCCACATAAATCAGTCGAAATAATTTCCCAAGGACGAGTTGGTTTTCGGTGAGATATCATCTGATCAGATACACCTTGTGTATCACCTTTATGAGCTGCACAGACAAAGCATTTCTTTACAAAAGTTGCCACGTCCTGGCGCATTTTTGGCCAATAATATTTTTCTGCCAGTCTGTGGAAGGTTTTATACACAAGACCAAATCGTAACCGCTTAAATTGGAACATACCTCGTCGACAGATGAATGCTGTTAGTGGCTTCGACGATTCTTCCATTGGTACTTGCCAATAAGCGCTTTTGATATCTAAAGTTGACAAGTATTTAGCATCTTTCAACTTGTCAAGAGTCTCGGATACGAGTGGTAAAGGATAACTATCACGCGCCGTCACTGAGTTCAATTTGCGGTAGTCTACACAGAAACGATATTTCTTTGTGTTTTTCTTTTGTACCATTACCACTGGTGAAGCCCATGAACTACTACTACGTTCAATTACATCCATTTTCAGCATTTCGTCGATCTCGTCATCAATAAATTTTTGAATGACCGGAGAGACCTTATATGAACGTTGTCTTATCGGTGCTGCATCTGTTGTAATCTTATGCTCTACCCTGTCTGTACATCCTAGTGAGTCACCCATAATAGTCTTATATTTATCGATCAATTCCTCTAGTCGTTCTGATTCATAAGGCGAAAGAGTAGTTTGTTGGTCTGATGTTTCTAAAGAACAAATCACATCTTTATTATCGGCAAAGTGCCACTCATTAGTACTTAAGTTCGGTACTATCCCCATCGAAATCCAAAAATCTAATCCCAAAATCAGAGTGTGCGGCAACTCAGGAACGACGACGACCTCTATTAACCTAAATTTATCCTGAACTCGCATAGGAAGCTGCACTGTCCCAATACTACTCGTGCTTTGACCATTTGCCACAATACAACTCTTCTTTGTCGTGTCAAGTGAAAAACCAAACCTCTCGATGATTGACCAACCATGATTCTCTAAAAAGGTACGTGAAGCCCCGGAATCCAACAAACCTAATAACTTATTTCCGAGCACATCCACTTCTAAATAAGGTCTCTCATCTTTACGAGCATGACTTATTACATAATCTAAAACGTTCGTTAGCCTATCGGTCGATGCTTGTTCAGGCTGACTCGAAGGTCGACCACCTACGAGCGCCTGGGTCCGTTTCCCTGACGATTACAATTACGACATTCTCTTACTGTAACCCCTGCCTGTCCACACGAATTACACTGCTTACCTCTAGGTAATGCGCACCCGATTGCCATGTGCCCTGTTTGGTTGCATCTATAACAAACAACGCCTCTATTCGCCCTACCAGATCCAACACCCTGTGGTGGTTGTCCATCTCTGTCATTTACACTAGACTGACCACTAGCTGGTTGCTGTCTGTCTCTATCAGCTCTAGCAGCGAAACTGCTTGCTGGCTGCTGTCTATCTCTGTTAAATCTATTATCAGGAAAATTCAAATTCTGTTGATTTGATGTCCCGGCACCTGATATTTGAATTGCATCAACCCCTGTTGGAAAATCGTCACTGTCGCTCTCTACGTCAACGTAGGCCAAGTCAGGTTCAATAGATTGGTTTTTCCTAGGTGTAAAATTCTAAAACACAGATCCTTTAAATGTGATAGGCTATTGACCTCAGTAGCAATTAACCCATTTTTATAGATGTCCGCGATATTTCTGAAGACGATAGCTAATTTTGCCTCTTCAGAAACAGGACAGCCAAGTCTTTGGAAGTATGTGTTCATGACAGCAATGTAGGTCCCTATAGACTCTCCAGGGCCTTGTTTACGTTTTTGAGTTTCCTTCAATAGCTTCTCGCCATATGAAGAAGGAAGATACTCTGCCATGAACCTCTGTTCCAGCTGTTCCCATGTATGGACTTCTCTTCGAACATCTTTATACAAAGTATAGGCTGACTTTTCAAAGAGATCGTTGCCTGAGTTCAGTAACACCTTTTTGCTAACTCCTCTCGCCTGACTTAACTCGTCCACCCTCTCAAAAAATGCGGTGACGGAGATCGTACCCCTCTCGCCTGTAAACTTTAAGTTCCATTTATGTGGAGGTACAGGTGCAACGTGATATGAGGTACCAGGATCACTTGACATTGGTACTGGCGACGAACATGAAAATGGTCGTGACTGAGCAATTGGTGCTATGCTACTTTGGAGGGCAGCTAAACTCAAAGGAACGGTAGACGGTTGTTGATACTGAAAAGCTGTTGTACTGTAATTCTCAATCGGCATAGGGAGTGGTGCTTGTACTGATGTTTGGGTTGGGTTTGTGAGCACTTGCATTTGCAATGGAGCCATGACCGACGGTTGGTTTGTCGGCTGTTGAGCTGTTCTTTGTGTGCTCGAGTGCTGTGGTTGCGGGAGTTGAGACTGGCTGGGAATGTTGCCAACATTTGTCGAGTGATCTGAGCTTCGACTCGTTGATTGGGTTTCAGATGCTTCATCATCATCTGAGGTCACGCCAACTCTTAATAAATCTGTTGCTTGGCTCTGCAACCTCCCAATCAAACTCAAGGTTTCCGCAACCAGTATGCCTTTGGTTTGATTTTCTTCAAAGTTAGACGGATTCATGTTATTTATCCTGGCCAACACATGTTCCAACCTTACAGCGATTTTTCTAAACTCTCCCCCTTTGCTCGTACCCGAGAACTTCTCTACCAGCGGTACTAGACTATCTAGCTTCTTCATGCAGCTAAAAGCATCCTGGCCAAATTTAAAGGGATACGGAGGGTATCTCATACTCCCATCGGTCCTTTCTCTCTGTCTAATCAGTATGAGCTGTTGCTTCATCTCTTCCACCGATCCAATGGCTATGCCTCTCCATGTTAATTCATAGATTAACTCGTCCTTGACTAAGTACCTTATGTCAGACAACCGACTCAAAGAAACAGCCATGGTGCCTTTTATATTAAAACTTTAAACTTTAAAACTCTTAATTATACCTCCCAATTATAAAACTAAACCACGCAATAACAACCACAAAGTTCACTTTAAATTCACCAGCGAAAATCACTATAAATTTCCTCACAAATGTAGAAAATATAAAACTTAAATACGGGCAGACGCGAACAAAACCGAAAAACACCGGAGCAGTAAGAAAATAAAATTTATTTGCATTTAAAAATGTAATCATAATTTATGTTAAGTATTTGTACAACCAACTATGACGTCCAACCTTGCAGAGAGAAATAACTACTTAAATCCTAAATTAGAATTAACAAGTAGCCATAAAAAAAAGTTAAAAAATAAAAGAGAGACAAGAGCTTTGGCAGTATTTAGGTCTTATGTTCCACTCCTGCGTGAGTAAAACCAAAAAAAAAAATAATTGCGCTTATCCTAGCTGAAATGGATTAAAATTAAAGTTAAGTGATGTTTGTTTACCTCAGCAACCGAATAGGTAAATTAATCCCTAAATGGAACGTACAACAGACTACCTATAACAAAAAAAATCCCAAAGCTGTTGTACACAGTTAACGCTAGGGTATACTCCTGCTATTGCAGAACTCCACTAATAAACTCCTCAAAAAAACCCAAATCGCCGTATACAATGATTTTTCTAAAAAGAAAAAATCAAAACCCACTTTAACCTGCTTACCTACTCTCTCTTTACACGAAACATGCATTGCTTAAGGTCACATCATCCCTTAATATATAAGTGAACGCAATAAACATCGGAACAGATGTTCATGTTATAGAAATCGTAAAATATGCTCAATTAAAAAAATCCGCTCGCTGAAATTGCGTAGACTAGTAAGGATGTTGTGTGAAATTAAAAAAAATTTAAAGAAAATTTAAAAAAAAAATTACCGATGGTAATAAAAAATCTACATCGTTAAAATGAAATTCCCAAAATTTTAACTAACTTGATGCAAACCATGGATGCAATTTTTTGGTGTCGACCACAGTAGCCCAATAATCAAAAACAATTAAGTAGTGGCTCACTAAAATTTTCAAAATATTACTCTACCCTGGCTTGGAGTAGGGAGGAAAAAAAAGTTAAAACAAATGATGATAGGTCGTTAAGGTTAAAACGCGAGGGTTCGAAATGAAATTATATTTTAATTCAGAAAAAAAAATATTTAAATAAACTAGTAGAACCATTGTAGGGACAAGGTACTACTATGCACCAAAAAAAAAATTTTTGCAATAAGAAAATCAAGTTTCCTTTCTTAATAAAAAATTTCAAAAAATAATTAAAAATGTTTAAGTGGGGTTGCAGCTCCTATTAGTGAACCTTAAAAATTTTTTTTATAAAACCACCAGAAAAATCTTATTCGAGTTGTCATGCAACAGTTTTTGTTCCTTTCTTTTAAAAAAACAGTTGTCAATTCCCTTTCCTCTCCCAAAACTGTGGCAATGTGAAAAGTAAATGAGCTAGAAAAATTAATTTACTATACAAAAAAATGTTGAAAATTAAATTTACTTAAGAATCATAAGGTATAAAAATCGTAATTGCAAAAAAACAATCAGTTTAGGAAAAGTTAAAAAAATATTTATGTTACAAAAAAACAAACGATGTTAGTATATTTGTTTAAAATTATTACTAAAGGAAACAAACAACGTGAGTACTCATTTACTGTACCACTATAATAATGTGAACCTAAGTTTTAAACTTTGCACTCAACCCCGTAAAGAATTATCTTGTGTGCCCTTTCACAAAAAACAAATATGGAAACAATTTCAAGGTTCACCTATAAGAACGTTGTAAAACTAAATCTGCCTACTCAAGTGTTTTTACACACAACATCTAATCAAAAAAAATTTACTGCTTAATGCATTCTCAGATCCCTATTCCTGGTGTTTACGAGATATAAAATTAAGTTGGGCCCTTTCCACAACTATTAGTCAAAGCAAAATTACCAAATGTCCAAGGGCTAACGAGACCCTATCACTTATAAATGACATTTTGAAATGAAACAGTTGGGAATAATCCTGCGCAAAAACCAGAGAACAAAATCAAGAACCAAAAACTATTACATTAATTTTAAAAAAGCATAATAACCTCCCGGCCCCAAATAAACTTTTGTTATCTCAACAAAACTAGGCCTAAACCCAAAAAACTTTTTATTAGACATTTCCCCTATTCCCTAAGTATAATGTCAATAAAACCCAAAACTTGTGATTTCCATTCCAATCCCATCTGGACCCTATATATTTTTAACCGGCCAAACACCCACAGGCGAAACAATATCTTATTTCAAAGAAAGGGTGAAGATATTTTGAAGCACCCTGTAAAAATAGGACACTATTATGGAAAATTGTTCAGATCAGTGTTCTTACTACTTTTTAACCTAAATATATCTAGTTCCCTCATGTGCATGTTACTATTTTAATTCCTATCATAACTAAACAGATCACAAAAATTGTCTTTCTCCGCAAATCTGCAAGGTCCTGGAAGATGTGAGATTCAGCCTGTAGGCCAAATTTGGATGTATTTTAATTTAGCGAAAACCGAAGTTGCGAAATCCTAAAAAGATTAGCAGGAAGTCCTCGTTCCTCGATTTCTACACTCCGAACCAAACATTTATTCCATTTCCACCCAGCTCGCGGGAGGAAAACCCCTAATTATTGCAATACAAAAGGTACTACTATCATATTATGCATAACAAAAAAAATATATGCCCTCATCATTGTTTAGTCGCATCAAAGAAAACCTATTGTTTTTAAATTTATTCTTAGGTTGGAATCTTTTTTTTTTAGAAATCAATGATCTTAAATTTATTGTTTAACCTGAACACTTTCCCATTTATTCCACAACAGTGTATTGTAATTTAAAAATTTGCTTCATTATTTGAGGTTACCAGTATGAAATTATTTTAAAATTAAAAAAAATGAAATAAAAAAAATTTCCCAATTGTCCACAACTTCCAAGTTTTCATCCCTAAATACCTAGGTACTTTCTCAGTCTAACACCATCCATCGTTATCCAACATAACGCTTTAATTTCAGAAGCAACAAAACGAAGATTAAGTGAAAAAGCTAAGCAAGTAAGTTGGAAGTTGCTTTACAATGGGCGCAGATGACAGGCCCCCTTAAGTACACGCCACTGTCCTGAAATGTAAACTAACGAAAAAACTGAGGACTAGCATATCTGCCGTCAACCAACATTTGGCATGAAATTAAAATAATTTCATATCATACCAGTACCCTCCAAAAACAAAACGTTTTTTTTTTTCTATAAGACCCAAACACTTAACCAATAAATCTTGTTATTTAAAATTATGATTTGGAAGTAAAAGATTTATTTATTCCTGCCTGATGAACTAAGACAAAAAAAGTTCCCCTTTTGCAACTCAAGAAGTTCCTGTTTGGTCCCCTAAAAAAATATTATCTGTCTGGTCACCCTTTAAAACTACGACCACTATACAAACCGTTTTGACCAAAACAAGAATTCGAGAAGTTATGTTTACAGAAAGAAATAATCTTTCTAAGAAAAATTAAATTATTTAAAAAAAGAAGCAAAATTTGGAAATATTTTTACCAATTACCCCCGCCTAGCATTTATATTTAGTTGAAAGTCTCTCTTAAATTCACTGACTAATTTTCGGCCTCAAAATGACATTACTTAAGAAATTACTGAACTTTACAAATGAACTAAAAAAAAAATCAAAAAACTTATATCTATATCTGTCTCAGCTAAACATTTCTTTTGTGGTATTATATCTAGTTGGGCTTCAAATTCATTTTCTCTGTATTCAATCTGGAGCAGGCAAAACTTCTCAAGGCTCAAACATAAATGTTTGCTCTCCAATGGCCATGACCAAGCTATGACCTGAACGCAGAAAAAAAAATACAGAAAAAAAATAATTGTGAACCAGAAAACTTTAATTGATAGAAATACCCGTAGGTCATTTTTAAAAAAAATGCACTCCAAAGCCCAACGCTGTATTTTCTACCAAAAAAATTTGACCAGTCACAAAAACACAACTAGACAACTAAACTGGCAACCAAAGACCTAAAAAAAACTGCTCCAAAAAAATACCCCAAAAGAAAATGTTAACTGGACCTCTGGCGTTGATCTTCAGCCAATATGTTGCTCTAGGAGTTTTAGCCTTGTGTTCCCTAAACTTCCGAGCTAACTATAAGTAGTACCCTCCTCTGACCCGATGTAACTGAGTGACGTAAGATCTTAATTGTCATCCAACAGTTACCACCAAAAAAAACAAGAAAAGAAAATGACAAAGCAAAATAAACTCATTTTCCTTTTCTTTTATTACTAATTAATACTTTCAACTAAACAAAGCTACCAGCTGTTAAGCTGTATTTACCCTAAAACAACCTAGCCAAGAAAAATTTGTGTGAAACCCTGTAAAAATATTCCAAATACCAAGTGGTGATATCCCACAAAAAAATTAAAATCACCAAAAAAAATAACTTGTTGACCTAAATAAATTGACCGCACTAAAAAATAATCGGTGAAACAATTTCTATCTTATCACAAGCAGGAAATAATAACATATTAGTAGTAGGCAACCTGCAAAAAAAAATTGTTAGAAAAACACACTACTTCTGGCATATATTTAAACCTAAAAAGACTATGTCAGGAGGTCCATCCACCTATAAATCAACAAAAAAATTGAAGTAAATTTACATTACTCTTATTTTCTTTAAAAAATTTTAAAAATTCAAACATGTTTTCCTACAAAAAACTTTAAAAAGAAAAGAATTAAGACATGAGTTGGGCTCGGTTCAATAAAAACTCCCATGCTTTTTATCCACTTATTCTTCCTTAATAAATAAAAATTAATATTTTATTTTCCAAGAAAAAACTTGTGAAGATAAGTTAATACAAACCATGAGGATCAACAGAGCAACAACGAATTTCAAATCAACGTTCAAATATTACTAAAAAATATTTAAAAAAGTGTTATCAAAACCAACAATGAAGGAAAATCTTATTTATTAAAAAAATGATTGAGTGTCAAAACCACCGACAGCCACTGAAAGCCTTTAACCTGGCTTTGGCTGTACCACAAAATTTTTTTTTTTTTTAAATTCCAAAAAATTAAAAAAAAAAGTTTTTTCATTTTTTTTTCCAAATTAAAAAAAAGAACAAAAAAATTACATCAGATGTTAAAAAACTAGCCAAAACACACGTTGGGCGCCAATTTGTGGCCTTATTAAAATGCGTTGTGTGACATTTGTGGCAGCTTAAAGACGTTGCCGCCATTTTGTGACACTGTAATTAGGATAGTGACAATTTGCCAACTTGTGACACAACAAAACCATTGAATAATTAAACAAATATCTGGAAGCTGAACTGTATATTCCAGCTAGGTAAAACATTGATATGCCCGGTAACTTTTATACAGTGGAGAAGGGTGGGGTTCAGAAATAAGAAAATTTTAAGTGCGCCACATTATTTAATACCAATGTTTTACAAAGAAGATCTTAAATAAAATACAGTTCAACCCAAACGTTGCAGCCAAACAATGAAATTCTACTTACTTCCGAGGCTTCCAGAGTATTTGTGTAATAAAAAAACCAAAAAAAGTTGACTAACAAACGAGATAAAATTCTAAAAGATTTTTAACTGAATCAAAATGATAAAACTAGAAGCACTTTACAGGTAGATGGACTCCTTTAACAGGTCATAGTGTACCTACATCTGAGTCAGTAGCATAGGACTCAATTATATGAATGATTGTAAAAAAAAATATACTTCCAAAATCGTTCCATCATAGGGGAGATCTGGACCAAATATCTGCTGTCATCATTCTACATTGGGTAGAATGAGACAGGCAGCAACCCAGCCCGAGATCCACCCCATGAAGTAGAACAATGTAAGGAAACCGCTAAAACATATAATATAACCTCATCTCTCTTTTGTCTCTGCAAAGTTGGTTCACTGGATTGTACAAATAACACAGAAATTTAGTTCATCTTGTATATTTTGATTGTAAAACCTGAGAAAAATACCAAACAAGTCAGGGACAAAATAGCAAGGCACTTTAAATAGGGCCAAAATAGCAAGGCACTTTAAATTTGACAGTAAAATTATCTTAAATAAATGAAATGAAGGAAACAAGTCAATGTAGTAAATATGCCGCAAAACTAGGGTTATGGCGTCATACCTTATCTTGCGTTTACAAGAGGTGTTAAATTATACTGTAAAAATTATATTGGAAAAGATTATGTCTAAATTATATTGTGAAAATTATATATGGAAAAAAAATTATAGTTAAGGCTTGCTCCTACCTTGGTCCTTGATTATTTTATGTATAAATGTGTGTTCTAGTTTGTAAACCTGGAGTTGTCCAGACACCTCCTCACTGCTACTGCTGCTCCTGGTTTGCCCTGGTTTGCTCGCGCCTCCCCTGCTGACTAACTAGCACATGGTACTAGGGCAGCACATGGTTGTGGAAAGGTTGTGGGATCCTTGCCCGAGCGTAAAAACCCTGTGGAAAATGAAATGTTTCAGTTTCCTGGAGAACCCCATGTCGACTCAATAAAATAAAGTAGATTTAAACAGATGAACTAAAATAAGCCTAACGTACCTTTCCCAGGGTTACAATTGGCTCGTCCGGCTTCCCACCAGCGTCCAGCACCGCTGTCTATGGAATGGACAGGGCTGTAGACAAAGGAGAAAAACAATATATAGTTTTTATCCAACACGTGGTTAAAAGAAAAATATAAAAACGCCAAAAATTCCCCACGTCTTTTGTCAAAAAAAATGTACATTTCACACGAAAAACAATTACAATTTGGGAGGCAAATATTATCTTGAAGAGTCCTCAAATAATAAAAAAAAATAAAATCGAACTTACCAATGCTCTTCCCCGTACAAATGGCGTAGGCCGACTTAAAATCCCCTCAAAAGGGTGCAAGCGTCACTCTAGATTACCCTAGACACGACGGACTCACTCCTCACAGTCTCTGGGATATCTCCTACAATCGCTGTAGTGCCAATCCAAAAACAAAGGCGATCCCAGAGACCTGTTGCCGACCCAGCCAAAATTCGTTAGCAAGAGACCAGGCACGCCGCCGAGAACACAAAAAATGAAGTGGCCGGAAACCGTTTTGTAAATGACAGTAAAACGACACGACTGAAAGAAAAGACCCGCGGTTTTCAAACCAACCAATGAGGAAATACAGCAATAGCTCCACACCGGTATATAGGGGCCAGCACCGACCAAGGGGACATTGAAATTAGGTAAAACGCACATTGAGGTGTTGTCGGATCTATTTCCACGGTTGAAATTTTTATAACAAGGACGTCGAGACACCCTCCATACATAGTCCGAACATTTGCTTACCGGACCCTTGCCGACATAGCAAGTAGAAGGAAAATAACCAGACGGACTATAAGAAGCTCAGCATTGAAACCATCAACTGTAAAATCAATTACTGGAGATCAGAACTTGCATCAAACCCCGAAATATTCGAACACTCAATCAATTCCCATATGAGTAAAGCTATACTAAGTGTAGAATTTAGTTGTACTTTAGTTACAGTTTTAGTCAAAAGTTTCCTTCGCTCTTTATAAATGTTTTGTCTAATATTCATATGGTTTAACGCCATTTTTGTAAAACATTTCTACAGTAATAAAGTTGTTTCTGAACCTGAACCCAAAAATACACACTGAACTACTGCTTAAAGGCACAAGAGTGTTCAGATGTTAAGTTACACGATTTCGTTTATTCTTTTAGTCTTGGTTTTTATCCCTCGTTTATCTCCCATTTACAAAAGTGCATAACTCGTATTTTTTTTATCTTCTCCTCATCAAATTAATAAAGATATCAAAGGGGCGGGGCCTCGGTTGTTACTGGTCAACCCAAATATGTTTTCGTACTATCAAAACTAGTTAATCCGTGAAGGATATGAGGTTCGGATTGTCCCAATATCCTCGAAAATAAACGTAAGGGAATGAAATATTCATCTAAATGTTTCCTTCCTGTTACTGAAACCATTTGTGATGCGGCAATGCCGCCATTCCCCAGCATAACAGCTGTTTAACTTTATGAACGTCAAGTAAACGACGAAACTACAGAAATAAACAAAACAAACAAAAGTTTTAATGTGATTTTCCCGAAACCTGTGATCTTAAATTCCAATTACGATGTCCAGATAATGCGATGTGCGTAGTGTCCACAGTAATTCGATGGAATGCCTCCTTTTAAGGTAACTTCCTAGACACTATATAACCTCCAAACCTAGCTCTATAAAATACCCTTAATTTGTGTACAGAAAGACGAGTCAAGGAGCCTTGATTATTTACCTAAATAAACAAATATGTAACGTTGTCTTAAACGTAAAAATGACACGTTACAAATGGATCAAAAAGCTCAATAAAATTTAATTTTTTATACAAAAAGTATTTTATTTAAACAATAATCAATTACGTATTTTGTTAATACAGGCTCACTTCAAAAAAGAAGATTCTCAACTAGAACACATTAAAAACTGAAGAGAAAAACTTTTTCGAAATTTCTAGTGAATTTTATGTATAACACATTTCAAATTTAAACAAATCAATCTTAGATTTAGGCCTTTTAAATCAAAATCATTGTTTTTTAACTCTAAAACTTTGTTTAGCAAGAAAATGCTACAATTTTAAGAGTAGTAAAGTAATTTAAACTATAATCAATTGTTAACTATATAAATATTTATAGCCTCAGTAATATGTTCAACTGTAAATTTACAATAATTTATTCTACTTACATCCAAATGAATACTATAATCAAACAAACTGCATTGAAAATAAATATTTTTTAAAAAAAATTTTTAATATTTTTAATTTTATTTTTAATTTATTAAACTCGGACAAACCTTTACAAAAAATTGATTTTTGGACTATTCATTTTTGGGAATTATTTAAATGAAAATCATTTTTTTATCTTGTATAATGTGAATGGAAATTTGTATTTTGGAGGACAAAATCTTTCAGTTTCAGTTGTTCTGGTAGTAGGTTGTTTTGAATTTTGTAAATAAATATACAAGCAGTATAGAAAATGAAATTTTTTACATTAAGACAATTTAATTTTGTTAACATTAGTGTAATTTTTGTGTATTTATCTGCTTTGAGAACTATCCTCATTGCTCTATTTTGTAATATTTGAAGTTTATTTATAATATTTTCATTCGCTGTGTATAGTATAGTTGAGCAGTGGGAAAAATGTGGTAATATTGTTGTATTGTAAACACATTTTTTAGAAGAACATAATAAATAATAACTAATGCTTCCTAAATAACCATTTTTTGAAGAAATATTTAATATAATATGTTCGTAGTATTTATCAAACTTTAATTTTGAATCTATAATTATACCAAGATATTTAAACGAATTTGTAATTTCTTATTTCTCATTATTTATAGTGATTGCAGAATTTGTTGTTACTTTTTGAATTTAAAATCATACATTTTGTTTTGTTTACATTTAATTTTAATTAGTTTGCGTTTAGTCAATGTACTATATTTTTAATTCTGAATTTATCTCAATCGTTCGGTTTTCTAATGAAGTTCCTTTTAAATAAAGTAATGCTCTATTAGATATTAACTTTACCCCAAGAATTCTATTTAATATTATTTCGTTACTTAAAAACAAAATTCCAAGTCTTCAACCAGCAGAAAGGGACTGCTGCCTACGCATTGATGAAACGTCCATTCATTTCTTTTGGATTCGATATTCTTTCGAAATTCGAATAGACATACTGGGTGAATCAGTAGAGGCTGAAAACAAGTTGTTTCTTTTCATTTTACGCCAGATGGAAGTATCAACGCTTTGGGGCTTGATATTGTCAATGTAACTTCCGCCTTCTAACCTCGCAGTTTATAAATGTTTTGGAATAAAATGAGGTAAAACCATTCTTCAAAATTTTATTATATTTTATGGCTCATGTCCCACCTATTTTTAAAAGTATTCGATCCGCATTTTCAATAATAAAAACTATTGAAATTGCTCAAATTTTCGTTCAAAAGTATAATTTGCCCTTTAGCACCCTCATTAAATTCAGAATTGTATAATCTTATTATAAGATGAAGGTTTCTCTGGCACAAAATGTTCTAAACTTTAATGTAGGTATTCGTTTAGAATTTTTTCAAAATCAAGCATTTTCAAATATTGATTAAGATGCATTAACAACTGGTTGGTATATTAATTAGTAATTGGTTAAAAATTATAAGGTCTCGAAACAGTGTGATGACTATTTCAAAATTAAACAAAGAGAAATATGAAGAGACTTTGTTATTTTTAAAGGAATTTATAATTTTGATTCGCAATTTGAAAATTCGTGGAAAAAAAACTTGGAAACCAGTTCAAACTGGGACAGTCTTATATCCACCAACACTATTTTGGATCTCTAGGATAAATTTCTAAATTTAAAAAGCTATACATTTCTTCAAACATTCCGGTTTTCCAACGATCGACTTTTTCGGACAGGCCCGCCCGACTAAAACAAAGTGGAATACTTTGGGTGGAATCATTAACGTATTAACCGGAGGAGACTAGGAAATAAACAAAAAAATCGGCCGTCTAGATAAACAATTTGTTTTAAAAAACGTACTTCTGCAGAAAAGAACTCATCGACTATTTTTGTTTGGTCCATAGAAAACTCTATTTCCTTTCTTTTTAAGAATCACCAAAATTATCCGATCTTTCCTTTACTTTTATTTATTTTTTAAACCAATGCAACGGTTTAATTATACACCACCAAATATGGATATATAACAAGCGGTGATCACTTTAACTTGTGCTTCCAGCATTTATTTTGCATTCCTTCGTTTTCCTTTATTAAACCAGTGCGAGAGAAAAAAACAAAACTATTCTCGATTACAGTCCCTCACTAAAACAAAGGAATTAGAAACATGCCGCAATCGTCTAGGCCCTCGTAAAGTATCTTATTTTGTGCCTCTTTTGTTAAACCGATGCGAGAAAAAGAGACAAAACTATTCTTGATTAGAAGGTAGTCCCTTTGGACCCATTAGTATTTTGTAAAGGGTCAAATGCGACGTTTTTACGGTTCGGAATTGTTTTCGTGTTTTTCTTAGAATATATTTTCGATCTGGACTCAAAATTAATCTTAAAAGACTTTAAAATGGTGTGGGAGTGTATTTTGTGCTAAAATCTCGACCATCTTAATCCAGAAGTTTCGTTTTACAAGTAAGTTAAATAACTTGTTTGACCTTCAAAACAAAACAAAGACCAGTGCCGTAGAAATCAATATAAAATCAGAAAAAAAATATTAGGCTATTATATAAATAATTATTTGTTTGTTAAAAGTGTTTAAACATAAGTTTAGTTAAAAATGTACAGGGTGTCCCAAGTTTTGGGGTTTTAATACTTTTAACTGAACTACCAGCCTTGATTTTCAACAGATAAGGTAAAAAAGGTATCTTGTTAATATGGAAAGTAATTTTTTTACGTATACCTTTTTTATTTAACCGTTTTTTTTTTGTGTAAACAGTTTTTTTAGATTTGGATCGAGGCAATTTTTTAGATTGGGTTAGTCCTTGTTACCTACTCAATTTTTAAGGTTGGCTAACCTAAAATAAAATACACCAAGCTAAAAGCATCCTAATGAAACATCTAAAAAGTGTAAAGA
This sequence comes from Aspidapion aeneum, assembly GCA_963576565.1. Taxonomy (NCBI): domain Eukaryota; kingdom Metazoa; phylum Arthropoda; class Insecta; order Coleoptera; family Brentidae; genus Aspidapion; species Aspidapion aeneum. The sequence continues at coordinate 67,190,888 of OY755042.1, read as the reverse complement.
CGAGGTCTCTACATGCAGATTTGTTTTTAACCCTATAAAATGTCAGCAAAATTTTATATTCAAGAAATTTAAAAACAATAAACTATAGTTACCTACTTATTATTTTTTTCATTGTTAAATAAAATCTATTTCTAAGGATGATTGTTAGAACCCAAAAATTGATTGCAATTTATTTAAAAACGAAAAGTAAATTTCGGCCCTGGTATCTAAATAACCCTATTTTTTAGATCATTTATAAAATATTTTTTGTTCCTTATTTTTAACTATAAGCGAGACGATATAAATATATGTTTTTATATTTAACTCATTTTAAATGTTAAATAAAAAAAATTAATTTTTTAAACGAAAATGATATTTTGTTCAAATTGCATTGCAAAAATATTCTGTTTAAAAGACAATTTGATTTGACATTTTGTTCAAAAATTACTTTTTTAAATGACATTTTGTTCAAATGGCGTTTAGGTTGAAAACAGTTTGTTTTAAAACATCTTTTTCATAAACATTTTGTTCAAACATTCACCTGATAAAAAACTTTTGGTTTGTTGAAAAATTAGTTTTTCGAATGACATTTTGTCGAATGGGGTTTTCTTTCGAAAACGTTTTTTTAAAAACATAATATTTTCGAATGACTTTTTTTTCAAACATTTTGTTTGAATGTTAATCTGATTGAAAACATTTTGTTAAAAAATATCTTTTCTACATGACAATTTGTTCGAAAGCAGTCGGTTTGTATGACAATGACGATCTGATGGTACACTTTTTATGAAAATATCTTTTTTATATTATATTTTTTTGAAAAACATTTTGTTCAATGACATTTTGTTCAACATTTTTAAATGAGAATCTGTTCAAAAACATGTTCAACTGTGTTTTTAAAACATTTAGTTCAAATGATAATCTGACCAAAACCATTTTGTTCGAAAACATCTTTTTTAAGTGACATTTTGTTCCAGTTGCATTTTTTTCGAAAACATTTTGTTTGAAAATCTGATAGAAAACTTTTTGTTCAAAAATTGCTTAAATTCATATGACATTTTGTCAAATTGTTTTGTTCAAAATATCTTTTTTGAAGTTTGTTTGAAAGCAGTGTGATTGATTGGCATTTTTTTCGGAAACATTGTGATCGATATTATGTTCAAATGATCTCTTTTTTGAAAACATTTTTAATTTCTTGAAATGGATACATTTGCGATCAATTGATTAGAGTTCAGTGTGGTTAGGTTAACAGGTTAGGATCAATTGATAAAGCTACCACCGATTGCGACCTCCCAAAAAGACACACACAGGAGCTAGTTTTTCGAAGAGTTTTCTGTTTGAAGAAAATGTTTTTGAACCAAACGTTATTCAAACAAAATGTCATTCAAAAAAGATGTTTTTGAACAAATTGTTAAAAAAAATGTCAATTGAACAAAACATCATTAGAAAAAGATGTTTTTGAAAAAACTATAATAAAGCAGTTACCACAGAACAGAAATTGATATGTTGCACTTTTTTCCAGTATCTTTTCTAATGAAACTGCTGATGAAAACCGAGATGGTAGTACGACGGAATAAGTGTCGCATTAACTCTTCTCAAAATAACTCGCTTTAAAAAAGAGTTGTTTTTTAGGTAAATCTACTAAAAGGGACAAAACCACCGTCGTAGGAGGCAGTAAATACAAATATTAAATATATTTGCAAGAAATTTTAAATTCAGGGAAAATTGAAAAATGTAGAGTAGCATAACCAAAAAAACTATTTTAGTTCTGGCCATGGTTACTATCCTAGAATAGAATAGAAATTTTATTTGTCATATTAAAAATACAATACAATAATATTATATAAATATGGTACGTCAAGAAAACTTTTTTTACCGTTTAAAACTTACTACAAGTTTGTACACATTTATGAATAACATATAATAATAACACAGAAACTATCTACAAAATAGAGATAATATTATTAATATTAAAATTAAATTAAAATTAAGATTAAAACGGTTAACAATCTTGTAATGGATTTTTGTCATAAATATCAAAACTATTTTTTTTGTTATTACAGCACAGAAGAAAAGCGGCTATAAATATAATGAGAACAATTAAAAATACTCTGCCAATCTATGGGCACCTAAGCTCACACTAGGTACTATAGTTATAGTGTACGTGTGACCTAATATAACTAAAAACGGAAAAATATTTTATTGAACTCCAGACTCAATTACCTTTCGTTTGATACCACACAAGCCATGTTTTGACTTAAACTTTAATTTTTCAAATCTACCTCCACCTTTTTTTTAAACTAAAATGTATTTTGTTTATCTCCAGACGCAATTACCTTTCGTTTGATATCACACACGCCATATTTTTACATAAACTCTAATTTTTGAAAATATATATATAATTTATTTGGCTTGTGTTTGGTGGATTTTGTTCATTTTTAAATGGGACCATCTCGACCCAAAACCCAGCGTAGGTACCAAATTTCATTAAAATCGGGCAAGCGGTTTTTGAGTTATGCGCGTTGGTCGTTACAGACAGACAGACAGACAGACGGCGCAACAAAAAAGTTTCAAAATCATCTGAAACGCAAAGATATATAAAAAAATTTGAAATCGGAGCAACTTTTTTTTCTCGAAAAAATTAGGATCACTATAGCTCACACTACCATAGTATAGTAGTAGTGTGAGCTAATATATAATTGAAGGAAAAAAAAACTTTTTTCTTATCAAAAAATTCTATAAATAAACTACAACAAAAACTGATAAAAACATGTATGATAAAAATCATTATAAAATGACAAGAATATATTTATTATAAAATAAAATAAACTAAAACAAAATATAATAAAACTTGTATGATAAAAATTATTATAAGATTACAAGAATACAATTATTATACGAGTAACATTAACACTCGCAGACAAATTTATTTATTGGAAGACAAAACTATGCATTTAAAATTAATTTAAAAAAAGTCCTTCGCCCTAAATACTCCTCTAGTGTATATGGCTCAATATCACAAATATAGTTAAAAACTGCCTTTTCAAAAGATTTTAGCGTACTTATGTTTTTAATGGTAGCTGGCAGTCTATTAAAATATTTTACCGCAGCATATTTAGGCCCTTTTTCAGTTGATGATAACTTATGGTTAGGATAGTTGAAAAAGTCAGTTTGTGTATTATTTCTGGTGTTGTGTTTATGCATTGGCCTAAGATCTTGGAACTTTTCGATATTTATTTTTAAATACATAATACATTCAAAGATGTAGATCCCCAGAACAGTCAAATATTTATTTGATTAAATAAAATCTATATGTTTGTGGCGGATTCATTTTACAAACACAACTTTTTCTGGGTATTACGCCACTAGTAAGGAAAAATTACTTAAAAAAATTATAAAAAACCACTGCGTTTCTCCTAGAAAAATAAAAATCACTAATTTGTCAGTGGCTTTCTATAAAAATAAATAGTTGCCTAGTAAAACCTAAACCACTTATCTTTTAATTGAATTTGAATACGCTACGTTTCGATTGCCAATCTACAATCGTTTTCAAGCTTTTTATTTATATTTTGTCTCAAAATCTTAATTGTTAATATTTGAACAAGAAACAATTAAGATTTTGAGACAAAATATAAATAAAAAGCTTGAAAACGATTGTAGATTGGCAATCGAAACGTAGCGTATTCAAATTCAATTAAAAGATAAGTGGTTTAGGTTTTACTAGGCAACTATTTATTTTTATAGAAAGCCACTGACAAATTAGTGATTTTTATTTTTCTAGGAGAAACGCAGTGGTTTTTTATAATTTTTTAAAGTAATTTTTCCTTACTAGTGGCGTAATACCCAGAAAAAGTTGTGTTTATTTATTTGATTTAAATACGCCTCTACAACTTTCACTAATTTTTAGCCCAAATATGATGCGCATGACTTTTTTTTGTTGAATAAAAGCGCTCTGTACATGACTACTGCCTCCCCATAACAGAATGCCATACTTTAGGCGAGAATAGAACATTCCGTAGTATATAATCCTAAGATCACTGCTGTTATTTATCAATTTCGACACAACTCTTATAGCATAACTTGCTCTACCTAATTTACTACAAAGAACTTGTATGTGTTGAGAATAATTTAAAATGTTATCAATAATGACTCCTAGCATTTTAGCATTTGTTACAAAATCAATTTCTTTTTGATTAAATGTTGGTTGAGTAGTATTAATGTTTGAATTGTTGGTTATCATAAGAATTTTGGTCTTTTCCTGATTTAAAATTAACTGATTGCTATTCAATCAGTCTTTTGTTTTATTTAGAATTTGAACACACGTATTTTGAACATTTTGATTTTTAGTAACCGGCATCACAACATTAGTGTCGTCCGCATAATTTACTGCTTCCTCTGGACCTTTATATAACATACCAAGATCATTTAAATAAATCACGAAAAATAAAGGACCCAGGATGCTTCCCTGAGGTACTCCAGTTAATATGGTAGTCAATTCTGACTCAACCGCGGTACCTCTAGTGCTTTTGATAATAGTTTTTTTGGTTTTCTGTGTGACAGATAGGAAGCAAACAAACTCTGCGGAATTCCCCTTACGCCGTACGCATCAAGTTTTTTTAGTAAGATGTCGTGGTTTAACGTGTCAAAGGCCTTTGACAGATCTAGCAAAATACCACATGCAGTCGATTTTTCTTCTAGTGTATATAAAACCATGTTGAAAATCATTAAAAAGATAATTGTTTTGGAAAAAATCTATTAGTCTCTGATGAAGTATAAGTTCAAAAATTTTAGAAAATGAACTAAGTAGACTTATTGGTCTGTAATTATTAAGAATTAGGGTTAGGGTCATCTTTTTTGTAAATAGGGATTATACATGCCAATTTTAACTGGTTTGGATATATCCCAGTATTTAGACTTTCATTAAAAATATAAGCTAATGGTCTTGCTACATGAGTTACGCATTTTTTAAGAGGGCTCGCAGGAACTGAATCGTTACCTGCACTATTTTTATTTTTTCGTTTTTTTGAAATTTCTATTATTTCGTCTGGACTTGTGGGATTAAGAAACATATTATTTTCAAAACCAAAGTCAGGTGAATAGGAAGAGCTATCATTTGAAATATTTTGTTTTCAAGTAAATGACCTGCTGCCTCTGAAAAGAAGGTATTTAGTTCGTTTGCTAACTTATTGCTGTCAGTATGATCTGGAAAAAGCTTTATCGGGTTTTTGCTGTTAGTAAGATTTCGAACTGTTTGCCACGTAGCTGGAGATACATTTTCACTTAACTGAATTTTTTCAAGGACGAAGCTGCTTTTTGCTTTGCTTAACTCTCGATCGTAATTAATTTTGTATTCTGTAAAAAGTTTTTTATACGAATTATCTTTTTGAGAAAGGGTTTGAAGTCAAACAACTTGATCCTTGAAATTTAAAAGCTCTGGTGTTATCCATTTTTCTTTTCTATATTTAGCACTATTGTTTTTCCTAAGCTTTCTAAGAGGAAAGTGTGTATTAAATTGAACTAAGAAAATATCCATGAAAACATCCCACAGTTTATTTACATCTCTGGTCGTAACACTAGTTCCCATGAATTTTCTGACAGCTAATTGCAGAATGTCTGTATATTTTGTTCCGAAAAGAAACGTTTATGTTGGTCGTCTTCATTATTGTTAGTTGTGAAAGTTTCAAAAGATACAAGTTGAGCTGTATGATCTGACTTACCGGTATGAATTATTTTGGTAGTATACTTAAATTTTGATAGTTGAAATATAATATTATCTAAGCAAGATTTCGACCCACTTGCAGTTCTCGTAAAATCATTTATGGCTGGATGAAGATCGTGTGAGCTTAAAAGCGTTAAAAAATCATGTTTTTCTCTATTTTCTGTTTTCTGTTTCTAAATGTATATTAAAGTCTCCTGCAAGAATTATAGTTTTATTTTCATTGTACAATCTTTCCAATATTTTATCAAGATTATTAAAAAACAATTTTATTGCTGATAAGCAGGATCTATAAATGCAAAGAATCAAAAAAGTTTCGTTTTCTATTTTAAGCTCGACTGCTGAGCATTCTAAGGAACTTAATACCGACATTCCGCATATATCAGACCTTTCCCTACTTACTTAATCTTCACGGCAGTAGACGGCAGATCCTCCATGTTTACCGGGTTCTCGACAGAAGGAAGAAATTAGTGAGTATTCGCTGATTGCCATTGTGTTAAGGGCATATTCGCATTGCCAATGTTCTGTCAAGCACACTATTTCAGGTTTATTTAAGTTTTGAAGAAGTAGTTCTAATTGCATTAGACCATTTCCCAATGATTGAATATTATGGTGAAAAATCCTTATCTGACAGGTTTTGTCCGTTTTTAGATTTTTACTATTGTTGGTTTTAGGAAGGTGTCGGCTATGAATTACATTATTTACGTCGTTGATATTTTCTGTTGGTTTAAATAAAAAAAAGTATTGACATGGTTAATGATAGCTTTCACCAGATACCACTTTCCAACTTTTGTGACATTAATTTTATCATTGTAGTAATTTGTCTGTCTAATAATCATATATTTCACTCTTTCCAGTTTCATCATCATATCTATAGAGCTCGGTAAGTATCAATCTAGAAATAAAATTTCGGACTTCCATTGTCTTTTTTTATTTTAAAACACGACGTTTCGGTTAGTAGTATCTCTAACCGTTATCAAGTGTAAACTAAACAATCTAGTCTTTAGGCTACTACTTATACTACTTGGTGTGCAGTCAGGTGTGACGGCCCGCCCCCTTTTTTAATCCTAAGACGCCTGTTTTCCTTAAGGAGTGGTTTCCATATGTACCTAAATTTTAAGTCTAATCATTTTGTTGCTACAAAACACGGAGTTATAAGAAGTTTGTATTTAAGAGCCATAAATATTTGTAGTAATAATGAAGAATTAACCACAGAAATTAAAAACATTAAAAAGGACTTACAACAGAATGGTTATTCCAAAAAATTAATAAACTCAACGATATTTAAAATTAAAAACAAACTATCTGTACCAAATTCTCAAAATAATAATCCGTTAAGTGTTATTAACATTCCATATGTTCAAGGGATTTCAGACAATATAATATATAAGACGAATAGCTAAACACTATAATATAAAAACAGTATTTTCTTCGGGAAATACGATAAGAAGTTTTGTAACTAAAACAAAACCAGACAATCCCTCAAATAATAAGAAATGTATTTACCAAATCCCGTGTGAGTGTGGTAAATCATATGTAGGTGAAACGAAACGCCCTCCTCAGGTTAGAGTAAATGAACATCTAAAAAGTACCCAATTAGGGGATATTGAAAAATCCGGTTTAGCAGATCATGCATGGTCAAATGATCACAGGATTCAGTGGTCAGAAGCTAAAGTTTTACATAAGGAGTCGCATTGGCGAAAACGAAAGTTTATTGAAGCTGCGTTTATAATGCAGAATAAACAAGTTTTCAGTCAACCAAGCACGGACATACCAAACATATGGAAACCACTCCTTAAGGAAAACAGGCGTCTTAGGATTAAAAAAGGGGGCGGACCGTCACACCTGACTGCACACCAAGTAGTATAAGTAGTAGCCTAAAGGCTAGATTGTTTAGTTTACACTTGATAACGGTTAGAGATACTTACTAACCGAAACGTCGTGTTTTAAAATAAATAAAGACAATGGAAGTCGGAAATTTTATTTCTACACAATCATTGTCTACGAGTTTCAAACAAAGAGTTGAAGAACGATATGGACCCGGAATCAACAATCTATTCAGAGGCTACGAGAAGACCAAAATTAAAGTGATATAGGAAGAAGAACACATTTTATTCTTGTGCGAGGCGCGCGACAGTGGTGTCATTCCGGTTGGTTTCCGCCTAAAAGCCAATTTTCCGGGAGTGAGAACGAAGAAGATCTTAGAGAGGACCAGCCAAGCACTAATCCGATCCCAAATCAGTTACCATCGATGGAGAAAAGCCAACTTCAACACCGAAATGGAGGAGCGTTTTGACGAAATTAGACGACACACATGGGAGGAAGACTACGAACCAATAATGAGTAAAATTGACAGTACGTGCAACAGAGAACGACAGAAGATAAGATCAACTCACCGAGAAAAACTTAAGAAACTACAGACACGTACTCAAGATAGAACAGACGCAACGACACCAAGCACTATAGTGAACATCTCCAAACGGACTCTGAGCACCAACGAAGAATTGGTACTCAGTAAGGGACTTAAGTTCGCCATTGCACAGACACCGACACTGGAAATTATTGCGGCAATAGAAACCGTTAGTCTCCCTCAACCCGAAGCTGATGAGTTTCGCCATAAAGTAAGAACAACGTTGGAAAGAAAGAAACAACAAAAGACAAACGTCACCAGTCAAGAACAACGGGCAATCAAGAACCTGCAGGCTGACAAATCAATCAAGAATCTACCGGCCTACAAAGGAAACGCGACGGTGATCATAGATGTCGAGACTTACGACAAAAAGATCCAAGAAGTTCTGGAGAAAGGAGACTACAAGCAACTACCCAAAGATCCAACCACCACCATAGAAGGACGCATCTACAGGATTTTGAAGAAGTATCCTGAAAATATCCCGGACGCTGTTAGATCCCGCCTGACTCCACACCACAGTAAGGCACCACATTTTTATGGATTACCAAAGATCCATAAGAAGGATATACCACTGCGACCAATCACCAGCTCCAGGGACTCACCGACCAGCACTTTGTTGAGGTTTTTGTTGGACATAATTCAACCACTACAGGGTAAGTCCGAATCTTTTGTCAAAAACTCGGAACATTTTGTCGAGGTTTTAAAAGGTATCGAATTAGATCCCGGCGATAGATTTGTAAGTTTTGATGTAGAAAGTCTCTACACCAACGTGCCAATAAATGAGTCACTCAGTATCATCAAAAACAAATTACAAACTGATGATACACTTCACGAGAGAACTGTCTCCGTAACTCTTACTTTCAAGTGAAAGATAAGTTTTACGCGCAAAATGATGGACTCCCAATGGGTTCATCTCTTTCGCCAGTGGTAGCAAACATCTACATGGAGTGGTTCGAAGACCATGCGATCAACACAGCAAGAGTCAAACCAAAACTACAGAATTTTCTACACCATTTAAACGGTATTCGACCAACACTCAAGTGCACCATGGAAATTGAAAAAGATTCGGCCTTACCTTTTTTGGATGTTCTTGTCAAACGATCAGACAGAAACATTCAAACCACTGTATATAGGAAACCTACACACACGGGACAGTACCTAAATTTTAAGTCTAATCATTCTGTTGCTGCAAAACAAGGAGTTATAAGAAGTTTGTATTTAAGAGCCATAAATATTTGTAGTAATAATGAAGAATTAACCACAGAAATTAAAAACATTAAAAAGGACTTACAACAGAATGGTTATTCCGAGAAATTAATAAACTCAACGATATTTAAAATTAAAAACAAACTAAATGTACCAAATTCTCAAAATAATAATCCGTTAGGTGTTATTAACATTCCATATGTTCAAGGGATTTCAGAAAATATAAGACGAATAGCTAAACACTATAATATAAAAACAGTATTTTCTTCGGGAAATACGATAAGAAGTTTTGTAACTAAAACAAAACCAGACAATCCCTCAAATAATAAGGAATGTATTTACCAAATCCCGTGTGAATGTGGTAAGTCATATGTAGGTGAAACGAAACGCCCTCTTCAGGTTAGAGTAAATGAACATCTAAAAAGTATCCAATTAGGGGATATTGAAAAATCCGGTTTAGCAGATCATGCATGGTCAAATGATCACAGGATTCAGTGGTCAGAAGCTAAAGTTTTACATAAGGAGTCGCATTGGCGAAAACGAAAGTTTATTGAAGCTGCGTTTATATTGCAGAATAAAGTCAACCAAGCACGGACATACCAAACATATGGAAACCACTCCTTAAGGAAAACAGGCGTCTTAGGATTAAAAAAGGGGGCGGGCCGTCACACCTGACTGCACACCAAGTATAAGTAGTAGCCTAAAGACTAGATTGTTTAGTTTACACTTGATAACAGTTAGAGATACTTACTAACCGAAACGTCGTGTTTTAAAATAAATAAAGACAATGGAAGTCCGAAATTTTATTTCTTCACAATCATTGTCTACGAGTTTCAAACAAAAAGTATCAATCTATTTGTATGTAGGGTTTTCTGTAGAAAATTTTCTATCAATGTATTGTCTGTTTTGTTGGGCCAGAGTATAACTGTATCTTCCATTGTAAATTCTTTGGAGAGTTCAATTTCCGTTTTAATCAACTCTTTATCATCTGCATTTGATTTGATGATAGCTGATATGTGTGCTGACACCTTGGAGAGATTCACCATATAGTTTGAAACATCTTTACCCTTTCTTCCCGCTATTAGCAGTATTTTAGGTTTTGGATTTCGGGGGGTTTCCTTTGATTCTTCTAATGGAACTTCATAAATACTCGCTACTTTGTCAGGTGTCAGCATAGTTTTGCCCTGATCATCTGTATCGGTATATTTTGTGTTTGTGACCCATGTGTCTGCTTGGCAGCCAACATTTACATTTTTAATTTTAGAAGTTTGAGTGGTTTTATCTACAGTCTCGACTTGTAAATAGTTTTCGACATTTATTAGCTGTCCCTTAAGTATTTTTAACTCATGGACATATGTTTCAATTTCTTTTTCATTTAGCGAAAGTTTTTCTAAATTTGTTTTTTTTATTTTTATTTTAATTAATTAAAACAAATGGGTAAAAGTAACCCCACTAATGGGGTGCATCTTAATAAATCCCCAAAGTAAGCAAATTGTCTCCCCATCAAAGCAATAAATCGAGGGCTTTTTCAAAAAAAGTCCAAAATATTCTTATCCAAATAGAGCTCCGTTACTTTTTTACAATATTATTACCAATTTTTCATAAAAAAAGGAACTAAAATTATATTTACTTTTTTATATACAAAAGAAAAGTAGGCACTACACATAGTATCTAGCTTTAAAATTGGGGGTGATCTAATTGTCGCTAGGAAAAAGAGAACCTTTAATACCGTTTTCGGCTGCTGGAGACGACTTCACAATTCTCGGTGAGTGCCCCGGTTCGGAAATCAAGTGGGCTCTCAAGTTTTTATTAGAGCCTGACTCCTATTTTTAATGTATGACTTCTGTATTTGAGAACATAATCTCAACAATGCTATTAATGTAAATTTTTATTGTCAATGGGTATCTATTCAGCTGTAAACTAAATTAAATTGCTTGTTTTAATAAGTTAGGTATTTACTTTTAATAAATAAATATTTTGCCGCCGTCACTGGTAACTCGATCGACCATAAAGAATAAACATACGTCTGCTGTGTGTCGCACAGCGTTGCCATCGTCTTTCCTAAAAATATTTCTATTCTTTTCCAACTTATTGAAGCATCTAGGGGTCAAATCGAATTGTTTTGATGAATGAATTTTTGCCGCGGTTCCTTGTCTCCTCAGGTTAATACGTTAATGGGTGGAATGCACTTCAGTTAAAAATGTATTTAAAAATTTGTGTGTATCCCAATTTAATAAAGGTTTTCCATTAAACAAGATACAAAAAAAACCTACTACTATGTCGGTCGGTTTAGAACGTTTTTCTACGTTCTCCTCCATCGATCTTGACGATCATCTTTTGTCAGGATTTCTTGACTTATTGATCTTTTGATTGACTGTTAGTTGCCATTCCAGTTTAAGACGCCCCACAGTGATCTGGCTAGGTGAGAAAGCGGTCAATAGTCATTTTGGTATTATTAAAGAAAATTTTAAGGATTTTGTTTGGTTTCGCTACTTGTTATTTTTTAATATTTTTACTGCGCAGTGCAAACTCCTAGGGAATATGACATATTTCGAACGCCAAATATTTTCAATATCAATGAAATTACATTTCAGTTTTTTGTCTATAGGAAGCTAACTAACTGTAAATAAAAAATTAATTCAGCCTTATGAAATTTTTAAAGTTTTTTGTTAGTGAGTGTTGGCATATTTAAAAAATAAACAAATATATTTGTTGAATATGATATATAACAAATAGCTAAATATAACATATTTCAGAATACACAATTTATTAACAAGACATATTATACCTAACCACAATTAAAAATACACATTAGTATATCAAAGTAAAAACATTTCGTTACCAACAATTTCTGATACTTACAACTGAAAACGATAGTTTTTTTTAAATGGATTTATCAAAATTACATGTTTATACATTAATTAATTGAGAATTAGGGCTAAGCTTCAGTGTCCAGATTCAAGTGTTTTTTTGACAAAATATGTCCGTAAACGCAAATGATGCATACTATTTTGTTTTTATAAACATGTGATCAAAGCACGGCCAACTAAGATAAGTTTTCGAAAGAAACAACATGCGGTAATAATAGAACGTTGCGCTGGCGATTTTTATTTGCTACACATTTTTTAGAAAAAAAGTACAGTGAGAAGCGAATAAGATTTTTTATATTTTTAAATTTAATATGGTTTCTATAGCTATGCCACTTAAGTTATAAGTTAAAACGATTGGAGGTAAAAATATAATTTTCATTATGTTTTTATTTTATTTTTATTGCCACCAAGTGTATCTAGCGGTATTTGCTGAGCACTAATATGACGTAACGGACAGAATTTGTGTGAATTGGTGAATAAATTTTGTCTGTGTCCGTCATAATGTCACCAGTAAATTCCGTAAGAAATGCTTGGTGGCAATAATAACGCACCTGACAACATTCGTTACACAGAGTTTATCTCCATTGTCGTCATGGGCAGATCCGTGCGGTTAAATGTATAATATAGATTTACTCAGTAAGCTTTGGGACATCATACTTAGAGCAAAATTATTTAAGAAAAGCCGGACCTGTCCCTCACCCCCTCCGATTTTCTTGATGTTTTGTGAGAATATTACCAACCTGGAGAATAGACAAAAGCCAAACTATTGGCTTTCAAAAAAATGTATTGGCTAGAATATAGCCATTTTTCTGTTTTTCATAAATTTTTGACATGATTTTGGGTATTTTCTATAAATCAGAAGTTTTTTGCAGTAAAGTGTTGAAAATTGATACATTGATGTAGAAGTGATCAGAGATCAAGAATGTGGTCAATAATTTGACCTAGGACAAATTTTGCACAAAAATGGTGGCCAAAACCCCTAAAATTTACAGAAAAATACCCATTTCTTGGGGAAACGTTGAAAAAAAATTTTTTTTTTAATTTTTTAAATGCGTCTTACAGATAAAGAATTAGCGAATCTAATGAGCATTTATTCATATTTTTCTGATAAATCGTTTAGATAATACATTGTTTCAAAATTGGAAGATTTTTTTGACAATCTTCGACTAATTTTGTGTGAGCGACACAGGTAGCTACTTAAAAAAAAAGTAAAAAATGCAAACCCGTCAAACGCAGCGAAAAAAAGACCCCCTTGCTTGCTTGCAAAAGGTGTTGCATCGCTTTTTTGACATATGACATTGGAGTCCTAAAAACAAATTTGAATTTTCGACCTTGTGGGGGGCCGCAAACCCCCCCCCCCCCTTTATCATGGATTTAGTGTGCACAAACATGGTTTTCTTTAAATTACTTGGTTACTGTACGTTTAAGAAAAGAAAGTTTTGAACAAAAGTTGAAGACGTTAAAATTCCCTACAAAAACGATTTTATTCATTTTTTTTTGTCAGACGAATGATTTTTGAGTTATGACGCTAACCATTTCGCCTCTACTTTGGATTTTGACCATTTTTTTTTAATGGCCTTTAACTTCGAAACTGCTTATTTTTGAGAAAATCTTCATAATGTAAAATAAAGACCAACTAATACCCTATAAAATAATATATCACTGAGATGCGAACCCTGAAGTGTTAGCAGTACACCCGTTTCCTATGTATTTCCATAGTATATGCAAAATAAACCGAAATTATTCAGTTTTATGTAATTTTCTAAAAAGGTAAGCATTTTACAGAAAGTATGTAATGAACTTTATTGTAGAAAATTAAATTATCTTTCAAACGACGTATCACCTAAGTGGGCGAAGTCCACGGTTAGCACTTAATTGGCATGGTCTTTATTTTATGTTCTAATAGATTTTCCCAAAAATAAGCAGTTTTCAAGTTAAAGGCCACTCAATAAAAAAACTGTTTAAAATCCAAAAAGGCGGAGAAATGTTTAGCGTCATAACTCGAAAACCATTCGTCTGACAAAAAACTTTACAATAGCGTTTTTGCAAGAAATTTTATTGTATTCAACTTTTGTCTAAAACCTTATTTAAAAAAAAAGGGTTTTGTGCACACTAAATCCAAGACGGTGGGGGGGGGGGAACCGCCCCACCCAAGTCGAAAACTTAAATTTTCTTTTAGAACTCCAATGTAAACAACATAATATGTCAAAATCGTGACTACCACTTTTTGCAAGCTGGGGGTCTTATTTTCGCTTTAATGACTGGCCTAATATAGCTAAATCACCCAGCGCGTTTGATGGGTTTGCAATTTCTTACTTTTTTTTAGGTAGCTACATGTCTCGCTCACACAAAATAGATCTATAAGTCGAAGATTGTCTTATTCGGTCAAAAATCTCAATATTTACCGCCTACAAAAACAACTTCCAATTTTGAAACCATGTATTTTCTAAACGATTAATCCGAAAAATATGAGTACGGGCTCATTAGATTCGCTGATTCTTTTTCTGTAAGACGCATTCAAAAAATTTGAAGAAAAAAAATTTTTTGAACGTTTTCCCAAGAAATGGGTATTTTTCTGTAAATTTTAGGGGTTTTGGCCACCATTTTTGTGGAAATTTGTCCTAGGTCAAATTATTGACCACATTCTTGTTCTCTGATCACTTCTACATCAATGTACCAATGTTCAACATTTTAGTGCAAAAAACTTCTAAATTATAGAAAATACCCAAAATCATGTCAAAAATTTATGAACAACAGAAAAATGGCTATATCCTAGCCAATAAATTTTTTTGAAAGCCAATATTTTGGCTTTTGTCTATTCTCCAGGTAGGTAATATTCCCACAAAAAATGAAGAAAATCGGAGGGGGTGAGGGACAGGTCCGGCCTTTCTTAAATAATTTTGCTCTTATATAACAGCAAGCCGGACCAAAGTGGACTTTAAAAGGTCTAGTCTATGAAAGTAGCAGGAAATATTTTTAAAATAACATTTTATTTAAAAAATTTCACGTTTTTTTTTATTTATTGTATTAAGGGAATATACATAGGTATCCCTACTATAAGGGTTGATTCTTAGCAGCTAAATAAATAACATATTCTAAATTATATAAATAGAAAAACTAAAAATTAATTATTAATTAATGAAATAACATAGGTATATTACAAAGTACGAAGCCCAGGATTTAAAAGTAGTAGAGGGTTAATTTTAGTTTTAATCAAATTTTCAAATATGATTTTAAATAGAATAAAACCTATAGGAGAAAAACCTTCATTGAGCTGGTTACAAGTTTTGCGATTTCAGCTAAAATTTGAAAGGTTGGTGAATCCAGCGCCTGTTGTATTATTTATGTTATTTGAAAATAAATATGTGTGGCGTAGAGGAGCATAGAAGGGACATGTGGAACATATCTTCATTTTTGATTATGTTGCAGATTTCTTCAGTTTGAATGGTGTATGTGATTTTGTCAGAGGTTAATTTTGGATATTAGCTCACACATATACTATACTATAGTAGTGTGAGCTATGGTGATCCTAATTTTTTCGAGAAAAAAAAAGTTGCTCCGATGTCAAAAATTTTTATATATCTTTGCGTTTCAGATGATTTTGAAACTTTTTTGTTGCGCCGTCTGTCTGTCTGTCTGTCTGTCTGTCTGTCTGTCTGTCTGTCTGTCTGTCTGTCTGTCTGTCTCTCTGTCTGTCTGTCTGTTTCTCTGTCTGTCTGTCTGTCTGTCTGTCTGTCTGTCTGTCTGTCTGTCTGTCTGTCTGTCTGTCTGTCTGTCTGTCTGTCTGTCTGTCTGTCTGTCTGTCTGTCTGTCTGTCTGTCTGTCTGTCTGTCTGTCTGTCTGTCTGTCTGTCTGTCTGTCTGTCTGTCTGTCTGTCTGTCTGTCTGTCTGTCTGTCTGTCTGTCTGTCTGTCTGTCTGTCTGTCTGTCTGTCTGTCTGTCTGTCTGTCTGTCTGTCTGTCTGTCTGTCTGTCTGTCTGTCTGTCTGTCTGTCTGTCTGTCTGTCTGTCTGTCTGTCTGTCTGTCTGTCTGTCTGTCTGTCTGTCTGTCTGTCTGTCTGTCTGTCTGTCTGTCTGTCTGTCTGTCTGTCTGTCTGTCTGTAACGACCAACGCGCATAACTTAAAAACCGCTTGGCCGATTTTAATGAAATTTGGTACCTAGGCTGGGTCTTGGGTCGAGATGGTCCCATTTAAAAATGAACAAAATCCACCGAACACAAACCAAATAAAAGGGTGGGGGTAGATTTAAAAAATTAAAGTTTATGTGAAAATATGGCGTGTGTGATATCAAACGAAAGGTAATTGAGTCTGCAGTTAAACAAAATACATTTTAATTTATTTTAAAAAAAGGGTGGGGGTATATTTTATAAATTAGAGTTTAAGTGAAAATATGGCGAGTGTGATATCAAACGAAAGGTAATTGAGTCCGGAGTTTAACAAAATACATTTTAGTTTTTTGTTTTTTTAAGGGTGGGGGTAGATTTCAAAAATTTGAGTTTAAGTCAAAACATGGCTTGTGTGGTATCAAACAAAAGGTAATTTAGTCTGGAGTTTGATAAAATATATTTCAGTTTTTAGTTTTATTAGCTCACACGTACACTATAACTATAGTACCTAGTGTGAGCTTAGGGGCCCATATATTGGCAGAGTATTTTTTATTGGATGTCCTTAGTTGAGCTATTATTCTAATTATTGAGAATGGAGATTTTTGTAGTAAGTATTTGGGGAGACTTTGATAGCTTAGTAAGGGAGCAAATAGTAAAAACGATAACTGTGAAAGGATGTCGGTGTCTTTTTGAATAAGAAAGTTTTTAAATTTTTTTGTTAGCTATTAGTACTATCGATTGATCGTAGTAAGTTTTTAACTGTAGAATCCAATTATATTTTTCAACACCGTTTTCTCTAAGATTTTTGAGGCGTAAATAGCAGATTTTTGGTAGTCTATTTTCAGGCATAGATATTAGTTTAAAAAGCCAGGATAAAGCGGCTTTAAAAGTAAGCAATGAAAATTTAACTGAGTTCGTTTCAAGTCGCACAAGATAGTCGGATGTGTTTTTTGGAAGGCAAAAAAGCTGCTTGAAAAAACCAACCTGTACCCTTTCAATGACTTATTACTTATTATGCGCTATATATTAACCCCCAAATACCTACGCTATAGGTCAATGAGGGTAGGACGACGCTATCATATAATTTTTTTTCTAGAATACCAGTAATTCATTTTAGATTTAGACATTACAGATTTAACCGCACCAACACTTTGTTTGCATTTGGTAGCAGATATTTTAGACATTTCGTGAAAAACGGCAGACGCTGAAAAACGAACTCCTAAATAAGTATAATGGTTAACAATTTCTAGCTCTTGATTATTGTAATAAAACTTGTGTCTGTTTTTGTTTTAAAAGTGCAGATCATGACTTTTGTTTTCAGAGTGTTAGATAATTTTTGTCAGCATACTCTTGCAAAGCGTTAAGCTAAGTCATTTGCAAAAGCTAATAGGATTGTACTGACTACATTGTTGATTGTTAGTCCCTCTAAAACTTTTGACTTAAAGAATTCTTCCAAATCATTAAGAAAAATAGAAAAAATTTAACGTAACTAAAGCGCTCTTACCATTTTTTTCGATACTGCTTAAAAACTCAATCCTTACCCTATACGCAAATGTCTGTAGTTTCTTCTACGAACAATTTTTGCCTTATATTTTATTTTATTTTTATACCTACTTTAGCTTATGGTGATTATGCACCAAAATTTAGATTTAGGCATTAACTTTTAATGCGTCGAATCCCTGGGGTCATTTAAGGGTTCAATTAGCATAGGTTAAGAATGTTATCAGGATGTCGTATTTGACTACTTATGACCTAGCCCCAGATCACTGTGCGCTCTCTTTTTCTGCGCCCTACTGGTTATCATTGTAAGACCTGCTTTGGTAATCTTTCGTCGTTAATCCGTTGTACATGGGCCTACCATATCAGTTGCCTTCTAGTGATGTTATCCGTTATGCTTCCCTCGATTCCCATTATTATGGTCTTATTTCTTATATGCGCTGTTCTAGAAATTCTTATTGAATTTTTCTGTTAAGCTGCAAGTCTCTATTCTATATAACAGCGTGCTTGTCACCATTGTTTGTTAAATTTTACATTCTTTTTTATATCTCTCTCCATAAAATACTATTAAGACATCAATTAACCTTTTTTGCTTTTACTACTATTTTTCCAGTTCTTTACGGCCTGTTCCTGTGTTATCAAATGTGACACCCAAGTATACATACTCATTGCATGGAGATATTGTTTGTCCACTGTAAAGTTCTATCCCACTTGATGGTTTCCAATACATAAGTACTGTGTCTTGTCCACGTTAACTGTTAAACCCCACTTTTGGTATTCTTCTGTTAACTTTCTCGTCATATACTCCGTCTTCTTTATCATTAATTACAATTACTTGTTCGTCAGCAAACGGGGTATATGGTAAATTGGTCGTTAAGTTGTATTCCCATGCCGTGTACTTTACGTGTCTAGTTTTTGAGAGCTACTGCTATATAGTTTCAAAAGAGTTGCCTAGAGTTCGTTACCAGGAATTCTTTTGAAAGTCGATTTTCAATTTTACATTTTGACCCTTTGTATAGTTCTTTTATCGGTTTTATGTATTATTGTGATTGATATTAGTTTGCTCATAACACTCTCCATAATTTTTCTACTGGCAACGTATCATATGCTTTTTGTTGGTTCACAAAGGTAACATAAGACTCTATATTTCTGTCACTCCGTTTCTCAGTTAAGATAAAAAACATTATCACTACAAGATCTGCCTGCGCGAATCCCACTTTGTGTACTGAAGCATAGAACTAGAAACTTCAGCCCTTCAGCTACGTGGTGCCATCATTAGATCAAGACAGGGGCCCCTTGGAACGTGGAGAAATTGGCTGCAAACTGGTGAGTGCTTTGTTTCTGATTTCCGTTGTGTGGTACGAACAATTAACCTATGGACCTTAATTATTTCGTGATTTCATATCAATATATTTATGTTTGTTCGCGCTTTCATTAATTAAAATATATACAGTCCATTGCAGTTATCGTTTTTCTAACTGCGGGCAAACATAAGTGCTCCTTCGACCCGAATTATTTAAATTTTACTCCATACGACGGTATTAATAAGTCGGCCATTTTCACGCCGAGATCATACGGCCTTGAATTTTGCCAATGGTATTGAACCGAGAGAGAGTGTCGCTCGACCTTCGGTTGTCCGGCGCAATTCACCTGTTTTCGGTCCGCTGCTATGGTAACGTAGGGTCTAGCGCGTGGTCATTCAGTATAAACAAATCGAGAAGCAATCAAAACAAACAAGCAATTTCAGTAAATAGATGTGTTCCATATCATTTCGATATTTAAAACAATTTTCATCAATTGCGATAAATTAGTGCATATTTTCGACAATTCGTCATTTTTCTATTTCAGAAGCATTAATTTAGCGTTAATTGTATATTTACCGACATTTCTGTGATTAGATGTGTTCCATATCATTTCGATATTTAAAACAATTTTCATCAATTGCGATAAATTAGTGCATATTTTCGACAATTCGTCATTTTTCTATTTCAGAAGCATTAATTTAGCGTTAATTGTATATTTACCGACATTTCTGTGATTAGATGTGTTCCATATCATTTCGATATTTAAAACAATTTTCATCAATTGCGATAAATTAGTGCATATTTTCGACAATTCGTCATTTTTCTATTTCAGAAGCATTAATTTAGCGTTAATTGTATATTTACCGACAATTTCGTCATTTCAAAGGTAAAAATCATGTCTATCAAAAAAGCCGTGCAAAAACGCAAGGGTTTTTTATCTGCGATCACCGAGTGTTATGTGTTTTCACAGACCGCGGCAACGGACGAAAAAGCGAGAAACGAGTTTCAAGTGAGATATTCCGACTTGGATGAAACTTTCGATAAATGCATGTTGGCACATAATGATGTCATTATGTTGATAGACGACTCGGACGACGAGGAGTTTAAAACGCAAGATGCGATCCTTTCAGAAGCTCGTAAAAATTTTTATGCGTGTAAGGGGGTTTACTCTAAAATATTTCCGGTTGAGGCCCCATCCTTTTCGGGATCATATGTTCGACAAAACGAAACTCCAAAACTCAAAGAGTTAGGTATTCCCATATTTCGAGGTAATAAAAAATTATGGCCAAGCTTTTTCGATTTTAATAACATTATAGATCAAAATCAAAGTCTAAGTAACGTGCGAAAACTTCAATATTTATTTTCATATCTCGAGGATGAGCCTTTAAAATTGATATCAGGGATTAGCTTATCTGATCAAAATTATAAAATTGCTTACGACAAATTAGTCAATAGATATCAAAACAAGCGAGACCTCGCAAATGATGCTTTAAGCACAATTATGAACTCTACCTTAAAAAACGAGTCAGCTAAAGAATTGCGTAATTTAATTGGCACCTTTTCAGAATCCCTAGAAATTTTAAAATCACTTAGCTTTGACGTTGACAGTTGGGACTTTATTATTTTTTTCATTTTGTTAGAAAAATTGGATATTCCGACGCGTTCAAATTTCGAAATGAGTCACGCCAATACTAATACCGAAATTCCCACTTTTCAGTCACTTTTTCAATTTCTAGAAAAAAGATGTAAAGTTTTGGAATCACTTCCTCAATCAACAGCACCCAAAAAGGTGCCTACCTATCAAAAATCAAATTCTATGCAAAATCAGTTTGGGCAAAAGCCTACCTATCAAAATTTAAATTCTATGGAAAATCAGTTTGGACAAAAGCCTACCTATAAATCATCCAATTCGCCTTTTATAGGACTGGCTGGCACCTCAACTAATTCAAGTACGGGAATAAAATGTTTCCGGTGTAATCAAGGTCACGTGCTTTCGAAATGTCAAACATTTCTTGACCTCTCACCTATCGATCGCCTATCTTTCGTCAAGCAGAAAAAATTGTGTCTAGCGTGTTTTCATCCCTTGCATGGGGTAGATACGTGCAAATCAAAATATTCATGCAGGACTTGCAATAGTAAAAGGCACTACACTTTAACTCATATCTTAGAAACTAATAGAGTCTGGAAGCCAAGATACTAGTCCTGTCATTCACACACCACCTGTCAATAATCTTCATGTGTCATTAAATACCTCAGGACCTTCAGGTACCTTTCTTTTATGCACCGCCATAATAGATGTTATGGACGGTTGCGGAAATTTTCAACCTGTAAGGGCACTGCTTGATTCTGGATCACAGACAGGATTCATGAGTGAAAAGTGTATTCAGCGTCTTAATCTTCCTAGGCGAAGTTACACCACTGAAATATTCGGATTAAATCAAATGTCTTCTTTTACTTCCAAGGGGCTCGTTCAATGTCACATTAAGCCACAAAGACAGGTCACTCCTTTACTTAAATTCGAAGCAATTGTCGTTCCACAATTATGTTCCAAAATGCCTACATTCACTTTGAACGATAATCAGTGGAAACACTTGGAAAAGCTTAAACTTGCCGACCCATCTTATTTCAAATCTAGACCTGTGGACCTAGTTATTGGTTGCGAGCTATTCGCACAGATATTCAAGGAGGGCAGGGTTCTTGGACAAATAGGGCAACCTTCAGCCCTTGAAACCATCTTTGGCTGGGTCGTCATGGGAAAAGTGGACGAAGTAGGTAGTCTTACGGAACGAACCAGTTGTTTTTTAACGAGTCATTCACCGCCTTTAGAGGTCATTATCCCTAGGTTTTGGGAAATCGAACATTTGCCTAAAAAACAAATCTTATCAAAGGAAGAAAAACAAGCGGAATCAATTTTTACTGCGAGTGTCGTACGGCAACCGAGCGGTAGATTCATGATAGATCTTCCGTTTAAAGATAAAATAAACCCTGACCTAGGAAATACTTATCCGCAAGCTTATCGTAGATTTATACTTCTAGAAAATAAATTAATCAAAAATCCTGATCTATACACTGCCTATTCAAGTTTCATGCAAGACTATATCGATTCTAATCATATGAGTTTAGTTTTATCTAGTCAACCAAAAGTCGACGTATCATTTTTTTTAGCACATCATTGCGTACTAAAGCCGGAAAGCTTAAGTACAAAATTAAGGGTAGTCTGGGATTGTTCGGCAGTCACCCCAAAAAATATTAGTCTCAATGACACGTTGTTATCTGGACCGAAACTTCAAAAGGATATTGCTTCTTTACTCCTTACGTTTCGTCTTAATCCTATTGCCTACATTGCTGATATCAAACAGATGTTCCGTCAAGTCCTTATCAATCCTTATCACCGTCCCTATTGTGGAGGTTTTCTCCACAGGACCCACTTTCAGTGTGGGAACTTTCTACTGTCACTTTTGGCATGACATGATCACCTTTTCTAGCCATGCGTACATTAAATGAGCTGGCAGAGAGAGAAAAGGAACGTTTTTCTATGGCTAGTACTGTTCTAAAAACGTCAATCTATATCGACGATATCTTGGGAACTAGCCCTTCGCTTTCTGAAGCTCTTTCCCTTCAAACGGAACTCAATGATTTGTTGAAGTCGGGAGGATTTGAACTTAAAAAATGGGCAAGCAATTGTCCTGAGTTATTGGCAACATTGCCAGAATCCGATCGTCAAATGCCTCTCTCTTTTGACAAGGAGGAACCCCAGTTTATCAAAGTTTTAGGACTTCAATGGCATCCAAAAAACGACATTTTCTCTTATCAATGCCGAATGAAGGACAAACCCCCAACCAAACGTTCTATTTTATCTATCATAGGAACAATCTTCGATCCCTTAGGTTTTCTTTGTCCCTTGTTGCTACAAGCAAAATTTATTTTGCAACAGTTGTGGTTATCGAAAATAGGCTGGGACGAAGAACCAGATTCTTCTATCACCGACTCTTGGAACAAACTTCGTTCTGAATTCCCGCTTCTTTCCAATTTTCAATTACCCCGACAAATTAAACTGTCAAAAATCAATACCTGTCAAATCATCGGCTTCTGTGACGCTTCATTTCGAGGCTACGCAGGCGTCGTATATTTTCGTGTAGAAGAGGAAAACAATATATCTGTTTCTCTCATATCTGCAAAATCTAGGGTCGCGCCTATAAAGTCACAAACTTTGGCTAGGCTAGAACTCCTAGGCGCATTTCTTTTAAGCCAATTAATTGACTTCGTTTTATCTAGCTATGAAGGAAAAATAACTTTTACAAATATCGTTACTTTCTGCGATTCGCAAGTCGTATTGCACTGGCTTTCATCCCCTCCTAATCTCTGGTAAACCTTTGTTGGAAATCGAGTCAGTAGAATCCAAGAAATCATTCCCTCAAACTCATGGCGCTACATTCCTTCTGCTTTAAATGCAGCCGATATTGCGTCACGAGGGGCCACCCCCTCACAGCTCATGTCACATGACATGTGGTGGAACGCACCGTCGTTTTTGTGGTCTCCCGAAAACGAATGGCCCGATTTTCATAAATCAAAAATGCCGATTGATTTCGGAGATATTAATCTGGAGGAAAAGCCAAAGGTCTGTTGCAATGCGATAATTGACGTTAACTTCTTAGATCAGCTTCTTATCAAATATTCATCTATATCAAAAATTCAACGTATCATTTGTTATGTCCTTCGAATAGTTAACCTTTTTCAAAACCATTCCTATCAAAAACCCACTAAGCCGCCGGACCAAAAAGTTATTTTTGAGAATATTGTTTTTCCTACCACCGGTGAGATGCAAAGTGCGTTATACCTTCTTATCAAACGCGTTCAAGGTTCTTGTTTTTCTGAGCTTTTTTCCGCGTTATCTAAGGATAAACCAATACCGAAACCTTTCCGAAAACTTTCACCTTTTCTTGATGAAAATAATATTATTAGAGTCGGTGGCAGATTACAAAAATCTGACCTTTTGTCTTATTCGGCAAAACACCCAGTCTTACTTTCGAGTAACCATCGTTTAACTACTCTTCTTATCGAGTCAACTCATCGACAATACCTTCATCCTGGGTTTAAAACATTACATAATCTGCTTTTACAGCAATTTTGGATATTATCTGCCAGACGGGCAATTCAAAGAACCATATCCAAGTGTTTGCAATGTTTTAGAATCAACCCTAAACCCTATAGACCGCCCATAATGAGTTCACTTCCCGCTCATCGAATCAATCAACTTAAACCTTTTTCGAGTGTAGCTATCGACTTTTGTGGACCTTTCTTTGTGATTCCTCATCGTTACCGTGGTTGTAAAGCTTTCAAATCGTATGTCTGTGTGTTTGTCCGTACGGCCACGTGCATTTGGAATTAACCATGGAACTGTCCACCGAAGGGTTTGTAGGTGCATTCCATCGATTTATTTCCAGACGTGGAAGCGTGACGCAATGCTGGTCAGATCAGGGCAGTAATTTTATAGGGTTTCGTAACCAATTACTTGATTACGCAAGAAGTGCGTCCACCAGACTTTCTATTCGTTGGCATCTGGGACCTCCTCTCAGTCCACATTTCAATGGCCTGGCAGAAGCTGGCGTCAAAAGTTTTAAAACTCACTTTGTTCGAGTTGTCGGCGACCAGAAGTTGTCCATCATGGAAATGTCCACCCTTACATGTCGCATAGAAGCTGTACTTAATAGTCGCCCTTTATCTCCTTCCTCTTCAGACCCACACGATCTTCAACCTCTTACCCCTGGTCATTTTTTGACCTTTGAACCCCTTAATTCAGAAATTCCGGAGTCAGATTTGTCCGAGGTTCCCCTAAATCGGCTCTCGAGATGGCAACTAATCCAACAACTACATAATGATTTTTGGAAAAGGTATTCTGTCGAGTATTTGCATACGCTACAACAGCGACACAAGTGGGCTGATTCGTCCCCAAATATCAAATTAAATGATTTGGTTATCATAACGAGTTCAGTCACCTTTGAAATGGCCAGTCGGTCGGGTCATCGAACTGCATCCCGGCGGAGACGGTCAGGTGCGTGTTGCGACGGTACAAACGGCTACCGGTGTTTACAAGCGGCCAGTTGTAAAACTGTGCCTCTTGCCGAATTAAAAGTAATTTTAATTTTTTCTACCTATTGAAGTCAATTATTACAATAGGTAATTCTTTATTATTTTTTTTAATTCTGTTTGTTTGTTTTGACTTTTTCGGGTTTATCTCTAAATAAACTTACGCTACTTATCTGTTTTTCATTCATTTATATTAACGGTCGATCATTTTTCTTATATCTATATCTGTCCGGCAGATATTCTAAAATTGTGTGTTTTGGAGGGCAGTTATGTTAGCTCCCGCTAAATGTCGCGGTTGTTTGTAAATTTCAAAAACCACACAATTGGATGACGGACAGAGTACATTTTGGACATGCGCACCGAGAATCAGCGAGATCCTTTTTCGACCGCCTCGAGAAAATGGCGTGTTAATTTCTTTCTCCAACTATTTCAAATTTCTACACTTAAAAGTGCTCGATTTTGGTGTACTGAAGCATAGAACTAGAAACTTCAGCCCTTCAGCTAAGTGGTGCCATCATTAGATCAAGACAGGGGCCCCTTGGAACGTGGAGAAATTGGCTGCAAACTGGTGAGTGCTTTGTTTCTGATATCCGTTGTGTGGTACCAACAATTAACTTATGGACCTTAATTATTTCGTGATTTCATATCAATATATTTATGTTTGTTCGCGCTTTCATTAATTAAAATATATACAGTCCATTGCAGTTATCGTTTTTCTAACTGCGGGCAAACAATGTGTTTGTATTCGTGTTCAAACCACCTGCGTGCATGGCGAATGCGCTTTATAGTTAGTTCGAATCTAATTATTCACTTTTATTTGTACGGTAGATGTTAGGTCGCCTTCTAATTACGAAATATAGAAAGAGAGGACGATATGCCCCAATAGAATTTTACAGTACATAAAATCTGAACCTTCCTTCGGCACAGCGCGTATACAAAAAGTAGCCTCGATGCCGCCCGCACCCGACGATTATAAACACACAGGATTGCTTATTAGCTCAAATCTTTCAGCGGTAGGCGGCGCCTTGCTTACGTCACTAGTGGACCTCTGCTCAGCGCGCTTCATTTAATACACATTGCAGTCGTGAGTTTTTCCCGCTTTTTTCTTGCTTATTTGCAAACAAATTTTTTATTCGTGATAGTAAATGTAATTAATAATTTCATTCATTCAAAACAAATGATTTGATAAATCAAGAGTTTGCTCTGAGAGCTGAATTTTCCTACCAGACGATATGTTGGAGTTTCTTTTTTAAATAGTTGAAAGTTTAAGAATAGAAGTAGGATTTTTTCTAAAAGTTTAATCAATTTAAATCATTAGATGTATAATTTATTGTTTTTGTTGCGGATATAATAAAATACTCTTATATTATGTAGTAACAAAAAGGTATTTATTTGATATTTCAGATCTAAAATTGCAATATTTATTATATTATTATATCAAAAACCAGTCAGTTTTTGGACAAAACAGCCAAATAAGATGTGTTTTTCAACTTCTTATGCTTTAAATCAATAGATTTTCATAAGTTTTTTTCAAATGATTTACATTGTTTGTGTTATGTGTTTTTATCCCACCCAGCGCCCGTTTTCACTCCTTCTCCTGTAACATGTTTCTGAAAACTTCTATACAGAGACCAAAAAAACTTAAGAATAAAACTGAAACTAAAGTTGGAGAAACTGTCTGCAAAATAAACTTTCCAATAATCAGTTTAATAAAAGAAGTACGTTTGCGGCATAATTACCAATTTTCTTTAATGTGATTAATTTAATGAGCAAGGAGTTTTCAAGAATCCAAAAAAAAATTAAAAGTTTATATAAATATAATAATATAAAAGTATATCAATTCACTTAATTCACATTTCTAAAGGTTTATCATAACAAAAATATTTCATGTAAAAAAAGCCAAATACGCGAAAGTGGTATTCCGTAAAAAGAATTGAGATAAAAGTAAAGCCAAGTTCTACAATACAAATTTCAAAATGAATGGTTCTTACTAGTTTGGAAATGTTTTTTTTTTAACTTTTGTTTGGTCATAATTTCTATCAATCTGCCAAATTTCAGCTTTGTAGCATGTCTGAAAGTACAGTAGAATTTTGATGATCTATACATGAGTGAGTGACAATGTCGACGTTTTTTGAAATTTCGTAACTACTTCTGGGAATTCCATGAAACTAAACATGAAGGGGTTGTTAACTCCATGGAGATCTACGACTGTGCAAAGTTTGAGATTCGTAGCTCACAGAGTTTTAGATAGGTCAAATATCGGCTGAAATGTTTCAAGAAAAGATGGTACGGCGCGTGAACTTGGCGAGGCACTGCCGTGCCCTCAGATTTACCTCCTAAATAGTCAACCATACCGTCAAATAAATGAAAAAACGCAAAAAAACGGAGGTAAAAACGTCAAAAACACCTTAAAATCACACGAACTCTCAATACAAACAAAGCAACTGGTCCGCTGGTGACGTAAGCAGACACTGTTCGTCTCGCTGAGCGATGCTAACATAGAGTTAAATGGAAATAAGCAATCCGGTGTGTTTATAATCGTTGGCCCGCACCCCCGTGAAGACCCTCGCGTCTTCGGTTCGCGTTGCATGTTAGAGCAGATCATCGGCACTTTTCCTTCGTGCGCTTAGTAGTTATGTGCAACGATTAAGTATGGAGTAGATACTGATACTTACTATTCGAGTATCAGATTTTTGTATTCGGTACTAAGTAATTATTATATTATCAGTAAATCCAATAAATACCTTGATTTTCTATGTTGTCAATCGTATACGTATACGCAATAGTTCATTTAATAATTTAAGTAAATAAATATCGGTCCAAATGATTACAAGTACTCCAAACTCGTTACTCATACGGCCGATGCCGATACAATTGATACGAAAGTAACACTTCGGCTTCGGTCCCATTCGGGATTCGAGTAACGAGTATTTGGCGTCGAAGGATTCGATTACTTCGAATCCGCCCATGTATCAGATATTAAAGTATCGAGTAGATAGTATTTGCAAACCACTAATTTGGCATTATCGGTCGGGCGCTGGCGGTTTGTCTTGATTTCGACAATTTGGTATTTACGACAATGGCGGAAGTTTCTAATTCTGATAGCATTAGCGTGCAATATTTATTTATTTTATTAATTTTTCATCTTTGCCATTAGAAGAGAAAATATGTAAACTAGGTATGATACATTTATTATTTATTTATAATTTCAATAATAATAGGTAACTAATATCTAACTAAATATCTGATTTTTTAATTATTTGCAAAAAAAAATTCGCCTGCGCCGCAATTTTTGTTTTTTTTGGTGTGCACTCCCAAAGCTTTTTACCTCGCGCCGCCACTGAATGGAACCCCAGGCTTGGAACTGGCGTGGCGGAGTTACGTTACGAAAATATCAATGATTCCAATCCTCTTGCTGTTTTGTCATTTAAAAAACTGACAGAAGAAAATAAAAATATCAAAAATGCGCTTTACCGATTACAGTTGATATCGAAATAAATTTTCTTGACGTTCACTTAAGTAACACCCAACTAAATATTGTATACAGCGTCGCAGGGTATATATTAAAGAGTCTTAATTTAAAATGCAAATATTGCATACAAACCGCTTTTTTTTGAAGCATTCAATGCCTCTTTTACAAAACTTTTAACTACTAGAGATTTAAACTCCCCAGTAAAAATATGTTTGAATTATTTTTAATAATAAAAAATGTTTTATTAATTTTAAAACTCGAATAATTCCTAAAAAAGACAAAAATTTCTGAAAAGATATTCTGTGTTTAGAACAAGAGTTTTTTTAAAATCTGAAAAATTAGACGAGAACATTTCGCACCCTCAACGAAGATGACACAACTCAAAAAATTAATTTTAGGCAAACAAAAGTAAACTGAAATAATTTCGGTATAACTGATGCTAATTTTAAGTTCTTATATAAATTTCTTGATTCTAACATCAAATTTATGTAGGCATTAGAACTAGGTAGGATAATTGATAGAGGGCGCCTAATTTTGTCGTTTTATCACTAAAAGTAAAAATTTCTAAGTTTTGAGTTGTCATTTTCGTTGTTATGGTGCGATTTGATAATTCGCAGGATTAACAAGGAATATATATATTTTACGTTTTAAAATTACGAAGGTAAAATACAGTAAAATATTTATCTAATTCTCGTCCACTCTAGAAGCAATCGTCCAGTATGCCAAGTTGATGTCGGGACTCGGGTTAAGCAAGTACCTATGACATTAAAAAAAACACCAAGTCATAATATGCCGAGAACCGAACCTTGAAAAGCTGTGGACCAAGGATCTCCACTGCTTTCTGTGTGAAGGCCGTTTGCTACCAATTATGGTTGACGTTAACTGATTTCAGCGATTGATAAATCTTTGTAACGTTGTACTGCCCGCCTGATTTTCTTACTCCTTCCGTTAATTCACCATAAAAAGTAATTTTTGGGAGCCTATTCTCTTGCATTCTTGAGACGTGTCCTGCCCAACGGAGTCTAGCCCGCGATATTTGTGTTTCAATGTCGGTACAGTTAGCGCCTTGCAAGACTTCGACATTTGAGACTTTGTGAAACCATCTGATATGCATTATTTGTCTGAGATGACGTAGCAACGTCACACAGCAGTGTTAATTCAAGCTGTTTGATATGTCTTCTGTAAGGTGTCCACTTTCACTTCCATAAAGCAGCGTTGTAATTACCATTGCTCTGTAAACAGCTGTTTTTGTTTTCAGACTCAGATCGTGGTTTTGGAACACCCTATCTTTTAGTTTCCAATATCCTCGAGACGCAGAGCTAATGCGGTTGTGTATTTCTGCATCGAGATTAGACTTTGTATTCACAAAACTACCCAGGTAATTAAATTGGTCAACTTGTTCGATGGTTTCACCTTCCAGGCTGATATTTATATGGGCATTTTGAGGCGGACATGCCATAATTTTAGTTTTTCCAATGTTGAGCCTAGGGCTTCATAAATAAGCTTATATGTGTCTAGCATTGTTTTTATATCTTCCAAAGAATATGCAATAAGGGCACAATCGTCTGCATATTGTAGTTCCGTTATAAACCTTAAACGAATCTTGGCTCTGAGGCGCCTTAAATAGTCCGGAGCCTAGCCACTTTTGCCTGCATTTTTGCTTACCGTAATGAAACACTATAGTATTATTTTACGAAGTGGTGCTTATCCCGAACCCAGTGCAGAGCAAAGATACAGGGTGTTTTATTTTTATTTGCATCTCTCTCGTTAAAACTCTGTATAAAATTCAAATGTAAAGCTAGAGCAATGAAACTTTGCACCAATTATAAGAACATATACACTTTTATTTTAAGCGATAAAAAAAATATATTTATTTATTTTCTTCTTTTTTTGATAAATTTATGATGTGGGCGTTGGGTAGAAAAAAAATCCACGAGCTTCGTTATGCAAGATACGAAAATAAAATTTAATGTGGTCATAAACAGATTGCTTGTCTTTAAAATAAAAACTGCTGGATGAGTGTGACGTATACAGTGTTGGAGTACAGGGGGGTTTTAATGAATAATTCTAAATTGAAAAAATCTTATTAGATGAAAAAGTATGTGCATTTCTCAGACGTAACGATATTTTTTTATAAAAGATACTTAGCTTCGATTAATATTTTATGAAAAGAAAAAAAAATAGGTTTGAACTTGTTACGAGCAATATTTTGTTTGTCTATTTTCATTATTTATTTTATTATCAAATTGTTACTTGTACAATAATTTTGTGGTGTTTATAAATATATCTTGTAATGACGGTTCCAAATTTCGCTTCTTAAATCTACTACCCTAGTGGGTTTGTGTCCCTAGCTGTTGCTTAGCCAGGGAGATTGATTGCAATCAAGAGTTCTTCTTTTCATTTATTGTTTTTATTTATTAGTCAGAATACATATATTTATTTTAAAGGGAGTTAGAAAGAAAGCTATATATTTTTATTTACTATTCAGTATTCCAGTTACTTTTTAAAACACAAGCAATCAAAAATTTAAGCAATTATGCATAAGACTCTTACAGTTTTTAACCAGGGGGTGGGTTTGTTAATGGAGAGCCTGCGGGCAGTAAAAGGCATGACTATCAGAAATTGCTGTATTCAATCCTTATTCTTTCTCGAGATACAAGAATAGTTTCAAATATCATATCTTCTAATGTTAAGCTAGGGGTTAGTCCTTAATTTTATTCCTAAATTATAGTCTAATCATCTTAACTCTACTTTATTACCCAGAGGGCCTGTGATTCTACCACCAAGGAAGGTACTCAAATATTTTATTATGATGGATACTTATCCGTAACTCTAGCCCTAGAGTAAGGTGACAGCTCACTGTCCTGCGACTGGGACATCTATGCCCTATGATAATGTAGGTGAATTGGAGAGATCAGTACATAGTCATCTCTACAATGGGTTGAACAGGGTATGGTCCCAGCAGATGGCTTTTCCTTTTGCATTGCATTTGCAGTCCGCAAAATTTGTCCAAAGTATCTTTCGACTAAAGGAGCAGTCGAAAAGAGAAGCTGTCTTGAAGATGATCTGTCTTGAAGATAGTGTGTCAAGAAGATAGTCGGTCGAGAAGATGGTCGGTCAAGAAGAGCCTACAAGGGAAAGAGAAGGGACTGAGTATCTCTAACCTATCTGGTCCTCTCGTTGTACAAAAAAACAGAAAAGAGCAAAACACTCACCTAACGATGTTGGGCGGCTCATATGGTGTCTCAGAGAAGCCTCGAGGTGTCGAATGCTAAGATTCTTTACTGGAAGAAAGAAAAACAATCTTACATGAAAAATGGGGCACGTGGAGAGACGATGGATAGAATCAGAATGTTAAATTTATAGCAGAACTTACCAGCAGAATCCTGCCGTTTTCTCGCTCTCCCGGTTGTCCCTCACAACCGACACAACCCGTAGGTCAAAAACACCCCTACTGGGTAAACAAAAGGGCACTTTCCTGCCACAAAAGAAGCGATAAAACTTTCACCACCCGGCATCGGGAGAGGCTTCTAGAGGAAAGGAATGATTCGATAATTTCTTTCCCCAACGTTGATCTATGCACCTGTCATAGTTGTCAGTCTTTTCGCAAAATCGCAATTCACAAGTCCCAAATGGGCCTACGCCTTTCTTGATAGACAAAAAGGACCGACTAAAGCCCAATCGTCTCTAAAAATTACTTAGTTCATCGATTTAGCCATGATCATCCCCTAAGACACCCCCCAGGGGGTTAACCAAGGAATGACAATAGGTTGACATCCCACAAATCTACCATTAGGATTTTCCACTTTTACGAGGGCCGTAAAAGAATAAAGAGGATTATTTCTGATTTTATGGGATAAATCAGACCAAGGTGAAATAAATATTTTGTTTATTATCACCGATCCCCTACTTCGCTGGGGTATCTCTAGTTCCGTTGTTTTTACTACACAGGAACGCATAAAAACTAGTATTGGGTACTACAGAATCAATACAATATCAGAATAATACCCATTTATAGGTGATAGGAAGGTTAATTAGTAGCGTCAATAAGTCAACAGAGATCACATCACACGAGAAAATCATTGGAGCCGCACTCACAAACCTTACTAAGCTAGGTGAGCCCAGGTTTGCTCGTAGGTGAGACCACTTATTTGCAGGAACCTTACGAACTTTAAATCGATTCCGAATGGTCCGGCTGATATCCAACATGTATTAGTATAGAAGACTTGAAGAAATGCCTAATGTCCTTCATACAGTAATATGACCTATTACTGTATGAAGCTCCCTCGAATCACAATTGCGAATTATCGATCCATGAACCCAGCGGACTGATTTTGGTTGTTTCAGCCGTCAGCTGAGACCACCGGTGAAAACTAAGGTTTGGGTAACAATAATAATAACCAAAAATTTACCACTTTTAAAGGGGATTTTAGAGACAATTTATGTTTTATTTATCTTTCACGGCATCTAAAAATATGTTCGATTGTCGCGGTAGATACGTTAGTGTAGTGCTAACCATACTAGGTGGGAATGGTTTGAGGACTGGGAAGTGGATTCTAAGTGGGTTTTATAGACCACAGGAACCCAACTAGGCACCCATAAATAGGACTCCCTAAATTAAGGTAATAATTTACTATTTTTCTCTAAGATTATCTTGGTAATTCTAAACTTAAAATAAACCCGTAACAAATTGTTAAAAACACACAAAATTTTATCACCATTTTAAGTAATTTTTTTTATGGCGACGTTAGAAATCCCTAGAAACTCAGCACAATACTAATACTAATACTAATACAGCTTTCAGTTTCTCAAATAAAAAATTTTATACAAAGTGTTAAAAGTAACTAAAGATTAAAGATTTTTCGTAAAATTTTAGTTTAGTGCTAAAAATTCAAATAGCTCTAGATATGTCAAATAAACATGTTGTTGAAATTACTATATTCTCCTTTATAAACCATTTATCGTACTCTATTACATCATTGCCGTTTTCTGAACGTATTTACTGGGCATCAAATACTTTGCTGTCATTTTAGTGCTTTTTTACATTATTTATTGTAGCTACTGCGTTAATAGGAATTTTGCAACAAAACTAAACTCAATTTTTCGGTTTATTACCGGCTATAACAAAAAATAAATTTGCATAATTTTGTAATATGCTGAACGACACAGGGTGATATTAAAAAAATCATCTAAAAAGTAGTAGTCTCAAACTTTTGTTCATACCAGTTACGCAGTTTAAGATACCTTCTTAATTTTACTACTTCTTATAACTAGAGGAACGTCTTTTTAACTTGTGTACACTGTTTTACTTAGTTTTGTCACTGTACGAAAATACAGGGTGTTTCTTTTGTCCATATATAATTTTTTTTAAACACAAAAATTTTTTTTGCCTTCATTTAGGTGCCCTAAGACATAACAATTTTGAACCATTAGTAACACCCCCTAAATATCTGATGATAGTGAACCTTGAATTATGTGTTCAAATTAACAAAAAATTAGAAGATATTTAATAATATATTTGGAAAATGTATATATTTTATTTCTACATTATTCCCAGCACTAAATAAATTAGAAAATATACAGTAGAAAGTTAAATTTTAATTAAACACCTATGCTGCTGTTAGTTAGAGACTTTAAAAAATACATGGTATTCAAATTAATTCGGTAATATTGTTTACTTCGCTATTATCCAAAGTACAAGGTAGGTTAAGTAATTAGGCAAAATTTTAATATTTTTTTCGCTAACTAAATTGGTGGAACAAGAAGAAAATGAAACGACGCGTAGGTGAGTTATAGTAAAAAAATTTTTTTTCAAAATACACCCGGTATACAGTTTAAAGCCAAAAGTATTGTTAACTTCGTTATATTTTTTCCGCTGATAACGGTGGTGAAAACAAAAGAAAAGCCGAAAAACGCGTACATGAGAGTAAAAAGTAAAATTTAAAAAAAAATCACTGTCATACCCGTTATGCATAGAAAATTTAATAGCTAACAAAAGTTGTCCTTAAACTTTTTCTTCTAAAGAAAAAAATACAAAAGATATTAACGATTTTCTAAACAAAGGAAGACAGATTTAAAACCACAGCCCATATCCCCTATGCTTAGGAATGTTGTTAAAAGCTTCGTTATTTTTGACTTTAAGAGAAAAAGTCTGTACACCAGGTGTCCCATTTAAAAAAATGTGTTTTTTATCATAACTCACCTACGCGTCATTTGATTTTCTTTTTGTTCGTCACCAGTAATCAGAGGAAAAAATGCCACAAAATTGTCTATTTAACCGATTCTGTAGCTCTAATATTAACGAAGTTAGTAGTAGTGCCTACTTAACTAAGTACACCCTGTATGTTCAAATTCGGTTCGGTTCGGAAAATAGAGTCTACTTTTACTTAATTTATCAAATTTTATGTGGTCAGGTATTTTTAATATTCTCTGGCGTAGATCTCAGAACAGGTACATTTAAGGTGTCAGTTTTTGACATATTGGAGGCAATTCTTTATATTTCAAAAAATTTTACGAAATTTGAAAAAATGTGACATAATCTGGCGCTTAAGATTTCTCGTTTAAAAGGCAATTTTAAACTTAAAAACTTACCTAAAAGGCCATTTCCCACTTTTTGATAGATGTAGCTTCACGATATAATATTTGTTTTTAATTAAAAAACCGTAATTTGTTGAAAATTTTTAATATAAAAATTGTAAATAAATTCAAAGCAGATAACCATTAACCACACAAACTGAAATGTCAGATTTCGTCACATTTCGTCACATTTCTTTCAAATTTATGAGTCCTATTCGTTTTCTTTATGAGGTCAGCTAAGTTTACTTTCTTTCTTTGTTTTTCACGGTAAAATTAACAAAGAGGGACTAACTGCATGTCGTGGAAGGGTCGCTACAAAATTAGCTCTACGCTGTTGTCACCGTTATATTTGAACGGATTTTTAAGGGAATGTCAAATTATTTCTTTAAAATCTGCCAGAAAAATCTGACTAAGTGAGATACTGGTCAAATTATTGAAGTGGTGATTATTTTTTTACTTTTGTTATCAAAGCTAGGCACGTATATAGTTTTTTATTCTGGGGGGTCCTCCCATATAGAAACTGCTGTTCTTCAGTGACGGCCCATGACACAGCCTTCGTAAACCGTAGAGAAAATAATAAATTGTCTCTGTCGTAAACTAACCGGAAGGCTGCGCCCATGAAGTTTTGGATTGGGTAATTAGAAATACTATGGTCACTGCATCCTGGAAGCCTAGCGTCTCCCAGGGTTAGCGACACGAGTGTCAAAACCGTACTCAAAATTCCATAGACGTTCGTGAAAAATACTCATTTTTATACAGTCTGAGAAAAGAAAAATGTTTTAGTAAAACTTAAAAAGAACTCGTTTTTATACAGCTTAAGAAATAAAAAATATGTTCTTTGAGTTTTTGGGTTATGAATATTTATTGTAGGTATATTTATTGTTAAAAATCATTTTCTTTTAAATATTATTTCTGTTTTTGTATAAAAATAATACGTAATAAATAAACAAACAGGACAGAAATACATTTCTATGTTAAAAGTTTATTAATAGTATATAATATATCAAGGGATAAAATGAAACTTTTATCACGATGTTTATACGCTATTTTTCGCACTGTTTAATTTATTTTCCAAGTTTTTTTCCCATTTTTTTGGGTGTTTTTGGTATTGTGGTTTTTTTTAGTACCTTTTTATTCCGAATTTTACATTTTATCAAAAGACAAAAAATGCCCAAATACAGTTCGAGTTTTCGTAAGGTTCGGCTTAATTATTTATAATTTTATAGTACATTTCATATAAATATTATTGTTCGAAAGCATAAACTTCGAAAATCATTTTCTTCAAACCAAAAATTGTTCTAAAACATATTCTTCGAACAAAAGATTATTCGAAAACGTTTTCTTCAAACAGAAATTTTTCGAAATCATTTTCTTCGAACAGAAATGTGTTCGAAAACATTTTCTTTAAACGGAAATTTGTTCGAAAATATTTTTTTTAAATGAAAATTTGTTCAAAAACATTTTTTCGAAAACAAATTTTTCGAAAAAAAAATATTTGACCTGGCTTGCCAAACTTAACACAACTCATATAGTTCGACTAATGGGGTTTTTTTCTAACAATTTTTGGAAACAAAAACTTCCCTGACTTCTTTCCCGGGATCCTAGAGGGTGTGAAACCAAACCGAACCAACCGAAACCTATTGTCGAAAAATAATTTCCCTAAATTAGCTTTCCGGTCCTCATTTTGGAAGGTTGAAATCGGTGTTACTCTAACCTTTCTTAATTGAGCACATCAGGAGGTATCTGGACCGGTTCGGATACGTTTGCGATCAATTGACAAAGTTTAGGAAAATACCAATTTCGACCTTCCAAAAGGAGGAAAAGTAGACAAATTTTCAGAATGTTTACGATCCCAGGAAAGAAATCAGGGTTTTTTTGAAAAATATGTTAAAAAGACCTTGCCGTAGTCAAACTATATGAATTGTGTTAGGTTTGGACATCCAGGTCTAGAGCGTCTTTTATCGAAAAACTTGCTTTCGAAGAAAATGATTTCTATTCGAAGAAAATGTTTTTGAACAATTATTACTTACGAACAAATTTCCGTTCGAAAACAAATTTCCGTTCAAAGAAATGGTGTTCGAATAAATTTCCGTTTAAAAAAAATGTTTCCGAACAAATTTCCATTAGAAGAAATTGTTTTCATAAAAATTTCCGTTCGAAGAAAATGTTTTTGAACAAAGTTCTGCGACCCGTCGTGTTGCTACCTTGAGTTTTTATTGGATGTTGATTTTTTAAAAACTTTTCTGTGAGTGTGTGTGTGTGTGTGTGTGTTTACCTGTGTGTCTCTTAATTCTACTTTGTTTTGCAATCATTACAGTGTAGCTACTTTCGATCTTTGTTTGAACCTTTTGTTTTTCAATCTTTTGTATTTTCGACCTTTTGTACTTTCGAACTTTTGTATTTTCGACTTTTTGTATTTTCGACCTTTTCTTCGCCGCCCGCTTTTTTTTGAACACTAATAAAAATAATAGTAGGTATATTATAAACCTGGGGCGTGCAGTGTTTACTTTTAATACCACGGCGGGAATTTTCAGGCTCGACCGGAAGAAGGGCTATAATTTACTAAGTGACTAAAAGGGACTTTAATGCCAAGGTTTATTTTTATATACTAAAAATAATAATAATCATAAACTAAATAAATAGGTATTAAACCACTTACCGTACTGTAGTTTGAGCATGTCAACCCCCCGTATATAAAAAACAGTGGGCAGTGATAGTTGTCATGGCATTACATTAAACAAAAGTCAGTCAGATGCTAACAAACTAAGGTCACTCATCGTCAAGCTTGCTTGACGATGAGTGACCTTATAACAAACAATGTGGAAAAAATATTATTTATTTCATAACAAACTAATTAAGTTTAGTTGAGAAAAAGTTCGAATTACATTTCTCGAAGATGGAAAATAAAGCATATTCTTACTTTGAGATGGGCATGGAAATGATGCAATAAACAGAATTTCGAAAATTTCACAGTTTCCTGGTTTACAGCCTGGAGAAGTCTAGAAAGTTAAATGCTTCGTTTATATGGAAGCAATATTCTATGCCTAAGGACACAATAACGATCAAAACGAACCAAGCCATCGGCAAAGTACAGTAAGCTTACGGCAAGCTGGAACAAAATAATCGGTATCGTGTATATATCTTGAAACCTATATTTTGCCTTTATGG
Organism: Aspidapion aeneum; assembly: GCA_963576565.1. Taxonomy (NCBI): domain Eukaryota; kingdom Metazoa; phylum Arthropoda; class Insecta; order Coleoptera; family Brentidae; genus Aspidapion; species Aspidapion aeneum. The sequence continues at coordinate 67,152,501 of OY755042.1, read as the reverse complement.
TTTTAAAGAAATTACTTTCACTCACTGGGGACAAGAAATACTACCTTAGCCCATGAAAAAAGGGATTAAACGTACACCTTTATTCCGTAGAGAGCATAAAAAATTTATTAAATGATACAAAACCCAACATAATAGTTTTCTATATTTTAGAATATATATAAAACATGCAAACTATATTTTTGGTTTCCTTCGCTGTGTGGGTTCTAACACAGGGTCCTAATAAATTTGAAATCATAAAAAACTTAGTTTTTTTAGGTTTGTTTATTTGGACAGTAAAATTTATATACCGGATGTGACGGACAGTTCTTTACATAACATTTGTAAACCATTTAATTTTTTTAAACATAAAAAAGCTACGCTCCTGACAGTGTCGGATTTGCGTTTTTCGTAAATGAGGTTATGTTTGGTGTCGCTACCCCTGGGAGACATGAGCGGCTAGTTCACAACTTGCATTCCGTTTGCTATTGGTCGAAATAGTCAGCTGACTTTTTGATGTTGAACGTTGCCGTTTAAGATTATTATTATATTATATTAAGAGATGGTGCCACCAGTCATCATTTAACAAACTTTATGTTTACAGCTTTCGGCGTAAAATACGAATATATACTAGTTGTAAGTGATTAAAAAGTTTAGTGGTTTGTGCAGTACATACCTATTGAATTTAACTAAATCTATGCCGATGAGTTTTTTTTTATTGTTTTTTAAAAACATATTATATTTTCATTTTAATTAGCTTCCCTATCCTGTTTTCCTGTCGAAATCGGTGTTAACCTAACCCTGATAAATTATTCGACAACGTATCCTAACCTGTCCAGACACGCCCCGGTTAGGATACGTTTCCCATCAATTGACCACGGTTAGGTTTTGTTTCAGTTTGGTTTAACACCGATTTCAACCTCCCAAAACGAGGACAGGAGAGTTTTAATTTTAAAAATCCCGCCTGACTATGTCAACCAATAGCAAGTGGAATGCAAGTTGTGAACTATCCGCTCGTTGGGAGACGCCAGACTTTCAGGATGCAGTGACCCTAAGAATAATTGCTAGAGTCGCCACCTGAGGAAAATAAGTCGAAGGCGGAAGTTTTGAGGGGTGCCACGACCACGTGGTCACATTGTGCAAGGAAAACTTAAGTTTGCAACACGCTCCCTAGAGGGAGCCGCACATATAGGCAGACAACTGCGTACAGTCGACCTAAAAATAGATTTCAAAATATTTTTTGGTTTTATTGCACCCCTAACCGGACCCAAGAAACAAACCTTTAAAACATAAATTTCAAACTTTCTATAAATTCGTATAATTAAAAATAATGTTTGTATAATTATGTAAAATTTCTTGTGTGCCTAATATTATAGATTTGTTAAAAAATTCTAATTTTCTACTTAGCAATAAAAAGTTGAAAATAGCCCCAAAAAACTACTATTTACGGATTAGATCAAATTTTGGTTCAGGAGGTGAGTTACAGGGTGATATCGAAAATAGTAGTGAATCTTAATAAAAATCACATTTTTAAAAAACAACTCTGTCAGGAGTTTTAGTTAGCAAATAAGAGTAAGAAACTTATTGTATTATTTTTAGATCCAGGAAGTGAGAGACCTACAGGGTGATATCGAAATTAGAAGCGTAATTTTCTAAAAAACACATTTTTAAAAAACAATGTTATCAAGAGCTTTTGTTAGCAAAAAATTATTTGAAACACGTTACACAATCATACCATTATCAGATTTTATCACCTTCAGGTCCAGGAATTGAGCTACATGGTGATATAGAAATTATTAGTGTGTGTAAATTTTCTAAAAAACATATTTTTAAAAAGCAAGGTTGTCCGGAGCTTTTGTTAGCAAAGTATAGTTAGGAATACGTGAAACAATCATACCATTAACTGACTGTATCACCGTTAGGTCCAGGAAGTGAGGTACAGGGTGATATCGAAATTAGTAATAAAATTTCGTAAAAATCACGTTTTTAAAAAACAACGTTGTCAGGAGCGTTTGTTAGCAAAAAATAGTTAGTAACACGTTAAGCAATCATACCACTTACTAAATTTCATTTACTTTCAGTAGGTAAGCTGCAGGGTGATATCTAAATAGCAGTAAAGATTTTGAAAAATCACGTTTTAAAAAAAAAGGGAGGTGAGCTACAGGGTGAAATGAATAAATAAATCCAAAAATATTCACATATATTTTCGTGAAAAACTTTTACTATTTATTTGACAAATTTACAAGTTAATATGATAAAATTTTGACATTAAAACTTATTAGTTAATATAACCACATCAACCTAAGCCCCTAACTAACCTTGGTCAAAATAAAAGTTTACAAATACACATAAGAAATCCAAAAATCCCTACATTTATTTACGTAACAACAACTTGGTTCGTTGTTCTTTTACAAATTCACAAGTTAGTTTGAAAAAATCATGGCTTTATAATACATATCAAGTATAACCAAACCGAACCAAACCCATATAAATAAGGTTGGTCAATATAAAAATGTACAATAATTATTTACTGAAAAACCATCATCCAAAATATACAATTAATAGAATCAAACCGAACCAGTTGGTCAATATAAAAAAATTAACAAATACAAATAGTAAATCAAAATTTTTTTACAAATATTTTACATTTGTTTGATTTGTTAATTAACAAATTTACAAGATATTTTAGAATCTTGGCCCTAAAATATATCTTTAATGTAACAAAACGAATGTGGCCTATTAAAATGCGTTGGGTGACATTTGTGGCAGCTTAAAGACGTTGCCGCCATTTTGTGACACTATAATTAGAATAATAACAATTTGCCAATTTGTGACACAAAAACCCACTGAATAATTAAACAAATATCTGGAAGCAGAACTGTATTTTCCAGCTAGGTAAAACAGAAGGGGGGGTTCAGAAATAAGAAAATTTTACGTGCGCCACAGTGTTTTAATATCAATGTTTTACAAAGAAGATCTTGATTAAAATACAGTTCAACCCAAACGTTGTAGCCAAACAATGAAATTCTACCTACTTCCGAGGCTTCCAGAATATTTGTGTAATTAAAAAGAACCAAAAAAAAAATTGACTAATAGACAAAATAAAATTCTACAAGATTGAATTAAGATGACAAAACTAGAAGCACTTTACAGGTAGATGGCCTCCTTTAACAGGTCATAGTGTACCTACATCTGAGTCAGTAGTGTGAGACTCAGTTGTATAAATGATGGTTAAAAAAAATATACTTCCAAAATTATTCTGTCATAGGGGAGATCTGGACCAAATATCTGCTGTCATCATTCTACGTTAGGTAGAATGAGACAGACAGCAACCCAGTCCGAGATCTACCCCATGAGGCAGAACAATGTAAGGAAACCGCTAAAAAAAATATAATCTCATCTCGCTTTTGTCTCTGCAAAGTTGGTCATTGGGTTGTACAAATAACACAAAGATTTAGTTCATCTTGTATAATTAGATCTGAGAAAAAAAATACCAAATCAGTTAGGGCCAAAATAGCAAGGCACTCCAAATTTCACAGGAGAAATTGTCTTAAATAAATGAAATGAAGGAAAACAAGTCAATTTAGTAAATATGCCGCAAAATTGTGGTTATGACGTCATACCGTTACCTTGCGTTTACAAGCAATGTTGAAATTATACTGTGAAAAATTATATATGAAAAGATTACGTCTAAATTATATAAAAAATTTATATGAAAAGATTATGTCTAAATTCTATTGAAGATTTATGTGAAAGACTATATCTGAAGCTTGCTCCTACCTTGGTCCTTGATTATTTTATGTGTGTTTTATTTTGTAAACCTGGAGTTCTGTTGTCCAGTTGTCTCACCACTGCACCGGGTCCCACCCTGTTCAGTCCGCGTCTCCCCGCGCCTCCCCCTAGTGCCTGCTTAGCACATCACGCTAGGGCAGCACATGGTTGTGGAAAATGTTGCTGATTCTTGCCCGAGCATAAAACCCTGTGGAAAATGAAATGTTTCAGTTTCCTGGAATTCGTCTATTTTGAACGAAGTTCCCCTACACCGAGTAATTTAAATCGAGAACCCCATGTCGACTCAATAAAATAAAGTAGATTTAAACAGATGAACTAAAATAACCCTAACGTACCTTTCCCAGGGTTACAACTGGCTCGTCGATGGAACAGAACCTCGTTCCACCAGCACAACTGTCCCGTCGATGGAAAGGACGGTGCTGTAACCAAAGGAGAAAACAATATATAGTTTTTATCCAACACGTGGTTGAAAGAAAAATATAAAAACGCCAAAAATTCCCCACGTCTTTTGTCCAAAAAAAAAGTACATTTCACACGAAAAATAATTACAATTTGGGAGGCAAATATTATCTTGAAGAGTCCTCGAATAATAAAAAAAATGGAAAAAATAAAATCGAACTTACCACTGCTCTTATTTCCCGTACAAATGGCGTAGGCCGACTTAAATCCCCCTCAAAGGGTATGAGCGTCACTCCAGGATTCGCCTAAACACGACGGACTCACTTCTACAGTTTCTGGGATATCTCCTGCAATCGCTGCAGTGCCAATAACCAAAAACAAAGGCGATCCCAGAAACTGTTGTCGACCCAGCCAAAATTCGTTAGGAAGAGACAAAGCACTTTGTCGAGAACACAAAAAAATGAAGTGGCCGGAAACCGTTTTGTAAATGTGGTGGGGGACAGTAAAACGCAATACCAACCTAATTTTCCCGGTTAAATTCAAATAAAGGATGCAAACCTATTTACAAAAAAAACTTTTTCGCCAAAAAAATCTCTAACTTCGGTTGCAAGACTGGAAGAAAAAACCCGCGGTTTTCAAACTAACCAATGAGGAAATACACCAATAGTTCCATACAGGTATATAGGGGCAGCACCGACCAAGGGGACATTGCAAATACGTAAAACGCACCTTGAGGTGTTGTCGGATCTATTTCCACGGTTGAAATTTTTATAACAAGGACGTCAAGACACCCTCCATACATAGACCGAACATTTGCCTACCGGACCCCTGCCAACATAGCAAGTAGGAGGAAAATAACCAGCCGGACTATAAGAAGCTCAGCATTGAAACCATCAATTGTAAATTCAATTACTGGAGATTCGAGCATGTATCAAACCCAGGAATATTCGAACACTCAACCAATTCCCATATGAGTAAAGCTATACTAAGTGTAGAATTTAGTTGTATTTTAGTTACAGTTTTAGTCAAAAGGTTCCTTTGCTCTTTATATATGTTTTCTCTAAGATTCATATGGTTTGACGCCATTCTTGTAAAACATTTCTACATTAATAAAGTTGTTTCGGAACTTGAACCTAAAAATACCCATTGAACTACTGCTCAAACTCGGCACAAGAGTGTTCAGATGTTAAGTTTGCTCACCACTAGCCAGCCCTACAAACCCTTCAATCCGACTAACTGAGCTAGTTATTAACTTTACATAACTATGATTATATATAAATTTATATAATATAAAAATACGATTTTGTTTACTCTGTTAGTCCTGGTTTTTATTCCTCGTTTATCTTCCATTTACGAAAGTGCATAACTCATATTTATTTTATCTTCTCTTTATCAAATTAATAAAGATATCAAAGTGGGCGGAGCCTCGGTTGTTACTGGTCAAACCGTGGACCTAAATATGTTTTCGTGCTATCACAACTAGCTATGAGGTTCGGATTGTCCCAATATCCTCGAGAATAAACGTAAGGGAATGAAATGTTCATCTAAATGTTTCCTTCCTGTTACCGAAACCATTTGTGATGCGGCAACGCCGCGATTCCCCAGCAGTACAGCTGTTTAATTTCGTGAACGTCAAAGAGAATCACAAAATTCCACAGATAAACAAAACAATCAAATGTTTTTATGTGATTTTCCCGAAACCTGTGATCTTAAATTCCAATTACGATGCCCAGATGATGCGATGTGCGTAGTGTCCACAGTAATTCGATGAAATGCCTCCTTTTAAGGTAATTTCCTAGACACTATATAACCTCCAAACCTAGCTCTATAAAATACCCTTAATTTGTGTACAGAAAGACGAGTCGAAGAGCCTTGATTATTTACCTGAATAAACAAATATGTAACGTTGCCTTAAACGTAAAAATGACACGTTACACGAAAGCCTTCACTAGGCTTGCCTAATGTAAATATTTACAAACATACACGATAAATATAAAAATCTGCACATTTATTTACAAGAAAAAACTGTCTTCATTGTTATTTCACAAATGTGCATGTTTTTTAGGCAACAATTTGACACCCAAGTTATTATATAATATATTATACTATTTAACATAACCAAACCGAGCCAAATCAAATCCTTATAATTATTAAGCTTGCTCAATATAAAAATGTACAAATACACATAATAAATATTACATTTATTTACATTGACAAACAACAACCTGCACACAAATATTTTTGTCCCGTACGTCGTTCTTAGTTTTATTTAATTACTTGTATATAGACTTCTTCCAAAGTGAAGCGACTCAATATTTTGCATTTCTTTCAAAAAATCTGTTAATACATGTACCGCTACATAGCTATTTGGTTGTCTGATAAAGGGATATATTTCTTTACTTCTTTAGCTATTTTCTTCTTCTTCCAAACACGCTGACCCACAACAAGGTTGGGTACCCTTGTACGCAGATTATACTGAAATACGTTTTTCTCTCCTGCCACCTCTAACATTCTCTTAACATCAGCATAGAGCTTCCGGAAACCTTCGTTCTTACTTTCAGCTGCGGTTTGTACACCATTCCCTTCAGATAACAAAACTGGGTTGGAGTAATCTTTTCCTGACAGACACATATTTCTACCAAAATTAACAAAGACAGGAGACATCCTGGTTGTCTCATGGGTTGCAGTACGAATCGCGCAGGCAAGTTTATGTATTTGTTCGTCCCACTTCCTGTGGTTGTCTTTCACATAACAACATAACATGGTTTTTAACGTACGATTCGTCCTTTCTGTTGGATTTGCTCTGGGGTGATAATACGGATTATACTGAATTTTAACCTGATAACTCTCAGCAAAACGCTTAAACTCATTACTTTTGTACTGAGAGCAAGTATCAAACGGGGTACTCCGAAGACCATAAATACTTGCTCCTCAAGATGCTTGACAACTACTTGAGTAGGAGCTGTTCGCATTGGAAAAACTAAGGAAAACTTACTCAAATAGTCCGTAACGACGAGAATCCAGCAATTACCCTTTGTCGAACGAGGTAGAGGTCCACATAAATCTGTTGAGATAATTTCCCAAGGACGAGTTGGTTTTGGGTGCGATATCATCTGATCAGATACACCTTGTGTATCACCTTTATGAGCTGCACAGACAAAGCATTTCTTTACAAAAGTTGCCACGTCCAGGTGCATTTTTGGCCAATAATATTTTTCTGCCAGTCTGTGGAAGGTTTTATACACACCCATATGTCCTGCGGTAGGAGGATCGTGAGCTTCTCCGATAATTCTACGCCTATGATCTTTGGGGACTACCTCTTTCCAATATTCGTTAGATGGTGAAAGTTGCGGGAATTCTTGTTTGACATATTTATACAACTTATTATCAGTGTATCTCCAATTCATAAATTTTAACGGTGATTCTACGACCCTCTTTACCATCTTTTGGTACCATCGATCTTTAATTGCTGTTGAAACATCTCTGGGCTGCGAAATTGTATCAATCATAGGTACTGCGCGAGACAACATGTCCGGGACAACTAAATCTTTCCCTTTCCGATGGATTACTTCAAAATCATATTGCTGCAGTTTTACAGACCAACGAGCAAGTCTTCCACTGGGCTCTTTTAAGCTATGAAGCCATTTTAAGCTAAAATGATCTGTTATGACCTTAAATGAGATCCCCTCAATATAAGGCCGGAGCTTCTCTATCGCCCAAACCAATGCCAAACATTCTCGCTCGGTGGTCGTGTAAACACGTTCTTGCTTAGTCAAAGATCGACTCAAATAGCAAATGACTTTGTCTCCTTCAGGATAAGGTTGCGTTAAACAAGCTCCTATTCCATATCCTGAGGCGTCTGTTTGAATGACAAATTCCTTGGTATAATCTGGACATGTAAGAATCGGTGCAGTCACTAAAAGTTCCTTAATCTTAATAAATGCCTTTTCGCAGTCTGGAGTCCAATCGAACTTTTGATTTTTCTTAGTTAGAGCTGTAATCGGAGCTATTATCGCTGAAAAATTCTCTATGAAACGTCTATACCAGGATATTGTACCTTCAACTCTACGAACTTCTCTGACAGTTCTTGGCCTCTGGAGCTCTAACATGGCTTTAATTTTATTAGGGTCAACTCGGATGCCTCGACGGTCCACTACGAAACCTAAATAAGTCATTTCTGGCCTACATAGTTGGCATTTTTCCCAACTTACCGTTATCTTTGCATTCTGCAATCTTCGTAGGACTTCCTCAAGAATTCTAAGATGTTCAGAAAAGCTCTGTGTGACAATTACGAGGTCATCGAGATATGATGCTATCTATGAGTCTCTGCCAAGTTGCAGGTGCATTATGAAGACCAAATAGTAAACGCTTAAATTGGAAGAGACCTCGTCGACAGATGAATGCTGTTAGTGGCTTCGATGATTCTTCCATTGGTACTTGCCAATAAGCGCTTTTGATATCTAAAGTTGACAAGTATTTAGCATCTTTCAACTTGTCAAGAGTCTCGGATACGAGTGGTAAAGGATAACTATCACGCGCCGTCACTGAGTTCAATTTGCGGTAGTCTACACAGAAACGATATTTCTTTGTGTTTTTCTTTTGTACCATTACCACTGGTGAAGCCCATGAACTACTACTCCATTCTATAACATCAAGTTTCAACATTTCGTCGATTTCGTCATCAATAAGTTTCTGAATGACCGGTGAGACCTTATATGAACGTTGTCTTATCGGTGCTGCATTTGTTGTAATCTTATGCTCTACCCTGTCTGTACATCCTAGTGAGTCACCCATAATAGTCTTATATTTAACGACCAATTCCTCTAGTCGTTCTGATTCATAAGGTGTAAGAGTTGTTTGTTGGTCTGGTGTTTCTAACGAACAAATCACATTTTTATTATCGGCAAAATGCCACTCATTAGTACTTAAGTTCGGTACTACATCCATCGAAATCCAAAAATCTAATCCCAAAATCAAAGTGTGTGGCAACTCAGGAACGACGACGACCTCTATTAACCTAAATTTATCCTGAACCCGCATAGGAAGCTGCATTGTCCCAATACTACTCGTGCTTTGACCATTTGCCACAATACAACTCGTCTTCTTCGTCGTATCAAGTGAAAAACCAAACCTCTCGATGATTGACTAACCATGATTCCCTAAAAAGGTACGTGAAGCCCCGGAATCCAACAAACCTAATAACTTATTTCCGAGCACATCCACTTCTAAATAAGGTCTCTCATCTTTACGAGCATGATTTATCACATAATCTAAGACGTTCGTTAGCCTATCGGTCGATGCTTATTCAGGCTGACTCGAAGGTCGACCGCCTACGAGCGCCTGGGTCCGTTTCCCTGACGATTACAATTACGACATTCTCTGACTGTTACCCCTGCCTGACCACACGAATAACATTGCTTACCTCTAGGTAATGCGCACCCGATCGCCATGTGCCCTGTTTGGTTGCATCTATAACAAACAACGTCCCTATTCGCCCTACCAGGTCTAACACCCTGTGATGGTTGGTATATCCCTGTCACTTACGCTAGACTGACCACTAGGTGGTTGTTGTCTCTCTCTATCAGCCCTAGCAGAGAAACTGCTTGCTGGCTGCTGCCTATTTCTGTCGAATCTATTAGCAGGATGATTTAAATTCTGTTGGTTCGATGTCCCGGCACCTGATATTTGAATTGCATCAACCCCTGTTGAAAAATCGTCACTGTCGCTCTCTACGTCAACGTAGACTAAGTCAGGTTCAATAGATTGGTTTTTCCTAGGTATAAAATTCTCCTCTTCTAAACCATATCTCTGGTCTATTCTACGACACAGATCCTTTAAATGTGATAGGCTATTGACCTCAGTAGCAATTAACCCATTTTTATAGATGTCCGCGATATTTCTGAAGACGATGGCTAATTTCGCCTCAGAAACAGGACAGCCAAGTCTTTGGAAGTATGTGTTCATGACAGCAATATAGGTCCCTATAGACTCTCCAGGGCCTTGTTAACCTTTTTGGATCTCCTTCAATAGCTTCTCGCCATATGAAGAAGGAAGATACTCTGCCATGAACCTCTGTTCCAGCTGTTCCCATGTATGGACTTCTCTTCGAACATCTTTATAAAAAGTGTAGGCTGACTTTTCAAAAAGATCAATGCCTGAGTTCAGTAACACCTTTTTACTAACTCCTCTCGCCTGACTTAACTCGTGCACTCTCTCAAAAAATGCGGTGACGGAGATCGTACCCCTCTCGCCTGTAAACTTAAGGTTCAATTTATGCGGAGGTACAGGTGCAACGTGATATGAGGTACCAGGATCACTTGACATTGGTACTGGCGACGAACATGAGCAATTGGTGCTATACTAATTTGGAGGGCAGCTAAACTCAAAGGAACGGTAGACGGTTGTTGATAATGAAAAGCTGATGCACGGTCATTCTGAATTAGCATTGGGGGTGGTGCCTGTACTGGTGCTTGAGTTGGATTCGTAAGCACTTGCATTTGCAATGGAGCAATGACCGACGGTTGGTTCGTAGGCTGTTGAGCTGTTCTTTGTGTGCTCGAGTGCTGTGGTTGCGGGAGTTGAGACTGGCTGGGAATGTTGCCAACATTTGTCGAGTGATCTGAGCTTCGACTCGTTGATTGCGTTTCAGATGCTTCATCATCATCTGAGGTAACGCCAACTCTTAGTAAATCTGTTGCTTGGCTCTGCAATCTCCCAATCAAACTCAAAGTTTCCGCAACCAGTATGCCTTTCGTTTGGCTTTCTTCAAAGTTAGACGGATTCATGTTATTTATCCTGGCCAACACGTGTTCCAACCTTACAGCGATTTTTCTAAACTCTCCCCCCTTGCTCGTACCAGAGAACTTCTCTACCAGCGGTACCAGACTATCAAGCTTCTTCATGCAGCTAAAAGCATCCTGGCCAAACGTAAAGGGATACGGAGGGTATCTCATACTTGCATCAGTCTTTTCTCTTTGCTTAATCAGCATGAGCTGTTGCTTCATTTCTTCCACCGATCCAATGGCTATGCCTCTCCATGTTAACTCGTAGATTAACTCGTCCTTGACTAAGTACCTTATGTCAGACAACCGACTCAAAGAAATAGCCATGGTGCCTTTTATATTCAAATTTTAAACTTTAATTAAAACTGGTAATTAATTATACCTCCCAATTATAAAAAGTAAACCACGTAATAACAAACACAAAGTTCACTTTAAATTCACTCGTGAAAATCACTATAAATTTTCTCACAAATGTAGAAAATATAAAACTTAAATACGGGCAGACGCGAACAAAACCGAAAAACACCGGAGCAGTAAGAAAATAAAATTTATTTGCATTTAAAAATGTAATCATAGTTTATATTAATTATTTGTACAACCAACTATGACGTCCAACCTTGCAGAGAGAAATAACTACTTGAATCCTAAATTAGAATTAACAAGTAGCCATAAAAAAAAGTTAAAAAATAAAAGAGAGACAAGAGTTTTGGCAGTGTTCAGGTCTTATGTTCCACTCCTGCGTGAGTAAAACCAAAAAAAAAATAATTGCGCTTATCCTAGCTGAAATGGATTAAAATTAAAGTTAAGTGATGTTTGTTTACCTCAGCAACCGAATAGGTAAATTTATCCCTAAATGGAACGTACAACAGACTACCTATAACAAAAAAAATCCAAAGCTGTTGTACACAGTTAATGCTAGGGTATACTCCTGCTATTGCAGAACGGCTCCACTAATAAACTCCTCAAAAAAAAACCCAAATCGCCGTATACAATGATTTTTCTAAAAAGAAAAAATCAAAACCCACTTTAACCTGCTTACCTACTCTGAGTTTACACATCATCCCTTAATATATAAGTGAACGCAATAAACATCGGAACAGATGTTCATGTTATAGAAATCGTAAAATATGCTCAATTAAAAAAAAATCCGCTCGCTGAAATTGCGTCGAATTAGACTAGTAAGGATGTTGTGTGTAATTTTAAAAAATTAAAGGAAAATTTTAAAAAATTACCGATTGTATTAAAAAATTTATACAAATAACGTCTTGGTAGGACTGCAACTCTCTAATAATCGTTAAAATGAAATTCCCAAAATTTTAACTAAATTGATGCAAACCATGTTTTTTTTTTGCTGTCGACTACAGTAGCCCAATAAAAAAAAAATTATTAGTGGCTCGTTAAAATTTTCAAAATATTACTCTACCCTGATAGGTGGTTTGGAGTAGGGAGAAAAAAAATTAAACGAATGATGATAGGTTGTTAAAACGCGAGGGTTCAATGAAATTATATTTTAATTCAGAAGAAAAAAAAATATTTAAATAAACTGGTAAAACCATTGTAGGGACAAGGTACTACTATGCACCAAAAAAAAAAAATTTGCAACAAGAAAATCAAGTTTCCCTTCTTAAAAAAAATATTTAAAAAAATATTTTCAAAAAAAAATTAAAAATGTTTAAGTGGGGTTGCAGCTCCTATTAATGAACCTTAAAAAAAAATTAAATAAAATCAACACCAGAAAAATCTTATTCGAGTTGTCATGCAACAGTTTTTGTTCTTTTCCTTTAAAAAACCAGTTGTCAATTCCCTTTCCTCTCCCAAATCTGTGTGAATGTGAAAAGTGAATGAGCTAGAAAAATTTATTTACTATACAAAAAAAAGTATTGAAATTAAATTTACTTAAGAATCATAAAGTACAAAAAGTCGTCATTGCAAAAAAAACCAATCAGTTTAGAAAAAGTAAAAAAATATATTTATGTTCAAAAAAAACAAACGATGTTAGTATATTTGTTTAAAATTATTACTTAAGGAAATAAACAATGTGAGTACTTATTTACTGTACCACTATAATAATGTGAACCTAAGTTTTAAACTTTGCACTCAACCCCGTAAAGAATATTCTTGTGTGCACTTTAATAAAACAAATATGAAAACAATTTCAAGGTTCACCTATAAGAACGTTGTAAAACTAAATCTGCCACTCAAGTGTCTTTACACACATCTAATCAAAAAAATTTTTACTGCTTAATGCATTCTCAGATCCTTATTCCTGGTGTTCACAAGATATAAAATTAAGTTGGGCCCTTTCCACAACTATTAGTCAAAGCAAAATTACCAAATGTCCAAGGGCTAATGAGACCCTATCACTTACAAATGACATTTTGAAATGAAACAGTTGGGAATAATCCTGCGTAAAAACCAGACAACAAAAATCAAGAAGCCAAAACTATTACATTAATTTTAAAAGAGCATAATAACCTTCCGGCCCCAATTAAGCTTTTGTTATCTCAACAAAACTAGGCCTAAACCCAAAAAACTTTTTATTAGACATTTCCCCTATTCCCTAAGTATAATGTCAATAAAACCCAAAACTTGTGATTTCCATTCCAATCCCATCTGGACCCTGTATATTTTTCAAACGGTTAAACGCCCACAGGCGAAACAATATCTTATTTCGAAGAGAGGGTAAACAAAAAGGAGCCCCATCAATTTTAATTCCATTTTTAATCATTATTGAATTAATTAGAAATATAATTCGACCACTATTATGGAAAATTGTTCAGGTCAGTGTTAACTTACTATTTTCCAACCTAGATATATCTAGTTCCTTCATGTGCATGTTACTATTTTAATTCCTATCATAACCAAACAGATCACAAAAATTGTCTTTCTCCGCAAATCTGCAAGGTCCTGGAAGATGTGAGATTCAGCCTGTAGGCCAAATTTGGATGTATTTTAATTTAGCGAAAATCGAAGTTGCGAAATCCTAAAAAGATCAGCAGGAAGTCCTCGTTCCTCGATTTCTACACTCCGAACCAAACATTTCTTCCATTTCCACCCAGCTCGCGGGAGAAAAACCCCTAATTATTGCAATACAAAAGGTACTACTATCATATTATGCATCAAAGAAAACCTAGTTTTTAAATTTATTCTTAGGTTGAAATCTTTTTTTTAGAAATCAATGATCTTAAATTTATTGTTTAACCTGAACACTTTCCCATTTATTCCACAGCGGTGTATTGTAATTTAAAAATCTGCTTCATTATTTGAGGTCACCAGTATGAAATTATTTTAAAATTAAAAAAAAAATTAAATAAAAAAAAATTATTTCCAAATTGTCCACAACTTCCAAGTTTTCATCCCTAAATACCTAGGTACTTTCTCAGTCTAACACCATCCATCGTTATCCAACATAACGCTTTAATTTCAGAAGCAACAAAACGAAGATTAAGCGAAAAAGCTAAGCAAGTAAGTTGGAAGTTGCTTTACAATGGGCGCAGATGACAGGCCCCCTTCAGTACACGCCACTGTCCTGAAATGCAAACTATCGAAAAAACTGAAGACTAGCATATCTGCCGTCAAACAATATTTGGCATGAAATAAAGATAATTCCATATCATACCAGTATCCTCCAAAAACAAAACGTTTTTTCCTATAAGACCCAAACACTTAACCAATAAATCTTGTTATTTAAAATTATGATTCGGAAGTAAAAAGATTTATTTATTCCTGCCTGATCAACTAAGACAAAAAAGTTCACCTTTTGTAACTCAAGAAATTCCTGTTTGGTCCCCCAAAAAAATATAACCTGTCTGGTCACCCTTTAAAACTACGACCACTATACAAACCGTTTTGACCAAACAAGAATTCGAGAAGTTATGGTTACAGAAAAAAAAATAATATTTTTAAGAAAGATTAAATTATTTAAAAAAAAGGTAAAATTTTGAAATATTTTTACCAATTACCACCGCCTAGCATTTATATTTAGTTGAAAGTCTCTCTTAAATTCACTGACTCAAAATGACATTACTTAAAAAAAATTACTGAACTTTACAAATAAACTAAAAAAAATCAAAGAGCTTATATCTATATCTGTCTCAGTTAAACATTTCTTTTGTGGTATTATATCTAGTTGGGCTTCAAATCCATCTTCTCTGTATTCAATCCGGAGCAGACAAAACTTCTCAAGGCTTAAACATAAATGTTTGCTCTCCATTGGCCATGACCAAGCTATGACCTGAACACAGAAAAAAATACAGAAAAAAATAATTGTGAACCAGAAAACTTTAATTGATAGAAATACCCGTAGGTCATTTTTAAAAAAAAATGCACTTTAAAGCCCAACGCCGTATTTTCTACCAAAAACAAATTTTACCAGTCACGAAACACAACTAGACAACTAAACCAAAGACCTAAAAAAACTGTCTTTCAAAAAAAATACCCCAAAAAAAATGTTAACTGGACCTCTGGCGTTGATCTTCAGCCAATATGTTGCTCTAGGAATTTTAGCCTTGTGTTCCCTAAACTTCCGAGCTAACTATAAGTAGTAGTAGTACCCTCCTCTGACCCGATGTAACTGAGTGACGTTAGATCTTAATTGTCATCAACAGTTACCACCAAAAACAAGAAAAGAAAATGACAAAGCAAAATAAACTCATTTTCCTTTTCTTTCATTACTAATTAATACTTTCAACTAAACAAATCTACTAGCTGTTAAGCTATATTTACTTTAAAACAACCCAGCCAAGAAAGATTTGTGTGAAACCCTGTATAAATATTCCAATTTCCAAGTGGTGATATCCCATAAAAAATTAAAATCACCAAAAAAAAAACTTGTTGACCTAAATAAATTGACTGCACTAAAAAATAATCGGTGAAACAATTTCTATCTTATCACAAGCAGGAAATAATAACATATTAGTAGTAGGCAACTTGCAAAAAAAATTGTTAGAATAAAAAACCACTACCTATGTCATATATTTAAAACATAAAAAGACCATGTCTGGAGGTCCATCCACCTATAAATCAACAAAAAAAATTGAAGTAAATTTACATTGTTGTAATTATTTTTCTTAAAAAAAAATTAAAAAATTAAAACATGTTTTTCCTACAAAAAACTTTAAAGAATTAAGACATGAGTTGGACTCGGTTCAATAAAAACTCCCATGTTTTTTATCCACTTATTCTTCCTTAATAAATAAAAATGAATATTTTATTTTCCAAGAAAAACTTGTGAAGATAAGTTCTATGAGAACTACTAAAATAACAAAACGAAGTCCAAATCAACACTCAAATATTAAAATATTATCAAAAAATATTTAAAAAGTGTTTTTTCAAAAAAAAAACAATGATGATGGAAAATCCTGTTTTATAGTAAAAAAAATGATTGGGTGTTAAAACCACCGACAGCCACTGAAAAAATTTTTAAAAATTTTTGAAATTTTTTTTTTTTCAAATTCAAAAAATACCAAAAAAATTACATCCGATGTCAAAAAACCTAGCCAAAAACTCACGTAGGGCGCCAATTTGTGGCCTATTAAAATGCGTTGGGTGACATTTGTGGCAGCTTAAAGACGTTGCCGCCATTTTGTGACACTATAATTAGAATAATAACAATTTGCCAATTTGTGACACAAAAACCCACTGAATAATTAAACAAATATCTGGAAGCAGAACTGTATTTTCCAGCTAGGTAAAACATTGATATGCCCGGTAACTTTTATACAGTGGAGAAGGGGGGGGGTTCAGAAATAAGAAAATTTTACGTGCGCCACAGTGTTTTAATATCAATGTTTTACAAAGAAGATCTTGATTAAAATACAGTTCAACCCAAACGTTGTAGCCAAACAATGAAATTCTACCTACTTCCGAGGCTTCCAGAATATTTGTGTAATTAAAAAAAAACCAAAAAAAAATTGACTAATAGACAAAATAAAATTCTACAAGATTGAATTAAGATGACAAAACTAGAAGCACTTTACAGGTAGATGGACTCCTTTAACAGGTCATAGTGTACCTACATCTGAGTCAGTAGTGTGAGACTCAGTTGTATAAATGATGGTTAAAAAAAATATACTTCCAAAATTATTCTGTCATAGGGGAGATCTGGACCAAATATCTGCTGTCATCATTCTACGTTAGGTAGAATGAGACAGACAGCAACCCAGTCCGAGATCTACCCCATGAGGCAGAACAATGTAAGGAAACCGCTAAAAAAAAAATATAATCTCATCTCTCTTTTATCTCTGCAAAGTTGGTCATTGGGTTGTACAAATAACACAAAGATTTAGTTCATCTTGTATAATTAGATCTGAGAAAAAAATACCAAATCAGTTAGGGCCAAAATAGCAAGGCACTCCAAATTTCACAGGAGAAATTGTCTTAAATAAATGAAATGAAGGAAAACAAGTCAATTTAGTAAATATGCCGCAAAATTGTGGTTATGACGTCATACCGTTACCTTGCGTTTACAAGCAATGTTGAAATTATACTGTGAAAAATTATATATGAAAAGATTACGTCTAAATTATATTAAAAATTTATATGAAAAGATTATGTCTAAATTCTATTGAAGATTTATGTGAAAGACTATATCTGAAGCTTGCTCCTACCTTGGTCCTTGATTATTTTATGTGTGTTTTATTTTGTAAACCTGTTGTCCAGTTGTCTCACCACTGCACCGGGTCCCACCCTGTTCTGTCCGCGCCTCCCCTAGTGCCCGCCTAGCACATCACGCTAGGGCAGCACATGGTTGTGGAAAATGTTGCTGATTCTTGCCCGAGCATAAAACCCTGTGGAAAATGAAATGTTTCAGTTTCCTGGAATTCGTCTATTTTGCACGAAGTTCCCCTACACCGAGTAATTTAAATCGAGAACCCCATGTCGACTCAATAAAATAAAGTAGATTTAAACAGATGAACTAAAATAACCCTAACGTACCTTTCCCAGGGTTACAACTGGCTCGTCGATGGAACAGAACCTCGTTCCACCAGCACAACTGTCCCGTCGATGGAATGGACGGTGCTGTAACCAAAGGAGAAAACAATATATAGTTTTTATCCAACACGTGGTTAAAAGAAAAATATAAAAACGCCAAAAATTCCCCACGTCTTTTGTCCAAAAAAAAGTACATTTCACACGAAAAATAATTACAATTTGGGAGGCAAATATTATCTTGAAGAGTCCTCGAATAATAAAAAGAATGGAAAAAATAAAATCGAACTTACCACTGCTCTTATTTCCCGTACAAATGGCGTAGGCCGACTTAAATCCCCCTCAAAGGGTATAAGCGTCACTCCAGGATTCGCCTAAACACGACGGACTCACTTCTACAGTTTCTGGGATATCTCCTGCAATCGCTGCAGTGCCAATAACCAAAAACAAAGGCGATCCCAGAAACTGTTGTCGACCCAGCCAAAATTCATTAGGAAGAGATAAAGCACTTTGTCGAGAACACAAAAAAAATGAAGTGGCCGGAAACCGTTTTGTAAATGTGGTGGGGGACAGTAAAACGCAATACCAACCTAATTTTCCCGGTTAAATTCAAATAAAGGATGCAAACCTATTTATAAAAAAACTTTTTCGCCAAAAAATCTCTAACTTCGGTTGCAAGACTGGAAGAAAAAACCCGCGGTTTTCAAACTAACCAATGAGGAAATACACCAATAGTTCCATACCGGTATATAGGGGCAGCACCGACCAAGGGGACATTGCTAATACGTAAAACGCACCTTGAGGTGTTCGGTTCATATCGGGGTCGGATCTATTTCCACGGTTGAAATTTTTATAACAAGGACGTCAAGACACCCTCCATACATAGACCGAACATTTGCGTACCGGACCCCTGCCAACATAGCAAGTAGGAGGAAAATAACCAGCCGGACTATAAGAAGCTCAGCATTGAAACCATCAATTGTAAATTCAATTACTGGAGATTCGAGCATGTATCAAACCCAGGAATATTCGAACACTCAACCAATTCCCATATGAGTAAAGCTATACTAAGTGTAGAATTTAGTTGTATTTTAGTTACAGTTTTAGTCAAAAGTTTCCTTTGCTCTTTATATATGTTTTCTCTAAGATTCATATGGTTTGACGCCATTCTTGTAAAACATTTCTACATTAATAAAGTTGTTTCTGAACTTGAACCTAAAAATACCCATTGAACTACTGCTCAAACTCGGCACAAGAGTGTTCAGATGTTAAGTTTGCTCACCACTAGCCAGCCCTACAAACCCTTCAATCCGACTAACTGAGCTAGTTATTAACTTTACATAACTATGATTATATATAAATTTATATAATATAAAAATACGATTTTGTTTACTCTTTTAGTCCTGGTTTTTATTCCTCGTTTATCTTCCATTTACGAAAGTGCATAACTCGTATTTATTTTATCTTCTCTTTATCAAATTAATAAAGAAAGATATCAAAGTGGGCGGAGCATCGGTTGTTACTGGTCAAACCGTGGACCTAAATATGTTTTCGTGCTATCACAACTAGCTATGAGGTTCGGATTGTCCCAATATCCTCGAGAATAAACGTAAGGGAATGAAATGTTCATCTAAATGTTTCCTTCCTGTTACCGAAACCATTTGTGATGCGGCAACGCCGCCATTCCCCAGCAGTACAGCTGTTTAATTTCGTGAACGTCAAAGAGAATCACAAAATTCCACAGATAAACAAAACAATCAAAAGTTTTTATGTGATTTTCCCGAAACCTGTGATCTTAAATTCCAATTACGATGTCCAGATGATGCGATGTGCGTAGTGTCCACAGTAATTCGATGGAATGCCTC
Organism: Aspidapion aeneum; assembly: GCA_963576565.1. NCBI lineage: Eukaryota > Metazoa > Arthropoda > Insecta > Coleoptera > Brentidae > Aspidapion > Aspidapion aeneum. Next base: position 67,132,757 of record OY755042.1, on the reverse strand, counting down.
CTTTTAAGGTAATTTCCTAGACACTATATAACCTCCAAACCTAGCTCTATAAAATACCCTTAATTTGTGTACAGAAAGACGAGTCGAAGAGCCTTGATTATTTACCTGAATAAACAAATATGTAACGTTGCCTTAAACGTAAAAATGACACGTTACACGAAAGCCTTCACTAGGCTTGCCTAATGTAAATATTTACAAACATACACGATAAATATAAAAATCTGCACATTTATTTACAAGAAAAAACTGTCTTCATTGTTATTTCACAAATGTGCATGTTTTTTAGGCAACAATTTGACACCCAAGTTATTATATAATATATTATACTATTTAACATAACCAAACCGAGCCAAATCAAATCCTTATAATTATTAAGCTTGCTCAATATAAAAATGTACAAATACACATAATAAATATTACATTTATTTACATTGACAAACAACAACCTGCACACAAATATTTTTGTCCCGTACGTCGTTCTTAGTTTTATTTAATTACTTGTATATAGACTTCTTCCAAAGTGAAGCGACTCAATATTTTGCATTTCTTTCAAAAAATCTGTTAATACATGTACCGCTACATAGCTATTTGGTTGTCTGATAAAGGGATATATTTCTTTACTTCTTTAGCTATTTTTACTGAAAACTCCAAATCAACAAAAGCAGTAGTTTCATCCCACTTAAGGTCTTTTATCTTTAAATTTTAAATATCTTTTACATAAATATTTTTTTGTATCGCTTAGGCTTTTAATTGTTTGTACAATAGTTATTTACCTAACAAGTGCGGAAAGAGGTACTTTTCCGCACGCGACGGCACTTGCACAAACGACGCGGAGCGGAGTTCGGGCAAGCCGTCAAGGAAGGAAAAGATAGTTTCCGCAAGAATTAGGTACAATGTTTTTCCTACGAGTGTTTTTGTCCATCTTCTTTATCAAAAAACATGTTTTAATTCGCAAAGATTTTATAATAATGCTAGAAAATGATACGTAATATAGAATAGTTACATAAATCATTTAATAAGTCCTAAATATCTTTATTTTTAACAAAACAAAAATCGTGCGGAAAAGAAATTTTTCAACACTAGTGCGGAAAAGTTACTTTTCCGTACGTTTTTTTAACTTTTATTTTTACTTGATTTTTTTTATGCACGGAAAAATAATAAAACAGGATTTTTTTATTATGATATATTAAAAAGAAACTTTATGTAAAGAACATTTAATTAACAATAACGAAAATGTTAACGATGGTAGATATTGAAATTGAAAGTGCACTTTCTGTTTGTTGCATGCTTCAATATACATCAGATGCCGCAACATCTTGAATAACGTCGTTTCTTATTGGAATTTGATTGGTTGGTGTTTGGCCCACTACAGAAATGCCTTGATCAGTTTGCTGCTTAGAATTACTACTGTAGTGAATGGAGGAAGGTATATTGGTCTGTACAGGCTGTAACACATTACAGGATTCTTCATTCGGTGCTTCTGGTAGCATCGGTACAGCAGCACTTCTTGAAAATGAAAGTTGTGTGTAGGAGGACGGGTTTTCATTTGAAAACGATTGTGGACGGGAAGGTTCTTGCAATTTGGACGTGCGGAAAAAAATCGTGAGGAAAGTAAAAATGATGCGAAAAAGTAAAATTGTGCGGAAAAGTAATTAACGTAATATTCTTTTAATAGATCGCTCAAGAAACCCTAACTTATATGTTCTTGGTTTGTAAACAGTAAGGTGAGGCCAAAAGTTATTTTTAAAAATATGATTTATAAAAAAATTTACTACTAGTATCTTACCTACTGGACCTAAATGTAACGCAGTTAGTGAATGGTGTAGTTTGTTTACATATTCCTAACTATTTTTTGCTCACCAAGACTCCTGATAAAGTTGATTTTTAAAATTGTGATTTTTACAAAAGTGTTTTACTATCACCCTGTACCTTACTCCAAGGACCTAAAGGTAATACAGTCAGTTAATGTTATGATTTTTTAACGTGTTCCTAAGCTTTTTTTGATAACGAAAGCTCTTGACAACATTGTTTTCTAAAAATGTGATTTTTAGAAAAATACACTAGTAATTTCGATATCACCCAGTAGCTCACTTGCTGGCTCTAAAGGTAATACAATAAGTTAGTGATATGATTTTTTAAGGTATTTCTAACTCTTGTTTGCTAAGTAAAACTCCTGACAAAGTTGTTTTTAACAATGTAAATTGTACCACTATGTTTGATATCACTCACCCCCTGAACCTAAATTAGAAATAATCCGTTAATACATAGTTTAACTTTTTGGGCTATTTTCAACTTTTTATTGTTAAGTAGAGAACTAGAATTTCTAAACAAATCTATAATAGATTTTAAGGTCACCCTGTAGCAGACCTGAACCTACCCTTTATAACCTGGGTTTGGCAGACTTTTTTTCTATCTCTTCTCATACCTGATCATAAGAAATATTAGACAAACATTATTTTTAATTATATGATAATAATAACAAGTTTGATATTTATATATTCAAAGGTTATTTTTTGGGCCACGGGTTGCAATAAATCCGAAAATTATTTTTTTTTTCATAAATTTATCAACCCTAATAGTTTTGTTTCCTAAAATTCATTTGATTTCGTTAAAATAATATTACGTTGATTTTGTGGTCGGCTGTACTTAGTCATTTGGTTTGGTTCGCTTTGCATGTCATATTCGTGTTATTTGAATCCAACTTTAACGAAATAAGAAAAACGTCTCATTGTTTTGTTGCTGTTTTTTTCCGAAAAAATACAATTTTTTAAGAACCTGTGCATCATCAACAATCCCGGAAGAATATTGAATTATCAGCAATCGAGTTTAAAGGTAGGTTTTAGATTATATTTTTCCTCATTTTTCGGTTTTTGACGCTGTACAAGAAACTGAAATTTACGATGTTGCCAGGGCTAAAATTTGAGGCGTCAAATTTTTTCAGATTGTTTCAAATTATTTCAAATTTTAAAGAATTGCCCCCATTATGTGAACAGTTTGACTCATTTATATTTATTTTCGAACCGAACCGAACCGAACCGAACCGAACCGAACACGACCAGATGAAATAAGGTTTTAACAAAGTATCCTTCTTCCTTTTGATCCCCCCACCCCTTAAAAAAACTGTTTTTTTTTTTAACTCTATTTTTTGTACATTTTTGGACTTACATGCTATAAGGCAAAACAAAAAAAAACTGTACACGAAATGAGTTAATTTTTTAATTTATAAATTTTTCCTGTCCCACCTCAAGTACGCCCCTGTATCTGGGCCCTGCACTGGGTTCCATCAGAGCACCACTTCTAAAACTGCATCTGTAGGTATCTGCTACCTCTGTGCCAAATCTCATTACGGTACGCGAAAATGCAGACAAACCCCAAAATTCCCCTCTTAGGCCCCGACTAAAATTAAATAAACCGCCATCGAATCTATATCTGACTCCGAGTCCCTCTCAGGTAAGCTTCTGTCTGCGATTATAGAGATGGCTATAGTGAATATATTAAATAAAATAGGCGCTTACACACAACCTTGTTTTATGCCAGAATTAGTCAGAAACTGGTCAGTTGTAGATCCGTTATGCTGAACTCTGGCCATGTTACTTGTATGAAGGCTCTGACACACTGCTAGGAATTTGCTTGGTACTCCTAAGCATTCCATAATCATCCACAAGGCACTGCGATTGACTGAGTCGAACGCTTTACTTAGGTCTATGTAGGCTATGTAGATCTTTGATTGTTGTTCTCGGACCTTTTCTTGGAGTGGGCGAAGCGTGAATATTAGGTCCACTGTGCCACGTTGGGGCGAAAACCACATTGAAACTCTGGCAATAGGTGCCCTAGTAACGGAAAGAGGCGATTAGACATGATCGTTGCAATAATTTTGCCTTTATTCTTGTAGAGATTTGTAATTAGGGCATCTTTAATGTCTTGTGGGACTTCTCCTTGTTGCCAGATCTTACGGAAGAGTTAGAGGAGGTGTTCAGCAATATCATCGCCGAGGGCTGTGAATATCTCTGCTGGAATGCCGTCAAATCCGGGTGATTTGTAGTTTTTCGTTGTCGATAGACGTCATGGGGGAATAAGCAGGAAGCTGATTTAGAATCGACAAGTCTGTTACATTATTCTGGTTAAGTATCTCCGAGTAGTGTTCCTTCCACCTCTCAAGAATCTTTGCGTCATCGGTAAGAAGGATATTATGTGCGTCTCTAACGGGAAAGCTCGCCTTTTTGCTCGGACCTTGTACTTCTTTTGCTTTTTCTGCCCACCATTTTTCGTTAAGTGATCTTATTTTTTGACGAACATCCCTCTTTGCTTCTTTTAGACAGCTTTGAGCTGTAATATCGCCAGGTTTGTTGATTGCGTTTTTGGTAGCTTTATGTTTCCCCTCTAGCAGAGGGATAATCTCTGGGTCGCAATCCCGGAACCAGTCTGGTGGCTTTTTGGAGTGCTCTGTACCAAGTACTACTTTGGCAGATATATAGCAGACCTAATGCAGAGCCAGTGATTGTCGACGTCTTCAGGGAGATCCAAAGGTGCGAGATTGTTTTGGACAGATGTGGATAAAAGCTGCACGGTAGCAGGGTCCTTTAATTTAGTAATATGAAACCTTTCTCTTAGTAACTTTGGCCTACGCTGATATTTTGGTTTCATAGTAAGCTTCATATTTGAAAGTACTAGTCTATGGTCGGTCCAGCATTCTAGATCTATTCTCGGCTTGTTAACTAGCGCTTCTTTTAGATCTCTCCTTCTCACGATAACATAGTCCAAAGTATGCCAATGGCCTGAACGAGGGTGGCGCCAAGTTCCCTTTGAATTTGGCTTTGTGAGAAAATATGTGTTGGTTATACATAAGTCATGCTCTGCGCAGAGAGCCAGAGTCGCTCACCGTTTGCGTTAATGTTGTCTGTACCATGATACCCGATAATTTCTGGCCTCTTTACCTAAACCTTACCTAAACAGATACCATGATGGCGCCTCCAGGATCAAAATATTCCGGAGGTAAAATACCCGACCACTCGGATCTCCGGGCGTCGGGTGATCCTGGGGGTCCTTCATGCAAAGATATTAAAAGAAGACCAAAAACTTAACTCAGAATTGATTTTAGCAATATAAGAGGATTAAGTACCAACATGAATTCAGTTCACCAACATCTTGAAGAACAAAGACCTGACATCCTTGTTCTCACTGAAACTAAAATCAGTTCTGCAACACCTACTGTGAACTATCTTTATCCCGGCTATGACCTACACCACCGATTTCGACATAATTTTGGGATCTGTGTGTACATTAAAAATGACCTTTCATGTCACCGAGAGGAGAAGCTAGAACCAGCGAACCTTGATATCATATGGCTGAAATTCACCTCAAAGTCATCGACCAAGTTCATTTGCTGCCTCTACCGACCGCCAAGTAACACCGAGTATCAAAACTTTTTTGCGACATTATCCGAAAACTGTGATAGTATACAGTCTAACTATCCACATGCGGAAATTGTTTTTTTAGGCGATTTCAACGTCCACAATATACCCTGGCTAAAACACCACAACAAAACAGATAATGAAGGCAGGGAAGCAGAAGCTTTTGCCATAAGTTGTGGTCTAACGCAGCTTGTCGATGAACCTACCCGTATCTCAGAAAGGGGTGAATTTGCAGCGCTTTTAGACTTGTTCCTAACTACAAATCCTGACTTGTACACAACTCAAGTAGATCCCCCACTTGGTTCATCCGATCATAAACTTATAAGAACAAAATGCGAAATGTTCATACCGCCAAGCCAACAATCACTTCCTCGTAAAATGTGGCACTATAAATCGGCAAAATGGAATGACCTTAAACAGTTTTACCTGGATATTCCATGGCAAGAGGTTTGCTTTAAAACAGCTGATCCCACTATTTGCTGTAATGAAATAACAAAAGTAATCTTATCTGGAATGGATGCATATATCCCACATACAATAAAACGCAGAGCTAATGCAAAACCTTGGTTCAACAGCCAGTGTCAAACGGCTGTACAGAAAAAACACAGAGCATATAACCTTTGGAAACGACAACAAACCGCTCAAAACCACACAGAATTTATAGAAGCCAGAAATAGTTGCAAAATTACTATTGACGCCGCCAAAGAAACATATAATCAAAGAATAAAAAACAGGTTGCTGAATTGTCGAAGTAGTTCTAGGTCCTTTTGGTCTCTTGCAAAAGCCGTTGGATCAAACTTCACCATGTCATCCATACCACCACTTACAGATAAAAATACTCACTTAGCCACAACATCAGAGGAAAAAGCCAATATGCTGGCCAAAATCTTTTCCTCCAACTCAAACCTAACAGTGCCAAATGGAAAAACTCCACCGTTCATTGAAAGGGTTTTCCACAGTATGCCAGAGGTACCCTTTTGTCACAGAGAAATACGAAAATCCCTTAAAAAGTTGGATACAAACAAAGCAATGGGTCCAGATGGCATTCCCGCGATAGTACTCAAAAATTGTGCTAGCGAACTCACCCCAACTTTCGCAAAATTATTCAATTTATCTTATAGGCAAGGAGTATATCCATCATCATGGAAGTCTGCCGCAGTACAACCCATTCCAAAGAAAGGAAAAAAGACAGATCCGTTAAACTATAGACCAATTGCTCTACTTCCGGTGATATCAAAAGTAATGGAAAGAGTTGTGAACAATCACCTAACCAAGTACTTGGAAAAGTACAAAATTATCAACGACAAGCAATACGGATTTCGAAAATATAGGTCAACTGGCGATTTACTTACATACGTCACTCACTTATGGCAAAAAGCGATTGAGTTGCGAGGTGAAACAAGAACAATTGCCTTAGATATATCTAAAGCATTCGATAAAGTCTGGCATGAAAATCTGCTCAACAAGCTCAAAGCAACGGGATTGTCGCCGAGACTTTGCACTTGGTTTGAAAGTTACCTTAAGGATAGATCCATTTATGTTGCACTGGATGGCCGGAACTCCAACTCTTACCAAATAAATGCTGGTGTGCCAAAGGAAGCAATCCTTTCGCCAACACTTTTTCTGATTTACATAAATGACCTCATAGATAAAACAGTAAATCCACTTTATTGCTTTGCAGATGATGGCAATGTAGTCTCCTCAGTCATACCACCCACATGTCTCTCCGCACGTGAATTCCATTACCTTAGACTAACTGAAATATCACAGATAAATAACGACTTGGAGATAATAGAGGACTGGGGCAACAAAAACCTTGTACAGTTCAACGCGCAGAAAACCCAAGCAGCCCTGTTTTCAAAAAAGACCAGCACCGGTGAGCCAAACATCATGCTATCTGGAAGTGCTGTCGCATTGCAGAGCCAGTTGAGCATCTTGGGAGTCACTGCAGAGACCAACATGTCTTGGCACAGTCACGTGGCAGATATAGCTAAAAGGGCGTCCCAAAAGCTTGGGGTGCTATTTCGTACAAGACATCTGTATACACCAAGCCAACTGCTGACACTCTACAAAGCCCAGATTCGACCGACTATGGAGTACTGCTCACATATATGGAGTGCGGCACCCAAACATACCTTAATGCTTTTGAACACCGTGCAAAAACGAGCTATCAAGCTGATCAGTGACCCCGCACTTACCCGTAGCTTGGATAGTCTCGAACATCGAAGAACTGTGGGCGATCTATCTCTCTTCTACAGGTATTATCACGGAAAATGCTCTGAAGAGTTGGCACGTATGATCCCCCCGGGAGTAGCACCTACTAGGCGAACACGTCAAACAGACGGTAACCATCAATTTATTGTCAAAATAGAGGCAGCAATCTCTGGAGAGCAGCATCGCTGTGGAATAAACTCCCTGCGACAGTTTTCCCTGCAGGTTACAACCTGAACCGTTTCAAAACCAACACACACCAACATTTTCGCACACTTGCCGCTCCTCGAGCGTGATAGGGATCTCCTTGCGAGTGCGCATACTCGTAAAAAAAAAAAACTTTTTGTCAGAAGATTTACCCACTCTCGCGGTAAAATCTAGGAGACTAATTTGTTCGTGAGTCTTTCGTAGAATAAATCTTTTAGATTATTCGCTGCGTCCAGAGTGGGCTGAAATTACGTTAACGAATGACTTGTTGGACTCGCATCGTTTCGAGATACCGACTGGATTTTCTAAAAGTTTACAAACCAGGTCATTTCTAATGGCAAAACCTACTCTTCTTCTTCTCTTCTAGTCTCTCCTTCTGGTCAGCCCTTCCAGAAAAATGTATACATTTCTTCCACTAGGCTACATTCTTCGGAAAATCGTGTCTCGTCTAATGCGGCAATTGAGACAGATGTTCGCTGAAGTTCTTTGTCAATCAGAGTAGCCTCTCTGGGCGGTCGGTCTAGATCAGATAGATCCCTGAAGTCTGAACAAAAAATGCTAAAGTAAAAATTATTGTTTTTTATTAGGCACTTTAATGACTATTTTACTTGTCAAAAACTATAACTTACTTAATATATTGCAACTTCTAAACTTTTTATTCTTTCTATTATTTATTTATTCTACCGGGTGGGCCAAAAAAAACTGGACAACAATAACTTTTGAACTATACAATCGATTTTAATGGGATAAACGGCACTTGGCAGTGAATTATTCAGACTTTTGACAAAATATATTTTTTGTCCGCCATCTCAAAATTCAAGAATGCGGACGAAATTAGATTGTACCCTCCAAAGATGCTCGTTTATTCTTGTGTTGCGTGGTTCAGTGGTTATAGAAATAAATATTTTTGGTTTAACCAATGTTTTGGATATTATACGATTGCCTTGCCAATCATGTCTGCATTTATTTCATTATAAATTCATTACTACTGAACTGATTTTAAGGAAATAAAAAACATCCTGGTTAGAATTGATTGCTTTTTAAAGATCATGATCAAAGTTTATCGCCATCTTAAAATTTAAGATGGCGGACAGAATCATACTTGAGTTAATTTAATGAGACCTACCAAAATTATGTAAAACATTGGCCGGTTCGGGAGGTTCCCTACGTTGCCTTACGTTATATTGGAAAAAAAATATGATAGACAATACATTTTTGCCTTCAAAAATGCCGACATTACAAGTGAGAAAAAATTTGACTATATAATTTTTTTTAGGGATTTTGCGATGATCGTGACCCAGACATAAAAATTCTCCGCCCGCTTAGGAACTTTGACATCAAAGAACTAGCTTTTTACAACGTTTTGCATAACATCGAGCCGGTCCACGTCAGACAGCCCGACGCGGTAAACCCTTACTCCTCTGTGCAAAATTTAATGAAAACATTCGTTACGGACCTGCAGCAGAACTTTCCGGCTACCATTACCACTATCGTGAAAACTGGTGACAAATTAGCCTTAGACAGCGAGGAGTGTAAAAAGTGTAAACTTTGTAAGGTAAGACCCTGTAGATCGGTAACGAAGGTTAGTATTCTATAAATGCCTTCGATAACTCTGTTCTGTTTTTCTTTACTATTTTTGAAATAACAAATCTCTGTGACTTTTTACTATATTTTTTTTTGGCTCTGCTACAGAATAGCGCCTTACAAAATAGCGCTGCTTCAAAATGGCGCTGCCACAAAATAGCGCTGCTACAAAATAGCGTGCATCAAAATAGCGCTGTATCAAAATAGCGCTGCTACAAAATAGCGCTGCTACAAAATAGCGCGTATCAAAATTGCGCCTTTCAAAATAGCGCTGCTACAAAATGGCGCTGCTTTAAAATAGCGTCTTCTGACTTGCCACTCCCGGTACCTCATATACATATATTTTCAAAAAAAAAACTTGCCTGACTTTTTCCCGGGATCCCGGGTTTAAAACCAAACCGTACCGAACCGAACCGGTATCATAGAGGTTGTGAAACCAAACCGACCTAAACCGACACTTCGATTCGGTTGAGTTCCGTTCGGTTCAGTTTTGCTTCACACCCGCTAGGATCCCGCGAAAGAAGCCAGGGAAGTTTTTTTTTTTTGAAAAAGTATGTTAGAAAGACCCCTTAGAGAGAGAGAAACCCCTTAGTCAAACACTTGTTGTTTTTAATGATGCTTTTTTATTTTCGCTATTTTTATTAGATGTCGCTATTTTGCCGCAGCGCGTTTTTGATGTGCGCTATTTTGTGATTGCGCTATTTTGTGATTGCGCTATATTGATGCGCTCTATTTTGTAAGGCGCTATTTTGATGCGCGCTATTTTGTAGCAGCGCCATTTTGTAGCAGCGCTATTTGGTAAGGCGCTATTCTGTAGCAGCGCTATTTTGTAAGGCGCTATTTTGATGCACGTTATTTTGTAAGCTTCATTTTGTAGCAGCGCTATTTTGTGGCAGCGCTATTTTGAAGCAGCGCTATTTTGTATGGCGCTATTCTGTAGCAGAGCCATTTTTATTGACAACGAAATCAAAAACTGTTGACAATTTCAAAAACAAGACAAAAACAAACTAGATCACTCTCAATACGGGTAACAATTTAAAATCTAACATTTCTCCCAGCTGAAGCTACTCCGTGGACTCCAGTAAATCTATTCTCTTCTTCTTCCCATTTTTACTTCCATTGGTCCAAAATAATCCCAGTAAAGTAAAATGGTCTAGGTGGCTTCGTTACTCGTTCGTCTGGTAAATTTTCGATAATTGGTATTCTAGGCTTTGCTCTTAATTTTTTGCAGAAGTCACAATTGGCTAAAACAGATTTTATTGTATTTCTGGATTTTGTTATCCAATATGTTTGTCTTATTTCATTTAGGATTATCTGAAGTCCACCATGTTTTGTTTTTTCATGAAACTTTTTGATTAATAATTGTACAGGAGCCCAAACTTTTTCAGCATTTTTCAAATCTCTGCATGTCAATCTACTATTTTTCTTTTCTTTTTTTTTGCAAAATTTCTATGAACTTCAATCCATAAGCAGTTAGCGTTATAAGTTTGTCCCATAATGAGAATCTGGTTATATCTGGTAAATATTTTATTTTTTCATTTTCAAAATTTTCTATGTAAAATATCAAGCTTTCTTCCTTTTTGTGATTTTCTTTATTTTGAATGATATCTCTCGAGGCCAATAATTTACAGAAAGCTGTAAAAACTCTGGACCAGTAAACCAAATACAATTTTCTTTAAATTCTGCTTTTTTGTCGTCCCGTGTGGCTTTATCTGCGGGATTCAAATTGCTTGGCACCCATCTCCATGATAATACTGTTGTTTTTTCTAAAATTTCATCTACTCGTCTCTGAATGTAACGACTTAATTTCTTTTGATCTTCCTGCCTCAACCAACCAAGTACGTATATCGAGTCGCTCCACATAAAATTTTTTTGAATTTTCAACGAATAATGTTCTTGTATTGATTTGGATTTTCGACTGGCAATAACTGCTGCTTGCAGTTCTAATTTGGGTACTGTAATTCTTTTTATTGGAGCTACTTGTGTTTTTGAAGCAATTAGCGTTACTTTGACTTTTCATCCCTCTTCAAAACGAAAATATGCAACAGTAGCTATGGTTTGCTCACTGGCATCACAAAATATGTGAAGCTGTATACTGCTCTTTGAATTATTTTGAGAGAGGTAGTGATATCTTGGAATTTTTAAGACTTGTAATTTGGTCAATCCATTTATCCAAACTATCCATTTTTTATTGTGTTGATCTTAAATTTTTTCATCAAATCGTTTTCCACTTTTCCAAACTTCTTGTAACAATATCTTTGCTTTAATAATAAAGTATCCAATGAGTCCGATCGGGTCAAAAATTGACATTATTACTTTTAACATCTTACGTTTTGTTGGTATTTCCTTAGAAAGGTCTTCAAATTTATGTTTTACGTAAAAACTTAAGACGTCTTCTTTAGGATTCCATTTGAGGCCCAAAATTCTTTCTTCTTTACCATTTAATTATTATTGAAAACTTTTTCTGAATTGGTTATCCATTCTCTTATCTCAAAACCACCTCTATTGTGTATCATTATTACGTCATTAATGATTTTGATGGCTTTTTTTTCTGTTTCCATCCTATCCACTAAATTTTTTATATACTGTGCAGTATATGGAGCTATCTCCTATAGCTCCAAAAATCATAACTTGCATGACATATATTTTTAATTTTTCTTCTGATAAGTTTCGAAATACAAATCTTTGGGCATCCTGATCTTCTTTTCTTGTCGCAACTTGATGAAACATCTCTTTTATATCCGATGAAAATGCAATCGGTCTTTCCCTAAACTGCCATAATACTCCAGTTAATGAATTAAGTAAATCGGGTCCTTTATGTAGAAAATTATTTAAGCTCAAATTTTGTTCTCCCACTTTAGCCGCTGCATCAAATACAAAGCGAAATTTATCTGGATTATTTGGATTTACGACTCCAAAATGTGGTAGCCACCATATGTCTTCATATTTTTGGATTTTATTTCTATATTTTTGTGCAAATTCTTCATCTCTCTTCATTTTATTTTATATAAAATTAAAACGTTGTATGGCTAAATTTTTTGAATCTTGTAGAATGTTAGCCACAATAGACCCATTGGTGGTCGCAGTGGAAGGGCTGCAAGGCCCATTCACATATGAATCATCATGGCTAAATTTTTTAAATCTGGTAGAATGTCATCCTCATTTTTCCATGACAAGCAAATTTCCAATTTTCCGAGATTACTTTTTCAGCATTTCTTCAGCCTTGATATCGTCTTGTATGTTTTCATTTTCTGAATACTTTATTCCCATTGATTTAATAAAAAATCTTTGACAAGTTCATTGATTTCTCGGTCATGGCTCTGCTCTGTGTGTATGTGAAAGTTAAAATCAATTCTTCCTTTCAACTCACCAAAATTTCCGTGTACTATCCAACCTAATTTTGTATGAGAAAGAGCTGGCGAATTTTTGGGTCCTTCAATAAGACTAATTCCTTCTTGTGATGATTAAATCCCAATGATTTTGACCAATAAGTATTTTTGACTTAATATTTTCTAAATTTGGAAAATCAACTTTATTTAGATGTGGCCATTCTTTTTGTAATTCAAATCTATTTATGTTTCGTACGGGAAGATCTAAATTTTTCAGTGTATATACTTCGTCAAGATTATAATATAATAATTGACTTTCTTAGGCCGTCACACCTGACTGCACACCAAGTAGTATAAGTAGTAGCCTAGAGACTAGATTGTTTAGTTTACACTTGATAACGGTTAGAGATACTTACTAACCGAAACGTCGTGTTTTAAAATAAATAAAGACAATGGAAGTCCGAAATTTTATTTCTACACAATCATTGTCTACGAGTTTCAAACAAAGAGTTGAAGAACGGTACGGACCCGGAATCAACAATCTATTCAGAGGCTACGAGAAGACCAAACTTAAAGTGATAAAGAAAGAAGAACACATTTTATTCTTGTGCGAGGCGCGCGATAGTGGTGTCATTTCGGTTGGTTTCCGCCTAAAAGCCAACTTTCCGGGAGTGAGAACGAAGAAGATTCTTAGAGAGGACCAGCCAAGCACTAATCCGATCCCAAATCAGTTACCATCGATGGAGAAAAGCCAACTTCAACGCCGACATGGCGGAGCGTTTTGACGAAATTAGACGACACACATGGGAGGAAGACTACGAACCGATACTGAGTAAAATTGACAGTACGTGCAACATAGGACGACAGAAGATAAGATCAACTCACCGAGAAAAACTTAAGAAACTACAGACACGTACTCAAGATAGAACAGACTCAACAACACCAAGCACTATAGTGAACATCTCCAAAAGGACTCTGAGCACCAACGAAGAATTGGTACTCAGTAAGGGACTTAAGTTCGCCATTGCACCGGCACAGACACCGACACTGGAAATTATTGCGGCAATAGAGACCGTTAGTCTACCTCAATCCGAAGCTGATGAGTTTCGCCATAAAGTAAGAACAACGTTGGACAGAAAGAAGCAACAAAAGACAAACATCACCAGTCAAGAACAACGGGCAATCAAGAACCTGCAGGCTGACAAATCAATCAAGATTCTACCGGCCGACAAAGGAAACGCAACGGTGATCATGGATGTCGAGACTTACGATAAAAAGATCCAAGAAGTTCTGGAGAAAGGAGACTACAAGCAACTACCCAAAGATCCAAACACCACCATAGAAGGACGCATCTACAGGACTTAGAAGAAGTATGCTGAAAATATCCCGGACGCTGTTAGATCCCGCCTGACTCCACACCACAGTAAGGCACCACATTTTTATGGATTACCAAAGATCCATAATAAGGATATACCACTGCGACCAATTACCAGCTCCAGGGACTCACCGACCAGCACTTTGTCGAGGTTTTTCTTGGACATAATTCAACCACTACAGGGTAAGTCCGAATCTTTTGTCAAAAACTCGGAACATTTTGTGGAGGTTTTAAAAGGTATTGAATTAGATCCCGGCGATAGATTTGTCGTTTTGATGTAGAAAGTCTCTACACCAACGTTGCCAATAAATGAGTCACTCAGTATCATTAAAAACAAATTACAACCTGATGATACACTTCACGAGAGAACAACACTATCGGTGGAGGGGGTAATGGATCTTTTGGAGCTCTGTCTCCGTAACTCTTACTTTCAAGTGAAAGATAAGTTTTACGCGCAAAATGATGGACTCCCAATGGGTTCATCTCTTTCGCCAGTGGTAGCAAACATCTACATGGAGTGGTTCGAGCAGAGTCAAACCAAAACTATGGCTACGATACATGGATGACACAATTATTATATGGCCGGAAAATGATGACGAACTAGAAAATTTTCTACACCATTTAAACGGTATTCGACCAACAATCAAGTGCACCATGGAATTTGAAAAAGATTCGGCCTTACCTTTTTTGGAGGTTCTTGTCAAACGATTAGACAGAAACATTCAAACCACTGTATATAGGAAACCTACACACACGGGACAGTACCTAAATTTTAAGTCTAATCATTCTGTTGCAACAAAACAAGGAGTTATAAGAAGTTTGTATTTAAGAGCCGTAAATATTTGTAGTAATAATGATGAATTAACCACAGAAATTAACAACATTAAAAAGGACTTACAACAGAATGGTTATTCCGAGAAATTAATAAACTCAACGATATTTAAAATTAAAAACAAACTAAATGTACCAAATTCTCAAAATAATAATCCGTTAGTTGTTATTAGCATTCCATATGTTCAAGGGATTTCAGAAAACATAAGACGAATAGCTAAACACTATAATATAAAAACAGTATTTTCTTCGGGAAATACGATAAGAAGTTTTGTAACTAAAACAAAACCAGACAATCCCTCAAATAATAAGGAATGTATTTACCAAATCCCGTGTGAGTGTGGTAAATCATATGTAGGTGAAACGAAACGCCCTCTTCAGGATAGAGTAAATGAACATCTAAAAAGTACCCAATTAGGGGATATTGAAAAATCATGGTCAAATGATCACAGGATTCAGTGGTCAGATGCTAAAGTTTTACATAAGGAGTCGCATTGGCGAAAACGAAAGTTTATTGAAGCTGCGTTTATAATGCAGAATAAAGAAGTTTTCAGCCAACCAAGCACGGACATACCAAACATATGGAAACCACTCCTTAAGGAAAACAGGCGTCTTAGGATTAAAAAGGGGGCGGGCCGTCACACCTGACTGCACACCAAGACTACTAAGTAGTAGCCTAGAGACTAGATTATTTAGTTTACACTTGATAACGGTTAGAGGTACTTACTAAACGAAACGTCATGTTTTAAAATAAATAAAGACAATGGGAGTCCGAAATTTTATTTCTACACAATCATTGTCTACGAGTTTCAAACAAAGGTCTGTCTTGAAATGTTTCTGTTGGCATATTTTCCGTTATTCTTCCTCTTTCTTGACTTGTTTCTGTTGGTGTATTTTCAGTTAATCTTTCTACAAAATTCCTTCTTTGAGTAAAATGTAGTAACTTGTGATGTGCTTTGTTGCAGTTGCCTACGTCACATTTTATTCGGTGAGCTCCTTTTAGACATGCAAAACATTTTTTTTTCTTTGACTATGTTCCGTTTTTCATGTATATTCATATTCAAAAATTGTTTGCATTGTTCTAATAAATGGTGTGCTTTACATAAGCTGCATGGTCTATTTTCTGATCTTGCACAAAAAAGCTTCGTTTTGGATTTCTATCATTATGATAAATACTCTCGCTAGGTCCTGGAGCATAGCTTGCTATAACTGATTTGTCCCATAACCATTCGCTAAAGTTTGCCAAATCTACTTTCCTAAATTGTTTGCCATTTTATCGGCCCAATTCATCTGCATATGAAATGGCAATTTTTGCAGAAGTTCTTCCAAAAGAGTTGAATTTTTCAAATGATGCTGCAAGTGAAGTGATTCTAACGTAAGAGTGAAATTTAAAACAGTTTCAGCAAAATGTGCTAGAGCTGAAAAATCATTTCAATTCTTTACCACTGAAAAGTTTTTTTGCTTCTGAAATTATATTTCTAGCTATTAAATCAGGTCTACCCAATATATTTTTTAATATATTTATAATATTGCTAATAGGAGTAAATTCCGATAAAAAAAGCATTGGACAGCTCTCTTCGCATTACCTACAAGGCACTTTCTAAGTGGACATTGGAAATTTTTAATGTGTTCGTTGTGTAGGTAAAATAACTATAGAAATTAGCCCGAAAATAAAGGTAAGTCTTTGTCTATTGTTTGTCTTAAAAGAATACTTTCTAACTTATCTTCAGTTTTCAGCATACTTGGTGTAAAATTATTATGAATTTCTGTTTCTTGTATGGGAACAAATATTTTGTCTATTTTTTGAGGTTTTCTTGTGATGAACCAGGTGTTAGCCTTTTTTGTCCTTTTTCCTCTTGAAAGGATTGTTTATCATAAAATTTCTCAATTTCTGCTTCAGACACGATGGAACTACCAGCTTGACTACACTTTAATTGTAATTTAAGCTCAATTAATTGTTTCTCTACTTGTATTTGCTCACTATATATTTGCCTTTCTTTTTCTACCAGTTTTCTTTCTTTTTCTTTTATTTCTATTAATTGTTTTGTGGCTTCAATCTGTGCCTTCAGAGATTTCCTAGACACAACCTTACTCATAACTGAAAGACCTGAGGATTTTTCCACTTTACTATTACTATGGCTATCTACCTTAGTTGGTGAGAATCCTTTCAGCGTCTCTATTTGATCTAAGCTTTTGAGGTCTATCTTCGTCTGGGTTGTCTTTTTACTTCTTTTTGTATCTTTTGAGTTTACACTATTGTTTTCCATAACCTGGTTGTTCCTGGTGGGACCAAAAATGTTAATACTCTATAAATGCCTTCGATAACTCTGTTCTATTTGTCTTTATTATTTTTTAAATATCAAATCTCTGTGACTTTTTACTGTATTTTTATTGACAAGAAAATCAAAAACTGTTGACAATTTTAAAAACAAGACAACAACAAAAACCAACTAGATCACTCTCAATACAGGTAACAATTTAAAATCTAACACAAAGCGTTTGCGGACACATGCTTATAGAGAAAAAATCCTTTATTTGGAGGGATGGGCTTTGAATTAGTAGAGTCCGTTACTAGACCGGAAACGTAAACTTTACAGTTCGTAAGGGAGACCTGCAAAGAGAGTTTCCAGTCGTTTATCGTCCGTATTTTTTTAAACCGACTGAAACAGGACAAATATACTCCACCTGTAAATATTACTTAGTCAAAAGCTATTCATTTATAACTATAATCAAACCAATATTTTAAGTTATAATTGGCCATTTTTTAAGTTGGGGTTAATTTAACATGTTACATTTAATTTTCTAAACCGACATAAAACACCACAAAGATACTCCAAAGCTATTAATTTATAACTAATGGGTGATTCATTTAGAGTTACTTTTTCAAAAACCAAAAAAAAATCAAATATTTAAATTTTATCGGGTAATGTTTATTATCATACAAAACATTTTTTACATTTATTTTTTAAACATAATGCCTTTCAAATGTTGGCCTGCGGCGAACATGGTCCATTCTTAAGTGCCAATTTTCTATAACGTGTTGGAGCATTTCGAGTGGTATTTGGCGAATAACGCGATTAATGTTGAATTCCAGTTCCTTGTAGACTTTGTAGTTCACATAGCCCCAAAGAATAAACTCTAAAGGTGTGATGTCACATGACCTTGGCTGCCAATTCACAGGTCCGAAGCGTGAAATTAACTGTTTACCGAATTGTTCTTGCAGTAATGCCATAGTTTCACGAGCTGTGTGGCACTTAGCGCCGTCTTGTTGAAACCAAATGTCACTAGGATCACGGGCTTTAATTTCAGGCAGCAAATAGTCCGTTAAAATGACACGATAACTGGCGCCATTCACAATTACGTGTTGGCCAGGAGGTTTATTCTTGACTGCCTGTGACGTGAGGTGAGCTTAAAAGATGGCGACATTTTAATTTTTCAAATAACACAAAAGTTTTTGGGCATTATTTTGAAACCCCCTGTAGATATTTTTAACTTTAACACAGGATCTGATTGGGCTAGCAATAGCTTTTTAATATCGTAAGTGTTACTGTTTGTAAAATTCCCACAAAGCCCTATGTAGTACTTTTATCTGCAGGTTGCAGGCGAACAAAATAATTAAGTACAAGTTTACGACAAAATTTTAATACTGCTTCACAAAGTAGAGATTTCAGTTAATTAGAAAATAATAAAACTAATATAAACAAATTCGCACAAACTAAAGTTTCGGTTCAATAAAAACTATATAAAAATAAAATTTTCCTTACCAAAACACCAGCGAATTTATAAAATCATAAAAAATAAAACACTGCAACAATGACAGTCAAAATGCTACCCTAGTCTTAAGGACATGTCACTCTAAAAATGCCTGGCACTTGTTTTACTCCACCGCCTACTACGCCGGAAAAAACTGTTGTTTTAAAGCATTTCCCACACATAAGATTGAAATGTCTAAGCAGACAATTTTTAAGACAACCAGAGGGGATACAAAAACAATATTTTGGATCTAGGATCTATGGAATGTGCACTTTAATTGTAGGTAGCTGAAATGTTCATTTATAGTACTTAACCATGTCCACCTAGATTAGCCAAACGTTCCATTATGTGTCGATTACAACAATCAACAGTATTTTCGGCTAACATATGGTAAGCTACTTTCATGTAGTCATCGAAAAACATGTGCTCCTACGACCATAAAAATGATCAGGGACATTCCAAATTGTGTTATCGATGAAATTTATGAAAGACCAGAAAAACGGCCATGCCCAGTGCAACAACATCCAATCACAGGAAGC
The DNA here is from genome assembly GCA_963576565.1 of Aspidapion aeneum. NCBI lineage: Eukaryota > Metazoa > Arthropoda > Insecta > Coleoptera > Brentidae > Aspidapion > Aspidapion aeneum. The sequence continues at coordinate 67,113,517 of OY755042.1, read as the reverse complement.
AATTGTACACCCCCGACAGCTGGTTGTACATATCACCCAAAGCAGTAACCATTGCCATAACATATAATGGTACACGACAAGACACCGTTTTGAACAGCACCGGTATAATAATAATCAGCAAAGACTGCCTAATCCAAAGCAAACAAAATATAATTGCATCAAAGAGAAGTGACCCAGTCCGCGTAATTGCGACCTACGCAAAAAGTTCGACTTTCAAACAAAACATAAATAGCCAAGTACCGAACGAGGTCAAGAGTTTGGAAGACGAACCAGTATTTAAAATAAATGATGCACTGACCAAAGTCAACGAACAAGAGCTCGGTCAACGACTCGAGACCTTCGTATGGAGGAGGGTCAAACATCAGTTATATGCGACTGTTGCCAGCAGTGTTGTATTGTCACTAAGCCTAGCAGGCGTAGCAGAACTCATGTGGATTGTTTACAGATAAGCGAAATGCAATCGACTCACTAGACACCTTGCAGCAGTACCGGCAGCATCTACCGAAATGATCGAAGAGATGCCAATCCGTCCCATTCAAACAGATGGTGACATTGAGAGCCGGGAAGATGTCTAAACGACAGTTTTAACATTTTACATTTTTCTAAGATGATGTTTTTTATTTTATAAACATATTAAATATTTTTGGTTTACTATAAAAAGTTAACAAACCTTGCCGCAACCTCGATGCAAGGTTTACTATAAAAAATAAAATATCTACAAACTTTAAAGATCACGTTTGCATGTAAGATTTTTTGTATAAAAGAAAAATCTGTGAATTAATAAAATAAGTTAGCAACTGGTACTGTAATAGTATATTTCTATTGCCATTCAACCTACCTTGGCCAAGCCATCTTGCCATTATCCTATAGTGAGGCTAATATTTGCTTTATATTGCTCTTTCGTAATGTGTGGTTCACGAAATAAGTGGCCGTGGGTATTGGAGTATTATGTATAGGATCCGTGGGCACACTGTACACTACCTTTATTTCTAGAGTAAAAAATCGAAGAAAAACAAAAAAACCCCATTTGACAAACATAAATTTTAATAATCTGTTTTTAACTTTGTATATATATATATATATATATTTTATTTCGTCATTTTAGGGGGTGATTCTCAACGAATCCTTTAACCTTACTTCAGAAGAGTCGACCAATTTCTCAAAATTGGTCTCAACGTCATTCCAAGACCCCAGTATATCAGGTCCAAACAGGTTTACTCAGATAGCAGATAATTTCAAAATGGAAGACAGTAAAGAATATTGTTACTCTTGTGCGAAGATAGCCGAATATTTGATAGAAGAGCCTTAGAAAATAACAGGTTGGTTTTTAGTTAGCCTGTTAAATTTTACATTTTTATAATTATTTAAAATAAAATATGGAGCCTCAGTTGAAATTAAATGAATCATGCGAGTTATTTGTGCTTCGCGTAATTGTCAAAATGGTCGTTATTTAATGTACCTTTTCTTAAACAGTTGTGAAATTAAAGAACGAAAAATTATAAAAGTTTCCAGTGCTTCGGCCGGGATTTGAATCCGAACCTTTGGCTATGTACGCCAATACCCTGAGAATAAAGCCACAGAAACCATGAGTATAAATTTTGAAACTCCATATCATGGTCAGTGTCTCAGTGTAGGAACGCTAGTTCTCAGGGTATTCACTCTAATTTTATAATTCTTCGCTCCCTCTGTTAAAGTGTGAAATCAAGTTAGACGTATCAACGTCTCAACGCATGAGGTCATCTGTTTAAGTGTCAGAATTTCTTATCGCAATGTCTTTTGCGGTTTGCCAATAATAGTTTTTACTAAAGTGCAATAATGCAAGGACTCAAACCAGAAACAAAATTTCGGACTTCCAGTGTCTTTATTTATTTTAAACACGAAGTTTCGGTTAGTAAGTATCTCTAACCGTTTTCAAGTAAACTAAACAATCTAGTCTACAGGTTACTACTTATACTACATAAACTTCTAAATTTTGAGATAAAAATTCTTTTAAAATTTCAGGCAAAAAAATTATTATTTATTTTATATATAAACACACATACATAAAAAAATATTAAATTTTTTACATTAAGCCATTTAAGTTTTTTTTAGCATATCTATGATTCCTGTGAATTTATTTGAATTAAAAGCTTGCATAGCTTTATTTTGTAAAATTTGAAGTCGTTCAAAAATTTATTTGCAGTGTATAAAATTGTAGAACAGTATAAATATGATATGAGGCAAGATGATGGTATTATATATACATTTTTTCCCTGCAATTTTTGAAATAATATATTTAAAATATTTATTATGCCCAAATATTTAAATGAATCTACAATTTCTAATTTTTCATAATCAATCGAAATGTTAATATTCATAAGATCAATTCTTGAATTAAGTACCATGCATTTAGTTTTTGTCATTTGATGTATTATTAATTTGATGTATTATTTCATTTATATAGGTACCTTTTATATACAGGGTGTCCACGGATTGAGTGTGGGTAAGGTATAAATAACAACAAATTATCGATTTAGATTCTGATTTTCTGGGAATCGTTCCTGCTCGGTCTTAAACTAACATGTTAAGAAAATAAGCCAAATCAGTCAATATACAGGCTGGTACTAAACCAACCTACTAGATTCGATAAAATGTGTGAAAGTAAAGTACCTTTGTTTTAAGAAATAACAGAAAAGATTATTAAGAAAAGTTGTTTAGAATTAAAAGTTACAGGTAATTCTCAATTTTCAGAACAATCAGGTAAAAATTATCTAGAGAAAAATTTTCATAACCAAGTTACAAAATCAAAGTTGGCTGATTTTTAAAAAATTGAGAATCTGCTGTTACTTTTGGTTCTAAACAACAACTCTCCAAAATAACGTCTCAATTCAACATAAAACTCAAAATATAAGCAAAATTTATTGTTCCCATTGTAATAGATCTTTTAAGAATCAAGAAAGCTTAAATACATATTTTTTTAGTAAACACGAAGAGTTTAACCCTTCTATATTTATGAAATATATTAACTTGTTGAAATCAAGCACACCAATGTTAAAAAGAATTCCCAAGGGGGAACGCGGAAGCGGAAGAATTATCTTTCCTAAGAGGAAAATGTACTTTAAGTAATGATGTCAATCCGTGTATTCATCTCATATTATTCCCATATGCTGTTCTACATATTGCAAATAAATCTAACACAAAAGATATATCGTTGACATCTAAAATTAAATTAAATTTGGAAGAATGAAAGAAACAAAAACAACATCAAAGATCTCACGGATTTTCACAAACCTCGATTCCCAAAACCAAAAACTGCTTTAGAAAATCTTCCGGGCCATCTGTTTTGGCAAAAAAAGTGGAAACAAAAATCAGTGAAGGCGACATCAAAGGTGCAATACGACTTTTATCTTCAGAAGAAACATTTGCTCCTGTTAATAATGAAACGTTTTAAGAACTACTTTCGAAACATCCTTGTCCTGATCAAAAAGAATCTTGCATAGACGCCAGTGGTGGAGAATTAAATTATTTTGATGAAGTCTCAGTACTAGAAATAAAAAAAGCGATTGTCTCTTTCAGACCAAATTCTATTCCACAAAAAATTTGCCAGATTTTTTACGGCGCAAATCTCTGTGCATTCAATAAAAAAACAAGGAGCAGTTCGTCCTATAGCCGTTGGTCTTTGTCTTAGACGTTTGGTGGCTAAAGTCCTATGCTCTCGGATATATGAATCTTTAGAAGATATGTTTCGGCCATTTCAGCTCGGCTTTGGCACTAAATGCGGGGCAGAAGCTGCTGCACATGCTATCCGACGTTATATCAAGTTTAATAAAAATTAAAATAATGTTCTTATTAAAATAGACTGTAAAAATGCTTTTAATTCTATTATTAGAAATATTGTTATTTCAAAATTTACAGATTATTTTCCAGAATATTCAAACTTTATCATACAATGTTATAAAGACTCTTCAATTTTAACTTTTGGAAGTTAAGAAATTTTATCACAAAGAGGAGTACAGCAAGGAGATCCTTTTAGGTACTGCCCTTTTTTGTCTGAAGATGCCTTGAAAGATTTAAAAAATTTAATTGTAGCAAGCAAACAGGTCGGTCTAGAGTTAAATTTTAGTAAATGTGAGATTTGTTTTTTATCAAATAATATAGATCTCAATAATTTTAAAATATTTAAGAAAATTGACGAAAATTTTAAAAATACATCAATAGAATCCTTAACTTTATTAGGATGTCCGTTTCTAAAACAAAAATAACCAAAACTTTAAATTGAAAAATTTTAATTCTTGACCGGTTTTCAAAAAATCTTAAATATCTAAGTTCTCATACAAGTTATTACCTTTTAAAACACTCTTTCTCCATTCCAAGACTAACATATATACTCAGATATGCGCCTTGCTGGATAAGTTCTCTACAACAAATTGCAATTTTGAAAATCTATCGTGGCAACTATCAACACTTCCTGTAAAATTAGGCGGTCTAGGAATACGCGAATCATATAAATTATGTTTGTCAACCTTTTTAGGATCATGTAAAAATGTGAAAGCTTTAAATAAAACCATTCTTCCACAATCTATGTTAAATACTTCAGACAAAGATTATGATTTTGCTTTCAAATCCTGGACTGATTTGTGCAAATTTAACGAAATTCCTATTGAACAACCAAAAATCAAAAAGGTTTTGATTTGAGTTTGTGTCAAGCTTCTTATGAAAATCTTCTCTTGGATTGTCAAGACTCGAGAGACACAGCGCGCCTCCTAGCTCTTCAGAATTATGAAAGTAATGCATGGCTAAACGCTCTTCCTTCAGTGTCTCTGGGGAATCATCTTGAAGACTCTGTTTTTCACGTTTCCATTGCTTTAAGACTTGGTCTTCCTGTGTGTGAGCAACATGTCTATATTTGCAGTAAAAAAGCTGACAAATATGGCCTTGACGGGCTAAACTGCACAAAAAGTACAGGCAGGTTGCTCAGGCATAGGATGATTAATGAAATCATCAAGCGTGGTTTAAACTCTGCTGAAATTCCAGCTATGCTAGAACCAACAGGAATTTGTAGAAACGATGGGAAGCGGGTTGATGAAGTTTCTTTGATTCCTTGGAAGGCAGGTAGAGGTTTAGTCTGGGACGCCACGTGCAGACACACCTTAGCTGATAGCTACATTGCAAAAACATCTAAAGAATCAGGTGTGGCTGCACAAAGTGGCGAAATAGAAAAACATAGAAAGTATGGGGAGCTCGAGGATCGCTATATTTTTCTTCCTTTTAGTGCGGAAACTCATGGTCCTTGGGGCGGAGAGGCCAAAAAGTTTTTGCATGAATTAAGTTAAATCCAGAAACTTTAAAGCCTTCTTTATTTAAAGGATCAGCTTGACAATCCTGAGAGGAAATGCCATTTCTGTGTTGGGAACCCTTCTTAATTTTACGGATACTGGAGTCTAATTTTCAAAGTCACACGAAAAATGTTCGCATACGAATATTTTCGAATGCCAACTTTCGTATGCGAGCGGCTAACCGTATTTTCAAGACCCTATGGAAACCAAACTGGTATACGAAATAGATTCGAATGAATGCGGAGCTGGCAACAATGTATATGGTAAAACATGTATATACAGTTCTTTGCGTTTTTGGAGTTAATACACCGGTAACAATATTTGTCTCTTTCTGGCATGTAGAATAAATGGTAAATAACATGCCGGTATATTGTCTTAGAAATGCCTGTCCGCTGCCTAATAATAGAGTTGGTTTTTGATAACTTGTCAAGAAATCTAAAAAAAATTGAAAAAATAGAATCAGAAATGTGACCATCGAGCAAAAGCGACAAATTATAGAATTCCTGGATAATCATCCCGAATTGCGATCTGGAAAATTCACAAACGAATTTACTTTTACAAAGGCACAATATATTTCGGAAAAATTAGGTAGCAACCTTAATTCCGTTCCAAATGGGGCAACGAAAGACTGGCGACAATGGCGAAAGGTATGTTAAAGGAGTATTTAGCGTATGTCAAAAAACATAAATGTATTTTTCTACTAGCGTGCGGAAAAGTTGGCCGAATGCTCCCAAACTTTAACTTTAATGCAAAACGAACATTAGAATAATGATAATAGCAGATAACATTAATACCCCAGACTAGAAATTTTGTTTTATTTTTGGCAACATATGAAAAGTAACACCAAAAAAAAATTCAGACATTAAAAATCACATGAAAGCAACAGAAGGGGGTCCACCGATTGAAGATAATAAAATATTACCGGACGATGATTCAAAAATTTTGGAAATGATGAGCAGTGTCGTTACGGAAGGTCATTCGTCACTTGAGGAATCCGAGTGTAAATTTAGTTTTGAGGCTAAGGACGTAGAGCCGGAAATGACTATTAGAAGTACAAAAGAAAATAAAGCAAGCGAATCTGTTAACCGCACAAATACGTTAATAAAGGCAAAAGAAGCAAAGAGAAGTGCTAGATTTCAAAGGTTAGATAACACCGTCTCTGCAAATAACACGTTAATTAAAATTACCGAAAAGGATACAGAGGAAAGGAAAAGTTATCATGCTCAAAAAATCGAATTACTCAACCGGGACGTCATAGCAAACGAAAAAATAGCGCAGGCTCTACAAAATTTAATGAACCATTTTTGAGACCAATGAAATAAACTTATATAATATAAATATTAATTAGTTTTTTAAGTCACCACTCGTCTTTGATGTTTAATAAAAATATATATGTTAAAATTCCAATTGTTTTTTATCTTTTTAAAAGGAAATAATTTAAGTAAGAATCGTACATTTATCAAACTTTTTAAAAAGAGCAAACAGTTAATCTAAATTAAAAAAACTTTGCACGGTTAATTATAAAAAAATTTAAAAAAAGTTCTTATTATTTATAATAGCTTTATTTAAAAAGAGAATTTAAATTAAATATTGCATGGATTTTTTCTTAAATTATATAGGTATTTATTAAAGCACAATTAGTAAAATTAGCGCTTAATTTTAGATCGCTGTCTTTTCGTACTTTTTTAACTGGAAATAATCGGTAGAGGTATAAATTTACGTACTAGCTTTAGTGCACCCATAGTGCACATTATTGTTTGAATTCACGTTTAGACAAAAAACCCTAAATCATAATTAAAAACAAAATATTTGCTGTAGAGAAAATTATTTTTAATTTAATAAAGTACAAAAGTTATTATTGAAAATGATTTCGAATTAATAATTGTTGAATCCTTATTCCAGCTGCTAACTCTGGATTAATGCGGTTGTTTAAATAAAGATTCTCTTCATTCCTAGCTTCCACTTCATACATTCCATATTCTGGTACTATAAACTGATTCTCTTCTTCATCGCCAAATTGAACTTCAGGTAGATTATTATGTAGGCACATGTGCAAAATAGTGCAGCAATTTATAATTAGTAGACAACGAAATCTCATTTTAAGAACACCGTTGTATCTTTCAATTATCGACCGTGTTAAAGTTTGAGTTGATTGTACCTTTCTTCTGTTGATCCTGGAAGCACATTGTTATCGGGAGTTAGCATCCAAGGCCTTAAGGCATATCCTGAGTCACCTACAACAATAAATTAGTTAAAATTTGTAAAAATGTGATTTCTCAATAAAGACAAAAAGAAGATTTATATTCCAGGACCCACTTAGATTTGTTACATAGAGTGTTGATACTAGGAGACTGAATCAAACTCACCAAGAAGAGAAAAGGATCGATGACCATTATTGTGAAGGTTTATTATATATTGATATGCGTTGCTATTATTCCATATATAACTATCGTGTATGCTTCCTGAAAGACTGCTGACACATTCAAAATTTTCAAGTCAGGGTCACAATTCTAAAATAAAATGTAAGCGGTCAATTTAAAATATCCACTGGATATGCACATGGTATACCGGGTGGGCCAAAAAAAACCGGACAATTTTTTTTATAACTATTGAACTACACAATTGATTTTAATGAGACAAACTGCACTTGGCAGAGAATGGATCAGAGTTTTTTCGAGAGAAATTTCGTTTTCATTGATAAATTCCAAAAATTGATCATAAACTACTTCTTTAACTAATTTTGCAATATCCCATAAAACATTATCTGGTCGCATTTCATTATATTTCTTTGTTTTGTTTACTTTTGGTACTGGTGTTATGTAAGAACATTTGGGATTCCTCCTTATCTTAGACATTGGTTTATTAAGTTTAGAAGTGGCTAACCAATTACTTGAAATGTTTCTTTCATTACTGATTTGCTTATTTTACTATAATTGTTATTTGACTTTAATTTTGAAATTTTGTTTTTAAGTTAATTTATACTTAGTATGGTAAAATTTTCAAGTGTATTGTTTTTTAAATTATGGAATTATTAATGGCTTTAATGCTTTCTATGTAGTAGTTGTTGAGACGTTCAGCTATAATACGCGGATCTGGTTCTTTTTTATCCTGAAAAACAATTTCTTTAATTTCATCTTTTCTTTTGTAGTTTACAATCTTGTTAAGTGTTTTCCACATTTTTTTACTTTCTCCTTTATTTGCGTCATTTTTTGTTTCGTAATATATTTTTTTTCTCCTCTTTTTTTTACACATTCATTTCTAAGTGTGTTATAGTTATTCTTATCTTTATCCTCACCAGAAAATATCTTATAAACTTAATTTCGTTTTTCTCTTGCTTCAAAAATATTTATTCTTATAGTTTTATTTTCTTTTATTTTATTTATACAGTTCTCCGTGTTTTCGTAAATATTATTAAATAATAAATCAACATTAAAAATATTGTAGTTCCATGTACACTGTATTAATTCAAAAATAAGTTTTTTACAGTCCAAATTTTTTTTTCCTTTCGGACTGAATGTACAGCTTCGATTTCTATAAATGTCCAGAAATGATCACTAATTTTTGGTTTTTTTACTATGTCGGCAGTTAGGGAAAAATCATTTATTACTAAATCAATAAGTGACTTTGATGTATTTGTTACTCTCGTATATTATAATATAAGCTGTTGTTCCAATTAGATCGATTATACTCTTTAATTTTTTAACATAACAGTCATTATTTACATAATTTATATTAAAGTCACCCATTATGATATTAATATTATTTGAGAAAATTCCAAATTTCCTGAGATTTTAAATTAAAAAAATTTAAAAAGTCAGTAACATTGCCTGAAGGAGATCTGTAATAAACCGTAATACCAATATTCATAGTCTTTCGATATTTTGACAAATTTTGAAACAAAAATATTATTTAAAACATATACCATTATACCGCCCGTAAATCTTGAATTCGATAAACAATTTAAATTCAATAATTTTCAATCACTAGTTCTTGTTCAAAAATATCTTTTGTAATATGGGTTTCTGTATGACACAAGATAATTGGATCATGTGTTTTAATAAAGTCAACAATTTCATCTTAAAGGTTATTCCAAAAATCTTAGATTTAAATTTGTTTAGTGATTGCTACTGTTTGAATTTATGTTTTTGAATTTGTCTGTGTGTGTGTGCGTGCGTGTGTGTGCGTTTATGTGTTTGTGTATGTCTGTGTGTGTTCGTGTGGGTGCGTGAGCGTGTGTGTAGGTGTGTGTGTCTGTCCGTAACACGATAGCTCCTAAACCGCTGAACCAATTTTCATGAAATTTTCAGGTAAAATAGTATTCGATACTGTAACGAGCTCATTAGATTTTGGTTCGGTGACAGTTTTTTGACAGTTAAAAACTTAAAAATTGCTATCTTTTTAACGGAGCGTCGCATCAATATGCGGTTTTCGGAATATGGTAAAGCAAGTTTTTCTCAAAAAGATGGAGGCACTAAATACTTGCTTACCAGGATGCGTCAGATGAACTGAATTTGAGATATGTTGAAGGCAATCCTTCCTGATATTTCTCCAACTGACGTGACTTTTTGTAGTTTTTTTTTCTACAACTTATCGTCAAATAAAAACAAAAAACCGATATTAATTTTATTTTAGTCCTTTTAAGAAGTTTGTCAATTTGACGTTATAGTTTGCGTCACATACCTACAGAGTGGCTCAAAATAATTATAAAAAATACAGGAAAAATACCTTATTAAATATAGAGAAAGGAAACTGAAAATCAATGAGTCGTTTTAACTATTCCAAAGTGATGTTTGCATAATGTGTTACGTGATAAGCTTACAGGGTATTTCAAATATTTTTTTAATTCAACACACGACGTGTTTACTAATTGTCTACGGAATAGTGTGTTTACCGGAATGCGTCAAATGAGGTGAATTTAAGATATGTTAGAACCCAAACCGTCCTGTAAATAAATTGGGGGGTCATCGGTTTCGTTTTCGAGCTATAATTATTTAAATGCGCACAACTGAAATATGGAAAAATGTGACTTTTTGTAGTTTGTTGTTATAACTTCTCGTCAAATAGAAATAAAAATTTAATAATAATTTTATTTTTTTGAAAAAGGAGTCCTCTTAAGTACGTTTTCAATTTTTGACATATATTTTTCGTCACATATCTACAGAGTGGCTCAAAATATGTATAAAAGAAATACAAGAATAATAACTGGGATATGTTAAAAATACCTAAGGGATGGAACTAAAAATGCATAGTCAAAATAAACTCATTTGCTTCAATGAGAGTCGTTGTAACTATTTTAAAGTAATATTTGTAGTAAACACACAGGGTATAGTAAACACACAGGGTATATCAAACTTAAACAAATGATAGGTGTAGCGAAATAGTGTATTTACCAGGATGCATCAGATGAGGTAAATTTGAGATAATATTAGACCGAGCTATCCTGAAACTTGTTTAAAAAAAATGGGGGTAGGTGGTCATTGGATTCGTTTTCGAGCTATACTTATTTAAATACGCCCTACTGGAATGTGAAAAATGATACCTACTTTTTATGGATTTTTGCTACAACTTCTATCGCCTTATAGAGATAAAAAGCCGACATTTAAAGTGCAAGGAACTTGGAACTCGCACCTGAATGCCACTTGACTCATTTTTCAACAAATCAAAACTAATATCGTCTTCTATTTCTATTCGAAGGGAAGTTGTAGCAAAAACCTACAGAAAGTCACATTTCCTATATTCCAGCATTTAAATAAGTATAGCTCAAAAACAAAATCGATGACCCCCCACCTTTTCTTGAAACAAGTATTAGGACGGATTGGGCTCTAACATATCTCAAATTCACCACATCACACATCTCAGTAAACACAATATTCCATAGATAATTAGTACACATATCATGCGAATTAAAAAAAAATGTTTGAAATACCCTGTAAGTTTACTACATAACATAATATTATGTAAATATGACTTTATAATAGTTAGAACGACTCACATTGAAGCAAATAAGTTTATTTTGACTATGCAGTTTTCGTTTAGGTATATTCACAAATCCGTTATTATTCCTGTATTCGTATTATATGCATTTTGAGCCACTCTGTAGATATGTGACAAAAACTATATGTCAAAAATTGAGAGAATACTTAAAAAGACTCTATTTTCAACAAAATAAAGTTAATATTGGTTTTTTTATTTGACCAGCAAAAATCTAAAAAAGTCACATTTTTCCATATTCCAGTGGCGCGCATTTAAATAAGTATAGCTCAAAAACAAAACGACCCCCCCACCCCAATTTTTTTAAACAAGTATCAGGACGGCTTGGGCTCTAGCATTTCTACCACATCTGACGCATCCCGGTAAACGCATTATTCCGTAGACAATTAGTACACATGTCATGCATTGAATTAAAAAATGTTTGAAATACCCTTTAAGTATATCACATAACCCATTATGCAAAGATCACTTTAGAATAGTTAAAACGACTCACAGTAAAGCAAGTAAAGTTAATTTTGACCATAGATTTTCAGTTTTCCTTCCTTCCAGTAAAATATTTAGGAGTTCTTCTTGACCGCAAGCTGCTGTGGAGGAGCCACATTCAATCTGTTTGCAAAAAACTAAATATTAATGTGTTTGTTTTGAGAACCAGAGTAGAATTGAATATGCTCTAATGGTTTGGGGTCATGCAGCTGGGGCTACCGAGGTGTTCAGGGTTCAAAGAAGGGCGGTAAGGGTGATGGGTGGTCTAAAGTATAGAGAGGATTGTAGAGATGCATTCAGAAATCAAAAAATTTTAACGTTTCCCTCACTCTATATTTTTTACTGCCTTTGCTATATGAAGTCTAATTTGAACTTATATGAAACACACATCAATACTCATAATTATAATACGCGAGGTAAAAATAATGTAAGATCAATCTATAATAGATTAAAAAGATGCCAAAATTCAACAAAGTACTGGTGTGTCCGTTTTCTGAATGTGCTTCCTCAAACAATAAGAAATTTACAACTAAAATCGTTTAAAGTCAAAGTAAAACAAATATTGCTCCAGAATGCCTTCTACTCGTTTGAAGAATTTTTAAATCATAAATTTGAAACTTGAATGTTTAGTGTTATTTGAATGTTAAGTGTACTGTTAGGATTTTAATTTAAACAAATTTTACCACTATTTTATTACTTACTATTTAGAGAGATAAAGAAAAAAACTGACTTGTGTAAACATTGTTATATGTAAAACACCAATAAATTTTTACTATTTACTATTTACTATTTATATTCAATAAATCTCAGTTATTTTTTCTGTATTTTAATTATATATATTTTAAGCCACTCTGTAGGTATGTGACGCAAACTGAATGTCAAAAATTAATACAGTTCTTAAAATGACTCTTTTTTCAATAAAATAAAATTAATATCGGTTTTTTATTTTTATTTGACGATAAGTTATAGCAAAAAATCTACAAAAAGTCACGTTTTTCCATATTTTACTGGCGCGCATTTAAATAAGTATAGCTCGAAAACGAAACATACGACTCCCCCAATTTTTTTTTGGAAAAATATCTTTGTAGGGGCTTTCGTTTCGGAGTTATTTACAAAAAACTATTTTCAAGGTGGATATAGCATGGAGTTTTCTTGGTGTGTGCTACTGGGCTAGGAAGGTATTCCTTAATTAGTGGTTTCCATATGTTTGGTATGTCCGTAATTGGTTGACTGAAAACTTCTTTAATAAACTTTCGTTTTCGCCAATGCAACTCCTTATGCAAAGCTTTCGCTTCTGACCACTGAATCCTGTGATCATTTGACCATCCGCTAAACCGGATTTTTCAATATTCCCTAGTATTTCCAGGGGAGATAGAAAAAAACTGATCCCCTTTGCCACGCTCAAATTTTAAGAGAAGCTTAAAGGTCAAAACCGCATCTTGATGTAGCAAGCTACGGCGTGTTTTTGAAAAAACTACATTTTGGGAGGTCTATAACTTTTTTATTTGTGAAAATTTTGTTTCCTAGTAAAGAGCTTTATTGAAATTTTTTACTTGAAGAATTGACAGATGCAAACGGTTTTTATATATCTTTCTTAGTTTTTGAGATATTGCATAAAGTTATAATTTTCCTTATGGAATGACCCTCTTTTTATTCGATTTTTAAAATTTGCGTAAAATTTCGTTGAGAATGACGTGACGTCACACTCAATATTTTGTTTTTCTGTTCTTTTTCAATATTTTTTTATTTTTAAATATTTTTTAATTTTATTATTTATATTATTTATAAAAAAAATATTTAAAAAAACAAAAATACTTAAACAAAAATAATAAAAAATTTAAAAAAATATAATATTAATTTTAAAGGAAATTTTACGCTGATTTTAATAATTGTAAAAAAAGCGGGTAATTCCATAAGGAAAAAAACTTTATGAAATATCTCATAAACTAAAAGAGATAGATAAAAACCGTTTAAATCTGTCAATTCTTCAAGAAAGCTCTACACGAAAACAAAAATAAAAAACTTATAGACCCCCTCGAATTTGGGTCACCCTATACAGTAGAACTTCGATAATCCGGAGACATCGGCACAGCTACTGCCAGAGCTGTCACAAGTATATTATGAAAGTACTTCTAGTACAAGTACCTAGTACATTAAGATTTGTAAAACTACTTGAAGTACTAAGTACATTTTCTTTTCAAATGTACTTCAAGTACTAAGTACATTTTCTTTTCAAATGTACTTCAAGTACCAAGTACATTATAAAAGTTCTTCTTGATTTTCCCCAAGTCTTTTACTTGAAGTACAATAGAAGCACTTGAAGTACAATAGAACTACTTCAAGTACTTTAAATATGTCAAAAAATGAGAAAAATTACAAAAAAAAAATTCAAAAATGTTAATAAAATTCAAAAAAGTAAAATGGGCCCGATTCTTTGCAAAACGCCAGTAAAACTGACGCGTCAATTATGTGGCAACGCCGCTTCGTCGCCAGTCGTGGTGACAGCCATAACATTTAAAGCCTTATGCGTCATGCGTCGTTTAGCCTTAGTCACGTGTTTTCTGCCGGCTAAAGGCGAATACTCCTGCTTTTCTCTCTTATTTAATCTTTTAACTAACTTTAAGAAAGGGAAAAATAATTTTCATCAGAGAAATTTCCATGAAAGAAATAATTTACATAAAAAGCGTTGTGGTGCGACTATGCGAAGCTAAAAGTGATTTCACAACTACAAAACTTTGTCTTGGATTCGTGGATGTGGATCAGAATATGGGGAACATAAACTATATATATATTTTAATTTAATATGGCGGCTGTGATTAGTAAAAATATGTCAAAAATTCGATTTTTGTTGTCCCACGATAACTTGAAAACTACTACCTAATCCATTTTCCCAATTAATACGTCTGTTGGTTAAATCTGGATCGTTTATAATAATTCCAAGATACTACATAATGACTACGCCTGTTTATAGTTAAAGTTTAAACCTATTTTATATAGATATACACATGGGCGCACCCAGGCCATAGATTTTTTACATATTTTCTACATATTTCATGATAAAACACAAACAATAGCTTAAAATTTGACATCATGAGGCTTTGCCCCCCCCCACACGCAGCGGCGAGACATGATGACCTTGTTTTTTTTTTTTTGGTCGCACGATTTTGAGGGGCGCCCCTTTGAGCTGTCGGGCCCCCCACACATAATGACCTTTTTTTTTTTTTTTGGTCGCACGATTTTTGAAAGGCGCCCTTTTTAGCTGTCAGCCCCCAAGAGGCCTCGGCACCCCCCCCCCCCAAGACACATTCCTGGGTGCGCCACTGATATACAGGGTGTTTCCTAATTGAATGTCAATATTTATAGAGGTGATTTTTGGGCCCATTTTAAGAAAAACACTTCATATGAACATATCTCCTATACGTCTTACCTTTTGAGATACAGGGTGGTAAAGTTTTCACAAATAAATCATTTATTATTAATATCAACAATACCAAGTGAAGTGTACTTTTTAAATCTGTATTCAATTATGAGCACATTTGATCTCTTGAATTTTTTCATTTTTTTTTTCATCTAAAAAAATAAAATCTACGTGTCTCTGCATGATGATATTGTCATATTAACGATATTGTTATGATCATGCAGAGAAACGGTTTTTATATTTTTAAGCGAAAACCGTGCATCGGATTCAAAAAAATCAAGTGATCAACTTTGGTTAGAAATGATTGGGGACTTTAAAAATAATTTTTATTTCAGGAAAAATCGGTGGCGTGCCATCAATGTCTGCCAAAATATGCAGGTCAAATTACGTACGAACGCTACTGATGAAAATTTAAAAAAAAACTTATACATTAAAAAATGCCTCTTGATTCATAGTACATATGACAAATTTCATTAAAATATCTGAAGTGGTATTGTAGATATTAAAATAAATGATTTATTTTTGAAAACTTTACCACCCTGTATCTCAAAAGGTAAGATGTTTAGGACATATGTTTATATGAAGTTTTTTTCTCAAAATGTGCCCAAAAATCACCCCTATAAATATTGACATTCAATTAGAAAGCACCCTGAAAATTTTTTAACATCTTTTCGATTCATTTTATTGATATTTTTTTACCGGTTTTTTTGAAAAAAAATACAATACGACTAAGACATAAGAGACAACTTAAAATCCTACTTAAAACTAAGATATCTTTATAAGTTTTCTTCAAGTTTTTAAAAACCCAGTTAAAAGGCTTAATACAACTTAATGATTTCAACAAAATATGTTTTCCCTACTATGATAAAAACTCATATGATAAGTTGCCCTGCGGTGAAAAGCACTTAATCAGAATATTTTCGCACCTCTATCTCTCTCTCTCTCTCTTGCAAATTCAAATAGTAAAAATATGAATAACTTCGTAAGCTCCCAGTAGCGTGCATATAATGTAGGCAGAAAGACGTTGCCTACCCTTATAGAAATCCAAAAATGTGTTTTTTTTTTCATTTTGTGACATTTTAGTTACCCAACCCAAGACATATATCCAACAAAAATATGCATAAGAAGCATTTTTTAAATAATTTTTATTTTACAGATTGCGAAGACATATTTCCATTAATTGCATATACTGCATTACAGCGCATTTCTTATCTAATATTTTCCTAATAGGCGCTCCATATGATTTTGGTGAAGGCTGCATATGATTTAGTTTCTATTATCAGTAATGGGATTTTAAAGGTCGCGCCTTTTCGATTCTCTAAGAATGAGAAACAGAGAACAAAGAGACATCGTGTGGTTTGTTCGCCTGTCGTGATGGTCGTGTCACGTGACACGAATATTCCTGTGTCCCATGCATGCTTGTGCATTGCAAGTTAAATCAACTTCTGCCTACCAGAGAAAGGTGCTTTTTCAGAAAGCAGTAAATATTTAGAATAAATAAAGTAAATAACTGTTTTTTTAGGTTGAATTTAGGCAAAAAATATAAAATAATTTAAGATTAATTGGTACCAAAAAAGTCCATTTTGGTTTTTTGTATGTGTATGCAATAAGCGTGTAAGTAGCAAAACGATACCAATTTTTGCCTACCCTGCTTTGGTTAGCACAGCACGCCACTGTAAACACCACATATAGTATCGCCTAAAAGAAGAGCAACTGTATGTATAATATACAGATTTATATTATATTTATTTATTTATTTGTTTAAACGGCACACTACAGTCCTATGCTAAATGGTACTCGGAAAGTTTACTCTAAGAGTTTGACAATAATATAATATTAAAAAAAAAACATCAGGGTTGGTGCCCTAGATCCTGTTGTCTCATCCTTGCGTAGGCCTCACTTTCTGTCATGAGCTGCCATGATGTCGTGCATTTAAAAACTACAAATACATATAGTGCCTTTTTGTCGCATGTAAATAAAGCTAAAAAAAGCGTTTTTCTGTATGATTTTTGGTAAAAATGGCAAAACCTAACACCCAAAAAGTCCTAAAAAATAGATACCAATTACACATATACATTTGAGTGATTGACATATTTCACTTGTCATGATCACTAGGAGAGTGTTATAACTCTCTCAATATAAATATATTATTTTTAAGATTTTGTAGTAAAAAGTTTTTAAATTTAAACCTAATGCTCTTTATCTTCTCTAATAGTTCCTTGCTCGAGAGAATCTTCGTCACTACATATGTTAACCAAAAAGAAATAATAAAGTTATTTAATAAAAAAACCGTCGTTACCTTAGATCTAAGCACCAAAAATTTGAAAAAATGCGATAATTTTTTACTAAGCGGAACAAAATTACCATAAATAGGTTAGAGTTAAAGAACACTAAAAATAGAAACTTTTGGTGTCGCACAACTTGCAAAATAAACACTTTGCCCTGACGGCTACTATGCCCCACTCTCCCCTATATTGATTTTTTTTAAACGCAGCCTATATGTTGCCTAATGAACTAAATTAGATATTAATTCTCAAATTTAGGTGGGCTTTAGTGGCGCACCTAGGAAAATATCTAAAAAGTTCTTAGGCCCGGGCGGGGGGATCGTTTCACCAACCTAACCCCCCCTGGGTGCGCACATGATAGTTTTTATCTCAGCGGGAACTTTACATAGCCACATACATTATACACCAAGCCAT
Organism: Aspidapion aeneum; assembly: GCA_963576565.1. Classification (NCBI taxonomy): domain Eukaryota; kingdom Metazoa; phylum Arthropoda; class Insecta; order Coleoptera; family Brentidae; genus Aspidapion; species Aspidapion aeneum. The sequence continues at coordinate 67,095,611 of OY755042.1, read as the reverse complement.
ATGAATAAGGTAAAAACCAAACTCGCATAACCTTGTTTTTTATTTGCGCGATCAGATAAAAAGTAGCATTTCTTAACCCCCCGTCCCGCCCTCGTAATACATCTGAAAGAAAAATCACCTTAGAAAAACATAATTTTCAGTTAGATCATTTTAGAACAGCTCCTGAACCCTTAATAGCTTTCCACTCAGCTGTGTGTACAACTTTTGAGAGAGCGTTTCCCTTAAGGTGGCTAAGCATAAATGTCGTAAACGTAATAAAATATGGCTTACTCAGGGTCTGAGGGTTTCAGCTGTAAATTTGCAGTCTTTAAAAAATATCAAAAAACATTGTAAAGACAAACCATATAAATTTATAGAGTACTGCAATAACTATCAGAAAGTTTACCATAGATTAATAAAACTTGCCAAAAATGAATACTATCAATATAAAATTAAAAATTCCAAAAATCAACAGAAAGAAAGCTAGTCTATGGTAAACGAATTTCGCAATAAAAACAATCAATCAAAAGCAGTAGTCAATGTCAACATTGACCCAGATTCACTAAACAACTATTACTGCAGTATAGGAGAAAATTTAACGCAGAATCTGTCTTCGAGCATTGATCCTTTAAGCTACTTAAATGAAGTTGAAGTATGTGATTCCTTTTACTTTTCCCCTCAACTATCCTCGAAGTCAAACAAACCCTAAAAGAAATTTCTAATAAAAAATCTTTCGGCGAAGATGGACTATCAGTTGAGGTACTCTCCAAACTTCCTGATTGTGCCTTTAAAGCTCTTTCGGAAGCAATAAACCATTCGTGGAATGAGGGAGTCTTTTCAAAGTGCTTAAAGAAAGGAATCGTAATACCTTTGCACAAAGGAGGAGAGACTAATGAACCATGCAATTTTAGACCCATTTCTCTACTCTCTACTCTCTACGCTGTCTCAAGTTGTAGAAAAGTTAGTTAAAAAAAGGGTCTGGGAATATTTGAAGAATCGTAGCCTTATTTGTTGCAATCAGTACGGGTTTCAGCCATCCAGGGGCACCCATGATGCCATTTTTAAATTTTTAGAACATGTATATAACAACATTAATAACAAAGAGGCTTCGGCAGCGGTGTTTTGTAATCTCTCCAAGGCCTTCGACTGTGTAGATTTAGATCTTACCTAAACGAAAGATCTCAAGTTGTTTTGTGTCCACAGGGAGGTTCGTCGGCGTGGAGGGTGAAGTGCGGAGTCCCCCAGGGATCTGTTCTGGGCCCTCTGCTTTTTTTAATCTATATTAATGACAGTAAATTTTGACATTTCAGGTATATTTACTCTCTTTGCCGATGATACTGCTGTTGTGTCGCACAATAAAGACCTCCAGACTTTAAAAACTATTATTTCTCAGGACCTTAAAAAAATCAAAATGTGGTGCGATGCTAATAAATTAGCTTTTAATATAAAGAAAACCAACATTATGGGCTTTAATTGTGACATGGCGGGCACGAGGTTGGCGGACGAGCTTTTGACGCAGAATGATTCCTCGAAGTTCCTTGGGTTAGTAATAGACCAAAAATTGAAATTTGATAATCATATCTTTCAGCTTGGCAAAAAACTGTCATCTGCGTGTTTTGCTATACGCATTGTGAGGAGTGAGTTGGGTTCGGGGATTGCTCGCTCGGTTTATTTTGCTCTATTTGAGTCTCGCTTACGTTATGGCATCGCCTTTTGGGGATCGACCAACAAATATTTATTAAACTCAATTTTTTTGTTGTAGACAAAAACACTTCGCTTTGTTACTAATACTCACCAACGAGTAAGCTGCAAACCAATATTTATAGCGCAAAACATTTTAACAATGACATCATTGTACATTTTAGAGATTTGCATCTCAATATATAAAAACAAAGGTAACAATGCTGGAGGATCTGGAGCATCGGGTCGCACCCGCCGGGCTGGTGATTTGCCACTGCCAATTCCAAAGTCAAATCTAACAAAAACTTCTCTGAAATACGAAGGTAGAAAAATTTTCAATCATTTACCGGGTAGTATAAAATCCCAACAAACCATTAAATCTTTTAGAATTAATCTAAAAAAAAGTCTTTTAAAGAAGGCTTATTATAATTTAGGTGAATTTTATGAAAATCCTCTAGTCTAGTCATCAAATACCTGAACTACATTGATTTTCCTTTTTTTTACTTTTATCTTTAAATTAACTGGTGCTTCCTATCTATATTTGTGTGTTTTTTTTGTCCTGACAGATTTTTCTTTTATATTAGAGTTTTAATGACTTTTATATTATAATTTTTAAACATTTTAGCTTTAAATTAATGATGATGTGACCTATTTTGTACATATTTTTACTGTCTTTTTAACGCAATTTTTACCTTTTATATATTGTATTTTGTTTTAACTTTAATTCAGTTTTTGATTTGTTTAACTTTTTTTATATGTATGTAACTTGTTCAAGTATAAACCTAGACACCTAAGGATTATTGATGTATTTATATTAGTGCGCATTAAAAGGTAATTCAAAATTCAAATAAAAAAAAAATCCTAAATATACTAAATCAATAATTAGTTATTAATAGAATAGAAACTCACCCTTAGTTGTTTATTATTTGGATTTTTTTGTTTATTATCATAGATTTAGCCTGCTTTGTCTTGTGAAAATTTATTTTCTTTTGTGACAATAAAGTATTTTTGATTTTGATTGATTTTTGATAAACTTATTAAGGCTTTCGTTAAGAGGGTGGTGATCGGTGTCATTCTATTTGACATTCTCAGTATGACAGTTTTGTCACGGTAGGCTGTGATCTTGTCAGTATCACTAGACCGGGAGCTCGCAATCATATTTATTAAAATAATGTAGAGCGTCGCTGTTAAGTATGGAAACAGTCGATTATTTCTTAAATTATGCACAATATAGAAAAAAGTTTAGTACGAAAGTTTTAGGGTTGTAAAATGTCTACTAAGTAGTAGTCATCTTATTTTTACAGGGTTGGGCATAAAGTTGTGATACAACATAATTGTTTTTTTTATGAAACAGGGTGTTCCATAAAAAAAATATATTATATATTTATATAATTTAACATTTTAATTATTTCTTCAATTCTAAGCAAAGTTCATCAAAACATAACGTATAACAACAATGAATAATAATGAATCAATTTCTATGCAACTGCATTCATTTTAAAACCTAATAACTTGAAAACTATTTAATTTAGGTACACTATTTATCGAGAAACTTTGTTTAGATTTAAAGGTATAATTAAAATAAAAAATTATTAAATCAAATCAAATTTTATTTTCAAAATTACAAATTTCAGTATAACTAATTGGTGGTATCAGGAGACACAATGGAACTAAAATTTGTGTGTGAGCTCCTAGTAACACCAGAATACTGGTATTTTTTTAGACAATCAAATTATTTTTAAAAAAATTATTTAAAAAAATAATTTAGTACTTTAGAGCTTAAATTCAGAACAATAAGAAGGGCTATTGTAACCGTCCGATTGCACAGTGTACCGTGTCATTTTTACGTTTAAGTCACACGTTACATATTTGTTTTATTTATGTAAATAATCAAGGCTCTTCGACTCGTCTTTCTGTACACAAATTAAGGGTAAATACTAATAATAATATTTATAGAGCTAGGTTTTGAGGTTATATATTGTCCAGAAAGTTACCTTATAGAGAAGGGATTGGGGGGGAATCATCATCTTGTTGTAACCACTGCACACGTCGCATTAATTAGGCATCGTAATTGGAATTTGAGATCACAGGTTTCGGGAAAAATCACATCAAAACTTTTTATTGTTTTGTTTATCTTTAAAATTTTGTAATTTTCGTTGACGTTCACGGAATAAATCATCAGCTGTTTGAGTGAGCACGTACGTTCAATAAATAATGGCGGCGTTGCCATATCACAAACCACTCACGATGTTTTAAGGACAGTTTGAAACATTTAGATATACATTTAATTTATTTTGGATGTTCGATTATCTGTATTTTCTAGGATGTTAGGACAGTGATTTCTCTTCCGAATCTTTTCTTCTTCACGGATTAGCTAGTTTTGTGGCACGAAAACATATTTGGGTCCACGGGTTGACCAGGAACAATCGAGGCTCCGCCCACTGTAATATCTTTATTACTTTGATAAGGAGAAGATAAAATGAATACGAGTTATGCACTTTTGTAAATTGGAGATAAACGAGGGATAAAAACCAAGACTAAAAGAATAAACAAAATCGTATTTTTATATTATATAAATTAATATATAATCACAGTTGAATAAAGTTGATATCTAGCTCAGTTAGTCGGATTAAAGGGTTATGTAGGGCTAGCTAGTGGTGAGCAAACTTAACATCTGAACACTCTTGTGCCGGGTTTAAGCAGTAGTTCAATGTGTATTTTTGGGTTCAAGTTCAGAAACAACTTTATTAATGTAAAAATGTTTTACGAAAAGTGGCGTCAAACCATAGGAATCTTAGAGAAAGCATATATGAAGAGCGAAGGAAACTTTTGACTAAAACTATAACTAAAGTACAACTAAATTCTACATTTAGTATGGCTTTACTCATATGGGAATCGGTTGAGTGTTCGAATATTCCTGGGTTTGATGCATGCTCGAATCTCCAGTAATTGATTTTACAGTTGATGGTTTCAATGCTAAGCTTCTTATAGTCTAACTGGTTATTTTCCTCCTACTTGCTATGTTGGCAAGGGTCCGGTTGACATTTGTTCGGTCTATGTATGGTGTCTTGAAATCCTTGTTTATAAAAATTCCAATCCGTAGAAATAGATCTGACAACACCTCAATGTGCTTTTTACGTATTTTCGATATCCCCTTTCATCATTGGTTAGTTTGAAAATCGCGGTATTTTTTTCCCAGGCTTGCAAGGCCGGGCTGGGGATTTTTTGGTGAGAACGTTTTTTATAAATGTGTTTGCATCCTTATTTGAATTTGACCGGGAAAATTTGGTTGGTACTGCGTCCCACCAAATTTCTACTTCCGGCATCTTTCTCGACAAAGTGTCATTTTCTTTCTTTTCTAAAGAACTGGCTGGGTCGGCAACAAGTCTCTGGGATCGCCATTGTTTTCTTGGTTACTGGCACTGCAGTGGATGCAGGTTCTATCCGAGAGACTGTGAAGGGTGAGTCCGTCGTGTTAGGCGTAATCTAAAGTGACGGCTCACATCCTCTGAGAAGGGATTTAAGGCGACCTACGCCATTCCTACGGAAAGAAAAGCTGGTAAGTTCGATTTTTTTTAAAATTTTTTTGGAGTTCTTCAAGACAATATTTGCCTTCCAAATTATAACTGTGTTCGTGTGAAATGTAATTTTTCGACAAAAAAACGTGGGGAATTTTTGGAGTTTTTTAAATTTTTTTTTAAACCACGTTTTGGATAAAAACTATATATTGTTTTTCTCCTTTGTCTACAGTCCTGTCCAATCCATCAACGGGACGGTTGTGCTGGACGCTGGTGTGAAGCCGGTAGTAGCACTGATACAACCCTGGGAAAGGTATGTTAGGGTTATTTTAGTTCATCTGTTGAAATCTGCTTTATTTTATTGAGTCGACATGGGGTTCTTGATTTAAGTTACTCGGTGTAGGGGAACCTCGGGCAAAACCGACGAATTCCAGGAAACTGAAATATTTCATTTTCCACAGGGTTTTATGCTCGGGCAAGGATCCAGCAACAGATCTAAGACGTTGTGCGCGGGCGGAACTGGGACCGGTGGAGAAGCGGAAGATGTCTGGTACAACACATCCAGGTTTACAAAACAAAACGCCCTCTTATTTAATCAAACAATAATCCAGGACCAAGGTAGGAGCAAGCTTTAGACTTAATTATTTTTTAAATAATAATTTCTTTTGTACAATTTCAACAATGCTTGTAAACGCAAGGTAGGGTATGACGTCATAACCACACTTTTGCGGAATAACTATTTATTTAAAATTTTTATCGTACAATTGAAGTGCCTTGCTATTTTGGCCCTGTCTTGTTTCCAACCATTTAATTTTTTTTCTATTTCATGTTTCTGGTATTTTTACTAGGATTTAAAATATACAAGATGAACTAAATTTTTGTGTTATTTGTACAATCCAATGAACCAACTTTGCAGAGACAAAAGAGAGAGAAGATTATATTTTTTTAGCGGTTTCCTCACATTGTTTTACCTCATGGGGTAGATCTCGGACTGGGTTGCTGTCTGTCTCATTCTACCCAACGTAGAATGATGACAGCAAATATTGGGTCCAGATCTCCCCTATGACAGAATGATTTTGGAAGTGTGTTTTTTCTACAATCATTTATATAATGGAGTCTCACACTACTGACTCAAATGTAGGTACACTGTGACATGTTGGAGATTCTACTACCTGTAAGTCCATCTACCTGCAAAGTGCTTCTAGTTTTGTCATCTTAATTCAATCTTTTAAAATTTTATTTTGTCAATGAGTCAATTTCTTTTTGGTTTTTCTAATTACACAAATACTCTGGAAGCCTCGGAAGTAGGTAGAGTTTCATTGTTTGGCTACAACGTTTGAGTTGAACTGTATTTTAAACTGTGGCGCACTTAAAATTTTCTTATTTCTGAACCCCCCTTCTCAACTGTATAAAAGTTACCGGGCATATCAATGTTTTACCTAGCTGAAAAATACAGTTCTGCTTCCAGATATTTGTTTAATTACTCAGTAATTTTTTTTGTGTCACAAATTGGCACAGCGTTATTGTTCTATTTACAGTGTCACAAAATGGCGGCAACGTCTTTTAGCTTGCCACAAATGGCGCCCTACGTGAGTTTTTGGCTAGGTTTTTTAACATCTGATGTAATTTTTTTTGGTTTTTTGAAGTTGAAAAAAATAAGAAAAAATTTGAATTTTTTTCAATTAAAAGAAAGTTTTTTTTTGTAGTACAGCCAAAGCCAGGTTAAAGACTTTCAGTGGCTGTCGGTGTTTTTGACACTCAATCATTTTTTTAATAAAAAGCAAGATTTTCCATCGTCATTGGTTTTGGAAATAACATTTCTTATATTTTTTGGTAATATTGAAGCCTAGTTTTGAAATTCATTATGTTGATTTAATGATTCACTTGATTTTTATTTATTAGCTTATCTCTACAAGTTTTTTTTCTTGGACAACAAAAGAATCATTTTTATTTATTAAGGAAGAATAAGTAGATAAAAAACATGGGAGTTTTTATTGAACGGAGTCCAATTCATGTCTTAATTCTTTAAAGTTTTTGTAGGAAAAACATGTTTTTTTTTTAAGAAAAATAAACACAGTAATGTAAATTTACTTCAATTTTTTGTTGATTTATAGGTGGATGGACCTTCAGACATGGTCCTTTTATGTTTTAAATATATGACATAGGTAGTGTGTTTTTCTAACAATTTTTTTTCAACAGGTTGCCAACTACTATTATTTTTCTTGGCTGGGTTGTTTTAAAGTAAATATAGCCTAACAGCTGGTAATTTTATTTAGTTGAAAGTATAAATTAATGAAAATGAAAGAAAAGGAAAATGAGTTTATTTTGCTTTGTCATTTCACTCAGTTACATCGGGTCAGAGGAGGGTACTACAATTTAGTCTCAGCTCGGGAGGTTAGGAAACACAAGGCTAAAATCCCTAGAGCAACACATTGGCTGAACATCAATGCCAAAAGTCCAGTTAACATTTTTGGGGTATTTTTTGGAGCAGTTTTTTTAGGTCTTGGTTGCCAAGTTTAGTTGTCCGGTTGTGTTTTTGGGACTGGTCAAATTTTTTTTGGTAGAAAATACAGCGTTGGGCTTTGGAGTGCATTTTTTTTTTAAATGACCTACGGGTATTTCTATCAATTAAAGTTTTTCTGGTTCACAATTATTTTTTCTGTATTTTTTTTCTGCGTTCACGTCATAGCTTGGTCGTGGCCAATGGAGTGCAAACCTTTATGTTTGAGCCTTGAGAAGTTTTGCCCCGGATTGAATACAGAGAAAATAAATTTGAAGCTCAACTAGATATAATACCACAAAAGAAATGTTTAACTGAGACAGATATAGATAAGTTTTTTTTGATTTTTTTAGTTCATTTGTAAAGTTCAGTAATTTTTTTAAGTAATGTCATTTTGAGGCCGTGAAATTGATCAGTGAATTTAAGAGAGACTTTCAACTAAATATAAATGCTAGGCGGTGGTAATTGGTAAAAATATTTCAAAATTTTACTTTTTTTTCAAATAATTTAATTTTTCTTAGAAAGATTATTTCTTTCTGTAAACATAACTTCTCGAATTCTTGTTTTGGTCAAAACGGTTTGTATAGTGGTGGTAGTTTTAAAGGGTGACCAGACAGGTTATATTTTTTAGGGGACCAAACGGGAACTTCTTGAGTTACAAAAGGGGAACTTTTTTTGTCTTAGTTGATCAGGCAGGAATAAATAAATCTTTTACTTCCAAATCATAATTTTAAATAACAAGATTTATTGGTTAGGTGTTTGGGTCTTATAATAAAAAACGTTTTGTTTTTGAGGATACTGGTAAGATATGGAATTATTTTTTTTCATGCCAAATGTTGTTTGACGGCAGATATGCTAGTCTTCAGTTTTTTTAATAGTTTGCATTTCAGGACAGTGGCGTGTACTTAAAGGGGCCTGTCATCTGCGCCCATTGTAACTCAACTTACTTACTTCGTTTTGTTGCTTCTGAAATTAAAGCGTTATGTCGAATAACGATGGATGGTGTTAGACTAAGACAGTACCTGTTTAGGGATGAAAACTTGGGAGTTGTGGACAATTGGGGTTTTTATTTCATTTTTTTTTAATTTTAAAATAATTTCATACTGGTGACCTCAAATAATGAAGCAAATTTTTAAATTACAATATACTGTTGTGGAATAAATGGGAAAGTGTTCAGATTTTAAAAAAAGATTTCAACCTAAGAATAAATTTAAAAACAATAGGTTTTCTTTGATGCGACAAAACATTGATAAGGGCATATATTTTTTTAGTTCTGATAGTTGTTGAGGGTATAAAGGAGGCTACCTTTTATATTGCAATGATTAGGGGTTTTTCTCCCGCGAGCTGGGTGGAAATGGAAGAAATGTTTGGTTTGGAGTGTAGAAATCGATGTACGAGGACTTCCTACTAATCTTTTTAGGATTTCGCAACTTCGGTTTTCGCTAAATTAAAATACATCAAAATTGGGCCTACAGGCTGAATCTCACATTTTCCAGGACCTTGCAGACTTGCGGAGAAAGACAAGTTTTGTGATCTGTTTAGTTATGATAGGAATTAAAATAGTAACATGCACATGAGGGAACTAGATATACTTAGGTTAAAAAATAGTAAGAACACTGATCTGAACAATTTTCCATAATAGTGTCCTATTTTCACAGGGTGGTTTATTGACATTATACTTAGGAAATAGGGGAAATGTCTAATAAAAAGTTTTTTGGTTTTAGGTCGAGTTTTGTTGAGTATAACAAAAGTTTAATTGGGGGCCAGGAGTTTATTATGCTCTTTTAAAATTAATGTAATAGTTTTGGGCTTTTTGATTTTTGTTGTCTGGTTGTTACGCAGGGCTATTCCCAGCTGTTGCATTTCAAAATGTCATTTGTAGGGATAGGGTCTCATTAGCCCTTGGACATTTGGTAATTTTTGCTTTGACTAATAGTTGTGGGAAGGGCCTAACTTAATTTTATATCTCGTGAACACCAGGAATAAAGATTGAGAATGCATTAAGCAGTAAAAAAAATTTATTGGATGTTGTGTGTATATAAACTCGAGTAGACAAAGTTAGTTTTATAACGGTCTTATAGTTGGAACTTGGAATTGTTTCATATTTGTATTTCTGAAAATGCATACAAGATAATTCTTTACTGAGTTGAGTGCAAAGTTTAAAACTTAGGTTCACATTATTATAGTGATACAGTAAATAAGTGCTAACGTTACTTATTCCCTTAAGTAATAATTTTAAACAAATATACTAACATCGTTTGTTTTTTGAACATAAATATTTTTTAAACTTCTCCTAAACTGATTGGTTTTTTTTGCAATTGCGATTTTTTATACCTTGTGATTCTTAAGTAACTTTTATTTTCAATCATTTTTTTTGTATAGTAAATTAATTTTTCTAGCTCATTCACTTTTCACATTCGCACAGCTTTGGGAGAGGAAAGAGAATCTACAACAGTTTTTTAAAGGAAAATAACAAAAACTGTTGCATGACATAACTCGAATAAGATTTTTCTGGTGTTGATTTTATTAAATTTTTTTATTAAGGTTCGCTAATAGGAGCTACGGCCCTACTTAATCATTTTCTAATTTTTTTGAATTTTTTTTTGAACTTTTTTTTTTAATATTTTTTTTAAAAAAAGGAAAATTGATTTTCTTGTTGCAAATTTTTTTTTGGTGCATAGTAGTACCTTGCCCTACAATGGTTTTACCAGTTTATTTAAATATTTTTTTTTTCCTGAATTAAAATATAATTTCATTTCGAACCCTCGCGTTTTAACAACCTATTATCAATTGTTTTAATTATTTTTTCTCCCTACACCAAACCACCTATTAGGGTGGAGTAATACTTTAAAAATTTTAGTGAGCCATTAATTCATTTTCTTTATTATTGGGCTACTGTGGTCGACACCAAAATTTTTTTTTATTTTATATTTTTTTGGACACCTTTCTACGATCCTAGGGTCTTTTTTGACCATGGTCATCAATTTAGTTTAAATTTTGGGAATTTCATTTTAACGATTATTAGAGAGTTGCAGTTTTACCAAGACGTTATTTCTGTAAATTTTTTTATTACCATCGGTAATTTTTTTAAATTTTCTTTTAATTTTTTTAATTACACACAACATCCTTACTAGTCTAATTCAACGTAATTTTAGCAAGCGGATTTTTTTTAATTGAGCATATTTTACGATTTCTATAACATCAACATCTGTTCCGATGTTTATTGCGTTCACTTATATATTAAGGGGTGATGTTGCCTTAAGCAATGCATGATTCGTGTAATCTCAGAATAGGTAAGCAGGTTAAAGTGGGTTTTGATTTATTCTTTTTAGAAAAATCATTGTATACGGCGATTTGGGTTTTTTTTGAGGAGTTTATTAGTGGAGCCGTTCTGCAATAGCAGGAGTATACCCTAGCGTTAACTGTGTACAACAGCTTTGGATTTTTTTTGTTATAGGTAGTCTGTTGTACGTTCCATTTAGGGATAAATTTACCTATTCGGTTGCTGAGGTAAACAAACACAACTTAACTTTAATTTTATCCTGTTCAGCTAGGATAAGCGCAATTATTTTTTTTTTGTTTTACTAACACAGGAGTGGAACATAAGACCTAAACACTGCCAAAGCTCTTGTCTCTCTTTTATTAAAAAAATTTTTTTTTATGGCTACTTGTTAATTCTAATTTAGGATTTAAGTAGTTATCTCTCTCTGCAAGGTTGGACGTCATAGTTGGTTGTACAAATACTTAATATAAACTATGATTACATTTTTAAATGCAAATAAATTTTATTTTCTTACTGCTCCGGTGTTCTTCGATTTTGTTCGCGTCTGCCCGTATTTAAGTTTTATATTTTCTACAGTTGTGAGAAAATTTATAGTGATTTTCACTAATGAATTGAAAGTGAACTTTGTGTTTGTTATTGCGTGGTTTAGTTTTATAATTGGGAGGTATAATTAAGAGTTTTAAAGTTTAAAGTTTTAATGTAAAAGGCACCATGGCTGTTTCTTTGAGCCGGTTGTCCGACATAAAGTACTTAGTCAAGGACGAGTTAATCTACGAATTAACATGGAGAGGCATAGCCATTGGATCGGTGGAAGAAATGAAGCAACAGCTTATACTGATTAGGCAGAGAGAAAGGACTGATGGAAGTATGAGATACCCTCCGTATCCCTTTAAATTTGACCAGGATGCTTTTAGCTGCATGAAGAAGCTAGATAGTCTGGTTCCGCTGGTAGAGAAGTTCTCTGGTACGAGCAAAGGGGGAGAGTTTAGGAAAATCGCTGTAAGGTTGGAACACGTATTAGCCAGGATAAATAACATGAATCCGTCTAACTTTGAAGAAAGCCAAACGAAAGGCATACTGGTTGCGGAAATCTTGAGTTTGATTGGGAGGTTGCAAAGCCAAGCAACAGATTTACTAAGAGTTGGCGTTACCTCAGATGATGATGAAGCATCTGAAACCCAATCAACGAGTCGAGGCTCAGACCACTCAACAAATGCTGGCAACACACCCAACCAGTCTCATTTCCCGCAACCACACCACTCGAGCACACAGAGAACAGCCCAACAGCCTACAAACCAACCGTCGGTCATTGCTCCATTGCAAATGCAAGTGCTTACGAACCTGACTCAAACACCAATACAAGCACCACCCCCAATGCTAATTTAGAATGACGGTACATCAGCTTTCCATTATCAACAACCGTCTACCGTTCCATTGAGTCTAGCTGCCCTCCAAAGTAGCATTGCACCAATTGCTCAATCCCGACCTTTTTCATGTTCGTCGCCAGTACCAATGTCAAGTGATCCTGGTACCTCATATCACGTTGCACCTGTATCTCCGCATAAGTGGAACTTAAAGTTTACAGGCGAGAGGAGTAGTAGGCTTAAGCGGGTGCTGGACCACTTTTGAGGAGGGAATGACCTTGAATGACCTTGACGGTCGTTGCCTTGTTTTATGTAGAGACGAATAGTTTGAGTAGTATATTTGACCTTGAAAAGTTGTGAAGGTCATTATGTTGACCTTGAATGACCTTGACGGTCGTTGCGTTTTTATATGTAGAGACGAATAGTCCAAGTAGTATTTTTGACCTTGAAAAAAATAATCCAACATTATAGTAAAGATGTGTATTTTTTAACCTTCAGAATCTTTAACATTGCTTTATTTGCCCGCTTTTTAGATATATTATTTTCTGTAGACTTTACCCCCACTAAACTAACACCCAACAAGTATTTAAAGAAAAATACATATCAGAAGAGTACTATTAAAGTTTCTTTACTTCAACGGCGAATTTCAAATTAGTAGAAAATGAATTCAAAGCAGCAAATTATTGATTTGGATGATTTCACCAGTCAAGACATCGACAATTTGTTAAAAGATATTGGTAATGAGTTTCAAGCCGAACAGCAGCCAGAGCCACAGCTAGAGCCACAGCCAGAATCACAACCTCAGCTACAAATGGAGCTACAACGTGACGTACATAAAATCAAAAATGGAAGAGTTGGTAAAAGAAAGTACATTAAAAAACGAAGACAAGCATTTTATCAACAGCTCCAACTCAGACAGCAATTCCAATAGCAATTCCCTCAACATCAAACCGTAGCCGCAAATGTCACAACAATAGAAAGCCAAACGATAGAGCAGGCTATCCAAATCCTACGGGTGAAAAGAAGCTGCCTGGAGCAGCTTAAACAAAGAGTGGATCTACTCAAAGCAGAGATTCAACGACTACAAAGAGAGACCGAAGGTGTGGAGGAAGAATTCCAAGCAAAATTAAATGACTACAATAAGCTAAAGGATCTTTTTTATGCTTTTCTTTAAATTTTTAACATTTTTTTATTGTAACATATTTAGTTTTTATATAAAATTATTAGTTAGCCAATATATAACTTTATGAAACAAAAAAAAAACAATTTGAATATGTAAAATATAATAAATCTATATTAAGAAAAAAAAAACATTATGGTAATTTAATAACAAACAAAAAAATTTGTATAATTTTTTAATTTTGGTTACTATTTTATAGTTGAACTTTATAGAATAAACTTTAATATAGAAAAGAATATTATGCTAATGCAAGAAACAAAGTATTAAAAATAATTTTTAAACTTTAGTTTGTTTATAAAAGAGTAAAATTTCATAGTGTAGAATAATATCCAATTTGTAGAAAAGATCTAATTTTAAAAAAAACAAACTTTTAAAAAGAATTTTTAAACTTTGGTTTGTTTATAAGAGAGCAAGATTGCATGGAATAGCATATAAAAATGAAACTTAAAAACGTTTTTTTACCATTTTTAACTTTAGTTTGTGCATAAATGAACAAAATTTGCGTTACTATAATTTAAAAATTGAATATTGATGTGATTCAAAAGATAGGATTTTTACAAATGGTTTCATTTTAAAATTGTTAGATGAAAATTTTTAATTGTTTGGTTTAGTGCCACAGTGCCCCAAACCTCGCACTGAGCTGTGTGTACCAGCCATTTTTATTGTACACCCCAATTAAACTAAACCAGACTACCAACGTTGAGCCTCCTCAAAAGGAGAGTCACCTCTTTCGCTTCCTACATCAGACATCTCCTCAGAAGGAGGAGAGTCAACTCTCGCTACTTCCCACACACCATAATTGGTATCAGAATCATCATCATCACTCTCCACTACCTCATAATCATCACTGTCTGAGATGTAGACAGGTGATTCGGGTGAATATGGAGGATTGCTCTGCCTCTCCATAATTCTTTGATATTGCTCACTACAGACATCGCATCGTCCATTAATTGTAAAAACCTCTACTGGTTTCCAGACATTGCAAAAATTGCTCTGCACATGCCCATTTTTCAAAAACGGACGAACGATGAGGGTAGGGCGAGCGGTGGATGACATTATTGGAAGACAAATCGAGCAAGAATGAGTGTTTACCAAATGAGGAGTAAAATATATATACCCATTACAAGGTTATATCAAGGTCAGTGTGAATCGTTGACAATTTTTTCCAAGGTTAAATATGTAATTGCTCATCAATCTTGTTCAAGGTTAAATGAAGGTCAGTGTATAATTTTTTCCAAGGTTAAAGATGTAATTGCTCATCAATCTTGTTCAAGGTTAAATGAACACAATGTCACCTTGAGAATATTTTGCAAAACCAAAAATAAATTAAAAAACAATACATTTGGCTGTAAATTTTGTTCAAGGTCAAACTATTTAGATTTAGCTGTGAATTATTATCAAAAAAAATATATTTGAGAGTTATCAGATACAGCTGAAGAAAATGAGGTGGAGTGGGGTGTCTGTTATAAAACCCACAACGGGCATAAAAAAAGCATAGTGGTTAAAACAGAGGTGTTGATAAAAACACCTAATAAATAAATAATAAGTGTTCAAAATGTGACAAAAGTTTTACTCGAAAAGATAATATGGTTAGACATAATAAAACAGCTTGCAAATATAAACATAATGATGATAATATCAATGAGCAACCATTAAAGAAAAGAAAAATAGCTAGTTTAAAAGTTGATAAAGATAGTGATAAACAATTGGAAATGTGTAGAGAATGCAAAATTTTCATATTCAAAGATAAATTTTTTGCTCATTGTAGAACACTTCAACATAAAAATAACTCATGTGCACCATACTCCAATGGTGTATGTTTGATAAGAAGTGGTCTTAAATGCAGAATAGCAAGTTATAGAATTGCTTCAGAAACTCAGCAAAAAGACTACAGAAGGTTTTTTTATGAGATAAAACCCAAATGTCTATCATTAGTAAAAGAAAATATAGCAAAACACACCTCAATAAAAATTAATATGGAATTATTTGCAACGTTTCTTCACCAATCAAAAGAAACCCTAGCTGATAAATCATTTAACACAAATAATAAAAGTGTGTGATGCCTCTGATTTGGATAATATTTATGAGTTTTTTATGGATAAAATAATTTCCCAAGCGAGCGAGTTTATGGAGCAAGATTCTGGTAAGATTACTCATTAGTAAAATAAATAATTTTTGTTTAATAATAATCAGTGAAACAATTTTTAAATATGGTTGTTTAATTAATAATGTTTTAATTTATTTACAGGTTGGACTTTACAACATATATTACACTTGGAAATCAACATCAACAAGTTTCGCCCTATTGGGGGCAATTCATACTTCAAGTTACCCAAATTCATTGAATCTAAACATGCTGTAGTGAATATAAAAAATCAGGATAATGCATGTTTTGCATGGGCTGTTACATCAGCTTTAGACCCAGTTTCACTTCATGTAGACAGAGTTTCCTCCTACCCCCATTATTCTACAGTTTTAAATCTTGCAGGTATGGAAATGCCGGTTAAATTGACTGATATATCTAGGTTTGAACAAAACAATAATATTTCAATTAATGTTTATACATTGGAAACCCAATTTGAAAATAAAAAAATTCAATATGAAGTTATTAATCATAAGTGAAGGTTGTAAAATTAAAGTCATGAATGTAATAGCGTAATAGCGATTGTAATAGAACACATTATTGTTGGATAAAAAATCTTTCAGCTTTGGTTTCCAATCAAATATCAATGTCGAAACGTAGACTTTATTTTTGCGATGGTTGTTTAGTACACTTTATAACAGCAGAAAAACTAATATTTCATCAAAAATATGACTGTGGGCAAGTTTACGCGATAACCCCATCTACAGATTTAAAAACTGATAGATTTGGAAAAACAACACAAGAAAACATGTTAAAGTTCGAAAGTTATGAAAAACAGCTAACAGTTCCCTTTGTAGTGTATGCTGACTTTAAATCAATTTTACAACCAATGGCAGGTTGTGAACCAGATCCATTAAATTCTTTCACAGTCAAAAATATCATACATAAACCATATTCATTTGGCTACCTAATTAAATGTTCATTCAATGATGATTTAACAAAATTTAAATTATTCCGTGGTTCAAGCTCTTAGAGAGCGCACCTTAGACAGCTTCACAATAATTATTTAAGAGATATAGTCCCAATGACACCACTAACACCAGAAGAAAGAAACATAGTGGAAACATGTGACAAATGTGGAATTTGTGGTAAACCTTTTAACTTATTTGATAAAAAAGTAACTGATCATTGTCACATAACGGGAAAATAAAGATTTTTAGCTGCACATTCAACTTGTAACTTACAACATCAATTACCAAATTTCATTCCAATAATTTTTCACAATCTAAGTGGTTATGATTGTCACATGTTTATTAAGGAATTGTGTCATCATGGCGATAAAATAGATGTTATTGCAGAAAACAAGGAAAAATATATTTCATTTACAAAATCCATATATGTACATGATTACATGAATTCTGAAGGAAATATCATAAAAAAATATCTACGTCTAAGATCTATAGATAGCTACAAATTTTTAGCTGCATCCCTGGATGAGTTAAGTAAAGGTTTAGATTCAGACTCCTTTTTAGAAACACACAAACATTTTACATCTGAAGAAGAATTTAGTTAAATGAGACAAAAAGGTGTGTTTCCATATGGATTTATCTCTGACTTAGACGTTACTAATTTACCCACTAAAAACCAATTCTTCGATGATCTAAATGATCAGCATATTACAGATTTAGAATATGATAGAGGGAAAAAAGTATGGAGTCTATTTAATTGTAAAACTTTAGGAGACTATTCGGATTTATAATTGAAAACTGATGATTTAATTTTAACTGATGTTTTTGAAGCATTTCGAAGAAATTCTTTAAAGACTTATAACCTAGATCCAGCTCAATATTACACGTTGCCATCATTATCGTTTGATTGTATGCTTAGAATGACAGAAGTAGAATTAGAGCTATTGACTGAAATTGACATGATTCATTTCTTGAAAAAGGGATTCGAGGAGGTGTTAGTCAATGTGTTGATAGAATGCATATAGCAAATAATAAGTACCTTCCAAATTATGATCCAAGTATAAAGTCATCCTTTATAATGTATTTGGATGCAACAAATTTATATGGGCATAGTATGTCACAACCACTACCCACAAAAAGTTTTAAATGGCTCTCACAAGAAGAAATGATAAATTTAAATATTCATAATGTACCAGATGACAGTCCCATAGGATACAATCTTAAAGTAGATGTGTATTATCCAAATGAGTTGCATGAATTTCATGCTGATTTTCCATTTTTGGTGGAAAATATAATCCCTCCAGATTCATCTTTTCAAAGATGAAGGGAATCAAAATTGCCCACCTTAATGTTCGATCCCTACTAAATAGTTTTCAAGACTTGGTTGATTTGGTAACGCTAGAATCCTTTGATATCATTTTTCTTACAGAGACTTGGTTAAAAGACGGCATTGACTCAAGCACGCTTCAAATACCCGGCTATCAGTTCCTGAGCCGCGATCGAAGTACCGGGCAAAGAGGAGGTGGGGTTGGCGCGTACGTGAAACTAGATCTTGACCCAAAAATAATACGAATACCTACAACTCGCGACGAAAGTAGTCCAAAAGAATTATGCCTAAAAATTAAAATGTATTCTCACACAATAGGCATAGGAGTTTTTTATCGACCACCAAATAACAATTTGTCAAAATGCATTGAATATATTGAGAACACTATTTCATATATTACGCCTACAGTGGACAGCATTTTATGCTTAGGGGATTTTAACGTCAACATGTTTAATGTACCGAACTTACTTGATACTTGTATGAACTCTCACAATTTTCAGCAAATAATTACGGAAAGTACAAGGGTTGGTTTCGGAGGAACTGAGACATTGCTAGACCCCATTTTTTTATCCAACGAGCTTAAAGATAATTTTAATGAAAGCGGCGTTATTGACTTACCCCATATTTCGGATCACAAACTTGTCTTTTGTACATTGTCCATTAAAAAACCCAAATTCCTGCAAAAAACTGTCACTTACAGATGCTTTAATAACTTTAATTTTAATAATTTTCGACGCGATCTTTTAAACAAAAACTTTTATCAAATCTACCAGACTGATGATATCGACTGCAAAGTACAAACGCTCACTAAATTGATTAACGAAACATTTAATACTCATGCGCCTAGAAAAACAGCAAGAGTAAGCAAGCCTCCTGTTCCCTGGATGTCACCGGAGCTAAAAAAATTAATTAAGAGAAAAGACGCTGCCAAATGTAAGTACAAAAGAACAAAAAGTAATTTGGATGGACAGAGGTTTAAAGAGCTCCGGAATGCAGCTTTAAGTTTAATACGACAGGAGAAGAAAGCGTACTTGAATGCAGTTTGCTCACAGGGTACCCAAAAAGAGAGATGGAGGGCTCTCAAATCCTTAAACATTGTAGGGACTAAAAATAACCAAACAATTCCCAAAGACTTTTCAACAGCATCAGAAATCAACAGCCACTTTGCATCAATATTTAAACAAAACTTTGCCGTTGATCGTCATCAGTTCGAAAATCTTTCTTTCTCTGACAAATCATTTCAATATCAACTAATCAATGAAAATAATATTTCAGAGGCTATGCGATGCCTCAAAAGCAATGCAAGGGGATCTGATGATGTTTCATTATTTATGTTGAGGTATTGTGAGCATTTTATTGAACCCTTTCTTGTCAACATTTTTAATAGCTGTTTTGTTCGGGGCTATTTTCCAAAGGCATGGAAAACTTCCAATATAATACCGCTTCCCAAGAAGCAGACTCTTGACTCTTTAAATGATTTACGGCCGATAAGTATATTGCCTGCACTCTCTAAAATTCTTGAGAAGCTAGTTTATAAGCAGGTTTATGATTACGTAACAAAAAATAATATTCTTTCTGAATATCAGTCAGGCTTTCGACAGGGTCATGATGTTGCTACTGCACTAACCAGAGTGGTTGATGAAATTTTTACTAGTATAGATAATAAAAAGGTTATGGCAGTGGTACTACTCGATTTTTCGAAGGCATTTGACACGATTGACCATCAACTAATGTTGCAGAAACTAAAATACTACGGTTTCGATCATAAATCTTGTTTATTTTTTAACGAATATTTAACTAGCAGGCTACAGCAGGTAATATTTAATGATGATATCTCTGAAAAAGAGGAAGTACTATCAGGTGTACCCCAGGGGTCAATACTCGGGCCTCTACTTTTTAACATATACCTTGCAGACATAATTCGTTCCATAAAACACTGTCAGGCTCAATCATTTGCTGATGACACGGAGATCCATATAGAAGCTCTAAAGCTTTTTAATAATGCAGTATTCGGAAAAACTATGGAAAATGTTGAGAATCATAAAGATATAAAATTAGTTACAAGTTGGGAGAGTATTCGTAGAAGGGCCGGTGCTCGTGCTCTAATCAGTAGACCCAATTTTAACAATTGCTCGATATTTACCGAAGAATTAGTTGCTGTTCATATGAGTAAACTCAAAATTGTATACAATAAACCATTATATTTGGGTTTTTGTATTCTTGATTTGTCTAAAACAGTTTTGTATGACTTTTTTTATAATACTATAAAAAAAGAGTTTCACAATAGTGCAAGTTTAATGTATACAGATACAGATTCTCTAGTACTTAAAATTTGCACTGATGGTTTCTATAAATTTATGATTGAAAACCCTGAGAAATTCGATACATCTAATTATAATAAAGTAAATAGGTTTAATATAAGTAAAAACGAATCTGTTTTGGGTAGAATGAACTCAGTCTCAACGGAGGTAAAAAAAGCAAAGGGGGTTAAAAAAAGTGTAATCGATAAGCATTTATCCATTAATGATTATAAAAAAGTTGTCGAAAAAGGTGGTTACTTATTTCGAAAAATGAAATCATTTAAAAGTGATCTACACAATATATACACAGAAACCAGAAACAAAATTACATTATCTTACCATGATGATAAAAGGTTTGTTATACCTAACACAAGTCATACACTACCCTGGGGGCACCCACATATCAAGTCATATGAAAAATGAAATATTAGTTATGTTTTAATAAGCGTATGGCTTAATTTTAAGTTTTCGAAAATATATAAAAATAAAAAGTATTCTAAAATACAAAAATGTTTTTTTTTTTTAATTTTTCTACAACCTTTTTGTGAGTGAGAAATGGCATTCTTTGGCAGAACATGAAAATATTTACAGAAACTGAAATGGTGCCAGATGTATATAACCAAATCCTAAGAATTCACCCTCAAATTATACAGTCGATGATGGAGCAGTTATTATTGATTGATTTCCAACTGATGAATAGTTGAATTATTAGGATTTAAAAAAAATTATCAATAATTTAGTGCATCAAGTTGATGATAGGTGGCGCTATTTCGAAATATATTTAAATAATTGAAAAAATTATGATAGATGGCGCTTTTCAAAATTAAGGGCACCATAATTCTAAAACAGTTTAAGGATACTAATATTCTATAATTGTTTGCTTAGTGACATTTTTAAATTTAAAACTGAAAATCTCAACACCAGGGGTGTTTGTAAATCTCATCAATAGGTGGCGCTGATGTTGATAGGGTGAGATAAATGGTAGAGGGGGTAAATGGTAGTGGGGGTAAAATTGCTTACTTGGATGCATGATGTGGCGGTAAGCGTTCTTTCTCGTTCTTCTCTTAGTCGAAGCAACAACTCCTCCTTTTTTTTCAAAAAGTTTAAGTAATTTTTTTCGAAAATGGCCTCATTTAGTAGTTCAAGTGAAAGTTATGTGAAGATCGCGAATGTGGGTATGATTGCGGATGCATTACCTGATTTGTCCGTGGAATCACTCGCGAACTTTAATTTGTCCGCGGATGCGGTCGCGAGCGGGGATATGGTCGCGGACATTAACGCGTTCGCGAACTGTAACGTGTCCGCGGACGCGGAAATGGCGGCAAATGTCCCCCGGGGGTCCAATAGGTTTTTTTTTAAGTATCAATTAAAATTGAGACTTGTAATATTTTTCATGTCTTAAAATAGACGTTTTTTCTTAATATCTTGTAAAGTAGCGTCTTAATTGAAAATTTTTAAGAGATAAAAATTGTGAAAAAATAGGTTAGCTTTCGATCTGTTAAAATTTTATTGTGATATTAATATTATTTTAACAGTTATGATCAATTTAATTAAAATAGTAACAATTTTAATTGGGCTATTATGTCATTATCTCCTAAAATTAAAGTCCAGCAAAATTTTTTATATGATAAGAATTGTCAACGCATTCTTGATTAATCGATTGAAATAATTATTTTTGTAATAGCCTTATTAGTTTAGAAGCTACACCCATTTGTAACTGATTAGACATCTACCCCACTTGACAAAATGTGTTTTTATTTGTTTTATTATGTAAATATCTCCAAAAATTAAACTTTTCCAAAAAATTTTATATGACAAAATTTGTTTGGATATGTTTGTTGAATCGATGGAATGAATTATTTTTGTAATAGCTTTATTAGTTTGGAGACTACACTTATTTTAATTGAATAATTTACCATCTATTCTCCAAGTAAATATGTGTTTTATCAGTTTTATTATGTGAGTAGGTGTGCAATTGAGTATTCAAATTTGTTATAGCTTAATCATAAGTATAAAAATATAAAAACAAATAGTATTCTATAAAATGTGTTTTATTTAAACTTTATTTAAGAAAAATATATTTATATCTAAATCATTTTAAAATACAAAATTCAAAACATTTATTTTCATTTAAATCATTAAAATACATTCAAAAATATTATAAATAAAATTACATTGAAATTAACCCCTTGTTACAGTACCATTTAGAATATTATAGGAAATTAGGGAATCATGAATAAGTAAAGCATACACTTTTACTACATCATTTGGAAATTTAGATTTTCTGTTGTTAAATTCCAATTTAATATCCACTGTTGATGAGGTTATTGAATCTTGTTGATGCGAAGCATCAATAACAATTAATGGGTTTTGAATAAAACTATTTAAATCAAGCATTTGTTCATTACATGTTTTTCCATAGTAACTGCTTTGAAAATTTTGAAATGCATAGTAGGCAGGACCGCATAATCTTTTTGAAAAATCGAGACTCCACCTCTCATAGGGGAAAACTATCGAATTAATATATAATCTAATATCAGCCAAATCAGCAGAGATAAATTCTGTGGCATCTTTGCCTCTGGCATTGCAATTTTCAGTCTTTTGAAATCCAATAATAATGTATCGTGGTTTTTCCAAATTCGTACTACTTCTTACTGCCCACGTATCAGAAGCTGTTCTCCGAAGAAGAGGCAGTTCATATAGGTCCCACATGCGATAGGCAGCTTTGATATTAACATTATTACCACCCTTATTAATTTTAGATAGAATTTTAATCCTTTGACGATCCTCTGGAATTATGTGCCGGATTTTCCATTCGATTTTATCTATGGAGAGTTCCGCATCAACTTCACCAATATAACAATTATTGAAGGTGTGAGCTATTACGAGAATCAGTTCTTGCTTTTGAATAAAAATGCCCCTTCTATAGTCCTCTGCAAATCCCATCAAGTATTTTAATGGGAGTCTTCCACTAAATACATGACTTGTTTTGTCCAATATGCATTGATTGGCTTCTGTTAAACCCCAACCGTATGTTGAAAGAAGCTTTTCTTGACTACTTCCAAATGAAACAATGGTTTTTAGTGCTGAAGTAATTCCTGGTTTTCGAACAACGCAAATTTGTTCACCACCCATTTCATACCGAATTTCTTCGAATAAAAAAGCAAGAGCATTATTTGATAAGTAGCATCTTTTAGATGCATCACTTGGTGTAAACTTTCCTTCTATATAAATATAACTTTCGGAAACATCCAAAATTAGATCTTGAAATTGAATTGGGATACGAATTTCATCTGAGTTTTTAAAAGATGGTGTTCCATAGGGTTTATAACTATGCTCTTCCAGACTTATAATTGAATTCTCAAAAATTGGTTCATTAAATGCTTCTAACTTTTCACTAGTTGAAATCATTTTAAACAGTTTTTTTTAAATGTAAACCAAGTAATTTCAAAAACACTTTTTCTTTTGTGGACAATTTAGATCTTTCTCTTGACAAGTCTTTAACATGAATGGTTTTTCTACTGCTTCTGCATCGGTTTTTATTTGGAATATAAGTCTTAACTTCTTTTTTTTGCGACACTGGATAGCTGTGATGATGATAACAATAACCCATTTTCGTTATAACCTTTTAAGCTCTAATTTAACAATTATTTTTTCTCCTTAAAAATTAATGAGCTTTCCTCTATCATCCACGATCCTTAGTGTAATGTTGTCGATAAACTGACGACCCTCTGGTTGAATTGGCATATAAATGATATTTGTTGATTCTTTAGTTAGCTTATACCCAGGTTCCACATCAATGTCAAATTCATATATAGAGTGCGCCTGTTCTGAATTTAAATATGCACCGGTTGTTATATTGCAATCTACTCTTATAATGCGAACTTTTGTAATATCAACTATTGTTGAAGATTCATGAATCTCATTGGGCTTTAGTCGCTCTTCATTTGCAAATCCCAACAACTGTCCAATTGAGTTGTAGTGCTTAAAGTGAAGTAGATAGTTTGACTTAATTTCGCATTTCAAAGTGCTATTGTCTGCACGTAAGCTAAAAATATTTTCATCTAGATCTTTTGCACCTTTTTGAAGAGCTTTAAGCATTGCATCATGTATTTGGGTTATTTCGTATGCACCAGGAGGTATTTTAAACATTACTGGCCCTCCCCAGTTTGGCTTACTAAATCCAAACCAATTGTTAGTTTCATCTAAGTTAAAAATTGAATTATATGAATAAAATCCTATAAGACCCAGTCCATATTTTTCTCTGTTGTTTGTCTCTATAGGAGGATAGAAGTTGGCACTTAAAATACTTGAATAACCACTTAATGTAAAAGTACAAGACATTTTTTTTACTGTGTCTTACAACAACTGGATATAATGTCACAATCTACAATTTCCTCAGATTTAGACACTTTTGAGCCGTTTGCATTACATATACAACAAAATATTAGCTCACACATATACTATACTATAGTAGTGTGAGCTATGGTGATCCTAATTTTTTCGAGAAAAAAAAAGTTGCTCCGATTTCAAAAAATTTTATATATCTTTGCGTTTCAGATGATTTTATAACTTTTTTGTTGCGCCGTCTGTCTGTCTGTCTGTCTGTCTGTCTGTATGTCTGTCTGTAACGACCAACGCGCATAACTCAAAAACCGCTTGGCCGATTTTATTGAAATTTGGTACCTAGGCTGGGTCTTGGGTCAAGATGGTCCCATTTAAAAATGAACAAAATCCACCGAACACAAACCAAATAAAAGGGTGGGGGTAGATTTCAAAAATTAGAGTTTATGTGAAAATATGGCGTGTGTGATATCAAACGAAAGGTAATTGAGTCTGGAGTTAAACAAAATACATTTTGATTTATTTTAAAAAAAGGGTGGGGGTATATTTCAAAAATTAGAGTTTAAGTGAAAATATGGCGTGTGTGATATCAAACGAAAGGTAGTTGAGTCCGGAGTTTAACAAAATACAATATAGTTTTCGTTTTTTTAAGGGTGGGGGTAGATTTCAAAAATTTGAGTTTAAGTCAAAACATTGCTTGTGTGGCATCAAACAAAAGGTAATTTAGTCTGGAGTTGAATAAAATATATTTCAGTTCTTAGTTATATTAGCTCACACGTACACTATAACTATAGTACCTAGTGTGAGCTTAGGGGCCCATATATTGGCAGAGTATTTTTTTTTGGTGGTGGACCATCAATTTGATCGTTAGAGTTGTTTGTAGAGTAATGGTCGTAGCAATACTGATATTTTAAAATATCAATGTCTTCTTTAACTTCTTCTGGCAACTTCTCCCACACCAAAGCTATTTCGTTTGGTGCACATGCTATCATTACTTCTTTAGGTAAACCACATAGTTCGTCACTCGTCATCGGTAGCAAACTTTTTGCATTGCTAAATGCTTTTAGTGATTTATACATTTTTTTTGTTTTGCATACTCACTTTCGGAATTATTTCGATTCATTTTTTAAAATTACTACAAAAATAAGTTATTTTTTAAGAGAAACTGTAGACACAGCTGACCACAATATACTGTATTAAATTTTTCTTGGTTTTTATATGTATACCAAATTTCTGTGGCATAATTACATCCTTTATACATGTAATCTATGCATTCCAAAGGTGGGGGTAAGTTTCCAAAACTATCATAATAAATTACTTTTCTAGCTTTCTTTCTGTAGGCAACCCAATGTGTTCGTGGTCCATTTACACTGTCTAAGTTTATGATGGCCGATTCAGTTTTGCGAGGTCCACTTTTAGGAAGACTATCTCTCATAAATACACCAACGAAATTTGCAATTTGATATTGTTTTGCATATCTTTCCAAATCAATATTTGATAATGCCCTTGCTGGTAAGGGTAAAGCCCTAGTTTTTTGGATTTGTTAAATAAAGTCCTAACCCAGTTCGATACGGTTTTAAGTAAGTAACCGAACCTCCCCATTTTTTACTTTCTACAAGCATTTGAGAGTTTTTAACACCAGCAACACTATTTTTAAGATGATTAACGGTTTTTATTGCTTTAACTATACCAGCAGCGCCACCCGCTAATGATCCTAGGGCGGATAACCCCGCAAAAATTGGTATAAGAGGTAAAATACCCCCCATTTAGGAATGGGAATTACTCTTGGGGTTTTAATCTTCTTTTTTCCACCAGAAGCTTTTAAATGCTTACGCGCTGCGATCAAAGCAATTTTTGACATTTTTGAAATATCTTGAAATTTCCCCTTATTGTGATTCAAGATCGATTTAATTTTTGATTGAACGTTTCGACATATCGCAGACCCAAAAGCCACCTTTCGAGTTTTCGATTTTATCTTTTTTAACCCCATTCCAAATCTTCGCTTAACTTTCATTGAATTTGTAACAAAGTAAGCAGCAGCCTTCTCTTTTATTCCAGCGTCTTTTGATTTAACAACTTGCCACGCACTTTCTTCTAGTTCGCGATCAGATTTGTGTCTTTTTTCTAAATTATCCAAATTAATAGAGTAACTAATATCGTGTTTTTGCAGGCTCTATCTAGTGCATTTATTCCAGGATCACCTCTCGCTAATCTTGTCTTTAGTTTAGTTGCAGGACCACAATATTGATAACCCGGGATGTGTAATTCTACAGGAAGTTTATTTAAAAGTGAATTAAATACGCCTCGCGCCTTTTTTACTGAACTTATTCTGTTGATAGATGACATCGAACTGATTTTGATATAAATACAAGTCAGCTTAAATACTAAAAGATAGTTCATATAAAAATTCGCATAGTGCAGCAACAAGACAGAATCTCAATTATAAATTGGGATGAAAAGACGGGTTGTGGTATTACATATCAACGTCATGGATCTTTACTACCTAATTCCATACGTGGATTAATAATTGGGCCATCAAATTGTGGTAAAACCAATGTGCTTATCACTCTTATTACACACCCACTAGGATTAAAATGTGAAAATGTATATATATATTCCAAATCATTGTTTCAATCAAAATATGAATTTTTAAAGCAAATTTTATCGCCAATTGAGGGGCTTGGATACTACACATTTAATGATACATCGTGCGTTATACCACCATCTGAGGCAAAACCAAATTCGATATTTATTTTCGATGATGTAATTTGCGGTGGTCAGAGTGTAATAAAATCATACTACAGTGTGGGGAGGCATAAAAATATAGATTGTTTTTACCTAGCACAGACTTACTCTAGAGTACCAAAACAGCTAGTTCGAGATAATTCAAATTTCATAATAATATTTAAACAAGATGAAATGAATCTGCGACATATTTTTTCAGATCACGTTTCTCCAGACTTCACTTTTACTAAGTTTCAAGAAATCTGTGGAAAATGTTGGGACGATAAATATGGTTTTCTAGTTATTGTTAAAGATGCAGATTTAAACAATGGCAGATATAGAAAAGGATTTGATAGTTACATATATGTTTAATAAATGTGTAGCAACAACTTTAGTTGCTTTTAGAACGAACAACTGCAAACATCTTATTTGTAAATATGTCAAATTCGATCGATCGATAGATCGATTTAAAATGTGATCCTGTTGCTATGACTGATGCAGTAAGAACAAAATTTAAATTTTTAAAAAATGAAGAGTCGCAAAATGAAACAAATCTTGAGAAATTTTATGAACCATTAACAAAAATTTCAGAAAATTTTAAAAATGCAGCAATTGTAAAAAGGACAAGTAGTAATATAGCAACACCTTTGGTAGCTGTGGAAGCAAAAAAAGCAAAGAGAGTTGCAGCCAATGTTATGGTTGATGATTCGGAAGATGGTGATGGTGGAAATAAATCTCATTATGGATCTTACCTCTCAGCTTCACCACCCTTGCCGGATACACCAATATCTTCATACTCTAATCAAAGTCAAAAATCATTTAATGCAGATGCAAGTTCTCATTTATCACCTAAAAAGAGTGTCAACAATGAAGCTATGGATGAATCACTGAGACAAGATATAGGGGAAGATTTAAATTCTATATCTACAATCTATATGGAGGGGCTTAAATCAAACCCATCTATCTATGACACCATATATGGTGTTAGGTACAATTCCAACAATGATAATTTTCAGATAGGTAATGCTACAATAAAATTTCCAGATAAACTAATAACTCTTTGGCGTAAAAAAAATATGATTGGAGCATTTTCTGCTCATCGTGATTTATACGATTTGTTATTTTTTTAAAAACCAAGTGTGTCAAACATTGGTGACATTAGCCCAAAAGCACTCAATGATTATAAGCAAATACTTAATTTGTCAAATGCCTATTACAATGAATATAATAAAATATATGGGGTAAATACCAGCCGATCTGTAAAATTTACAAATTCTATAAAACCACTTCTAACACCGAAACATGGTAGAAGTAAAGAAGGTTCTGGTATTACCAGAAATAAAATTTCAAATCTCAAAAAATTCAATAATAATAAAGTAAACTATGTATATTGGAATACT
This sequence comes from Aspidapion aeneum, assembly GCA_963576565.1. NCBI lineage: Eukaryota > Metazoa > Arthropoda > Insecta > Coleoptera > Brentidae > Aspidapion > Aspidapion aeneum. Next base: position 67,066,961 of record OY755042.1, on the reverse strand, counting down.
GCTAAAGAATTAGTTAGTCGCTTGCGATTATTATGGAGCTCAAAAATGGCTGGGCATACTGGTCATGATGGTGAAATTTTGTCTATAATTAAAGAATTAAGAGAAGAAGGGGTTATATATTAGGAATCACTTTTTGATTGTAGCATATATTGTTCAGTTACTATCTAACATGGGAGGTGTAAAGAACACGATTGACAAGTTTGGTCGTATAAAAAAAACTTCCAAAATTACATATATAAAAGGATTGAAGGGTAATGGTTTTAAGTTGACCGCTAAAAATGATTTCGACATTGAGAACAAACGTTTCTGTAATATAGCAGATGCTGTAGATCATAAAGACGCTATCAATCTAGAATTTCTGGAAAATCGTATAAACAAACTAGTTGAAGAACTAAAGCTAGCTATAGCAGAATCTGTTGATGCAGTAAGAACCAATTTAGAAAAAATAAAAACGCAACAATCGACAAGTGGTAAACTATTGTTAAATTTACATGGGAGATTGAGTGCCATAGAAAGAAAAGTTTTGAAACATCAGCCACTTGAATACGCTTTGTAACCAATAATTTGGTCAGATGGACGCATAGAATAAGAAAAAATAAAGTATTTATTTTAACGATGGCTAGTGAGCAAAAAGTTCAAGTGGTTAATGAGCTATATAAACCTGCAAGGGAAAATTTCATGCGAAGAAAAACCTTAATAAAAGGTTTTAAGGATCTATGGCAGATTGATTTAGCTGAAATACAACAATTATCAAAATATAATTTGGGGTATAGATACATTTTGGTATGCATAAATTGCTTTTCTAAATTTGTCTAGGCTAGACCAATAAAAAATAAAACAGGACTTGAAATATGTGCAGCAATGCGGGATGTTTTTAAGCAAGCTGGTTATTACCCCCATAACATACAATCTGATCAAGGAACGGAATTTTTTAATAAACAGTTCCAAGCACTTATGAAAAAGAAGTCTGTAAATCACTACCACACATATAGTGTAAAGAAGGCAGCCATTGTGGAAAGAGTAATCAAAACTTTAAAAACAAATCTTTATAAAGAATTCTCTACATTAGGAAGCTATAAGTGGTTTTATATTTTACAGGATGTTGTTGATAAATATATAAATAAACAATTCACACAACTATTGAAATGAGACCAATTGATGTGAAATCCACCACTAGAATTACCGCATTTGAAAATATAAAAATTGTACCTAAAAAAATTAAATTCAAAGTTGGAGATGTAGTTCGTATAAGCAAATATAAGTCAATTTTTGAAAAAGGGTACACACCATCGTGGTCAGCGGAACAATTTAAAATTGTAAAAGTAAATATAACGAATCCACCCACTTATGAAATAGAAAGTTTTGACGGAGAACCTATACTTGGTGCTTTTTATGAAATGGAGCTACAGAAAACCAGCGTGCCATCAATATATTTAGTGGAGAAAATTATTAAGAAAAGGAAGTGTAATAAACTGGAGCAATACTTTGTTAAGTGGTTAGGTTTTACAGATAGATATAATTCATGGATAAATAAATTGGATATCGTTTAAAAAATATTTGAATTTTAATATATTCTTTAAAATTCACATCAAATGAAAATCAATATAGGTTTTTTACACTTTCTTAACTTTTATAATATATTTATTTTGTGTTTTATACTAATATTGTTACTTTATTATAAAATTTTGTCAAAAAATAAGATAAAAATAATATTGCAATAAAACAAATCCAATTAAAAAATAGTTTTTCATTTCTTATTATAATATATTTTATTACAGCTTTTATCAATTTAAAAGTACATCCATACTACAATCCATAAACTAATTATAAATACACATTTTTAGTAAATGTCTTATATTTAATTATTGTTCTCACTGAATCCACTATCTTCATCTTCATCTTCATCGAGCGGTGGAAAGAGTAACTCCAGTGGAATGTCTTCCAATGGCCTCAGAAGATACAATAAATTCAGCCATCTCATATTTTTACAAAACTCTTGAAGTGTTTGGTTACCCATAAAAAACATTTGGCATTGAATGACACCATCCATAAAATTATTTGCTCTAGCTACATCTTTTAGTGAAGGGTCACCCTCCATCAGTTCGTCCGACTTCTCAAACAACCAGAATCGTAAATCGTGAATTTGTTCTTCCAAACGATTCATATTTTTAATACTTTAAGAATAATATTTTAACACACAATAATTTTAAGATAATTTAGTATATTCCAAATTCAAATATGGATTTACGTTTTGCACCGATGTATGTGGGTTCACTTTGCCCCAGATAGGTTAGAGTATATTTTTGATTACTTTTATTAACTAGATCGATAAAATCATCATCTATTAAGCACACGTTTTGGTAAAAACGTTTTAAATACATCAGCATCTTCAGCCAATGTTATTAAAACAGATTTTCCATAACGGGTATCAATGGTGCACATTTCTTTAATAACATATGTGGTATTAACTTTTATTGAATCTAAAGATATTAATTGAAGTTTTGCTTCATTGTTTATTTCGAAATTTATTTGTTCAAGTTTGGTTTTTGAAATATCCATATTATTACCTTTAAATTATTGTTTTTCCACAAATTAAACTATTTTTTCTTTATTTTTATTTTAGAGAGTGATTTGACACGTTGAGATACAGAAATCTACTAATACTTCAAGTGGGTTTATTTTTCCTTTTTATATGTTTAAATACAATTATTAGGGTGGGGATAATGTAAATCTTTCAAAAGTGTAAAACAAATCAGAGTCCAAGATAGAGGTATTTTTTGTGCTTAAGGTCAGACAAGGTCAAGGTTGTTCAGGGTCAAAAATACCACTCGAACTATTCGTCTCTACATATAAAAACGCAACGATCGTCAAGGTCATTCAAGGGCAAGATAATGACCTTCACAACTTTTCAAGGTCAAATATACTACTCAAACTATTCGTCTCTACATAAAACAAGGCAACGACCGTCAAGGTCATTCAAGGTCATTCCCTCCTCAAAAGTGGTCCAGCACCCGCTTAAGCCTACTACTGAGAGGGGTACAATCTCCACTGCATTTTTTCAGAGAGTGGACGAGTTGAGTCAGGCTAGAGGAGTTAGCAAAAAGGTTCTACTGAACGCAGGCATTGATCTTTTTGAAAAGTCAGCCTATACTTGTTATAAAGATGTTCGTAGAGAAGTCCATACACGGGAACAGCTGGAACAGAGGTTCATGGCAGAGTATCTTCCTTCTTCATATGGCGAGAAGCTATTGAAGGAGATCCAAAAACGTAAAGAGTAGAAGTCAAGATGGCGGCAGGTGAAGGTGACCCTGATTCAGAGAGAGAAGTTTTAAGTGAAAAAAAGGGTCCCAAGTGTGAATTAAAATACAAATGCCATCCCAACAGAGAAGCCAAATCAGCAGTTTGTATAAATTGTTGCCAAATTTTACATACCAGTTGTGCTAAAAAGCAAAAAGTTCAGTTTATTTCCAAAACTCTTATCAAGTGTTGTGAACAAAATCCCGCGCATAGTGCAGATAACAACAGTGAAGTTGACTTATTACTAAAAAACAAGAAGTGACGAACTTAAAGACACAAATATCACTTTTAAATGAACGTATTGAAGAAATGCGTGATAAAAACGACATTTTAAAGCAAAATAACGGACTTTTAGTGGAAAAAACACAACATTTAGAAATTGAAGTCCAACAGTTAAAAAAACAACAACAAATAACAGCTGATCCCCTGCAAAACATTGATACTTCGCAGCAACTTTCGACAGGCATACCGGTAAGAAAAGAGGGGCCACCCGCAAATTATTGGAGAGATCGTGCCCACGACCGCAACAGCGATTTTCGAATCACCGCCGCACACAAGCAGGCGGCCAGCCCGAACCACGGTGTAGGATCCGAACACCGGTCTATTCTATCCACCGTGAGCCCGAACCACTTGAACTCAGTGGAAGCGACCTCTGGGCCCATTGGCCAAATTAACGAACAAGAAAGCAGAATTGACAACATAACCCAAAATAACAATAATAATGGAAATCAACAAAGAATTTCGAACTTGAGTTTAAAAGTTCCTACATTAAGAGGCCCCGCCCGCTTTTCCCAAAATAGCCCAGAACAAAACAGAGCCCCAGATGGCTATGAATATCAACGCCATGACAGACGCAGAACAGCCAAAAAGCGGCTTGGAAACGCCGAAACCGCGACCAATGACCCATCCGGCTTTGAGGGTGGGGAAAGGAAAGTATGGCTTTACATCAATAGAGTAAAAAGAACTGTGACAGAAGAGATTATACACGGATTTATAAAAAAGAAACCAGGCTTTGAGTCGACTGCTGTGCAAGTAAAAGAACTGCCAACAGATCCCAATAAACTTAAATGCTTTGTTGTAACTGCTTCTCTCTCATTTAAAGATCAAATGTATGAAACAACATTCTGGCCTTCCAATGTAGGCATCCGTAGATTTAATTTTAGAAAACACAAGGATTTCTTACAAGAAGGTGGTAGTTTTTTATAACGAACTCAACCAACTGTCTTGAAAATAAAATTTTACAAACTCCTAAACAAACCAAACAAACAAAAATTACAAAAAACATTGGAAAGCCTTCAAAAACGATAAAGACCCTAGACTGCAAGATAACAGTCATGCATATGAATATTCAGGGGATCAACACAAAAACCCTTGAACTAGCAGTTATACTAGATGAAATTAAACCTACAGTGCTGTGTTTAACAGAACACTTTTTAACTGGCAATAAAATAGAATCTTTAAAAATAGAGGGATATAGTTTGATTTCACATTCTTCTAGAACAAAAAAAAGGCGGGACCACAATTTTTGTTAAAGACAGCACAAATGCCAACCCAATACTGATTAAAGATTTTCAACCAATGGACTTTCACTGTGAGTATTCAGTATGCGAAGTGATAAATAACAAATCAAAATATATTTTTGTTTGCATATACAGGTCCCCCAATTTAGGTGATATTCATGTTTTTCAAAGTAGAATCAGTGAGGTATTGGATACAATATACAATCCAGAAAAAACTCTAATTTTAGTTGGTGATTTTAATTGTCATTTTGAAAAACTCTCTAGATTCACCAGCAGTGAACCAACTGTTTTTAAGCTATTCATTATTTCCACATATTTTAGGTATTACGAGACCCAGCTCTGAGTCACAACTTGATAACATATATAGCAATGTAGGCAATGAACAAAAAAGTGAGGGCTACATCTATAAAACAAACATATCTGATCACTACGGGCAATATATGCATTTTTATGAAGGTTCTTCAAATAAGGTATGTAAATTTACTAAAAAACGGTTTTTCAACAGTCAAAATATTACTAACTTTCAAATATCCTTGCAACAAGAGAACTGGCAATCAGTCTTTGACACTTCAGATCCAAATAAAAGCTATGAATCTTTCAGCAATATATTTCAGTATTACTTTGACTGGTGCTGTCCTGTACAAACAGCGCGAGTCAAGGATAAAAGCACATGGGTAACTAAAGAAATTCAAAGGTACTCTTCATACATCAAGGATCTATATGTAAATTACCAAACAACTAAAAGTGAAATTCTTTTCATCTCAGTACAAAAGGGAACGTAAGGAGTACAGAAAATTCCTGGTTGACATTAAAAAAAGTTCGAATGACAACAAAATAATAAATTCTCAAAATAAAACTAAAACAATGTGGCAAATTTTTAACCATGAGACAAATCGGGCCAAGTCTCAAAGCAACATTACAATAAAAAACAATGGTAACATAATTCAAGATCCGAACATAATAGCACAAGAGTTCTTAAACCAGTTTTCCCTAGATCTAATACCTAACAATAGAGAAATTAAATATGAAAGTAAAATCCCTAACTCATTCTTTCTGACACCTGTAGACAGTCCTGAAATTTTGTCAATTATTAAAAAACTTCCAAATAAGTTTTCATCAGGTTTGGATGAAGTTCCAACATATATTTTAAAACAGGTTGATGAATACATATGTGAGCCCCTCACACACATTATTAATTGTTGTTTTGTCAAGGGTGAATTTCCTGTGCAACTAAAAAGAGCTAAAGTTATACCAATTTTTAAAAAAGGAGATAGACAGGTTCTTGGTAATTACAGGCCAGTATCTCTGCTGCCATCAGTGTCAAAAGTCTTGGAAAGGTCTATATACAATCGACTAATTAATTTCATAGAAAGAAACAATTTACTATATGAAGGCCAATATGGTTTTAGACCAAAAAAGTCCACAGAGGAAGCAATTTACAAAGTCATAACAACAATACAGAATAACCTAGAACAAGGACAAAAAACCGCAAGTATATACTTTGACCTCTCAAAGGCCTTTGACACGATAAATCACAACTTACTTTTGGAAAAACTGCCACGTGTTGGCATTAGAGGGCTGCCTTTAAAACTGTTACTTTCTTTTATCACAGAAAGAAAGCAAATTGTTTCACTAACACAAGAACACAGACAGTATTTTTCGAACTGGTGTGACATGCAGCAGGGGGTGGCTCAGGGATCGATCCTGGGGCCACTTATCTTCCTGTTGTATGTTGATGAGGTTTAAGAAAAAATAACAGTTGGCAAAGTAGCCCAGTTTGCTGATGATAAAACAGTGACTGCATCTGGACGTAATAGTCAAGAACTTTCTAAAAAATGCTCTCAAGCTTCCAATGAAATGTCAAACTGGTATACAGAAAATTCTCTTAGGCTTAACATGGGGAAAACTGGCTTACTAACTTTTCGCAAACAAATCAAAACTGATGAATCTTTATACGTTCAGTTCAATGGAAAGTCTATACCAGTTTTAGAATTTACAGATTTCTTAGGAATCACAATAGATTCATGTCTCCGTTTGGAACGACAAATAAATAAATTAAAAAACAAACTTAATAGCTCTTGTGCTGTTATAAGACGCCTTAGAGATCTGGTTTTATTTGACAGTCTTAAAACATACTATTATGCGAGTATACATAGTATATACTGTCATATGGTATTATTTTTTGGGGGTCCTCCTCTTTTGCAATGGATGTTTTCCGAACGCAAAAAAGAATCATAAGGTGTTTACTAAAACTTAAACCAGGCACTTCATGTGCTCAGCACTTCACCAGACTAAGAATACTGACAGTGCCATCTATATATTTCCTACAACTTGTTATTTTTGTTAAAAAACACAAAGCCCTTTTTCCAACAAATAGTGACAGATACGGCAGTAATATGACTGTTGAAACCAGACCCAGAGCTGAGGTCGCTATTCCTATGCATAATTATATTTTTTATAAAGCTATAAAAGCCTACAACAGTTTACCAACAGAGATCAAATCAATTGAGAATGAAATAAAATTTAAAAACGCTACAAAAAACTATCTTTACCAAAAATGTATATGTATTTATTTAAGTGTTTTACTTACTAATTTAAAAATGAAATAACATATTGTTCCAACTATTTTGTACAAATTTTTGACGTTGCTTTGTCAAACATTGTTTTGATTTTGTCGGCAATAAATGTTTTGAGTTTGAGTTTGAGTTAAACAAGGCCCTGGAGAGTATAGGGACCTATATTGCTGTCATAAACACGTATTTCCAAAGACTTGGCTGTCCTGTTTCTAAAGAGGCGAAATTAGCTATCGTCTTCAGAAATATCGCGGACATTTATAAGAAAGGGTTGATTGCTACTGAGGTCAATAGCCTATCACATTTAAAAGATTTGTGTCGTAGAATAGACCAAAGATATGGGTTAGAGGAGGAGAATTTTACTCCCACAAGAAACCAATCTATTGAACCTTGGCCTACGTTTACGTAGAGAGCGATATTGGCGATTTTCCAACAGGTCGTCGTCGTTCCTGAATTGCCACATACTTTGATTTTGGGATTAGATTTTTGGATTTCGATGGGTATAGTACCGAACTTAAGTACTAATGAGTGGCATTTTGCCGATAATAAAAATGTCATTTCTTCGTTAGAAACATCAGACCAACAAACAACTCTTACGCCTTATGAATCAGAACGACTAGAGGAATTGATCGATAAATATAAGACTATTATGGGTGACTCACTAGGATGTACAGACAGGGTAGAGCATAAGATTACAACAGATGCAGCACCGATAAGACAACGTTCATATAAGGTCTCACCGGTCATTCAAAAACTTATTGATAACGAAATCGACGAAATGCTGAAAATGGATGTAATAGAACGTAGTAGCAGTTCATGGGCTTCAAATGGCAGAAATATCGTTTCTGCGTAGACTACTGCAAATTGAACTCAGTGACGGTGCGTGATAGTTATCCTTTACCACTTGTATCCGAGACTCTTGACAAGTTGAAAGATGCTAAATACTTGTCAACTTTAGATATTAAAAGCGCTTATTGGCAAGTATCAATGGAAGAATCATCGAAGCCACTAACAGCATTCATCTGTCGACGAGGTCTATTCCAATTTAAGCGTTTACCTTTTGGTCTTCATAATGCACCTGCAACTTGGCAGAAACTCATAGATAGCATCATAGGAAACGATTTAGACCCCTACGTGTACGTATATCTCGATGACCTCGTAATTGTCACACAGAGCTTTTCTGAACATCTTAGAATTCTTGAGGAAGTCCTACGAAGATTGCAGAATGCAAAGATAACGGTAAGTTGGGAAAAATGCCAACTGTGTAGGCCAGAAATGACTTATTTAGGATTCGTAGTGGACCGTCGAGGCATCCGAGTCGATCTTAATAAAATTAAAGCCATGTTAGAGCTCCAGAGGCCAAGAACTGTCAGAGAAGTCCGTAGAGTTGTAGGTACCATTTCCTGGTATAGACGTTTCATAGAGAATTTTTTAGCGATAATAGCTCCAATTACAGCTCTAACTAAGAAAAATCAAAAGTTCGATTGGATTTCAGACTGCGAAAAAGCATTTATTAAGATTAAGGAACTTTTAGTGACTGTACCGATTCTTACATGTCCAGATTATACCAAAGAATTTGTCATTCAAACAGACGCATCAGGATATGGAATAGGAGCATGTTTAACGCAGCCTTATCCTGAAAGAGACAAAGTTATATGCTATTTGAGTCGATCCTTGACTAAGCAAGAACGTGTTTACACGACCACCGAGCTAGAATGTTTGGCATTGGTTTGGGCGATAGAGAAGCTTCGGCCATATATTGAGGGGATCTCATTTAAGGTCATAACAGATCATTTTAGCTTAAAATGGCTTCATAGCTTGAAAGAGCCCAGTGGAAGACTTGCTCGTTGGTCTGTAAAACTGCAGCAATATGACTTTGAAGTAATCCATCGAAAAGGGAAAGATTTAGTTGTCCCGGACATGTTGTCTCGTGCAGTATCCATGATTGATACAATTTCGCAGCCCAGAGACGTTTCAACAGCAATTAAAGATCGATGGTACCAAAAGATGGTAAAGAGGGTCGTAGAATCACCATTAAAATTTATGAATTGGTAATACACTGATAATAAGTTGTATAAATATGTCAAACAAGAATACCCTCAACTTTCACCATCTAACGAATATTGGAAAGAGGTAGTCCCCAAAGATCATAGGCGTAGAATTATTGGAGAAGCTCACGATCCTCCTACCGCAGGACATATGGGTGTGTATAAAACCTTCCACAGACTGGCAGAAAAATATTATTGGCCAAAAATGCGCCAGGACGTGGCAACTTTTGTAAAGAAATGCTTTGTCTGTGCAGCTCATAAAGGTGATACACAAGGTGTATCCGATCAGATGATAACTCACCCAAAACCAACTCGTCCTTGGGAAATTATTTCGACGGATTTATGTGGACCTCTACCTCGTTCGACAAAGGGTAATTGCTGTATTCTCGTCGTTACGGACTATTTGAGTAAGTTTTCCTTAGTTTTTCCAATGCGAACAGCCCCTACTTATGCTGTTGTCAAGCATCTTGAGGAGCAAGTATTTATGGTCTTCGGAGTACCTCGTTTGCTACTTTGTGATAATGGCCCTCAGTACAAAAGTAACGAGTTTAAGCGTTTTGCTGAGAGTTATCAGGTTAACATTCAGTATAATCCGTATTATCACCTCAGAGCAAATCCAACAGAAAGGACGAATCGTACGTTAAAAACCATGTTATGTTGTTATGTGAAAGACAACCACAGGAAGTGGGACGAACAAATACATAAACTTGCCTGCGCGATTCGTACTGCAATCCATGAGACAACCAGGATGTCTCCTTTCTTTGATAATTTTGGTAGGAATATGTGTCTGTCAGGAAAAGATTACTCCAACCAAGTTTTGTTTTCTGAAGAGAATGGTGTACAATCCGCAGCTGAAAGTAAGAACGAAGGTTTCCGGAAGCTCTATGCGGATGTTAAGAGAAGGTTAGAGGTGGCAGGAGAGAAAAACGTAGTTCAGTATAATTTGCGTTCAAGGGTACCCAAGTTTGTTGTGGGTCAGCGTGTTTGGAAGAAGAATTATGTGTGGTCAGATGCTGCGAAGTTTTTCTCGAAGAAGTTAGCACCGAAATTCGTTGGTCCTTATGTGATTAGGAATAAAATTTCTCCATGGATATTTGAGCTTCAGGAACCATCGGGTAAAGTACTACCAGGGAGCTGGCATGCCAAAGACCTTAAGTCGGCAGCGGACCTCTCCGATTAACCTTTTTAGGTTAATCGTCTTGAAGTTGGAGGGGATTATGTAACGTGTCATTTTTACGTTTAAGGCACACGTTACATATTTGTTTTATTTATGTAAATAATCAAGGCTCTTCGACTCGTCTTTCTGTACACAAATTAAGGGTATTTTATAGAGCTAGGTTTTGAGGTTATATATTGTCCAGAAAGTTACCTTATAGAGGAGGTATTTTATCATCTTGTTGTAACCACTGCACACGTCGCATTATTTAGGCATCGTAATTGGAATTTGAGATCACAGGTTTCGGGAAAAATCACATCAAAACTTTTGATTGTTTTGTTTATCTTTAAAATTTCGTAATTTTCGTTGACGTTCACGGAATAAATCATCAGCTGTTCGAGTGAGCACGCGCGCACAAACCACTCACGATGTTTTAAGGACATTTTGAAACATTTAGATATACATTTAATTTATTTTGGATGTTCCATTATCTGTATTTTCTAGGATGTTAGGACAGACATCTTTTCTTCTTCGCGGATTAGCTAGTTTTGTGGCACAAAAACATATTTGGTTCCACGGGTTGACCAGGAACAACCGAGGCTCCGCCCACTGTGATATCTTTATTACTTTGATAAGGAGAAGATAAAATAAATATGAGTTATGCACTTTTGTAAATTGGAAATAAACGAGGGATAAAAACCAAGACTAAAAGAATAAACAAAATCGTATTTTTATATTATATAAATTAATATATAATCATAGTTGAATAAAGTTGATATCTAGCTCAGTTAGTCGGATTGAAGGGTTATGTAGGGCTAGCTAGTGGTGAGCAAACTTAACATCTGAACACTCTTGTGCCGGGTTTAAGCAGTAGTTCAATGTGTATTTTTGGGTTCAAGTTCAGAAACAACTTTATTAATGTAAAAATGTTTTACGAAAAGTGGCGTCAAACCATAGGAATCTTAGAGAAAGCATATATGAAGAGCGAAGGAAACTTTTGACTAAAACTATAACTAAAGTACAACTAAATTCTACATTTAGTATGGCTTTACTCATATGGGAATCGGTTGAGTGTTCGAATATTCCTGGGTTTGATGCATGCTCGAATCTCCAGTAATTGATTTTACAGTTGATGGTTTCAATGCTAAGCTTCTTATAGTCTAACTGGTTATTTTCCTCCTACTTGCTATGTTGGCAAGGGTCCGGTTGACATTTGTTCGGTCTATGTATGGTGTCTTGAAATCCTTGTTTATAAAAATTCCAATCCGTAGAAATAGATCTGACAACACCTCAATGTGCTTTTTACGTATTTTCGATATCCCCTTTCATCATTGGTTAGTTTGAAAATCGCGGTATTTTTTTCCCAGGCTTGCAAGGCCGGGCTGGGGATTTTTTGGTGAGAACGTTTTTTATAAATGTGTTTGCATCCTTATTTGAATTTGACCGGGAAAATTTGGTTGGTACTGCGTCCCACCAAATTTCTACTTCCGGCATCTTTCTCGACAAAGTGTCATTTTCTTTCTTTTCTAAAGAACTGGCTGGGTCGGCAACAAGTCTCTGGGATCGCCATTGTTTTCTTGGTTACTGGCACTGCAGTGGATGCAGGTTCTATCCGAGAGACTGTGAAGGGTGAGTCCGTCGTGTTAGGCGTAATCTAAAGTGACGGCTCACATCCTCTGAGGAGGGATTTAAGGCGACCTACGCCATTCCTACGGAAAGAAAAGCTGGTAAGTTCGATTTTTTTTTAAATTTTTTTGGAGTTCTTCAAGACAATATTTGCCTTCCAAATTATAACTGTGTTCGTGTGAAATGTAATTTTTCGACAAAAAAACGTGGGGAATTTTTGGAGTTTTTTTAATTTTTTTTTAAACCACGTTTTGGATAAAAACTATATATTGTTTTTCTCCTTTGTCTACAGTCCTGTCCAATCCATCAACGGGACGGTTGTGCTGGACGCTGGTGTGAAGCCGGTAGTAGCACTGATACAACCCTGGGAAAGGTATGTTAGGGTTATTTTAGTTCATCTGTTGAAATCTGCTTTATTTTATTGAGTCGACATGGGGTTCTTGATTTAAGTTACTCGGTGTAGGGGAACCTCGGGCAAAACCGACGAATTCCAGGAAACTGAAATATTTCATTTTCCACAGGGTTTTATGCTCGGGCAAGGATCCAGCAACAGATCTAAGACCCTGTGCGCGGGCGGAACTGGGACCGGTGGAGAAGCGGAAGATGTCTGGTACAACACATCCAGGTTTACAAAACAAAACGCCCTCTTATTTAATCAAACAATAATCCAGGACCAAGGTAGGAGCAAGCTTTAGACTTAATTATTTTTTAAATAATAATTTCTTTTGTACAATTTCAACAATGCTTGTAAACGCAAGGTAGGGTATGACGTCATAACCACACTTTTGCGGAATAACTATTTATTTAAAATTTTTATCGTACAAGTGCCTTGCTATTTTGGCCCTGTCTTGTTTCCAACCATTTAATTTTTTTTCTATTTCATGTTTCTGGTATTTTTACTAGGATTTAAAATATACAAGATGAACTAAATTTTTGTGTTATTTGTACAATCCAATGAACCAACTTTGCAGAGACAAAAGAGAGAGAAGATTATATTTTTTTAGCGGTTTCCTTACATTGTTTTACCTCATGGAGTAGATCTCGGACTGGGTTGCTGTCTGTCTCATTCTACCCAACGTAGAATGATGACAGCAGATATTTGGTCCAGATCTCCCCTATGACAGAATGATTTTGGAAGTGTGTTTTTTCTACAATCATTTATATAATGGAGTCTCACACTACTGACTCAAATGTAGGTACACTGTGAAATGTTGGAGATTCTACTACCTGTAAGTCCATCTACCTGTAAAGTGCTTCTAGTTTTGTCATCTTAATTCAATCTTTTAAAATTTTATTTTGTCAATGAGTCAATTTCTTTTTGGTTTTTCTAATTGCACAAATACTCTGGAAGCCTTGGAAGTACGTGGAGTTTCATTGTTTGGCTACAACGTTTGAGTTGAACTGTATTTTAATTAAGATCTTCTTTGTAAAACATTGGTATTAAAACACCGTGGCGCACATAAAATTTTCTTATTTCTGAAGGGGGGTTCACTATATAAAAGTTACTGGGCATATCAATGTTTTACCTAGCTGAAAAATACAGTTCTGCTTCCAGATATTTGTTTAGTTACTCAGTAATTTTTTTTGTGTCACAAATTGGCACAGCGTTATTGTTCTATTTACAGTGTCATAAAATGGCGGCAACGTCTTTTAGCTTGCCACAACAGAAAATAAATTTACCCTTAGTACTATGAATAAATTGATATATGTTATATAGCTTATTATTTATTATTGGCATCAGGTGATATTAGGATCCAAAATCCATGTATGTAGCTGACATTTAATTTTAAGGTATGGCTTGTCTTTTAAATCTGCTGGTAGTGAGTTATATATTTTAGGAGGCAGTGTATGGTGAAGTTCTCTAATATAATGTTAACCTAACATTTGGTATGCTCGCTTGAAGATTTTCAGCCTGTCTTAAGATAGTACTTGAATATATCGTTTGTTAACATATATTTAGTTTAGAAACATTACTCTAGCCTCACCAAATAAAGTGTTACTAGAAAATTTTCTATTCTTTTTTAAAATTACTTTTAGTATATGTTTTTGTGAGGACGGATGTTCCTTTAAAAAAAATACAAGTTGTTGTGTTAGGGCCAACCCCGTAAATATAAAATTATTACTGCTCAGTAGACATTTTAAGACCCTACTACATCTTTTGTATTAAACGTTTTTTCTTGTATGTATAGTTTAAGAAATAATCGACTGTTCCCATACTTATCAGTATATTTTTTTATAAATTATTTTTATTATGGGCGCATCCATTTTAGATATTTGATGAAAAAAAATATAAAATAGCATAAAATGCGACATCCTGAGGAATCGCCAGTCCCCCCGACATATTCCTGGGTGCATCACTGTGTTTATAGTTAATGAAGAAAGCCAAATAAAAACTGACAGCATCTTGTCAAATAAACTAAAAGCCTTGATTGCCAAGCTTAAGAAATGCTTAAAAAAATTGTTCTCTTCTATATTAATTTTTTGATTTTACAGTGTAACCTCTTTAAATTAATCCTACGCTATACCGGGCATAGGCAAACTAATAATCCGAATAGTCAATTTAGAAAGTAATAGTCCGATAATGTATTTATACCAAAGTTATTAAATAAAAAAAAACATATATAAATAAATAAAAAAAAACAAAAGTAAAACAAATGTAAAATATCATCAGTTCGTAAACAACAAGTAAAATTAAAGAAAGAAGAATTATAAAAAAGTTGTTTCTCGGCCGGGACTCCTGTAACCTGTGTAGTTAGTTAGTGTTCATTTAATAAGTTTTATTCTTTACGTTCATGCTGCTAATTTTAATTGTCGGGATGAACGTTTCCCTAAAACTGAAATAGGGAACAATCGTTCGTTTTAGAGATATTTTATCTACAGTCAAGAGTTATGTCAACTTCAGAGTTGAGTCTATAAGTACCTTTGCATATGATAAAATTCACCTTTTGTATATATAGATATCCAATAATAGAGGATTTTTGACTTGATTTGATTTTATTTTTAAATTATTATCAGCACTACTGTAATAAGTATGTTTTTAACTAGGTGCCACTTGACCTTATTCCCCATTAAACACTCTTTAAGAGATTCCGAAGAAAAACCAGCTATGTATTGAATTTATGATAAAAATAATAATAACCGCCTTGTTTTCCAAAATAACAGGTAAACTAAAGCCAGTGTAAAACTAGCAACGCATGGAAAATTTTTACAGATACAACTCAATAAATTGTTAAAATACTTCACAGGCAAAAAACATTTTTTTCTAAAGATTTTGAGCATTTTTTAAATTTTTGCAAAAGTTCTTAAATGTTCCACAGTGGTGTAAGGGTCACTGTTTGTTTTAAAATTTTGAATGAAAACGCCTGTGTAGTTATGTATTGAGATAAATATTGGTTAAATAATTTACTAGTGCTACGGATTTTATCTGAGCCACAGTGTCGTCCAACAAAATCGTAAAATGTATAATAGTTAATAACTAAATTTAAGGGGTCAGAGTTTTTGTCTTAACATCTTCTGTACCGACTTCTATAGGCCCGAAATAAAGATTAGAAGAAACTTCGGTTAAAATTTTGTCCCATTCATCAACGAGATTTATAGCGTCATCGCCCCAGGTGTTTTTTTGAGGATTTCTCCTGGACTAAGGCATTCAGTGTAGTAGAAGTAAAGTTTTAGAAAAATGAAGGTTAGTCCTTTAAAATAACGCAGGTTGGATTCATATAACATATGTGGTAAAAATATGGTTAGGGGCCCCGGGCTAAAAACACGCTACATTGATAGTGCCGAAAAAGCTGTCGCGGGCGTCAAAAAATCTGTCGATCAGAATAGACGTCAAAACTTTTGGCGAAAACCGGCCTCTTGATTTAAAAAAACGCCAGTTTGAACGTGCTTCGTCCCGGCGCCGGCGTTTAGTTTTAAGATATAAAATTTAGAGACATTTATCTAAATTAGAATGCTTTTTATTTTCTTTTTTTTCCTAGAGTTATGCTAAAACTTTATACTTAAAGTTACTTTATTTCTTGGTTTAAACTAATTTAGTTACTAAGATTTGCCTTGCCTACAAAAAGGGTAAAAATTTGAATTTGCGCAGTGAATTATATGCTCAAGAATGCATTGCCTTTACTTTATTATTTTTGCTTTTTTTCTACCTTGAGTATATCCATTGTCCATCCTTTTTTAATTTAAGTTTTTCCCTAATTTTACACATACCTTTACTGCTGTATTATTGCTGCATATAGCAGTGCTCCAACATCCGTCTTGCTATACGGAGCTCATGCGAATATTTGGGGTACTCTCCATACCAGTGATATATTTATATTAAGACCGCGGTCGTGTATAAACATTTTATGGATTGCTTTGATGTACTACTGCTACTACTTTGATTGGAATTATTTGGATTCGACTGTGCAGTTGTCCATGTACCAAGTTCCTTTCATCCAAGGGTAAGTCAAAGTGTTTTTGAGCTGCGTTTCTTTACATTTTTTACTTATTCCCTATGCTACTATTCCTAACTAAAAACACAAAAGTGTAACCTAAGAGTGGGAACTATTGGACTGGAGATCCCTATTGCTACAGTTCGGTTGGTTTGTTGACTTTTTCATGCGAAAGACGTCTCGACCGACCATTTTTTGGTCCTTCGAGCCGGATTTCCCGTTCTGCGTAATAGGTGCTCTCAGAGTTGCATAATTGTGTTTGAAGTTAGGACTTTACTTTGCGTCTTTTTGAGACAAGGCATATCTTAGGTTTTACATTTTATCTACGGTGTGTCTATTGTACGTTGCACGTATCAACTTGCATTGAATTTTTTTATTTTTGTGTAATATACAAATTGCATACGAATTTTGAAAAATTATTTTTTTTTTAAATAAAAATTGTTGCGCTGTCGATGTATGTAAGGCTTGCGTTTCCTTGCGTACCTACACAAATACAGAAACTCTTATCAGTTGCTAAATTTTTTGTGCATATTTTTTAGCATTTATACTTTTTGCTAAAAACTTGCTATTCTTTACTTGCTATTCTTTTACTTGCACTTTAACCTTTTAAAATGGTAAACAATACCGAAAAAAAGGTGAGCTCGGCTAAGGCCTTGCGTCAAACTGCAGTCAATCAGTTGAGTGTGCTTGAACACTATGCCAATCAGGCGAAAACAAATCCAGCTGCTCACACAAGGTTTAAAGTTAACTTTAAAAAACTTTCTTCTTGTTGTAAGAGCTTTGAAAAGCATCATAATGCTTTACTGATCTTGATTTCAGACGATTCTGAAGCTCTGGAAGCTCAGAATAAAATACAAAAAGATTTTTTGGATAGATGCGTAGAGGTTGAGGCTTTGCACTATGATTTATTTGAGGTGGAGGCTGAAGAAATAAATCGAAGCCACAATGAGGTAAATAATCAAACAATTATTTTTCCGGAACCAGAATTTTCTCTTCCCAAGTTAAATGTCCCTCCTTTTTCGGGCGATGTTGAGGAGTTTCCAAGCTTTATTGAGATTTACAATGCGGTTGTACATACGCGTAAGAGCTCGGACATTGAGAAGTTTAAATATTTACGTAAGAGGCCCTGCTTTAAATTTAATAAAAAATATACCTCTTGACAATAAGCGCTTGCGTGCGGTTTCTTACTGGAAATCTATCGAAAACTCACCTCGGCTATCCAATGATGACGTTTTAGAATTGCGCAAAATGCTAGATACGTTTAAGGAAAACCTTGATTGCTTAAAAAATAAGGGTTATGCGACCCATAGTTGGTGCTTTATTACTGCGAACATGCTTTTGGATCGATTAGATCCCGGAACGCGTAAGTTATTTGAACAAAATCACGCTTCTAATTTAATGCCAAAATACGAAGATATTCACAACTTTTTAGAGCAACATTGCACGTCTTGAATCTTTATCTTTGTCTATGAAACAAGAAAATGCTCAAAACTCACGACTAGGGAACTTCTCGAGATCCCCCCGTAATCCACGAAATAAAACAGTTTTACTCGCGAACAGACAGTCACAAAAAACTCCAAATGTCAAACAGAACACGTATTTCTACTGCAAAGCAAAAAATACACATCTGATCTTTAGCTGTGAATCTTTTTTAACGAAACCAATTCAAGAACGCATTGATTTTATTAGAAAAAATAAGGGATGCACCAACTGCATGGCTAGTTTTCATCAAGTAAACTCGTGCACTTCACAAAAAAGATGTAGATTTTGTTTTTTAAATCATCACAATCTTTTATGCGTAAAAATAACTCCCCGGCTTCGGTGATTGCTTCTTCTTCTGTGACGTCTAGTGGATCACAAACTAACCCCGTAGAAAATCAGATTACTGAAAATAAATCTATTCACGCGGGTACTGTGCTTGGCAACTATGACACGTTGCTTTGCTGCACATCCGTGATGCATACGGAAATTGGCACAAAATACGCGCCTCTTGGATAATGGCGCCATGTGCTCCTTTATAACGAAAAAATGTGCGAATGCACTCGGACTTCCTAAATTCAACATTTCGCTTACTGTAAACGGTTTAGGAGATATGTCTACTACTGCGCGCCATGCGGTGCATTGTAAAATTGCTGCTATCGATAATAAATCGAAAATTTTTAGTCCAGAACCTGTATTAATAAACCAGGTTTGCGATAAAATACCAAGTGTATCTTTTACCCAAAATTTTTTGCACTACTTAACTGGCCTAAAATTAGCTGATCCCAGTTGGTATGATCAAGCTAGCATTCAGCTTCTTATTGGCGCGGACCTTTATGGATCCCTTTTAGAAGAAGGTAGACTTTATTTTGGTCCAGACACCCCCTCTTGTATTAATACAGTCTTCGGATGGACTCGGAAATGCTCGGAAAAATGCCTCTGCAAAATGCTGCTTTGGCATCAAAAAATATTTCTACTTTTATGGCAACTATTTCCACTCCTGATTTAAATAATACCTTGCAAAAATTCTGGGAGTTGCGAAAAATATTTTGAAAAAACTACTATACGCGATGTGGACGGTAGATACACCGTTTCGTTGACTTTTAAAATCAATCCCGTTGATTTCGGCGATACCCGAACCCTTGCTTTGCGTCGGTTGTACTCGCTTGAAAAACGTTTGCTAAATGATAAAAATTATTTACTTCTTACTCACAAGTAATGCAAGAATACTTGGATATGGGTCACATGCGTGCAGTTCCACCCCCTAATAACTCAGAAATTCATGAATATTTTTACATTGCTCACCATGCGGTTATAAAAGAAAGCTCGAGTAGCACGCCTGTTCGTCCTGTCTTTGACGCATCGAGTCATTCTTTAAATAAGCCTAGCCTAAATCAAGCCCTTCACACGGGTCCTAAACTACAAGGAGATTTAGTTAAAATTTTGCTTAATTTTCGGCTATATAAATATTGTTTTGTTAGCGATATTTCTTAAATGTACAGAATGATAAATGTGGAGGAAAATCAACATAAATACCAACAAATTTTATGGCGTTTTAATTCTGAAGAATCGGTGCAAGATTACGAATTAAAAACTTTGACTTTCGGGGTAAACTGTTCTCCATATTTAGCAATTCGAACCTTGCTTAAATTAGCCGATGATTATCAAGACTTACCGTTGGCTTCTGCGATTTTAAAGGACAGCGTCTATATAGACGACTGCGCAGTAAGTTGCAATGATTTTGATCAAATCATCCTTATGAAAAATCAATTAATTGAGTTATTAGGGCGAGGTGGATTTGAACTGAAGAAATGGGCATCAAACGAACCCAAATTGCTTGCAGACTTGCCTGCAACCCACATACAAACCAAAGACTTCTCTTTGGATCGAGAGGATGCAAACTCTCTAAAAATTTTAGGCTTGAGGTGGAACCCTTAAAGTGATAACTTTTTTTATTCTTTTAATTATAATACAAAAATTTGCACTAAGCGTAATTTGCTTAGTACCATTGCGAAATGCTTTGACCCTTTAGGTTTTCTTACACCGGTTACGTTTTTTGCAAAAAATTTAATCCAGTACTTATGGTTTATAAAGTTAGATTGGAATCAGTTAGCACCCCCGGAAATAATTTCCAAGTGGAAAAAATTCGAGAAAGAACTCAAATTATTTTCTGATTTTTATATCCCAAAAATGGTTGATCTCTCTAATTTTCAATTTTGTCAAATTATTGGATTTAGCGATGCATCCGAGCGCGGTATGTTTGCGGCGGTTTATTTTCGTATTGTTTATCAAAACGGAGATATTAAAACGTATTTTGTGTGCGCAAAATCGCAAGTCGCTCCCATAAAAAGAATCAGTATTCCCCGTTTGGAGCTCTGTGCGGCAGTTTTGCTAGCTAAACTCATTCAATTTATTCAAAATACTTTTGCTAATAAAATTGCTTTTCAAAATACTATTGCTTTTACGGATAGTATGGTAGCGCTGTCTTGGATCAAGGGATCACCACATGCGTGGCGCACTTTTGTATCCAACCGAGTCACATACATACAAGAAAAAATTCAGCCTTGCGATTGGAACCATGTTCATTCTGAATTAAATGCCGCGGACCCCGGGTCACGTGGTCTATGGCCTGCAGATTTAATTAATTATTCCCTTTGGTGGCAAGGACCCGAGTTCCTTTGTAAGCCACAAGAGACATAGGAATTTAACAAAAAATAATATTACAACACCCAAAGAAGTCTCGAAGAGGAGCGAAATGGTGTTTGCTGCAACAATTGAACCAATTTTTTTGGATTGTCTGCTTAACAAATTTTCAAATTTTTGCGTTTAATTAGACTTGTTGCTTTTATACTACGTTTTATTCACAATCTTCGCGCGTGTAAATTTAATAATGAGAAAATTATTATTAATTCTACGTGGTTAATACAATATGAGTTACAAAATGCAATATTTGTGCTTATAAAACACGTGCAAAATAAATATTTTCAAAACGAGATTTCTTTACTTGTAATAAACCGTTGCCAAAGGTTTTTAGAAAATTAAATCCGTTTTTGGATCAAAATAATATTTTACGCATTGGCGGAAGATTATGCAATTCGGAATTAGATTATGACAAAAAATTTCCTATACTTTTACCCGGTGATTCTCAATTTACAAAGTTATTGATTGCGCATACTCACGAGAAACATATGCATACCGGCATAAACACGACTTTGTTTTTACTTTTTCAAAATTATTGGATTTTTGCAGCTAAAAGGCATATAAGAAAAATCATTTCGCGTTGTTCTACATGCTGGCGCACGCGCCCCAATAATTGTCAATCCCCTGTTGGAAATTTGCCAAAATTTCGCGTTTCACAAGCAAAAGCTTTTCAATACGTTGGCGTTAATCTTACGGGAAGTTTTGCTATTACAATGAGCCGCATGCGCGGTGCAAAACGGCTTAAGGCTTATGTCGTTCTATTTATTTGCGGTTGTACACTTAGAAATTGTGTCGGACTTATCGGCAGACGCTTTTATGGCAGCATTCCGACGTTTTATGGCCAGAAGAGGACGCGTAGAAGTAGTCTATTCGGATAATGCGTCAAATTTTACGCTTTCAGCTAAAATGCTTAACGAGATGTTTGCTGAAGTTGCTAATCGCGAATCAATTTGTTGGCACTTCAACCCTCCATCCGCACCCCACATGGGCGGTTTGTGGGAAAGTAACATCAAAAGTGCAAAGTCTCATTTATTACGAGTAATTGGAGAACAGGTGCTTACTTTTGAGGAGCTTTATACTGTGGTTACTCAAGTAGAAGCTATCCTCAACTCTAGGCCTTTGTGTCCAGTCAGCACAGATCCAAATGATTGGACTGCACTGACGCTCGGTCATTTCCTTAGCCTGGAACCACTTACGACTGTTCCAGACCTCGATTTTGACCAAGTGCCTTTAAATAGGCTTTCTCGGTGGCAGTTGCTGCAAAAACTGCATCGCGATTTTTGGCGTAGATGGCACAAAGATTACTTGCATACATTGCAACAGCACGCTAAAATCAATCAAGACAAAATTGATCCCATTGCAATTGATACAATGGTTTTGATCGAAGATGATTAAACCACTCCCTTAAATTGGGTATTGGGACGAGTAGTAGGATTGCACCCTGGTACTGATAATGTAGTAAGAGTTGCTACAGTTAAAACCTCCAAAGGTTTATTCAAGAGGTCTTTGGTGAAATTGTGCCCTCTCCCTAATGCTTAGTTCAGAAAATACCATACCCTGGGTATTTTCAGGGGGGCCGGAATGCTTCGTCCCGGCGTTTAGTTTTAAGATATAAAATTTAGAGACATTTATCTAAATTAGAATGCTTTTTATTTTCTTTTTTTTTGCTAGAGTCAGTGGCGGCTCGTGACAGTAAAGTTTGTGAGTTCTGCAGATAGGGTATAAAAAATGCTATTTTTTTACAGTCTCCGGATCACGTGTCTATTATAAAAAGTAAAACATTGCCAAGTTTGGTTTGGCAAAAATTACAATACCTAGGAAAAAATAGCGTTTTTACAAAAGATTTAATTCACATTCACTACCTTAGCATAATATGTACTCACCAATGTTTTGCCTGCACGTATTTTCTAGACATCTGAGAACTCGTACTCGTACACTTTTGGGCAGTACTCGAATAAGTTTGTATACTTAAATGTATTTAAATTTAACTTCACAATTAACTATAATATAATTTTTATTTTAACATAATTAAAAAATAATTATATTATTTTTTAAAAATCAAGTCAATTCTTGATTTTTTTTGCCGCGAATTTGTCTACAACTTTGTCGTTAAAGTTTATAGTTTCAGTGACAATTTTCTTTTTCATTGACAGCATTCTCAGAGCCACTAGACGTTCTTCAACCATAGAATTGCGTAAAAAAGTTTTGATGCGCTTTAAAGTGGAGAAGGAACGTTCGGCTTCTGCCGTTGACATGGGAATGGTTATCAGTATTTCCAATAGCTTTTTAGTTTCTTGAAATGAAGTGGTTAAATTATTATCCATGAGTAATTTTAAAAAAGGTATTGCTCCCTGTATGTCCCTGCAGTCTGGTCTGGAGTAAATCACTGACAGTTCGGTTTTTAACTGTTCTTTATCAAGGTTAGGGTACGAGTCGCAAGTTTCTTTTAAATTTTCATCAGAAAAACAATTAATATAATTAGCAAACTGGTCAGAATACAGCAATGAGGCGGCCAACAAATGATTTTTGTAATCTAACCTATCCTTAGCGCAGTTAATAATTATATCACAAACTTCTAACGCAGCTATACGGTGAACAAACTGACTGTCATTATTTCTTTTTCTTTTGGAAGGTATTGTCTCGCAATCAAGCAAAGACGTTGTGTTCCTGGCTTCGTTAATAATTTCTTCTATTGAATTTCTTACTGTCTTAATGCTCTGCTCAAAAATTTGTATTTTTTTGTTAATTTCTACAGGATCAATTTTTCTTTTTTGTAATTCATTAAACAAAATATCCACGTGTGGCATGATATGATGAAAAAATGTTAGCCAAAAAATAAACTTTGGGTCTTGTAACATCCTTCTTATTGCTGAAGCTGCACTACATACAGTTTGGTTGCTAAATTAATTCTCTATTTCTTCCATGCATTCAAGCATAGACTCTCGGTGTTCAAAAACGACGTTAATCGTTCTCATATTAAAATTCCAACGTGTTGGTGCACCATGGGGAATTCTTTTTCCAACAATTCTATTTAGTACCGCTACGCATTGCAGAGAATTTTTAAAAAATGAAGGTATTTCTTGAAGATTTCCAAAAAAGAGTCGAACTTGGGAACTTTCAGATGCTGCCTTGGACATGACTAAATTTAGCTGATGCGCGTAGCAGTGTACAAAATGAGCGAATTTGTACTTTTCTTTGATTCGTTTCTGAACACCAGTGTTTCTGCCACTCATTACTGCGGCTCCATCGTAGCTTTGGGCAATCAACTTTTCTTTTGAATTTTCTAAAATAGGGTCTAAGACACCAAGAATATCAGCAGTCAAACTTTCTGCATTTAAATGTTGTGGCTCCAAATAAGTCCAAAATCGTTCCACAGGCTCTCCGTTTTGAATATATCTAAAAATTATGGCCATCTAAGATTTAGCTGACACATCCGTTGTTTCGTCTGCCATAATAGAAATGTATGAACAGGTTCCAATTTCCTCTAGAATTTTCTCGTGGCAAACCTCCAACATGCAATTCCAAAATATCATTTTGAATGTCTTTGGAGATGCCTTTAAACACAGTGGAATCTCTCAAATGTTCCGCCACTGTTTTATCAAGCTCAGAGGTAAAATTATTAAGTCCACGGAAAATTCCTGGATTTTCGGATGTGGATGTTTCATCGTGACCCCTAAGCGCAAGTTCGAACAATCTACAAAATTTGACGCAATCAATTATTTTGGATAACACATACCTGTTTTTTGTAACGTTCTTGTTAAACAGCCGAATATTTGTCCAATATGCAGTGTCCAGCTTCTCACGAATATTAACATTACCCAACAAACCCAGGTTCATTACATTGTTTAAGTGATTTTTTGATGTTTCATGGCGTTTGATTTTTTCGCTAAGATGTACTAAATCGGTTACACCAAGGACGGTCCAAGATTTATCTCCACCAAACAAAAGGCACGGAAAACAAAAAAGAGAATGATTTTTATTGCATCCGCATATCCAGTCGTTTCTGGCATAAATATCTCTTGTAAAAATCCTTTTATACGATTTTCCCCGGCTTGAACCACACTTTTCTATTAAAATATCGGACAATGGCCGTCCTTCTTCTCTCAGTTTTAGTTTTTCTTCATAAGTAAAGAGAGATATTTTTTTTTACATTAATTAAATTATCCACCACATTCATTGTGACACAATTATACAAAAAAAAAACAACAAACACGACCATAACCTCCCGCTCATGCGTTTAGGATAAGGACACTCATCGTGCTTGACGATGAGTGACCTTAGTTTAGGATCCTATGCGTTTGGCGTCTTCTAGAGTCCCTGTATGTTGACAAATTTGGATATTATAATACATCCAAATATGTCAACATACAGGGACTCTAGCGTCTTCTAAATAAATAAATGTGTTTCGCAAACACGCGACGCCCTCCCGGAATTGTACTGGAACCACAAGAAAAAAGCTTCGGTTCGGTTAGAGACCCTGTATGTATGACATATTTTTACTAAAGGGAGACGCGACAAGCCCATCAAAGTCACTAAAATTAACATTTTTTTGTTATATTATTTTCGTGCCAAATTCATTAGCGTTTCACTAAAATAATTTAAATGGTCAGCGGTGAGTGACATCATTCATCATGCAACATATAAACAAACATGTTTATCGGTCACCCCCTGTATAGGTTTTCTTATAAAACATTTATTTTTATTTTCCAACGCCTATGAATTAACAAGGACAGAAGGTGCGTCTCTCTCTAAACATTGCTAGAGTATAGAGGACGGATATTTTCATCCTTTGATTTTGACTTGAACAAATTTGACTTTGAAGAGTTTGTCGCGTCTCTTTATCTTTAAAATATGTCATACATACAGGGTCTCTAGGTTCGGTTCGGTTCTTCTTCTCTAGGTTTGGTCTGCCGTGCTGACCAGAAGCTTAACTGCAATGATAAAGTCGGGAACTATGTTTTGCGTTATGTGCGAAGAGATGACGCTGGATGCGGAAATTTTAGGAGCGGATAGTTCACAACTTGCATTCCATTTGCTATTGGTTGACATAGTCAGGCGGGATTTTTAAAATTAAAACTCTCCTGTCCTCGTTTTGGGAGGTTGAAATCGGTGTTAAACCAAACTGAAACAAAACCTAACCGTGGTCAATTGATGGGAAACGTATCCTAACCGGGGCGTGTCTGGACAGGTTAGGATACGTTGTTGAATAATTTATCAGGGTTAGGTTAACACCGATATCGACAGGAAAAACAGGATAGGGAAGCTAATTTAAAAGAATATATGTTTTTAAAAAACAATAAAAAAAAACTCCTCGGTATATGCATAGATTTAGTTAAATTCAATAGGTATGTCCTGCACAAACCACTACACATTTTAATCACTTACAACTAGTATTGCTAGTTGCCGTTTAAGATTATTATTATATTATATTAAGAGATGGTGCCGCCAGTCAAGAATTTAACAAACATTATGTTTACAGCTTTCAGCGTAAAATACGAATATATACTAGTTGTAAGTGATTAAAAAGTGTAGTGGTTTGTGCAGTACATATCTATTGAATTTAACTAAATCTATGCATATTCCGATGTGTTTTTTTTTTTATTGTTTTTTAAAAACATATATTCTTTTACAGTTCATGTCATTATTTTAGGGACAACTTTTTACAACTTTTTTTTGTTGGCCTATGCTTTTTGTTATGGTAAACAATAATATTTGGGGTACTCTCCATACCAGTGATATATATTGATCGCCAAGTGAAATCACATGCGTGTTTTTAAGACGGCGGTCGTGTATAAACATTTTATGGATTGCTTTGATGTACTACTGCTACTACTTTGATTGGAATTATTTGGATTCGACTGTGCAGTTGTCCATCTACCAAGTTCCTTTCATCCAAGGGTAAGTCAAAGTGCTTTTGAGCTGCGTTTCTTTACATTTTTTACTTATTCCCTATGCTACTATTCCTAACTAGAAACACAAAAGTGTAACCTAAGAGTGGGAACTATTGGACTGGAGATCCCTATTGCTACAGTTCGGTTGGTTTGTTGACTTTTTCATGCGAAAAACGTCTCGACCGACCAGAACGTTGAAAAATGAATTCCGGCAGCGCCGCAATGCTACAGTTTAAATATGAACTGAGTTCGAATTTTTGCAATTTACAGTCATGTAAATGGAAGTAAACGCAAATATAATATTAATTTCGTTTCTTTAACATCACTGATCACTTTTTCTTGAGTTTTTGAGGTTATATAAACATACATTACTGTGATATTACTGGATAAATTGTGTAATGCATAAACATACTCCATTTTGATGACATTTCTTGACGTTTCAAATGGTCATTTTTATATAAAAGTGAAGCATGCGTTTATTTTAATAAAAAATAATCCAAAACAGTGAAAGAAACGTTTAAAAATTATTGATAAATACGTAAACAAGCCCACGGAAGGAATCTAACATGAAAAATATGTCTGGTAAGTTTTTGTAACTACAAAAATTGCATTTTAAATGACCTTAACAATACTGACGTTTTCGTCAGTATTTCTGTCGATTGGCAAAGAATCGAGCCCAATGGGGACAATTCTTTAAAATTTGAAATAATTTGAAACAATCTGAAAAAATTTGACGCCTCAAATTTTAGCCCTAAATCATGGCAACATCGTAAATTTCAGTTTTTTGTACAGCGTCAAAAACCGAAAAATGAGGAAAAATATAATCTAAAACCTACCTTTAAACTCGATTGCTGATAATTCAATATTTTTCCGGGATTGTTGATGATGCACAGGTTCTTAAAAAATTGTATTTTTCCGGAAAAAAAACAATAACAAAACCATGAGACGTTTTTCTGACTTCGTTAAAGTTGGATTGAAATAACACGAACATAACATGCAAAGCGAACCAAACCGAATGGCCGACCACAAAATCAAACGTAATATTATTTTAACGAAATCAAATAAATTTTAGGAAAGAAAACTATCAGGGTTCAAGTTTATGAAAAAATTTTTTTTTCGGATTTATTGCAACCCGTGGCCCAAAAAATAACCTTTGAATATATAAATATCAAACTTGTTATTATTATTATCATATAAGTAAAAATAATGTTTGTCTAATATTTCTTATGATCAGGTATGAGAAGAGATAGCAAAAAAAGTCTGCCAAACCCAGGTTATAAAGGTTAGGTTCAGGTCTGCTACAGGGTGACCTTAAAGTATATTATAGATTTGTTTAGAAATTCTAGTTCTCTACTTAACAATAAAAAGTTGAAAATAGCCCAAAAAGTTAAACTATGTATTAACGGTGTTCGTGCAACTTTAATTTTAAATTCAAATTTTGCGCCAAATTCCCGTATTCGGAAAACCCACACAATTTCAATTTGATTGGCACAAGCAAAACGCCAGCGCCATCTACGAAAAATGAATCTGCGCAAAAAGGCGTAACCAAAAAAGATTCGTCTGTCGTATTCTATCGAGATCACCACGCAGCATGGTGATAAATTCTATTAACCAAAAAATCCAATAACATTCTTAGAAAATCAAACTAAACCATTACACAAACAAGTGATTCTAGTGTAGATCGACTGCAACGACTAGGCCAGCGAGAGGAGCTCCTCTGGACGACGGAAACAACTGAAAAGGTGAGTGCCAATCCTCTATATTGTCTTTGTGTGGCTCGGAAAAATTAGTATTTTTACATCGTCCTTTTAAGGAATTTTGCACCCAGATTTTATAAAACGACCAGCGCGCTTACAGTCCCGCCGCTCTACCCCTCAAAACGTCAACATTTTCTGGTCCCACGACCCAGATAGTTTTTTTGTTTGCTAAGTTTTTTTGTTTGCTAAAAATATTAGATTTTTTCGCCTCGCCATTTTGGTTTGTTTGTTGCCGTGTCCGGTTTAGAAAGGAGGTTCCGTCCCCCCTTGCGTGGCTTAACGGTGGCTCCACCCACATTTCATTGCAGCCGAAATTGGCACTTCGTACGTCGTTTGTTTTGATTCAAAAATCGAAATTTGTTTAAATAATAGTTATTTGTTTAAATAATATGTTATAGTTATTCAACCCAACAAAAGTGCTTGTGAGTTAAATGCTTTATTCTTATTTAACAGGTAAACAAACACATCTAGTAGAATTAGTATTTACCTGTAAATAATAAGAGAAACGGTAGTAGGTACAAGTTGTTTTGTGTGCATTTATTTTGGGAGAAAAATCGCGACCTAGGATAACAGCTGTTGATAAGTTTTTGCATTTATTCGAGAAATCGATAATAAAATATATGCTTGTTGAACTCTTTTGGACTGATTAAAGTCAATAGGGGTCAAGTGTTAGTTTTATTCCTTTTAAATATTTTTTATTTTTTTAATTAACAATATGTCGTTAAAAAAGTTTGAGAATCAACGCAAAGTTTCAATATCTCGTATTACGGAAACGTATAACTTGGGAACAAAAGCTAAATCAGATAGTTCTTCCTTGCCAATTTTTAAGGCGTTTTACGAATCGTTAGATGATCACTATGAACAATTTAAAAACATTCATAATGACATCATAGGTCTCTTGAAAGACGACGACGATGATGAATTCGAAGTACAGGACAAAATTAGGAAAGATGCGGATCTATTCTACCACCAAGCTAAAGTTCTTTTTACGAGTTTATGTTCCGATTCAGTTCATTCAAATTTTACCCCCGCAACTTCACACTATTCACGTAGCGATGATCTGGGCCCTTTAAAGGTACCTTGCTTTAATGGAAACGTAAAAAAGTGGCCAACCTTTTACGATGTTTATTCTTGTTTGGTTCACGAAAACTCTAATTATTCCGATATAAGGAAATTTCAACATTTGCTAACCTTCCTTGAGGGCGAACCACTTAATATTTTAAGTTCTATAAAATTAACGGCAAGTAATTACGCAATCGCCTGGAAGGTATTAACAGATCGCTATCAAAATAAAAGACTTTTAGCCAGTACCTACTGGAACTCAATCTACTATACAAATTCTTTAAAGGGAAACCAGTCAGCAAAGGATCTTAGAGTCTTGGTAGATACCTTTTCCGAGAATATTGCGGCGCTCGAAAATCTTGAATTTCCAGTAACGTCGTGGTGTTTTTGTTTATTTTCAATTTTATTATCAAAAATCGATCAAACCACAAGAACCGCTTTCGAATTAAAGTATAGTACTACCGAGATTCCAACATATCAAAATCTAATTCAGTTTCTTATTAACCAATGCCGTGCTCTTGAAACAGTACAGCTATCTCCCCAAAATACGCAAATGCAACCTTCGACTTCAAAACAGCAAAAACCAAATTATTCGAATTCTAGTAACCAAAAATATAATTCTTATTCAAATAATCAGTACAAATCAAGCCCTCCATCAAATTTTTTAGCGCATACGCACTCACAAGTAGCAAATAAACAATCCAATATTCAATTTCGACAAAACCAACAACCCTATAAGTGCAAATTATGCAATAATTCTTTTCACCCACTCTCGCAGTGTGGTGTTTTTATTTCCAAATCTCCTTCAGATCGTTTTACTTATGTAAAACAACAATCGTTATGTATCAACTGTTTACGTTCAAATCATCAAGTAATTGACTGCAGTAGTACCTTCAACTGCAGGGTATGTCGACATAGGCACCATAGTCTTATTCATCTATCGCAAATGACAGATTCAATCCGTCAGAATTCAAGTCAATCCTTTGTTAATTCAAGCCAAAATTCAAATCAAAATTCGAACTTAAATCAAAGTTTTAATTCAAATCAAGTGGCCGTGCCAAGCACAGGCACAAACTTATCGTACCAGAATTCAAATTCAATTCTTAGCCAACAGAACCCTAGTTTTGTTCAACCCAGTTCAAATTCAATTCAAATCAATTCGAATCCAAATACATCTACAAATCAATACTCTTCGTTATCCACCTTGACGCCCCGGACGACAGTGCTTCTAGCGACTATAAAATTAGAGGTACTGGATAGTCGGGGTAACTACCAACCTGTCCGAGCACTTCTGGACAGCGGTAGCCAAGCTAACCTGATAAGCGAAGCTTGTCTTAACAGGTTAGGCTTGCCAAGAAACAAAATTTCGATCCCTGTTCTGGGACTAAATCAATCTTCATCGGCCACTAACGGCATTTCTACTTGCACTATTCGAGCCCTAGGCCAACAAGAGCCTACCTTTTCTATTCAAGTCTTCGTTTTACCGAAACTCTGTTCGAATATGCCCTCAATACAGGTAGATTCATCCAATTGGAGTCATATTTCAAATCTAAAGCTTGCAGATAACCAATTTTACAACCCTGGTCCAATTGACTTACTCTTAGGTGCACAACTTTACACAGAAATCGTCCAATCAGGACGAATTCCAGGACCTCACGGCCTACCCTCCGCTTTTGATACAGTTTTTGGGTGGGTCTTGATGGGCCAAACTCAAAGCATAAATATTTCACCTCAAGTCAATTCTTACTTTACTTCCTGTGAGCAGTCTCTCGACTTTAATATTCGCAGATTTTGGGAACTAGAATCAATTAAGTCAGAAACGTTTCTCTCACCCGAAGAAAAAAGATGTGAAGAGATTTTCCAAAAAACTACCACTAGAGATATTTCGGGCCGATTTACTGTAAATTTGCCTTTTCGTCACATTGACCCTCCTGACCTAGGAGACACATATTCAGTGGCCTATCGTCAATTTTTGTCTCTGGAATCTCGCTTAATAAAAAATTCAAATTTCTATAGTATGTACTCGGATTTTATGAGAGAATATCTCAAAAACGGGCACATGTCTTTAATTCCAAGATCCGAACCTAGACCTCAGTTATGTTCTTATTTACCACATCACGGAGTCCTTCGTCTTGACAAATCAACGACTAAACTCCGGGTGGTTTTTAACCCCTCGATTAAGGGTTCGAAGGGCCTAAGCATGAACGAAACTCTTTTAATAGGACCAAAATTACAAGCCGATATTTCCGAAATTCTATTAAAATTCAGATTTTATTCTATCGTATTTTTGACTGATATAAAACAGCACTTTTTACAAATTCAAATTAATCCAATTCATCGGGACTACCAAAGGCTACTTTGGCGATTTGATCCCAATGAACCCCTGCAGGAATACAGGCTTAATACAGTGACGTTTGGTGTTAGTTCAAGTCCCTACTTAGCTATCAGAACTCTTAGAGAACTAGCCATCCTGGAGGCTAAGAATTATCCTGAAGCATCCCAGGTCCTTTTGAATAACATTTTCATGGACGATATTTGCTGTGGAGCTAACTCTCTAGAAGGTGCTTTATCGCTTCAAAAGAATCTCATAGCGTTGCTTATATTGGGAAAATTTGAATTAAGAAAATGGGCATCAAATAATCCGAAACTTCTTTCACATTTGTCGCCCGCTGATTGTCAGATCCCTGTTACCTTTGAAGACGATTCTTCAACATCGATTAAGGTGTTGGGCCTTCAGTGGCACCCTTCTACAGATACTTTTACCTATTCTTGTACCCCTTGTGAAAAACCTTGCACCAAAAGGAATATTTTATCGGCTATCGCTAAAATTTGGGATCCTATAGGTTTCTTATCGCCTGTTTCATTTTTAGCCAAAGTGATTATGCAAAAACTTTGGTTATGCAAAACTGATTGGGATGAAATATCCCCCGATCCAATCAAAACTCTTTGGAATCAATTCAATAATCAATTAACCACTCTTTCGAATCTTTGTATACCTAGACATATTTTTTCGAATAATATTCAACGATGTCAATTGCTAGGTTTCTGCGATGCATCCGAGCTAGGATACGCTTCTTGCGTATACGTTCGCGTCGAATTACCAAATGAAATTATCAAAACTGCTCTAGTCATGGGCAAGTCAAGGGTTGCTCCCTTACACAGTATTTCAATCCCACGTTTGGAACTACTTGAAGCTACTCTATTAGCTGATTTACTCGAACTAGTTATTCGCACCTATTCATCATTACTCGTAATTAATGAAATTCTTGCGTTCTCGGACTCACAGGTCACGCTTCATTGGGTCACATCTTCACCTCACAAGTGGAAGACCTTTGTGGCAAACCGCGTAAGTCGTATTCAAGAAACAATCCCCGAAGTCCCATGGTATCACATTACTTCACTCGAGAACCCTGCCGACTGCGCTAGCAGAGGGTTGTCGCCCAATAACCTAATAAATCACCCTCTTTGGTTTCACGGCCCTCCATGGATTACCTTGCCCACTACGGAGTGGCAAATTCAAAGGTTTATAAATGAACGTTCTTTGGGAGTTCCAGACGAGGTTCTCAAAGAAGAAAAACCGGAAAATTCAGTGGTGCTGACGGCAGAAATTCAAAATCAAAACTTTTTTGATAGATTAATCGATAAAATATCCAATTTAAATACCATTCAAAAAATCATTTGTCATTTTCTAAGACTTATTCACAATCGAAAAACCTCAGTTGACCCTTTATCCGGCGTTTTTTCCGCTTTTGAACTATACAAGGCTCTACTTGTTTTAGTTAAAAGGGTCCAAGAAGAGTGTTTTTCGGATATCATTCAAAAAATTCAAAATACTCAGCTATTACCTAAGCCGTTTCGCAAACTCGCGCCCTTTTTGGACGAATTGGGTCTCCTTAGAGTGGGCGGACGCTTACGGCATTCTCAACTCTCCTTTGAGGCAAAACATCCCTTATTATTGCCGAAATCTCATAGATTAACCCAATTGATCATTATTCAAACTCATAACGAAAATTTACATCCCGGAATAAACACAGTCCAATACTTAATTCGTCAAAAGTTTTGGATTATGTCATCACGTCGAGCTATTCAGAGGGTTTTATTGCAATGTATTCCCTGCTTTCGCTTAAAACCAAAACCGTATACTCCGTACATGTCGGATTTACCTTCTTTTAGAACGTCACAATTAAAATGTTTTTCACACGTTTGCTTAGACTATGCAGGCCCAATCAAAACCTTTGTAGGTCAGAGACGTCGTGGAGCACAAGTTGGTAAATCATATATCGCAGTCTTTGTCGATACTTCTGTCAAGGCAATCCATATCGAGCTTGTTTCGGATTTAACCACAGAGGCGTGCATCGCTGCTTTACGACGCTTTGCCGCTAGACGTGGCACTTGTGTCCAAATCACAAGTGATAGAGGCTCAAACTTTGTTGGGGCTATTAAGGAGCTCCATAATCTTTCGAAATTAGCTTCTGAGAGCTTAAAAATCAAATGGTGTCTAAATAGTCCGGGAGCCCCCCACCTAAATGGTCTAGCAGAAGCAGGAGTCAAATCTATAAAAACACATTTGTATCGGGTCATCGGTGACCAGATACTAACCTTCGAAGAGCGCTATACTCTCCTCGCCCAAATAGAGGCATTACTCAATTCTCGACCCCTTTGTGAGCAAAGCTCTGACCCAAACGATCTTACGTCTTTGACTCCGGGTCATTTCCTCACAATGGAACCCCTTAATTCGTGTCCTGATCCTGACCTTTCTACCCTTAAAGTTAATACCCTTAAGCGTTGGCAACTTATCCAACGAATTCATGCCGATTTCTGGAAGCGTTGGAAACTCGAGTACTTAAATACTTTACAACAGCGTTCTAAGTGGTCGGACCCTTCGGTTGAAATCAAGCTAGATACGCTTGTATTAATTAAGGATGAAACTAGGCCGCCATTACATTGGTTGCTGGGTAGAATAGTATCTGTACATCCTGGTCGGGATAATCACATTCGAGTTGCTACTGTTAAAACACAACACGGACTTTTCACTCGTCCCGTGGTCAAGTTGTGCCCACTACCTTTAGATGCGCACTAAACTCCCAAGCAACTTCTTTTGTTTCGTGTGTCGTTATCTAGAATATATATATATATACTTTTTTTTTTTCATTTTTTTTCTTTTTGATCTATAAACTACCCTTTAAGGTTTTGAATTAACTTATATTTTTTTTTATATAGCCATTTGTTTATTCAATTAATCTCAATGTAAAACTTCGTTTTAAGTGGGCGGAAAATGTTCGTGCAACTTTAATTTTAAATTCAAATTTTGCGCCAAATTCCCGTATTCGGAAAACCCACACAATTTCAATTTGATTGGCACAAGCAAAACGCCAGCGCCATCTACGAAAAATGAATCTGCGCAAAAAGGCGTAACCAAAAAAGATTCGTCTGTCGTATTCTATCGAGATCACCACGCAGCATGGTGATAAATTCTATTAACCAAAAAATCCAATAACATTCTTAGAAAATCAAACTAAACCATTACACAAACAAGTGATTCTAGTGTAGATCGACTGCAACGACTGGGCCAGCGAGAGGAGCTCCTCTGGACGACGGAAACAACTGAAAAGGTGAGTGCCAATCCTCTATATTGTCTGTGTGTGGCTCGGAAAAATTAGTATTTTTACATCGTCCTTTTAAGGAATTTTGCACCCAGATTTTATAAAACGACCAGCGCGCTTACAGTCCCGCCGCTCTACCCCTCAAAACGTCAACAAACGGATTATTTCAAATTTAGGTTCAGGGGGTGAGTTACAGGGTGATATCAGTTGTACAATTTACATTGTTAAAAACAACTTTGTCAGGAGTTTTACTTAGCAAACAAGAGTTAGAAATACCTTAAACTAAATCACTAACTTATTGTATTACCTTTAGAGCCAGCAAGTGAGCTACTGGGTGATATCGAAATTACTAGTGTATTATTCTAAAAATCACATTTTTAGAAAACAATGTTGTCAAGAGCTTTCGTTATCAAAAAACACTTAGGAACACGTTAAAAAATCATAACATTAACTGGCTGTATTACCTTTAGGTCCTTGGAGTAACGTACAGGGTGATATCAAAATTAGTAAAACACTTTTGTAAAAATCACAATTTTAAAAATCAACTTTATCAGGAGTCTTGGTGAGCAAAAAATAGTTAGGAATATGTAAACAAACCACACCATTCACTAACTGCGTTACATTTAGGTCCAGTAGGTAAGATACTAGTAGTAAATTTTTTTTATAAATCATATTTTAAAAAATAACTTTTGGCCTCACCTTACTGTTTACAAACCAAGAACATATAAGTTAGGGTTTCTTGAGCGATCTATTAAAAGAATATTACGTTAATTACTTTTCCGCACAATTTTACTTTTTCGCATCATTTTTACTTTCCTCACGATTTTTTTCCGCACGTCCGTCCTCCTACACACAAGTTTCATTTTCAAGAAGTGCTGCTGTACCGATGCTGCCAGAAGCACCGAATGAAGAATCCTGTAATGTGTTACAGCCTGTACAGACCAATATACCTTCCTCCATTCACTACAGTAGTAATTCTAAGCAGCAAACTGATCAAGGCATTTCTGTAGTGGACCAAACACCAACCAATCAAATTCCAATAAGAAACGACGTTATTCAAGATGTTGCGGCATCTGATGTATATTGAAGCATGCAACAAACAGAAAGTGCACTTTCAATTTCAATATCTATCATCGTTAACTTTTTCGTTATTGTTAATTAAATGTTCTTTACATAAAGTTTCTTTTTAATATATCATAATAAAAAAATCCTGTTTTATTATTTTTCCGTGCATAAAAAAATCAAGTAAAAATAAAAGTTAAAAAAACGTACGGAAAAGTAACTTTTCCGCACTAGTGCTGAAAAATTTCTTTTCCGCACGATTTTTGTTTTGATATTTAGGACTCATTAAATGATTTATGTAACTATTCTATCTTACGTATCATTTTCTAGCATTATTATAAAATCTTTGCGAATTAAAACATGTTTTTTGATAAAGAAGATGGACAAAAACACTCGTAGGAAAAACATTGTACCTAATTCTTGCGGAAACTATCTTTTCCATCCTTGACGGCTTGCCCGAACTCCGCTCCGCGTCGTTTGTGCAACTGTCGTCGCGTGCGGAAAAGTACCTCTTTCGGCACTTGTTAGGTAAATAACTATTGTACAAACAATTCAAAGCCTAAGCGATACAAACAATATTTATGTAAAAGATATTTAAAATTTAAAGATAAAAGACCTTAAGTGGGATGAAACTACTGCTTTTGTTGATTTGGAGTTTTCAGTAAAAATAGCTAATGAAGTAATGAAATATATCCCTTTATCAGACAACCAAATAGCTATGTAGCGGTACATGTATTAACAGATTTTTTGAAAGAAATGAAAAATATTGAGTCGCTTCACTTTGGAAGAAGTCTATATACAAGTTAAAACTAAGAACGCCGTACGGGACAAAAATATTTGTGTGCAGGTTGTTGTTTGTCAATGTAAATAAATGTAATATATTATGTGTATTTGTACATTTTTATATTGAGCAAGCTTAATAAGGATTTGATTTGGCTCGGTTTGGTTTTGTTAAATAGATAACTTGGGTGGTTGTTGCCTAAAAAACATGCAAATTTGTGAAATAACAACGAACAGTTTTTTCCTGTAAATAAATGTGCAGATTTTTATATTTATCGTATATGTTTGTAAATGTTTACATTAGGCAAGCCTAGTGAAGGCTTTCGTTTTGTTACATTAAATATATATTTTAGGGCCAAGATTCTAAAATATCTTGTAAATTTGTTAATTAACAAATCAAACAAATGTAAAATATTTGTAAAAAAATTTTGATTTACTATTTGTATTTGTTAATTTTTATATTGACCAACTGGTTCGGTTTGATTCTATTGATTGTATATTTTGGATGAAAAATTTTTGTCAAATAAGCATGTAAATTTGTGAATTAACAACGAAGGCAGGCAGGTTTTTCTGTAAATAATTATTGTACATTTTTATATTGACCAACCTTATTTATATGGGTTTGGTTCGGTTTGGTTATACTTGATATGTATTATAAAGCCATGATTTTTTCAAATTAACTTGTGAATTTGTAAAAGAGCAACGAACCAAGAGGTTGTTACGTAAATAAATATAGGGATTTTTGGATTTCTTATGTGTATTTGTAAACTTTTATTTTGACCAAGGTTAGTTAGGGGCTGTCAAAATTTTATCATATTAACTTGTAAATTTGTCAAATAAATAGTAAAAGTTTTTCACGTAAATATATGTGAATATTTTTGGATTTATTTATTCATTTCACCCTGTAGCTCACCTCCCTTGTTTTTTAAAAACGTGACTTTTCAAAATCTTTACTGCTATTTAGATATCACCCTGCAGCTTACCTACTGGAAGTAAATGAAATTTAGTAAGTGGTATGATTGCTTAACGTGTTCCTAACTATTGTTTGCTAACAAACGCTCCTGACAACGTTGTTTTTTAAAAACGTGATTTTTACGAAATTTTATTACTAATTTCGATATCACCCTGTACCTTACTTCCTGGGCCTAACGGTGATACAGCCAATCAATGGTATGATTGTTTAACGTATTCCTAACTATACTTTGCTAACAAAAGCTCCGGACAACCTTGCTTTTTAAAAATGTGATTTTTAGAAAATTTACACACACTAATAATTTCTATATCACCATGTAGCTCAATTCCTGGACCTGAAGGTGATAAAATCTGATAATGGTATGATTGTGTAACGTGTTTCAAATAATTTTTTGCTAACGAAAGCTCTTGACAACATTGTTTTTTAAAAATGTGTTTTTTAGAAAATTACGCTTCTAATTTCGATATCACCCTGTAGGTCTCTCACGTCCTGGATCTAAAAATAATACAATAAGTTCATGATACATTTTTTAATCTATTTCTTACTCTTATTTGCTAACTAAAACTCCTAACAGAGTTGTTTTTTAAAAATGTGATTTTTATTAAGATTTACTATTATTTTTTCGATATCACCCTGTAACTCACCCCCTGAACCAAAATTTGATCTAATCCGTAAATAGTAGTTTTTTGGGGCTATTTTAAACTTTTTATTGCTAAGTAGAAAATTAGAATTTTTTAACAAATCTATAATATTAGGCACACAAGAAATTTTACATAATTATACAAACATTATTTTTAATTATACGAATTTATAGAAAGTTTGAAATTTATGTTTTAAAGGTTTGTTTCTTAGGTCCGGTCAGGGGTGCCAAAAAATATTTTGAATCTATTTTCAGGTCGGCTGTACGCAGTTGTCTGCCTATATGTGCAGCTCCCTCTAGGGAGCGTGTCGCAAACTTAAGTTTTCCTTGCACAATGTGACCCACGTGGTCGTGGCACCCCTAAAAACTTCCGCCTTCGACTTATTTTCCTCAGGTGGCGACTGTAACAAGTATTCTTAGGGTCACTGCATCCTGAAAGCCTGGCGTCTCCCAACGAGCGGATAGTTCACAACTTGCATTCCATTTGCTATTGGTTGACATAGTCAGGCGGGATTTTTAAAATTAAAACTCTCCTGTCCTCGTTTTGGGAGGTTGAAATCGGTGTTAAACCAAACTGAAAGAAAACCTAACCGTGGTCAATTGATGGGAAACGTATCCTAACCAGGGCGTGTCTGGACAGGTTAGGATACGTTGTCGAATAATTTATCAGGGTTAGGTTAACACCGATTTCGACAGGAAAACAGGATAAGGAAGCTAATTAAAAAAAAATATAATATGTTTTTAAAAAACAATAAAAAAAAACTCATCGGCATATGCATAGATTTAGTTAAATTCAATAGGTATGTACTGCACAAACCACTACACTTTTTAGTCACTTACAACTAGTATATATTCGTATTTTACGCCGAAAGCTGTTAAATGTTTGACTGGTGGCACCATCTCTTCATATAATATAATAATAATCTTAAACGGCAACGTTCAACATCAAAAAGTCAGCTGACTATTTCGACCAATAGCAAACGGAATGCAAGTTGTGAACTAGCCGCTTATGTCTCCCAGGGGTAGCGACACCAAACATAACCTTATTTACGAAAAACGCAAATCTGACACTGTCAGGAGCGTAGATTTTTTTATGTTTAAAAAAATTAAATGGTTTACAAATGTTACGTAAAAAACTGTCCGTCACATCCGGTATATAAATTTTACTGTCCAAATAAACAAACCTAAAAAAACTAAGTTTTTTTATGATTTCAAATTTATTAGGACCCTGTGTTAGGACCCACACAGCGAAGGAAACCAAAAATATAGTTTGCATGTTTAAATATATTCTAAAATATAGAAAACTATTGTGTTGGGTTTTGTATCATTTAATAAATTTTTTATGCTCTCTACGGAATAAAGGTGTACGTTTAATCCCTTTTTTCATGGGCTAAGGTAGTATTTCTTGTCCCCAGTGATTGAAAGTAATTTCTTTAAAACCATAAAGGCAAAATATAGGTTTTTGAATTATTTTATTTTATCATAATACAAAAAACAAAAAGGAATCAAGATATATACACGATACCGATTATTTTGTTCCAGCTTGCCGTAAGCTTACTGTACTTTGCCGATGGCTTGGTTCGTTTTGATCGTTATTGTGTCCTTAGGCATAGAATATTGCTTCCATATAAACGAAGCATTTAACTTTCTAGACTTCTCCAGGCTGTAAACTAGGAAACTGTGAAATTTTCGAAATCCTGTTTATTGCATCATTTCCATGCCCATCTCAAAGTAAGAATATGCTTTATTTTCCATCTTCGAGAAATGTAATTCGAACTTTTTCTCGACTAAACTTAATTAGTTTGTTATGAAATAAATAATATTTTTTCCACACACACACCAACTCATCGTCAAGCAAGCTTTACCTTGCTTGACGATGAGTGACCTTAGTTTGTTAGCATCTGACTGACTTTTGTTTAATGTAATGCCATGACAACTATCACTGCCCACTGTTTTTTTATATACAGGGGGTTGACATGCTAAAAGTACAGTACGGTAAGTGGTTTAATACCTATTTATTTAGTTTATGATTATTATTATTTTTAGTATATAAAAATAAACCTTGGCATTAAAGTCCCTTTTAGTCACTTAGCAAATTATAGCCCTTCTTCCGGTCGAGCATGAAAATTCCCGCCGTGGTATTAAAAGTAAACACTGCACGCCCCAGGTTTATAATATACCTACTATTATTTTTATTAGTGTTCAAAATAAAGCGGACGGCGAGGAAAAGGTCGAAAATACAAAAAGTCGAAAATACAAAAGTTCGAAAGTACAAAAGGTCGAAAATACAAAAGATTGAAAAACAAAAGGTTCAAACAAAGATCGACAGTAGCTACACTGTAATGATTGCAAAACAAAGTAGAATTAAGAGACACACAGGTACACACACACACACTCATAGAAAAGTTTTAAAAAAATCAACATCCAATAAAAACTCAAGGTAGCAACACGACGGGTCGCAGAACTTTGTTCGAAAACATTTTCTTCGAATGGATATTTTTATGAAAACAATTTCTTCTAATGGAAATTTGTTCGAAAACATTTTTTTTAAACGGAAATAACACCATTTCTTTGAACGGAAATTTGTTTTCGAACGGAAATTTGTTCGTAAGTAATAGTTCTTCAAAAACATTTTCTTCGAATAGAAATCATTTTCTTCGAAAGCAAGTTTTTCGGTAAAAGACGCTCTAGACCTGGATTTCCAAACCTAACACAATTCATATAGTTTGACTACGACAAGGTCTTTTTAACATATTTTTAAAAAAAACCCTGACTTCTTTCCCGGGATCGTAAACATTCTGAAAATTTGTCTACTTTCCTCCTTTTGGAAGGTCGAAATTTGTATTTTCCTAAATGTTGTCAATTGATCGCAAACGTATCCGAACCGGTCCAGATACCTCCTGATGTGCTCAATTAAGAAAGGTTAGAGTAACACCGATTTCAACCTTCCAAAATGAGGACCGGAAAGCTAATTTAGGGAAATCATTTTTCGACAATAGGTTTCGGTTGGTTCGGTTTTTCATTTCACACCCTCTAGGATCCCGGGAAAGAAGACAGGGAAGTTTTTGTTTCCAAAAATTGTTAGAAAAAAACCCCATTAGTCGAACTATATGAGTTGTGTTAAGTTTGGCAAGCCAGGTCAAATATTTTTTTTTCAAAAAATTTGTTTTCAAAAAAATGTTTTTGAACAAATTTTCATTTAAAAAAAATATTTTCAAACAAATTTCCGTTCAAAGAAAATGTTTTCGAACACATTTCTGTTCGAAGAAAATGATTTCAAAAAATTTCTGTTTGAAGAAAACGTTTTCAAACAATCTTTTGTTCGAAGAATATGTTTTAGAACAATTTTTGGTTTGAAGAAAATGATTTTCGAAGTTTATGCTTTCGAACAATAATATTAAGATATTTATATGAAATGTACTATAAAATTATAAATAATTAAGCCGAACCTTACGAAAACTCGAACTGTACTTGGGCATTTTTTGTCTTTTGATAAAATGTAAAATTCGGAATAAAAAGGTACTAAAAAAACCACAATACCAAAAACACCCAAAAAAATGGGAAAAAAACTTGGAAAATAAATTAAACAGTGCGAAAAATAGCGTATAAACATCGTGATAAAAGTTTCATTTTATCCCTTGATATATTATATACTATTAATAAACTTTTAACATAGAAATGTATTTCTGTCCTGTTTGTTTATTTATTACGTATTATTTTTATACAAAAACAGAAATAATATTTAAAAGAAAATGATTTTTAACAATAAATATACCTACAATAAATATTCATAACCCAAAAACTCAAGGAACATATTTTTTATTTCTTAAGCTGTATAAAAACGAGTTCTTTTTAAGTTTTATTAAAACATTTTTCTTTTCTCAGACTGTATAAAAATGAGTATTTTTCACGAACGTTTATGGAATTTTGAGTACGGTTTTGACACTCGTGTCGCTACCCCTGGGAGACGCTAGGCTTTCAGGATGCAGTGACCCTAGTATTTCTAATTACCCTATCCAAAACCTCATGGGCGCAGCCTTCGTGTTAGTTTACGACAGAGACAATTTATTATTTTCTCTATGGTTGTTTAATGTAATGCCATGTGCCAGGTGGTAGACGCTTTTTACTCATTGGGCGTCGACCGGTGAGATACCACCATGCCAGAAGTGAGTAGCGCTAAGTGGTATCACCACGTTCCGCTACTGCGCTGGCAGTCCGGTTCCAACAATGAGTAACAGATAGTATGATGGCGCTTCCAGGATCAAAATATTCCGGAGGTAAAATACCCGACCACTCGGATCTCCGGGCGTCGGGTGATCCTGGGGGTCCTTCATGCAAAGATATTAAAAGAAGACCAAAAACTCAACTCAGAATTGATTTTAGCAATATAAGGGGATTAAGTACCAACATGAATTCAGTTCACCAACATCTTGAAGAACAAAGACCTGACATCCTTGTTCTCACTGAAACTAAAATCAGTTCTGCAACACCTATTGTGAACTATCTTTATCCCGGCTATGACCTACACCACCGATTTCGACATAATTTTGGGATCTGTGTGTACATTAAAAATGACCTTTCATGTCATCGAGAGGAGAAGCTAGAACCAGCGAACCTCGATATCATATGGCTGAAATTCACCTCAAAGTCATCGACCAAGTTCATTTGCTGCCTCTACCGACCGCCAAGTAACACCGAGTATCAAACCTTTTTTGCGACATTATCCGAAAACTGTGATAATATACAGTCTAACTATCCACATGCGGAAATTGTTTTTTTAGGCGATTTCAACGTCCACAATATACCCTGGCTAAAACACCACAACAAAACAGATAATGAAGGCAGGGAAGCAGAAGCTTTTGCCA
The DNA here is from genome assembly GCA_963576565.1 of Aspidapion aeneum. NCBI lineage: Eukaryota > Metazoa > Arthropoda > Insecta > Coleoptera > Brentidae > Aspidapion > Aspidapion aeneum. The sequence goes on along the minus strand of OY755042.1, from coordinate 67,023,499 downwards.
TAAGTTGTGGTCTAACGCAGCTTGTCGATGAACCTACCCGTATCTCAGAAAGGGGTGAATTTGCAGCGCTTTTAGACTTGTTCCTAACTACAAATCCTGACTTGTACACAACTTATAAGAACAAAGTGCGAAATGTTCATACCGCCAAACCAACAATCACTTCCTCGTAAAATGTGGCACTATAAATCGGCAAAATGGAATGACCTTAAACAGTTTTACCTGGATTTTCCATGGCAAGAAGTTTGCTTTAAAACAGCTGATCCCACTATTTGCTGTAATGAAATAACAAAAGTAATCTTATCTGGAATGGATGCATATATCCCACATACAATAAAAAGCAGAGCTAATGCAAAACCTTGGTTCAACAGCCAGTGTCAAACGGCTGTACAGAAAAAACACAGAGCATATAACCTTTGGAAACGACAACAAACCGCTCAAAACCACACAGAATTTATAGAAGCCAGAAATAGTTGCAAAATTACTATTGACGCCGCCAAAGAAACATACAATCAAAGAATAAAAAACAGGTTGCTGAATTGTCCAAGTAGTTCTAGGTCCTTTTGGTCTCTTGCAAAAGCCGTTGGATCAAACTTCACCAAGTCATCCATACCACCACTTACAGATAAAAATACTCACTCAGCCACAACATCAGAGGAAAAAGCCAATATGCTGGCCAAAATCTTTTCCTCCAAGTCAAACCTAACAGTGCCAAATGGAAAAACTCCACCGTTCATTGAAAGGGTTTCCCACAGTATGCCAGCGGTACCCTTTTGTCACAGAGAAATACGAAAATCCCTTAAAAAGTTGGATACAAACAAAGCAATGGGTCCAGATGGCATTCCCGCGATAGTACTCAAAAATTGTGCTAACGAACTCACCCCAACTTTCGCTAAATTATTCAATTTATCTTACAGGCAAGGAGTATATCCATCATCATGGAAGTCTGCCGCAGTACAACCTATTCCAAAGAAAGGAAAAAAGACAGATCCGTTAAACTATAGACCAATTGCTCTACTTCCGGTGATATCAAAAGTAATGGAAAGAGTTGTGAACAATCACCTAACCAAGTACTTGGAAAAGTACAAACTTATCAACGACAAGCAATACGGATTTCGAAAATATAGGTCAACTGGCGATTTACTTACATACGTCACTCATTTATGGCAAAAAGCGATTGAGTTACGGGGCGAAACAAGAACAATTGCCTTAGATATATCAAAAGCATTCGATAAAGTCTGGCATGAAAATCTGCTCAACAAGCTTAAAGCAATGGGATTGTCGCCGAAACTGCACTTGGTTTGAAAGTTACCTTAAGGATAGATCCATTTATGTTGCACTGGATGGCCGGAACTCCAACTCTTACCAAATAAATGCTGGTGTGCCACAGGGAGCAATCCTTTCGCCAACACTTTTTCTGATTTACATAAATGACCTCATAGATAAAACAGTAAATCCACTTTATTGCTTTGCAGATGATGGCAATGTAGTCTCCTCAGTCATACCACCCACTCAGTGTCTATCCGCACGTGAATTCCATCATCTTAGACAAACTCAAATATCGCAGATAAATAACGACCTGGAGATAATAGAGGACTGGGGCAACAAAAACCTTGTACAGTTCAACGCGCAGAAAACCCAAGCAGCCCTGTTTTCAAAAAAGACCAGCACCGGTGAGCCAAACATCATGCTATCTGGAAGTGCTGTCACATTGCAGAGCCAGTTGAACATCTTAGGAGTCACTGCAGAGACCAACATGTCTTGGCACAGTCACGTGGCAGATATAGCTAAAAGGGCGTCCCAAAAGCTTGGGGTGCTATTTCGTACAAGACATCTGTATACACCAAGCCAACTGCTGACACTCTACAAAGCCCAGATTCGACCAACTATGGAGTACTGCTCACATATATGGAGTGCGGCACCCAAACATACCTTAATGCTTTTGAACACCGTGCAAAAACGAGCTATCAAGCTGATCAATGACCCCGCACTTACCCGTAGTTTGGATAGTCTCGAACATCGAAGAACTGTGGGCGATCTATCTCTCTTCTACAGGTATTATCACGGAAAATGCTCTGAAGAGTTGGCACGTATGATCCCCCCGGGAGTAGCACCTACTAGGCGAACACGGCAAACAGACGGTAACCATCAATTTACTGTCAAAATAGAGGCACCAAGAACCTCATTATATCAGAATTCATATCTCTGGAGAACAGCATCGCTGTGGAATAAACTCCCTGCGACAGTTTTCCCTGCAGGTTACAACCTGAACCGTTTCAAAACCAACACACACCAACATTTCCGCGCACTGGCCGCTTCTCGAGCGTGATAGGGACCTCCTTGCGAGTGCGCTTAACCGTAAAAAAAAAAATGGTTTACGAAGGCTGTGTCATGGGCCGTCACTGAAGAACAGCAGTTTCTATATGGGAGGAGCCCCCAGAATAAAAAACTATATACGTGCCTAGCTTTCATAACAAAAGTAAAAAAATAATCACCACTTCAATAATTTGACCAGGATCCCCACTTAGTCAGATTTTTCTGGCAGATTTTAAAGAAATAATTTGACATTCCCTTAAAAATCCGTTCAAATATAACGGTGGCAACAGCGTAGAGCTAATTTTGTAGCGACCCTTCCACGACTTGCAGTTAGTCCCTCTTTGTTAATTTTACCGTGAAAAACAAAGAAAGAAAGTAAACTTAGCTGACCTCATAAAGAAAACGAATAGGACTCATAAATTTGAAAGAAATGTGACGAAATCTGACATGGTGGTTAATGGTTTTCTGCTTTGAATTTATTTACAATTTTTAAATTAAAAATTTTCAACAAATTACGGGTTTTATTTTAAAAACAAATATTATATCGTGAAGCTACATCTATCAAAAAGTGGGAAATGGCCTTTTAGGTAAGTTTTTAAGTTTAAAAATTGCCTTTTAAACGAGAAATCTTAAGCGCCAGATTATGTCACATTTTTTCAAATTTCGCCAGATTTTTTGAAATGTAAAGAATTGCCCCCAATATGTCAAAAAACGTCAAAAACTTTAAAAAATATCTAAGATTTCAAAATTTTTTAAAAAATGTCAAAGATGTAAAAACATGTAAAAAAGTTTACAAAATTTTCAACCTGAAAGGTTTTATTTTTTGGAATATTGTTTTATGTTAATATGTATTACTTACATACCTAAATTGCATTTATTAATTTTTTCTGAACTTATCATTTTACATACAAATGCCATAGAAAGGTAATGGAAAGAGATAATTTTATTAAAGAAAAAGATGCAAAATTGACCCAGTCGTATCAAAATGTTTTTAACGTTTTATAGTTTTGCAATAGGGGTGTCACAGTTACCCCGAACTCCGGGGTAAATGGGACCTACCCCAAAAGACAAAATTTTTAAAATATATGAAGTTTTTCGGTCTCAATTGCATACGGTTGTTCCAAATAGATCACATTTGTGTAAATCCATACATATATTTGATTTTGTAATGAGACCTACAAAAAAATCTTGTAAAACCGCGATGCGCGTACCCTACCTTGCCTTATTTCTTTTTTGATGGTGCATTTGGGGCACTGTTCTTACCGTCAATAATTTCTAAATCACTCATAGAAAGTACTATTTTTATAAGAGCCTATAAAATGGCTTAAAACTTGTTTAAATGAAACTAAATAAATAATTTGCATTTTTGACGAAACATAATAACTATCAGACACTAACTAGTATAATATACTATGTTCCATTTCTAAAAAAATATGAATTATTTGGACTTATGTATTTTATTATTTTGTACCTCTATGCCACTTTCGGATGGAATGAAAATGTCACTATTTATTAATAAATTACAAACAAGTTTCTATTATTTATTCGACTTGTTAAGAAAAGCCAAACAAATGGAATTATTCTTGATTTTTTTGTCCAACATTGTGTTTTCTCCAAAGAGCAAGTTTTTAAAATGTACCAAAACAAAGAACAAGTATGTCTTAAAAAATCTAGATACTTAAAAATTACCACTTTCGTGTAAGTTGCTTTTTTTCGTACCACTGGCCATTTTTTACTGGACACTCTTGGTATCATCCATTAGGTACATTGACGGCGTTGTTTTTACTATTCTTGTAAAAATATACTGGATTTATTTTAATTTGCTTAAATATTTAGTTCGTGTCCGGATTATAGAGGTGAAAATTGTCCACTTCATAAGAGGCGCCGGATTCCTGGAGTGTCCGATTTAGCGCGTGTCCGGACTATAGAATTTCTACTGTATAATTTTTTGTTTAAAATAGGAAACCTTTATACCTTTTATAGGTATACTTTTTAGCAGATCGCAAAAATTCAGTCAAATATTTAAAATCAACAACTGTTTTGTAGTATGTAAATTTAGAGAGCAAACTAATATACATACATAAAAGCGATAAAAGAACTATACAAAGGGTCAAAATCTAAAATTAAAATTGGAAATCGACTTTCACAAGAATTCCTGGTAACAAAAGGCTTACGACAGGGATGTTGTATCTCTCCAACTCTTTTTAAAATATATATCGCAGTAGCTCTAAAAACCTGGAAACGTATGGGAATACAACTTAACGACCGATTTACCATATACACACTACAATTTGCAGACGACCAAGTAATTGTGGCTAATGATAAAGAAGACATGGAGGAGTATATGATGAGAAAGGTAGCAGAAGAATACCAAAAGTGGGGATTAACAGTGAACGTGGACAAGACATATATATATATATATATATATATATATATATATATGTATTGGAAACGAATCCAGTGAGTTAGTACTAGAAAATGGACAAACAATATCTCCATGCAATGAGTATGTATACTTGGGTGTCACATTTGATAAGACAGGAACAGACTGTAAAGAATTGAAAAAAAAAAGAAAAAAGAAAAGTTATTGGATGTCTTAACAGTATTTTATGGAGCATATATATATATATATATATATATATATATATATATATATATATATATATATATATATATTTGTCGGTTTCACAACGTTCTACGTCTTCCGATACCCAATCTCCACTCGTTTCTGTTTGCCCATAATTCATTATCTAGGCCTCTTATTCTTATTTCACTGTCTCTCCAGCTTCTCTCCAGCTTTTCCTTGGCCGTCCTCGTTTTCTTCGGCCAGTTGGTTTCCATTGTAGTATTTGTTTAGGTAGTCTTTCATCATTCATTCTTTGTACATGTCCGTACCACACCAGTTGCTTTGTTCTTATATAAGTACGTTCCCCCACTGTCATAATTTCTCTTATTCTTTGATTTGTAACACTTTCTCTTTTGGATTTCCCTGCTGCTCTTCTCCAATAGTCCATCTCCGTAGCGGAAAGCATTTTTTCTGTTCTATCCTTGATTGGCCATACTTCTGAGCCGTATGTAATAATACTTTTTACAATGGTGTTATATATAAGCTTTTTGTTATGTTTTGATATACTTTGGTCCCAAATTATTCCTTTTAATAAAGTTATTGCTTTTCTTCCTTGTACGTTTCGATCTTTTATAGCTTTGTCTAGTGTTCCGTCAGCTGTAATTTTTAGACCTAAGTATTCAGACTCATCACAGGACTGAATTCGCTGCCCGGTATTTAAGATTAGATCCTGTTTCATTCCACCGATACACATATACTCTGTCTTATTGAGATTAACCTCTAGTCCCCACTTATTGTACTCTTCTATTAGTTTTCGTGTCATATATTCGAGGTCGTCATAATCCTGAGCCACTACTATCTGATCATCGGCGAAACATAAAGTATACAAGGTGGTTTCGTCCAACGGAATTCCCATGTTTTGGCATTTTCTCTTCCTTTCTTTAAGGACTTGTTCCAAGTATATCTTGAAGAGCGTAGGCGAGATACAGCAACCTTGTTTAAGACCTTTATTTACTTGAAAGCCTTTGGTTAGTTTTGCTTTTATTTTAACTTTTGCCTTACTATTGCGGTATAACTCTTTGATGGCCTTAATCAGTTGTACGCTTATGTTTGTGTTTTCCAACGCTTTCCAAAGTAGATTTAGTGGTATACTATCATATGCCTTCTGCAAATCGACGTTAAGCAGATGCAGCTCTTGTCCGTATGCCATTTTCTTTTTAATAACTTGGGTTACACAAAAGAGATGATCTGAAGTCGATCTACCCGCCCTGAAACCAGCTTGTTCTTCTGCCTCCATGTCTTTATATTCGCTCTCCACTTTATTTCTTATTATTTTACCGTATATTCTGCTTAGCGTACTAGTCACAGATATACCTCTATAATTGTCACATATATCTTTCCTTCCTTTTTTGTGTATTGTGGATATATATGACGTTTTCCACTCAGTTGTTACTACAGTTCCATTTAAATATTTTTGGAAAAGATTCCGTAATCTCCAAAACAGTTCTTCAGTGCCATATTTAATAAGTTCGGCTGGGATATTTCCGGGTCCGGCAGATTTACCGCTTTTTAAGGTTGTGCCCACGTTTTTGACCTGAGATTGTGAGGGGTACTGGAGATCCCATCGTTCTAATTATATTGTCTTCCTTGAATTCTGCTCTATCTTCAGTTAAAAGTTTTTTAAAATGCTCATCCCATTTTTTGTCTGGTATTGGTGAAATGATATCTCTGCATGTTTCTTTTTTAATCGATCTTATAGTTTTCCAGCTTTCGATACATCTCCTACCTCCTAAGTAAGAATCTATTTTCTGCCACTTTTGCTTCCACGAATGATTTTTCTTATCACTGATCATTCTTCTCACCTTTGATTGCGCGATTTTGTATTCTTGTCTGCTTCTATCTGTCTTTTGGGATAAGTAGGTGTGATATAATTTCCTTTTTTTCCTCTATTTCTCTTTCAATCTCAGGATCCCACCAGTATGGTTTTCTTCTTTTAGAAGTTTCTTCCACTAATCCTAGTGCTTCTTTTGCAGCTTGGTGGTTTCAACTGACCTTGTATTAAGTTTTTCGTTCAGTCTCTTTTTGTATAAGTTTTTTACGCTGTCATGTTCTAGGCTTAGTAGATTATTTTTACAGTGATCAATTTCTTCAATCACTGTATCATCAAGATGTTGTTGATGCAGGCTTCGGCCTTGATAAGGAAAGAGAATTTTGGACTCCAGAAAATAGTGAGCACTTCCGCATGTTGATCCACGCTTTGTTCTGACATCTTGAATTTTAAGTTTTGTCTTTTGTTTAGTGATAAGATAATCAATGACGGATTTCAGGTTTTGTGAGGGTTTGGTCCAGGTATATTTGTGTATTTCCTTATGTTGAAAAAAACCGTTTTGGATTTTTAGGTCTAATTGCTCACATACTGTAATTAGTCGCTTTCCATTGTCATTAACAACATTTTCTCCATATTGAATTGTGGCATGGTCAATGGTCAAAAGCACGCTGTTGTATGGAATAGAGACTTGTCGCGTAACAGAAAAATACAAAACAAAAATGGAAAGTGTCGAAATGGATGCAATAAGAAGATCAATGAGAATATCTAGAATAGATCACATAAGAAATGAGATCATAAAAGAAAGAATGGGAATCGAGGGAAGCATAACGGATGACTAAAAGGCAACTGGTATGGTACGGCCATGTACAACGGATGAACGACGAAAGATTACCAAAGCAGGTCCTAGAATGGCCACCAATAGGGCGCAGAAAAAGAGGGCGTCCTAAACTAGAATGGCAACCAAAGATCAATGAGTCACAAAAATCTGACAGAGGATGATTGTTAGGATCGAAGGCGGTAGAGAATAGGCGTCGGACAACGTAGAAAAACGTTCTAAACCGACATAGTAGTAGTAAAATTTAGAGATAAACACCGAGGGGAGAAGATATGTGTGATGTATTGCTGGTCGCCTAACTCGCGTAGTCATATCGCGAAGAACATTACGACTGCGCACATGCGCATTGTAGGACATTTCGGTCTCTCATCAAGTGCGGTTAACGTCAACGAACGTATCCTAGAAACGATCCTATTATATAGACAATTCGACCTAAAATAGACGTCCGATCCGACCACGACTGTTCGCCAAGTGTTCGGCCGTGTACCTCGCCCAGTCGTAAGTATTTTACACTGGCGACGAGGCGGTTTGTCGCGAGAAAAAAACATTTTCGTGAGTAAAGCACGCGGGAAAATCATACCTAACCTTGAAGGTTATGTTGTATTGTTTTGTTTAGAGCGCCCGGTTTTTGGCAAATTGCCAATCGGCAGGCAAGTTCTTTTATTAATCGGTTCGGCAAAGAGTAGATAGGCATATATAACTTTTTTGAAATAGGCTCTATCCCGGAATTTAATCAGAGCGCCCGGTTTTTGGCAAATTGCAAATCGGCCGGCAAGTTCTTTTACTAATCGGTTCGGGAAAGGATAGATAGGCAATGGCGTTATTAGGCTCTATCCTGGAATTTAATCCCTCCAATTAGTGCTGGATGATGTATGCGGAAAGGTTGGACTTATTTTTCGTGGCAAACGACGTAAAAGATGAGGAAAAAAAAAGTAGGATCGCTCATAGCTTTGGTGTTAAACACATATAAGCTTCTTCGTGATCTCTGTCACTCTAAATTGTCGAAAGAAATTAAATTTGACGAACTTTCAAAAATGATGAAAACTCAATTTTCTCCGGTTTTATCGGACTGGCGGGAAAGATCAAAATTTTGGGCGGCAACACAAAATAAAGGGGAAGGGGCGCAAGAATGGTACGCACGAATGCCTAGTTTGGCAATAGAATGTTTGTTCGAAACAAGTTTAAATTTTTGTTTACTTGAAAAATTTGTGTCAGGTGTGCGTAGAGGACCTGTTTTTGACCGGATTTGTGAAACGTCCGCAAAAGACTCGACAAATAACACCCTTGAAAACTTGGTAAAACTCGCGGTGCAGCGCGAAAACATGCACGGACAAAGAGCGGCTCAACCGGTGTTATGGACACCGAATACGCGCAGTGCAACCGGTGGTGGTGCGAATAAAAGAACTCGCCCGTTTTACAGTAGTCATATGGGAAACAGTACTGACGGTTTTGGAAAAAATAAAGTGCGCGACAAAAATCGGAAAAATTTTAATAAAAAAACCTGCGATGTCTGCGGATGGGTGCATAACGGGGACGGAGAAGGTTGTCGTTATAAGAAATACCGTTGCAGGGCGTGTGGAACCCAGGGTCACTTGGCAAATGCGTGTCCCAGTCAAAAAAACAATGGTAAAGTACGCTGTTACGAATAAAATTACATTTTTTTCGTAACGCGTTTTTGCTAAGTGACTTGGAATATTTGCTTTAAAAAAATAACCTCTAGCGACATCTTACGTGAGAGAGTTTAATTAGAATATTTTAAAATAAACCGGTGACTTGCACGCTATCTGTACGTAGTCTGGTTAAGTTCGAGATTATTGATTTTATGCAGTGAACTAACTGCTGGGAGAGGCGCATTTTGAATATGTTTCAGTTTTGGAATAGGATCGAGTGAGTTGTCTGTCCCTTTTTTTTGTCATTGGGGTGAAACAGGGATAGAAATAATTTTCTGGTTGTTCAACTTGTACGACAGACATTGCGTAATTGGCCGTGTTGTATTTTAACCTAAATTGTTTTGCGAAGACTCTAAGATTATTTACAGATTTATTTACCTATAAAACAATAAACATGGGTTTTTTGTAATTTAAATAAAGTTACTCAAAATTATTCAGTCAGTTTTAGTCTTATTAATGAATACTGATTTGTGTTATTGATTTTCTGGAGAATGAAGATTTTGGGGTTTTAGGGAATCTGATTGGTCAGTGATTGCTATGCAGTTTGGGGAATTGAGAGAAATTGGACAAAAATCGCTCCTTATTTTTGTTCAAGATTTTGTCGAGAAACAAGGTATTTTAATTATGTTATAACATAACCTTAAAAACATTTTTTGTTCATCAAGCATGGCTTGAAATTTTTTTTATAGGATAAATTAGAACTTTGCTCTAATGTTAATCAATGGCAATATGAAATTCAATTGCATATACCAGATTTTTATTTTTAATTAGGTTAATATGTTGTAACATAAATATATATATATATATATATATATATATATATATATATATATATATATATATATTCAAATTATTCTTTAATTGTAACTCTGATCAAGAAATTCGTTAATTAAATAAAAAGCTTTAGTGATAAGAAAATCCTTGCACTTATTTCTAAATATGTTATAGTTATTATTAAGTTTTATATTGTTTGGCAGCAAATTATTATACAATTTTATACCATTATAAATTATGGATTTTTTAAATAAAAATGAATGTGGTATAGGTAATGTAAGATTATTAACTTGTCTCGTTGAATAAGTATTTTGGTTTATTTCAAAGTAATTTAAATGTTTATTTATCAGACAAATTGTTTCAAGAATATATAAATAAGGAAGAGTCAAAATATTATTTTTGATAAACAAGTCTTTGCAGTGATATCTAGAATTTACTTTGCATAAATACCTAATTGCTCTTTTTTGAAGAATAAACACTGATCTAAATAAATACATTGAACATGTACCCCAGAAAGGACTGCCATATCGTAAGTTTGATTCAATTAAAGAAAAGTATACATTTCTGCCTATTGATTTACCTAATTCATTTATAATAATTTTTACACAATAACAACCCGAACTAATTTTTTTTTTAAATTATGAATATGGTTTTGAAATTTTAAATTTTCGTCTATGTTAAGTCCTAAAAATTTAATATTATCTGTAGTATTAATTTTATTATTATTTATATTTATAATTGGTTGAGATAATTCTTTAAAACCAATTACGTATGTTTTTGAAAAATTAAGGGATAGTTAGTTTGATTCAAACCAAGTTTTTATACAAATAATATCATTTTTTATATTATTCCAGAGAACATCTATTTTTTATTTTTCCAAAGAATAGTAGTATCATCTGCAAATATTGTAAAATAACCAGAAATTTTAATATTTAGTAAATCATTAATGTAAATTAAAAAAAGTATTGGTCCTAGTACTGAACCTTGAGGAACACCACATTGAATATTATTTTTATTTGAATTTAAATTTTTTATTGACACAAATTGAAGGCGATTAGATAAGTATGATTTAAACCAACTTAAAGCGTTGTTTCTTATTCCATAAATAAATAATTTTTTAAGAAGAATTTCATGATTAACACAATCAAAAGCTTTAGAAATATCACAAAAAATTGCAGCAGTGTATTTTTATTTCTCTGAAAACCAAATTGATTAATATTAATCATATTATTTTCACAAAAATATAATTCTAAACGCGATTTGATAAGTTTTTCTATTAATTTTGAAAGAGTTGATAAAAGAGATATTGGCCTAAAATTAGATAGTGTATTTTTATCACCTCCTTTATATATTGGAATTATTTTAGCAAGTTTAAGGCAAGAAGGAAAATATCCCAATAAAAATGAATGATTTATAGCTTCAGATAATGTTTTAATTGCAATAAAAGGTAATTCTTTTACTATATTTAAGGAAATACCATCTATGCCAGTAGAAGATTTATTTTTTATTAAATTGAAAGTATATTTAATTTCATCAGGATTTGTTTCATATAATATAAACGCATTAGTTATGTTGATATCGTTAAGGTATGAAATGAGATCAACATTACAGCTAATTTTTTTGGTAATATTTTCTGCAACAGAGCAATAAAAATCATTCAAATCATTTGGTAATAAATCAGTATTTATGTCAGTTGAAAGTTTATTTCGATTAGTAAATTCATTGACAACAGACCAACATTCTTTTTGGACATTTGTTGAGTTATTGATACGATTTTCATAAAACTTCCTTTTTGCATGATGTATTACTTTACGGTATGTTTTTTATATATTTTAAAATAGTTTATTAGGAAGTCAGTATTAGGATAAAATTTTGTTAACGTATTGTTACAAATTTAAGTTATTTAAATTTTATAAATGGAATTTATTTAGGTTTAGTGTAGTATTAGGTCGATTTATCTTAAGGTTGTATTCTTAGTGTAGGTTTTAGTTGCGTTGTCTGTGGCTTGCGGTCGCGGTAGTGCGGGAACTTTCCGGACGTCGAAGGCTGCCGGAAAGTTCGAGAGAGATGGACGATCCTATATATAGGGCCGGGGGTCGCGCACCAGGCAGTCAGTCACAGATAACGTGCTGTGTGGTCGTGAGATTAACACGAAGTTAATAGACCGATTATAGTAGTGAATTATTAGCAAGTTATTACTAAGTTTAAGTGCGTGTTTTTGTACATAATTTGTCGAAATAAATTGACGTATCGTTTTCAACAATTGCGAGTTTTAATTTGTCGTTGTGAACCCGTAACAATTGGTGTCAGAAGTGGGATTAAAAGAAATAAATAGTGCAAAGACTATCCTTACACAGTACCACCGGCTAGGACAATTAAAAAGAAGAACAGTAAGTGATTTTGCCAGAATATTCGGAACTGAATAGTGCAAAGACTACCCTTACATATTACCACCGGATAGGACAATTGGACAGAAAAACAGTAAGTGATTTTTCTAGAATATTCGAAGAAGTTCGATATTGTTTTATTCAAAAACTAAAAGAGATATTTAAGAACCGACTTCGACATTAACTTTACAGTCCAAAAATTGATAATTAGAGAGATTTTCTAGAATATTCTATAGCATTCTACGACGTTTTATTCAAAAACTAGAAGAGATATACAAATACCGACTTCGACATTAGATTAGTAATTTTAAAAGTAAGAATCAGAAAGAATTTCTAGAACATTCCATCACTTTCTACGACGCTCTATTCGAAAACCAGAAGAAATATCCAAAAAGAGACTTCGACATTAGCTTAGTAATTTCAAAAGTAAGAACTAAAAAGAATTTCTAGAAGATTCCATAACATTCTACGACGTTCTATTCAAAAACTAGAAGAGATATACAAATACCGATTTCGACATTAGTTTAGTTATTTCAAAAGTAAGAATTAGAAAGAATTTCTAGAAGATTCCATAACATTCTACGACGTTCTATTCAAAAACTAGAAGAGATATACAAATACTGATTTCGACATTAGTTTAGTTATTTCAAAAGTAAGAATTGGAAAGAATTTCTAGAAGATTCCATAACATTCTACGACGTTCTATTCAAAAACTAGAAGAGATATACAAATACCGACTTCGACAGTAGCTTAGTTATTTTAAAAGTAAGAATTAGAAATTATTTCTAGAATATTCCATAACATTCTACGACGGTCTATTCGAGAACCAAAAGAGATAATCAAAAAGTGACTTCTACATTTGCCTAGTAGCAGAAAGAGTAGCATCTACCAGTATATTCCAGAACATTCCATTAGGTTCTATTTAAGAATTGGAAGAGATATTGAAAAACCGACTTCGACATTCGCTTTATAGCCCTAAAATAGACGTTTTAAGTGATTTATCAGGACGTTGATGCTTACTAGACAAGGATCGGCCAAGATGGAAGATCTAACTAAAATGATGCAGGCTCTAGCAGCTCAAATGGCTCAAAACCAGAACGACATGAAACAGACCATTGAACAAAACCAGGGCGATATGAAACACACCATGGACGACATGAAGCAGACCATGGAACAAAACCAGAACGACATGAAACAGACATTTCAGCAAAGATTAGATGGCATTCAAGAAAACTTCGATTAAATAAAGAGCAACTCTGAACAGCTGAGAGAGGAGTTCAAGACAGCAACCGAAGACCTTAAGGAAGACATAACTCATAGAATGCAGAATGTAGAAGAAAAAGTGGAGACCAAACTACAGAATGTTAGAGAAGAAGTTTTTCAAACCATGGAAGAAAAATTCCAGGACGTGTCAAAACAGCTTATACAGCTCCAAAAAGAACACAACAAAATGAAAGCTCAGGGATGTGTTGTGAATTCCAACCAAAACATTAAGCCTCCAAATTTTGATGGTACGTCTTCCTGGTCTACCTACAAACAACAATTTGAAGCTGCCGCCGCTGCAAATAGTTGGAACGTTGACGAAAAAGCTAGAGCTTTGTTAGTAGCTCTACGAGAACCTGCTCTTGGACTTTTACGGTCTATTCCAGCGGAACAAAAACAGAGTTACAATGCTTTAGTGGCAGCTTTAGAAAGAAGATATGGAGATGAACATTTACGAAATTTGCATTGGTCAGAATTAAATATTCGCCAACAAAGAACAGGGGAGTCATTACAAGAGTATGAAGCGGATATCAGGAGGCTGATGTACTTGGCTTACCCAGAAATGCCAGAAAATTACAGAGATCCCTTTATTAACGGCTTGCGAGACACGGACTTAGCAAAGTTACTTCGTCGAGAACGCTTCCAAAACAGCAGTGAAGTGTTGATTCGAGCCCTTGAAATTGAATCATCAAATAATATGTCCAGGCCAAAAGTAAGAGCTGTTTCAATTCAGGAGGGAGAAGAAATGAGCACTGGAGAGGAGGTCAACTTAAAAACGCTAAACCAACTGTTTCAGTCACTGATAGAGAAGATTGATTCTTTGAAAGAAAGTAGACGATCCTCTCCAAATGTAAAGTGTTTCAGATGCGGACGTACAGGGCATATTCAACGCGATTGTCGTGTCCAAATGAGGTCTCGCTCACCATCTACTGGGACAGAGTACCGAAGAAGAGATCAGGAAAACTAAAATTAGTCAACGCAGAGGGGCGGGTGTTGGCTAATGGGAATTTAGCCCCCAAAATTTACTCTATCAAGAGCTTAAAACATACTGCTGACAGTCTTAACATCGACGGACTTATTAATGGAAGAAAAGTTAATATAACAATAGACACTGGTGCTGCCATATCATTGCTTAAGTTCAAAATTGCAACGAGATATAAAATTCGACCAACAGAAAAGAAAATAACACTTAAGACTGTGACTGGAGAATCCGCCGACGTGTTGGGGCAGACAGACATAGACCTACAGCTGGGGAGGTTGAAGATTCGCCACTCGGTATTAGTTGCAGACATAGAAGACGAATTTATTTTGGGAATGGACCTGATAAGTAAACATGGATTTGCGTTTGATAATAAACTTAATACCCTAAGATTTGGGAACAAAGAGTTCATTTTGTCAAATAGTCACATCAATAAAGAACCAATAAAGGTGGTGGCAGTATGCACAACAAGACTAGTCGGTAACAGTGAGACCATAATTTTTGGGAGGCTAGAAAGTAAAACATCAAGCTGCGTCGGACTCATAAGCCAACAAAACACACCCAACACCTACCTCGTTGCAAAATCACTAGTTAAAACCGATAAAGACATCCCGATTAGAGTCGCCAATATTTTCCCAAATAGTGTCAAAATTAATAAGGGGGAGGTGGTAGCATTATTTGAACCAGTACAGAAAGTAACAAGATGTGAAGAGCCAACTTCCGAGGATACAAGCAAGTTACCAATGGAGGTACTTCAGCAATTTGAGTCAACTTGGCAACATCTCACTCCAGAAGAATTTAGTAAAGCGAGAGAGTTTATAGAAGAGCAAAGTAATATCTTCGAAACTAGGAGTAGTTCGGGACGCACAAACCTTATTCAACATGCTATCAACACTGGCGATGCCCAACCGATAAGACAACCCCCAAGAAGACTACCAATGGCCAAACAAGAAGAAGTTCACAATCTCATTAATAAAATGCTCAGCGACGGTGTTATTGAAGAGTCATCAAGTCCTTGGTCATCTCCTGTGGTGTTGGTCACTAAAAGGATGGAAGTACTAGATTTTGTGTCGACTACAGGAAACTTAACGATGTGACCAAGAAAGATAGTTACCCACTGCCAATAATAGACGACACATTAACAACATTGGCAGGATCATATTGGTTTTCTACTCTTGACCTGAAAAGTGGGTATTGGCAAGTAGGAATCTTTGAAAGAGATAAAGAGAAGACTGCATTCTCTGCTGGAAGTGGACTTTATCAGTTTAATGTGATGCCATTTGGCCTGTGCAATGCCCCAGCTACATTTGAAAGACTAATGGACGTCGTTCTACGAGGCCTTACTTGGAAAACCTGCCTAGTCTATTTGGATGATGTCATAGTAATGGGGAAATCATTTCAAGAACATCTAGATAATTTACGAGAAGTATTCTCAAGAATCAGGAACGCAAATCTTAAATTAAACTCAAAGAAATGTTTTCTGTTCCAAGAAAAAGTTGAGTTCCTGGGTCACGTCGTTTCCCGAGAAGGCATCCATACCGACGAAAAGAAGCTACAAGCAATAAAAGAATGGCCTCAACCTCGTGACAAACATGAATTGAGAAGCTTTTTGGGTCTGTGTACATACTACAGACGATTTGTAGAAGGATTCGCCAAAATAGCGTCTCCGTTACATAGACTTACAGAAGATAAAGCTTCTTACAAATGGAATACCGAATGTGACCAAGCATTTAGAAGACTAAAAGCAGCATTATGTTCTAGTCCGATTCTTGCATATCCCATTCCAAAAGGAAAATTCATATTAGATACTGATGCGAGCAACGATGGCATAGGAGCAGTACTCTCCCAAGTACAAGATGGAGAAGAACGGGTCATCGAATTTTTCAGCAAGAAGCTATCCAAACCAGAGAGAAATTATTGTGTTACTAGAAAGGAGCTCCTAGCCATAGTTAAATCCGTAGATCACTTTCACAAATATCTCTACGGACAAGAGTTTCTGATTAGAACGGACCATGCTGCGTTACAGTGGCTCATGAAAATGAAACAACCTGAGGGGCAAGTCGCGAGATGGATAGAAAAGCTACAACAATACCATTATCAAATTAAGCACCGAGCAGGAAGGGTGCATAATAATGCAGATGCATTGTCCAGAAGACCTTGCCCCGAGGATTGTAAACATTGCAGGAAAATTGACCAGAAAGAAGGAATTACCTACGTGCGCCAGATAAAGTTAGAACCAGATGAAGAATGGATGTCGGCTTCGATTAGAACCACACAACTTAACGACAAAGATGTAGGACCTATCTTGCGATTGAAAGAAGAGAACAAGCCACGACCATCATGGCAAGATATCGCAAACCAAGGGGTGATATTCAAATCACTGTGGGCACAATGGGATTCACTGATAGTAGAAGAAAACATCCTTAAACGTGCCTGGGAAATTGCCGATGGCCTTACTGTGATTAATCAAGTAGTGGTTCCTAGGAGCATGGTAGACAATATAATGGCCGAATGCCATGGTGGAAAATCAGGCGCGCACCTAGGCATAAATAAAACCATGGACAAAATTCGAAACCGATTTTATTGGGTCAATTACTTTCAAGATGTGAAAAACTGGTGCCGCCGATGTTCGACTTGTGCAGCCAGCCAAGGTCCCAAAACAAGATCCAGAGGTCAAATGAAACAATATAACGTAGGTCTGCCATTCGAACGCATTGCTATTGATGTGGCCGGACCATTTCCAGAAACTAAAAAGGGCAACAAATACATCCTTGTCATGGATTATTTTAGCAAATGGCCAGAAGTTTTTGCTTTGCCTAACCAAGAGGCCGCTACAGTTGCAGAAGTTCTGGTAAATGATGTTTTCAGCCGATTTGGCATTCCTTTGGAACTACATTCAGATCAAGGAAGAAACTTTGAATCAAAGCTCTTCCAGAATCTCTGTGACCTTTTAGGAATACATAAAACACGGACTACTGCTTTGCATCCGCAGTCAGATGGCATGGTTGAAAGATTTAATAAAACAATAGAGGAACATCTTTGCAAAGTTGTTGATGAGCACCAAACAGATTGGGACCAATATATTCCATTGTTTTTGATGGTCTATAGAACTGCCATTCACAATACGACAGGAGCTACTCCATCTGTTTGGTAGAGAACTGCGTTTACCATGTGATATCATGTTTGGTTCACCTGAAGAAGCACACTTAGAGGTTAATGACTATGTCGAACGTTTAAGGCAAAAGCTGCACGATATCCATGAAGTGGTTAGAGAGCGAATAGAAATAGCCAGTGACCGCATGAAAGCGAGATATGACCTGAAAGCAAACTCTTCAGGGTTCAAAGAGAATGATCAAGTCTGGCTATACAATCCTCAACGCAAGAAAGGAAGATCACCTAAGTTGACACCACCATGGGAAGGACCTTATAAAGTTGTTAAGAGAATTAATGATGTAGTCTACCGAATCCAGAGAAGCCCGAAGTCCAAGATGAAAGTTGTTCATCTAGACAGACTAAAACCTTACCTGGGAAATGTTGATCGAGACGATCAAACCTGAAGAGGAGGATAGTGTTACAAATTTAAGTTATTAAAATTTTATAAATGGAATTTATTTAGGTTTAGTGTAGTATTAGGTCGATTTATCTTAAGGTTGTATTCTTAGTCTAGGTTTTAGTTGCGTTGTCTGTGGCTTGCGGTCGCGGTAGTGCGGGAACTTTCCGGACGTCGAAGGCTGCCGGAAAGTTCGAGAGAGATGGACGATCCTATATATAGGGCCGGGGGTCGCGCACCAGGCAGTCAGTCACAGATAACGTGCTGTGTGGTCGTGAGATTAACACGAAGTTAATAGACCGATTATAGTAGTGAATTATTAGCAAGTTATTACTAAGTTTAGGTGCGTGTTTTTGTACATAATTTGTCGAAATAAATTGACGTATCGTTTTCAACAATTGCGAGTTTTAATTTGTCGTTGTGAACCCGTAACAGTATGAAGAAAACGTACATTTTTTGAAGATAAACGAATACCAGACGTAATCCAGTTTTTTCTTTTTTGTTTATTTTTAACATGTTGAAGAGGAAAGCTTTTATCCACAATTTTACAAAGATTATCATGAAAATCATTAAGTGGGTCATTCGAATTATTAATGAAGTTCCATTGAAAATTTTGACAGTGGAGTTTAAAAATATTAAAGTTTCTTTTGCTAAATATTCTTTTTTTAATGTTATTTTCTTTTTTGACAAGGTCAATTTTGATAGGGCATATTGCAAAAATATAGCAATGGTCAGAGAAACCTGGGTCCGAGATCTCATAACTAAGATCATCAAAAAAATTTGCACAAATATAGTCTATTGTTGTTGATGAATTAGAGGTTGTTCTAGTTGGAGAGCTAATATGCATTTTAATATTAAATGAAGCTAATAAATATTGAAGTATTAATGTAAAATTATTATTTATATCTAAATAATCCATATTTAAATCTCCAGTTAAAAGAATTTTACTTTTTAAAGGAAATTTATATAATAAACTTTCCAAATTTTTGATAAAATTATTAATTATGTTAGTATTGTTTTGTGGAGTACGGTATAAGCAAATAATGTATAAATTAATGTTAAATTGTAAATTCAAATTCTTTTTCAATTAACATGTTGTTATATTTGTCAAATGTTACAAATTCCAGAGTTTCAAAAATATATCTATTAATCAATGCAATAGTTCCTCCTCCTCTGGAGTTTGTTCTACAAAATTTTGATACTATAACATATTCAGGTAAGTACAAGGGTTCATCACTATTTAGCCAGTGTTCAGTAAAGAGTAATATACCAGGATATTTAAGATTATTTAATAAAACTGTTAATTGGTTTGTTTTATTTCTTATTGATTCAATATTTAAATAAAAAATACTAATTAATTGATCAGAGTTTAGACTAAAAAAGACTTGTAAATAGTGGGTCTGTTTATTTCTTCTAAATTGGCAGTTTTTTTTTGAAAACAAATTAGTTTCAAAATTGGTAAACGTTAAAGTTTTTAAAACAATATTGTATTTTAAATTACTTTTAATACGATCAGCCAAATGTTTATAAAAATTATATCTTGAATTAAAATCAAACATATTAATAATTTGAATAGATATGTTTCTGTTTTGAAACATAAATTGGTTAATAAAAGGAATTATGTTAAAATAAAATTATTTTTTCTTTACACAGATAATAAGATTAGTTATTTTACCTATGTTTAACAAATTTTTTAAATTCCTTGGATTGTTAATTATTTCTTCCGTGTCCCTATTGAGGAACAAAATTAGATGGTCTGTAGATTTAAGTTCTTTATAAGGATCTGCTGTTCTGGATATTAGTTTTGAGATACGCAAATTCGGTGTTAAGTATGATTCGATACTGAATTTTCCATTTTCCATAATTTCTTGAAGTTTGGTTGCACATCCTCTTCCAAAATGATCTCCGATAATTTTTATTTTTGGTGAGTTATCAGTTTTATAAATGCTTGATTTATTGGGTTGTTGATCTGGTGTAGAGTTATAATTTTGTAGTATATGTTGTTGGGCAGAATTTTGATTTAAAGATAATTCTTTATCTATTTTTTTCGGAATAGTTTTTTGATTATTTTTTTCTTTTTCAACTTTTGAAATGTAGATATTGTCTTTTCTTTTGATAATAAAGTAAGAGGGTCTTTGGAGTTATATAGCAAGGTGTCTTTATCTAATTTGTTGTTTTTCATATTAGCAATAGTTAGTTCTTTTTTAATTATATTGAGACTCGGTTGGCTTTGTTTGTTACTGTCTTTTAAAGTTTTTATTTCCCTCTTGAGAATACAAATTTCTTCTTGTAATTTTGGAATGGATTGTAAGGAATTCGTACACTTAGAACAGAGGAAAATCATTTTTCGATTTTTTAATGTGATTGTTTTATATTCAGTATTAGATATTTTTGAACAGTTTTTACAAATAATAATTTTGCAAAGGTCACATTCAGTACCAAAAGTTTGTCCTGGTTTAGGGTTTGAAAGATATATAAAGCTTTGCTGACATTCTGAACATTTGAATACATTACTGTTATATTCTTGTTTCGAATCAAATGTTAAATTATTTCCTTCTAATGTAGAGTTTGATGAATCAGAGATTTGACTTATTGAATCTTGCAATTTTTGATGAGTTTTTTTAATATGAATTTTTAAACCATTTGAATTCTTAAAATATTTTAAACAAGTTTGGCATTGGTTTTCTGCGGTCGTATCGTTTGAGACCTCATTTAAAAGATCAAAATGACCCTGATCCGGATTCCCAGAAAACAAAAGATGGATTGTTTTAGAAAATTTATTATGAAGAATCTCTGTTGGTTTAACAAAATTAAAGATTTCATCGTTACATTGATTTTTAATTTTGTAAATGAAAAAATTTAGTTCGTATGTCTCTGAAAGAGCAGTGCATTCGATTGCCGTACCATATGTTCCATTTGTACCCATTTTTTGTAAATAAACATTTTTACAAATTTGATTGGTTAAAACATTTTGAAAATTGTTCCAATTTTGATCAATATATAGGACTGCTTTGTTTCTTATTTCATAGTGTTTATCTTCGGAATTAAATAAAAATTTACTTACAGATCTAAAAAGACAGTTTCCATCTCCTACAATTGTATTTCTTTTAAATTTCATAGTTTTTTGTTTGATAATATAATTTTCTTAATACTTTTGTAAACTACAAATTTATATATTCACCTAATAAGGGACTTCGATTCTTTGTATTAATATAGTTTTGTAAAAATATCTGGCCTGGTTTTATTGTAAAAAATGGTAAAATAGTGTATACATTTTTTAAACTTGTTTTGACAATATTATGACATGATAATTATCTCTCTATTTAGACTACTTAATTTTTTTATAAAAATTTTGATTAGTTTCATATTTTTTTTGTTTTATGGTTCAAACTATGTTCGACAAAATATTTATATATTGGCTATATGGTATTTTGGTTATAGTTTATTTATAATGGGTTCACAATATTGTGCCTACATGGGATTTCTAGAATCCAGATTATGATTTTAAGATAGTACTTAATTCTGCCTCTTGCTCATTTCTTTTTTGGATAGCTTGGTACCAATTAACAATAGTCACTACGACATGACCATATGGTTAAATTTAAGGTTATTATTCATAAGCACCTTTGGTTGAAATAGAGTTAGACAGGTTAATACAGCTAAATTGTATATAGCTATTGCCGATAGCTCTTTTTTTTACATATAGTTTTTTTTTATAACCAAAATACACATTTTTGTTTTTTTTATAAACTTGGGTGATGATTTGCGTCCAGAAGGGATAAATGGCTTGGTGTGAATAGACTAAAGTTTTGTTTGGTAATTCTACAGAATTACTGTACAGTATGTACAAATTTTGATGAAACTTTGGAATATTTATATAGGGTGTTTTGATGGGCCTGATCAGAAAACAAAGTTTTTTTGTTTTTATCCATGGAAAATAATCATTGAAACCATAGTTGTATTTTAAAGATTACTTCAAGTATACTGAATCTAACATTTCCTGGGTTAAGATTGTTTTGTTTTTATGTTATTTTTTTTCTAACCTCAATTCTCGACAAAACTATTACAACATATGTAAATATTTTTTTTCACTATTGTACATCAAAAGAAACAAGGTTCTAAAAATTCGTATGTATATGTCTCTTTTAAGTTATATTTGAACAGTAAAATCTATAATTTTATTAATATCATTTTTTTTACTACCTTTTTAAGAAACTGAGTTTCAACCAAAAATTAATATTTTTTTTTCTTGTTTATATTTGATAATTTGTTTTTTTGTTTTTCTTCCTGAAACAAAATAAATGTTGAGGGTTGTAAACAAAAAGTGATCCTGATCTTTTATTTCGTTCCTGCATTGATACATTGGTAACCTGGTGATAGTAAGGAAAATCTGTCACCATTGTTGTTAATTGTGTCAAAGTAAATAGAGGTTTATTATCATTTCAAAAATAGAAAATTGATAATATTTTTCTTAAAGAAACCTACTACTACTATGTCGGTTTAGAACGTTTTTCTACGTTTCTATTCTCCACCTCCTTCGATCCTGACAATTATCTTCTGTCAGATTCTTTTGACTCATTAATCTTTGGATTGACTGTTGCCATTCTAGTTTAGGACGTCCTCTTTTTCTGCGCCCTACTGGTTGCCACTCTAGGACCTGTTTTGGTAATCTTTCGTCGTTTATCCGTTGTACATGGCCGTACCATATCAATTGCCTTTTAGTGATGTCATCCGTTATGCTTCCCTCGATTCCCATTCTTTCTTTTATGATCTCATTTCTTATATGATCTAATCTAGATATTCACATTGATCTTCTTATTGCATCCATTTCGACACATTCCATTTTTGTTTTGTATTTTTCTGTTACGCGACAAGTCTCTATTCCATACAACAGCGTGCTTTTTACAATTGTATGATTGATATTAGTTTGTTCCAACACCGTCCATAATTTTTCTACTGGAACGGTATCATATGCTTTTTGTAGGTCCACAAAGGTAACATGAGTCTCTATATTTCTGGCGCTTCTTTTCTCAATTACTCGTTTAAGACAAAAAACATTATCCCACCCACTTTGCTCTTCTTGTTCATGAAAATCATTACAATCTACTTAGAGTACTGGTTACTGAAATTCCTCTGTAATTGTTACAATTCAGCTTGTTTCCTTTTTTATGTATTGAGGATATGAATGCAATTTTCCAATCATTAGGTACAGGATGTCCGTTTATGCATTGTTTGATAATATATGTGAGATTTTCGAGTAGTTTCTCTGATCCATATTTGAGCATTTCAGCATATATTCCCCCAGGTCCGCTAGCTTTTTCGGATTTAAGCTTTTTTATACTATTCTTTATCATTTCTTTTTCGATGATTACTTCCTCTCCATGTACTTCTGTCTCTCCTCGGAGAGGCTGTTAGATATTCGGGTCTCGTCTCCTGCAGCAGTCCCTTGTAGTGTTCTGTCCATTGTTCTGGTTTGATGATCTGGATGTTTACTTTTTCTTTTGTTGGGTTTTTTACTGTAGAAATGAATTTCCATACTTCAGAGCTCTGCCTACCTCCTACGTGTGTATTTATATCGTGGCATTTGCGCTCAAACATTTAATTTTTTTCTGTGCGTATCAAACTTCTTAGCTGCCTTCTGGTTTCCCTGTTTATTTCTAGGTCTCTTTGCTCTTTAGTACTGAGCCATTTCAAGTATGTGCATTTTTTCTCTTTGACCATTTCCTGTATTTTGTCCGTCCACCACATCTTCCTGTTATTTCTATTATCTTGGTATCCAACAGCTTCGTTGCTTGCTTCCTTCAAGCTTTTTATTATGTTTGTATATATCTCTTCAAATGAGTGATTTGTGTTAATTAATTTTTGATCTAATCGGTTCTGATACAATCTTTGAGTACTTTCGATTTCTAGACTTCTAAAGTTGTATTTTTGATTGTCTTCGATGCACTCTAGGTTTTCATTTTCTCTAATACTTTCGTCCTTATTTGTTTTTCTTAAAGGGAATAATATTTTTGCTTTTACCAGATGGTAGTCAGATCCACAGGTAACACCACGAAGTGCTGGCACATCAGACCACTTTAATTGCGAGTGTTGTCCACCTTTAGCATAATCAATGATTGATTTAAGATTTCTTGTTGGCTGAATCCAGGTATATCGATGAATACCCTTGTTTAAAAAAACCATTATTTATTTTAAGGTTGTGGGTTTTACACAATTGCATCAGTCTTAAGCCATTATCATTTGTTAATTCCTCTCCAATTGGTCCTATCACTTTACTCTGGGTTTGTCTACCAGTTCGGCTATTAAAATCGCCAAGCATAATTATTTCTCTGGTATTACCGATTTTGGTGATAGTCTCATCCTATTGGTCAAAGAACATTTGTTTTGTAGCTACTCTTTCGTCATCTGATGGTGCGTAGACTGCTATTATGCTTATATTATGTCCAAGCATCTTCATGTTCACTCGAAGTATGTTTTCACTAATGCAATCGTAGTCTGTAATTTTATTCTTTAGATTTTTCTAAAGGAACCTCACGACCCTAAATAGCTCTTCCTAGCTGAGGTAAATTTGAGGTATATTAAAACAACATCAATAATATACAAAAAGTTATATTATATGAAAAAAATAATATAACAAAGTGTCGCCAACGTTCCTTTTGTTAGAAATATCAAGAATTTAGGGAAATGTTGTCAATTTTTTTTTGGTGTGTTGACTTCTTGGGTTCAGAGGAAAAGTTTTGGAAATTTTAAAATCTTTTTAATTTGAACATTGTTTACCTACTTAACTGAATTTGACTTAAAATATTTTTTTTATATATTTGAAGATTGTTTGATATCTATTTTTCTGAATTTAATTTGATAATATAATTTCATTATTTATCTTGATCTTGAATATTGTTGACAATGGCTTTTATTGTGAATGCTTTACATGCTAGTGAGGTAGAATATGAGCTGAAGATTAGGGAGGTTGAACCTACAGGGAATGTTGACAGTAAAAGAAGAGTTTTGCAGGGCCTTCTGTCTCAAGAAAATGCAACCGTAGTTTTGCAACGATAAAAAATCCCTTTACTTTTAGTGACGACCATACCCAAATTAAGGGAACTTTAGATAGTTTTACGGGTACTAAACAAACGGCTAAATATAAAGAAATCACTACTCGACTTCACCATGTTTCGGGTAGAATTTCGAGAATGAATTGTGAGACAGAAAATCAATGTAGCTCTAGACAAGACCTTTATGTCAAATGTCTAACTTTAGAAAGGACCCTGGAAAATAAATTGTTACCTGCAACTTCGACTCCTAATATTCAGTCTGCTAATATTATACCTCCAAATCCTTTTCAAAGTTCTATACCAGTCTTTAAGTGGGATCTTAAAAAATTCACTGGACATGGCTCGTTAATGGCATTTTTGGAAAAAGTCGAAACGTTGAGAATCTCTAGAAACTGTTCATTTGATGAACTTTTTGCCTCTGCCAGTGATCTTTTTAATGGTCAAGCTTGAACTTGGTGGCATAATAATCACAAGGAAAATCGTTTTTCTAATTGGGAGGACTTGGTGGAAAAGCTTAAACAAACTTATTTACTTAAAAATCATGATAAAAATTTAAAAATAGAGATTAGCTCACGTAAACAGGGTTATAAAGAGAATGTTTCTGTTTTTATTGATTCAATGGAGGGATATTTTAATAGATTAATTAAACCAGTTTTAGAACAAGAAATGGTTGATATTGTTAGAATGCATTTATTACCTGATTATGTTAGAGGTTTGGCCCTAAATGACATTTCTTCAATGGATGAATTGACAAAACTTTGTAAGAAATTAGAGGAATCTTTACAAGTGACTAATCAATTTCGGAATTTCGGCTTTAAAAATAGAATGGAACCGGACTTAAATCGCCCTTCATTTTCAGGGAATGTTGGTTCTATGTCACAAGACAATAGAAGTTACACGGTTACGTGTTATAATTGTTTGAGGAAAGGGCATAAATATCAAATATGCAGACAACCTAAAACACTTTTTTGTTATTCCTGTGGCTTAAAAGATTTTTCTAAAATAAATTGCCCACAGTGTAATAAAAATAATATTTCAAAAAACGGAGAAAGCTCCAGTGGTTTAAGCCGCCAAACAACCGCAGCAACGGCTACTGGAAGCCAAAACCATTCTCAAAGAACTTTCAATCAAACAAAAGGAAAACAACCTATAAAAAACAATCAAAATTAAATTCCCAAAGATTTGTCAATTCTCAACCTAATACCTTACAAAATGATTCAAAAAATTTTATGCTTAACAATAATAGTAATAATTTTAAAAATTTACAAAATTTTTCTAACCCTTTACATAATAAAAGTCAAACAAATAATTATATTTCTAATGAGTCGCCAGAAAATAAGTCTTTTTCGAGTCCTTTGTTTATTAAAAGAGAATTTGATGATAGACCTTATTTGAATATTAGCATTTATACTGAGAAGCTCTTCTCATTAGTTGATAGTGGAAGTTGCTCTTCTATTTTAGGTTCTGATGGCTTATATATTTTAAATTCACTAAATCTTTCTTTATCTACTGATTTGTCTTTTCATGTTACAACTGCAGATGGACAGCAGCAGAATGTTGTAGGTTTTGTGTGGGTACCTGTCACATTAAATAATATTACACGCCCAATAAAACTTTTGGTTATTCCATCGCTTAAGCACACACTAATTTTAGGTGTTGATTTTTTGAAAAGTTTTGGTTTAAGCGTCAATTTTAAGAATTTGTCCTATACTTCAAATCCTACAATCTGTGCAGTAAATACTCTACACAGTGCTAAAGCATTAACTGATGTACAACAAAATGAGCTTTTTGAAATTATGGAGTTGTTTAAATCTATTGCACCTGAGGATAGGTTAGGTCGTACTCATTTAATGACACATAAAATTGATACAGGCACAGCTGAGCCTGTGAAACAGAGGCAATATGCACTATCTTATGCAATGAATAAAATTTTACATGAGGAAGTTGATAAAATGTTGGCATTAGACATTATAGAACCTTCTGATTCTCCTTGGTGTTCACCAGTTTGGCTTGTCAAAAAGGCGGATTCATCTTTTCGTGTAGTTTTTGATGGGAGAAAAATAAATAAACTTTGTTCAACGTCAAGTTATCCTATGCCATTAATAGAAAACATAATTTCAAAAGTTCGAGATGCTAAGTATTTAACTTCAATTGATTTAAAACAAGCTTTTCATCAAATACCTCTTGATGAGGATTCTAAACCTAAGACAGCTTTTGCAGTTCATAGAAAAGGTCATCATTATAAAACTTTACCATTCGGTTTAAACAATAGTGCTCAAGCGATGTGTAAATTAATGGATATTGTTATTGGTCCTGCTCTAGAACCTAACCTCTTCTATTTTATTGATGATTTAATTTATTTGCGCCGCGACGTTTCAACCTTGAGGCAAATCGGTTTATAAACAGGAAGGCACAATTGTGGATTCGCCATTTTGATTTTTTTAAAGTTTAAGTTAGAAATCATAATCAGCGACCTGAACACCCTAAAGTTCCGAATTTGAAGCACATTGGTTTATAAATGGGAGAGTCCGTCATTTTTGATCCGCCATTTTGATTTTTTTAGTTTAAGTTAAAAATAATAATCAGCGACCTAAAAGATCGCAAAGTTCCGAATTTGATGCACATTGGTTCATAAATGGAAAGATCCGCCATTTTGGATCCGCGAGTTTATTAATTTTTTGTATACTAACCACCAAATACCTACTTGGAAAAGTTTCAAAAAAGTTATTATCTAACAAATAAATAAATATTTTATATGAAGTCAAAAAATTGTATTTAATTTTAATAAAACATTTAATACATATAAACATAAAATACAACATTTAACTTAACCAGATTTCGTACAAATGTTATTTGAAGTAAATATTCAACTACATTAAAACATTAATTTGGCTTTTTCATGATACTGAAAAGGCTTTCTATATAAATTTCTTGATCATCAAATTCATTTTCTTTCAGGCCTTTGTTGTCCCCTGTTTTTTCAAGTAGGTAATTCCATCCATGTGTTTTTTATTTTGTAGGATTTTTGTAGTTTTAAACCATTCTTCACAAACATACTTTTTCGTTCTAGCGAAACTTTTATCACAGCTAAAAACTGTTATTTAAACCAAGCTTGATAAATTAGCTGAAATTGTTAAAAGATGTCATACATATCAAAAATTAATATAAATGTCAATGTAGCCAGCTCATTCGCTTCCTTGACTCAACCTTTCTTAAGGAAAGCTTTATAAAATGAAAACGCTGAGAAATCTTTGAGGACGCCCCGCAAAACTCCGACCTTAAGGCTCGACTATAAATTCCACCCTAAATCAACTCAATATAAATATAAATTTTATTGAAAGCATTTCCTTTTTTTAGTGGCGTATTTGGAAAAAGGTTTTAGGGGGCCGAGATAGTTTTGAGGGTGAGGGGAAACCCCATAAGGCCGTATTTTATGTTACTTTATATTTGTATTTATGAAATATGTAAAAAATTTCAAAAAAAAACTATTAGCTTAAAGGGGAGGGGGGTTCCCCCTCTCATATACGTCACTGGCCTTTTTAATCCATTTTGTGTTCAATTGAATCCAATATGGCGGAACGCTTGTAGCAGTCATTTTCCATTAATGGTTTTAATACGCTCTAGCCATACAGATATATTTAAGATGTACGTGCACCGAGATGACAGCAGATGACAATCCCAGTACTTAGTCCAGGAAGTGTCACTCAAGTCACTTTTACGTCATTTTAATAAATTTAAAAATTTATTTTTCAGCTTCGTTTTGTTTGTGCAAGTTATATAATAAAAATTACGAAATTAGAACGCATTTTCCGACAATGTCAAGTTTGGGAAGTGTAAATTGAAAAATGTAAGTAATTCACTTAAATATCGCTGCATTTTCACTTAAACCTCGTTCCATACAAACTTAAACCTATAGTTTAAACCATTTCATTTCCGTTTTTTCAATTTTTTTTAACGAAATCCCTGCAGATTCTTATTTAAACCGGTTTTTTTCCATTGCGATATAGCCTATGTAGTTATAATTAGTCCAAAATTCCATTAACTTTTATTAAGTTTAAAAGAAATTCAGTTAAAACGTTTCACAAAAGATAAACTAAAAGTTAACCTTAAACCATCTTAGTAAATACCGCTGATTGTCTTTACAGTCGCCCCAGTGTCTACCGGCAATAACATATTCTTATTGCCTAAAATCACATTTATTTAAAACAACGCATCACTACAATTATTCGACAAACTAAACATATCTAAATAGTCACAATTTTCCACAATTGACTCTGTTTGACGCGAATTTTCTGCTGTATTTTCCACGAAAAGGTTTTGTCGGCGTTGTTATATTATTTTTTTCATATAATATAACTTTTTGTATATTATTGATGTTGTTTTAATATACCTCAAATTTATCTTGGCTAGGAACAGCTATTTAGGGTCGTGAGGTTCCTTTAAGAAAAATATTGTCAATTTTCTATTTTTGAAATGATAATAAACCTCTATTTACTTTGACACAATTAACAACAATGGTGACAGATGCAGGAACGAAATAAAAGATCAGGATTACTTTTTGTTTACAACCCTCAACATTTATTTTGTTTCAGAAAGAAAAACAAACTTTTGTTTGAAACTCAGTTTCTTAAAAAGGTAGTAAAAAAAATGATATTAATAAAATTATAGATTTTACTGTTCAAATATAACTTAAAAGAGACATACTTCCTTTTCAGAACCTTGTTTCTTTTGATGTACAATAGTGAAAAAAAATATTTACTTTTGTTGTAATAGTTTTGTCGAGAATTGAGGTTAGAAAAAAAATAACATAAAAACAAAACAATCTTAACCCAGGAAATGTTAGATTCAGTATACTTAAAGTAATATTTAAAATACAACTATGGTTTCAATGATTTTCCATGGATAAAAACAAAAAAAAAATATTTTCTGATCGGGTCTATCAAAACACCTTATATAAATATTCCAAAGTTTCATCAAAATTTGTACATACTGTACAGTAATTCTGTAGAATTGCCAAACAAAACTTTAGTCTATTCACACCAAGCCATTTATCCCTTCTGGACGCAAATCATCACCCAAGTTTATAAAAAAAACAAAAATGTGTATTTTGGTTATTAAAAAAAACTATATGTAAAAAAACAGCTATCGGCAATAGCTATATAAAATTTAGCTGTATTAACCTGCCTAACTCTATTTCAACCAAAGGTGCTTATGAATACCATAACCTTAAATTTAACCATATGGTCATGTCGTAGTGACTATTGTTAATTGGTACCAAACTATCCAAAAAAGAAATGAGCAAGAGGCAGAATTAAGTACTAGCTTAAAATCATAATCTGGATTCTAGAAATCCCATGTAGGCACAATATTGTGAACCCATTATAAATAAACTATAACCAAAATACCATATATAAATATTTTGTCGAACATAGTTTGAACCATAAAACAAAAAAAATATGAAACTAATCAAAATTTTTATAAAAAAATTAAGTGTCTAAATAGAGAGATAATTGTCTGTTAAAGGCATATAGAAAAATTGTAACATTGCCTCGGCAAAGAAAATTTTTTATAAATATATATATATATATATATATATATATATATATATATATATGTTACAACATATTAACCTAATTAAAAATAAAAATCTGGTATATGCAATTGAATTTCATATTACCATTGATTAAAATTAGAGCAAAGTTCTAATTTGTCCTATAAAAAAAATTTCAAGCCATGCTTGATGAACAAAAAAAATTTTTAAGGTTATGTATAACATAATTAAAATACCTTGTTTCTCGACAAAAACTCGAACAAAAAAAAGGAGCGATTTTTGTCCAATTCCTCTCAATTCCCCAAACTGCATAGCAATCACTGACCAATCAGATTCCCTAAAACCCCAAAATCTTCATTCTCCAGAAAATCAATAATACAAATCCGTATTCATTCAGAAGCAGAGAAAAATGAGCCCAGGAAAATAGTCATGACAAAGACATGCATCAGAAAAATTGGTCAAAGGCTAGAAGACCCTCAGAGTAGTAAAATGTCAGGAAAAGAACCTAGAAGTGTCATAGAAGTAGCCAGCAATACAGAAGTGTTAAAAGATCCTGACATTCCTTCCACGTCTTCACTAGGCCAGGAAACAAGATTACAAAAAGCTCAGTAGTAGCCATGATGACTTAAATAGTAAAACTATAGAGTTCACAGATGACAATGAGAGCGTGTCAAGTGATTTCTATGGGTTTCCAAAACCTGGTCTGACAGACAACCCGAAAAGTGACATCAAGACTGAAGAGGCACTAATGAAAAGAAGCTCACGTAGAAATCGAAGCAAATTGCCAAGTGGGTTCAAAGACTACACTTTGGACATAGATTAAGTGCAATACAAATTGTTAAAATTGTATGTTTCTGTATCACTCAAAAACAATTTAAGGGTAGTTTAGAGTTAAGTGTGGAGGGAATTGTGATGAACATTACGCCTGCTCACATGCGCATCGTAGGACATTTCGGTCTCTCATCAAGTGCGGTTAACGTCAACGAACGTATCCTAGAAACGATCCTATAAAATAGACAATTCTACCTAAAATAGACGTCCGATCCGACCACGACTGTTCGCCAAGTGTTCGTAAGTATTTTACAATATGCCCTTAAGGTAATTTCTTTTCCACTTTAAACCTACCCTTACTCGTAATATTGTGGCATCTGTAGTTTAAAAAATGATTCCAAATGTCTCTATTTTTTAAATATTTTGTTATTTATTAAAACTTGAGAACTGTTAAATGTACTACTAAATCAGTGTCACGTACAGGTAAAACTTTTAATGCATCACATTTAATTTTTCCCTAAAATGCACATATGTCACGTGGGGGTTGTCGTGACTATTTGGGTACGTGTTACGCACAAATAAAGAGGATCGTGAGATAGTTTAAGGGTTTATTTAATACTAAGTACAAAGATACTTACACACTAATCACTACTGTCTGACCCAGTTGTCTGATGCAAATAGTATTCAAGTTTAGGTCGGGTTCAGCTCTCGACCAGAATCTCTTTACTGCTTCTATACTTAACTATTGAGAACTTAGTTACTTAGCTTACTCACTGAACTGAACTCCGACTATCCGTTGTTGATTGGTTTTATAGAAGCATGTGATTACAAACGTGTTTTAATCTTAAACATAAATCGTTTGCACGACATACTTCCTAGGTTGACGTCCTAATACTTTTACATCAGGTCAACCAACCAAGTTCCGGATAGCATGCCCAAATTAAAATAATTTAAAATCTTATTTACGAAAAAAGAAAAAAAATTAATCCAATTGAAAAATAATTAAATTAACCAAATAATACTCTGATTCGCGCCCCTCGTGACATAATTATGCCCATATGTTTGTCTACATCTGTATCCTTTGTTGAATATTTCGCGCTGAAACTCAAAAATTGTAAATATGAGAAAGCTCCCATTTTCATTATATATTTTGAACTTTACTCAAAAAAATTACAGGAATTAATTTTCGCTGAAAGCGTAAATCAATAATAAACAAAAGTTAACAAAAACATTTTTATTTAAAACAAGTTTTTATGGCACTCTTGCAATGCTTTTTTCATAAAAATTTCTTTATAAAAAAAGTTTTATAATTCATATTATTTTTAAACTAAGTACCTACTCTATCTTTTTACAATTGTTTTTTTGTATATAATTAATACATTTCAACAAAAATATACCCTTTTATCGACAACAATATTTAAAAGGTTTAAACTCAACGAAGTAATATTACTCTATATTGAAATTCCATCCTTACGTGATGATCCGATTAGCTTTAACCATATAACCCCCAGACTAGGATTATAATACAGCCGAACTGTCTTCAAGATTTCTAAAATTTCATGGGTTTTTCTTGTCGGACTAACATTTCGCCGCCATTTTTGATTAGTCCAATTTTTTTCTTTACTTAGAAACTAATCATTTTTTTAAAATTTTTTATACTTTATGTACTACCCAGGCCACTCAGTGATATCTCATTTTAGAGGTTATTTAACAGTCTTAATGTTATTATACATTTTCTAAAAAAATTAGTAAGTTCTAAGTTAAAGATAGCATTTTTCTACATTGTTTCAGAAGCATGTAGACGTTTAAAAGTAAATTTTGGCTTCTTTTTTTTTGTTTTTACATATAAAAGATTGGATCCTTCAAAGCAATAAATACGTGGCCGGCGTTGCTTGTGCGAGGAGTACGAGGAATATATTTTCTGACTTACACAGACAGGAACTTTATCATTAAAATAAACTACCATGTCTAAAGTTCATATGGTCGAAGCTACACACGACTGCAATTCATTAAAACTTGCAGCAAGATTGTTCAGTGAAGAATACACAAAATACTAAACGGAATAAGTTGGAACAGTACACAAGAATTTTCTTCTGGATTCGGAATCATTTGGATTGTTTCCTATGTTTTTACCAAAGTCGATTTTCAGCCTGTCTGATTACTTGGGTATTTACCAATGCACTTTCTCGTTGCGGTTTAAACCCAAATAGGGGAAATTGTGATGTCACAGATTTAGTGATTTACTTTTGATATTTAATATTACCTTAATTTTTTGAGTTTTGATTAAAAAGCAATGGAATTAGCATTATATAAGAAAAACACTATTAACACTTTATTATTGTGTTAACCAATCTATTATAGTTAGAGTTCGTTTGCTTATAACACCTTTAGCTGTTAAAGTTCGTTGTCGTGAAAAAATAACTGCGATATTTCTCGAATAAATAACCAATCTACGCTGAAAATCGGCTCAATATTTTTAATTTACACCACACCAAGACGCCCAAAAATCTTAGAAACTTTACTTAGACTTAGAAAATCGTGAGATTATTGAAAATGTTGCGTTTTGCTCTTTTAAGATGCTTTGTAAACGTTAATCCGATATACTTTACCTAAAGTTGTAGCACAAATGCCAGTAAAAAAAACGATCTGTATAGTTACATATGTAATAGGAAATATCCCGGACAATTCTTAAAATTTTAGACACACAATAAACGATTGCGCTGTAGATGGTGGTTTCTTAATAGAAATGGTGGCTGACCTTATCACACGCGATAGTTCGCAGTCTCTGATCTCAGACACGTGCTCGTAAAAAAACTAACGGCAGGAATGAAGCTTTATTAACACAAATGTTTGCAAATTTTAAAATTCTAACCTAAATTAAAACCAGAGATATAGTAGGCGAATAGATAGCTTTTCGACGAGTGCGCAGCCGAATTTCATGGGGATCTAGCAGTCACAATTAAAAAGAAAAAATAATTTACTTTTTTGCCTACTACAAGACTGCAAATAGACACTTGAATTTCTAGCTATTAAAAGTATTAAAGAATAATTTATTTATTTCATTAATAACAAATTGTATAAAAAATTTTGTACTACTTTTAAAAATATCGTTTGGATAATAACCTAACCAATCTTAACAATAAAAACAAAACAAAAAGTTATTAATAACAGAAAAAGCACCATTTAAAATACAAATATCAAGCAAATCAAGATTAAACGCTGAAAATTTCCTCAAACCCTGGCTCCTCACGAATGGTGCCCATCACCGAGGCGGCATTACCCCTCTGGATCGCAAGACTTATTCTCTGGGTAATGAAGCTACGAGACTGGTCAGAAGATATTCTCGATGCTATATCTCTAGGACCAGCGTCTTAGCCTTATCTCCCCAGGGACCATAAGTCTCCACGGCAAAGGGAACAAAAATATATCGATCCAGGAGTTCACCATATTTTTTTCGCTTTTTATCCTCTGCAAGAATAGAAGTTGCACCTGATGAAGTTTTTTCTAAGTATGATTTAGCCAAAGTATGAGAACCTGTAGCATCCCATAGTAGCTGCTTACCATGTCTCCAAGGAATTAAAGTCATGCCATCTGCACGCTTTCCATCATTTCGGCACACCCCGAGTGGCTCCAGTAAAGCAGGGCAATCCGCCGAAATCAAAGCACGCTTTAAAATGTAATTTATCTGCCTTTTTTTGCAGCTTAGCCCATGAGAGCCGTGAATATTTGCTGTTTCGCTACAAACACAGGTGTGGTCACCAGACACAGGCAGACCTAACCTTAAAGCAGTTGCTATACGGAAAGTGTTGTTGTCCAACAGATTTCCTAACGGTGCGGATGGAAGGACGTTAAGCTCTGCGTTACTTTCTGGGGCCTGGAGTGCAAGAAGCCGTGCTTTGTCCTCGTTAGTTTGAGATGAGGATAAAAGAAAATTTTGACGTACTTCACAGATTTTGTTATCGTAGTACATTTGATAATTCTGAAGTTCTTCAGTTAGTGAATTCTCAAGGTTACCAAACGAGAGCCATTTTTGAAAACAGTTGTTAAAATCCAAATCAATTGTGACGGAAACATAACATGGTAAAATATTGTTAAGTAGCTCAGAAACATCGCATACAGAACCCAAAAAAGCGGAAATTGATAGAGTAACAGTATCTCGAATTCCGAGACCTCCCATTTTAATAGGTAGGGTACTTTGTAACCAAGAATTTAAAGATATTTGGGAATTCGATATTCCTTGAAGAAGACTTTGAGTAACATTATCAAATTTAGATAGAGAATCTTGAAGTTTCCAACAAGGTGAGCATCTGAGTAAATATGACATGCGAGGTATTCCATAAGAATATTTTAATAAAAAATATGCTATATGAGTAGTAGTAGGTGAAAATTAGTTATTGGAACTTCTAACAGGTTTGGAGCAAAGTTTAAAAATTTAGAACGTATAACTGGTGAATTATTTTCTGATATGACAGATAATTCACATTTTTCAAAATTTAAATGCAGTCCAAGATCTTTACTAAGTAACTATTTTTTTTAAATTATTTAAAACTATATTTGGATCACCTGCTATAGTTCCATCGTCTACGTACCAGAGGTTTATTTCTGAATTCAATGTGGAAATGAGAGGTTGGATGGCCAAACAGAAAAGAGGTGGTCCAAGAGGGTTGTTGTACACCTCTTTGAGAGATAATGTTGTTGTTACCAAAAGAAAGAAGTGATGGTTGGCTATAGGATTGAGAAATAAAATTATAAAATTCTGCTATATGCTATCTGACTCTGTCTAGAATTATATTTCAATTTACCATATTAAATGCATTTTGGTAATCGATTTTCAAAATGGCCTTATCAGAAGTATGAGGAAATTGTACGTATCGCCTCATTGCATGGGCCGCTGTCTCTGCTCCGCATTTTGTGCCGAAACCAAGTTGACATGGCCTGAAATAGTTTCCCAATTTTTCGTATATCTTAGAGCAAACTATTTTTGCTGCAAGACGTCTAAAACAAAGATCCACCGCAATTGGGCGAATTCCTCCTTTTTTTAAAATTAAATGCACAAAGGTTAGCGCCGTAAAAAATAGAGGTAATGTTTTTTGGAACCAGACCATAAAAAATATGAATAATAGAAGACCTTAGCGAAGAAAGAAGTTTAGAGGACAAGAAAGCTACCCCATCACCTAATAGATCTTTGAGGTAACGAGGCCTCAGCGAATCCACGCCACCGGAGGATCCAGGGTTAAAGGAAAAAATAGCGTTTTTGATTTCGCTATCTGAAATTTCAAAACTTAAATTTAAATTATCGGGAACAAGATTTGAAAATGTTTCATTTACTTCGGGAACTGGGTGTTTATCTTGCAATTTAAATAATGTATCTTCATTTTTTGGGGCTATTGTGTCGTCGGAAGAAAGAATTCTGATTGCGTTTTTGATATCGCCTTCTGCGATTTTGGAATGAACTTTTTTTACTAATATAGAATTTTTGTCTGCTGGGATTTTTGTGCTTTTGAACTTCTGTTTATTTTGACTGTATATCTCAAATAATTCTTTTGTTGATAAAGTCTTGTTTTTTATCCATGAATTTAGTTGTTTTTTAATTAGGGTCGTTAAACTTGATTTTCGGTTAGATTTTGAATTTAAAGGCATGACAAGAACTGCATAAGGAAACAAAAATAAGTTAATCCATGATCGTACATCATTTTTTGTAACACATTGATTTAAAATTAAAGAAAGTTCATCGGATATTGATAATCTTGCTCCTTTTGGGATGATTTTGATTATAGAAGTTGATGTTTTTAATTTTGATAAATATTTAGTTAGATATTCTGCATCAAAATTTGTAAAATCTATTGTAGTTCAATGAATAGAGGCCAAAATAGGGGAGTTACCCTACAAAAGGTCCGGTAGTTCTGAATTTTGGATTTGGTGTTAAGCTCAGGAGGGTAGTTAAAAACCTGAGTTTTCGTCACCCCCACCCCTGTGCTCCCTCCGCCATCTTGAAAAAACCATCAAAAATTGGCACCTTTTTTAGTTTTTTGCCTTTAATTTCGTTCCAGTACACTAAATCGCAAAAAGAGTTATATGAAATTTTTTAGAGGATATAATTATCTACAATCGGGTGATACTAGGGTTGTTCTGCGAGCAGTAGTAACGGAGCTAGGTAATATCCAAAAATGACTAAAATCACGTGCTTGGGCAAATTTTCAGATTTTTTCTACTTTAGACGGCATAAGTTCCGAAATACTTTATTCTAGGGTAAAAGTTCTAAGAACATATCTTGTAGAGAATTTTAGCAGCTACAAAATCCATTCTTTAAATGTATTTTTAAATATTGTAATGGAGTGGGAGTAACTTTTAACTTAAAGTAAGTAAGTTAGGAAATAATCATTTTTTAAAATTTAGAAATTTACACAAAAAAATAAAAATAAATAAAAAACGTGCCGTTTAAATCACTAAATTTTAAAAAATTATTATTTTCTAACTTACTTAATTTAAGTTAAAAGTTACTCCCACTCCATTACAATTACAAAATTACAAAAGGATGGATTTTGTAGCTGATAAAATTCTCTACAAGATATGTTCTTAGAACTTTTATCCTAGAACAAAGTATTTCGAAGTTTATGCCGTCTAAAGTAGAAAAAATCTGAAAATTTGCCCAAGCACGTGATTTTAGTCATTTTTGGAAATTACGTAGCTCCGTTACTACTGCTCGCAGAACAACCATAGTACCACCCAATTGTAGATCATTATATCCTCTAAAAAATTTCATATAACTCTTTTTGCGATTTAGTGTACTGGAACGAAGTTACAGGCAAAAAACTACAAAAAGTGGCAATTTTTGTTGGTTTTTTCAAGATGGCGGAGGAAGCACAAGGGTGGGGGTGTCGAAAACTCAGATTTTTAACTACCCTTTCGACCTTAATAACATATCCAAAATTCAGAACTACCGGACCTTTTGTAGGGTAAAACTCCTCTATTCATTGTACTATTGATTGGACTAATAAAGATTCGTCCTCCTGTGTTCGTTCAGTTATAGAATCAATAGAGGTCTTATTTAAATCGATTAAACTTTGACTTATGGAATCTAATAATGGATAATTTTGGTTATTATTTTTGTGTGTTTTTGAAATATGATTCTTTTTAAAACTTTTATTGCAAAAATTACAAGAAACATTTTGATTTTCTTGATTGATTTTTAATTTGTTCAAAATATTTAAATGGATTGCATAATCTTCTGATGAAACTTTAATATCGTTTTTGACTTCGGATTCAATAAGTAGATATGATGATTAGGAGGGTTCCCAGAAAAAAGTAAATAAATTGAATTTTGGTGTTCCGATTTGCAAATATTTATTGGTCTTTCTTCAAAAATAAAATTGTTTTTGGTTAAATTTCGTAATTGTAACGTATAAATTTTGAAATTGATTTTATAAATTTCGGACATAGCGAGACATTCCGTTGCATTTCCAAATGTTCCATTTTTGGACATTTCAGTCTCGTATTCATCTTTAGAGGAAAAACTAAATGGTGAATCCAGAAAAGGAAGAATTGAATCCTAATTTTGTACAACATACTTTACGGATTGGTTTCTTAAAGAATGAAAATCAACTAAAATATTTTTCCTTACAAGATATTCTTCAACTGACCTGAACAAACAATTTCCATCGGAAATACTAGGTATTCTTGTGAAGCGAATAAAAAATTAAAAAAGCTGGAAAATCAAATTGGAAATATTTCTGTGGTATATGGTCAACAAAACTTTGAAAAAGTCTTCTATTTTAACGAAGGCAGCTACTGGCAATATTTAGTTTGGTGTTTAAATTATTTTTCTCTAGTTTTAAAATAAATTTGTATAAAAAAAGTAAAAAAAATAAAAATATCAAAGTTTATGTTGTCGATGTCAATCATTTTTTTATTTTATCGTTTTTATTTAATTCAAAATAAAGAAGTATTCCATTTAAACGAATCACTTCTGTTTATGTAATCACACCGCATGGCCTAGACTATAAACACTGATCGATAGTTACGTCTGGTGATAGTTTAGGCAGCCACCACGCATGGCTTGAAAGAGTTGTTTTATTTAGGTCCTAACCTAAATTATTACGTTATTATAAAATAGGTGCATTATTTTCCTCAAAATGTCATCCACTAAAACTGCAGAACAGAGGGGTGGGCCTACGTTCAGTCATTTTAAGAAAAATTCAGTGAAAGAACATTTCAGTGATTTATTGTTTCTCAGTTATGAATTAATGGACTATAGGCTGCCAGTAGTGACGTCTCTAAATGTAAAAATGGGCGTCCAAAAAATATCAGCGTTAGCACACGCAGGAAGGATAATCTATTCCCCTGCTATGTCTCTGATTGAAACAAGTCGAACTTTTCTTTTAGCGCTTTATAAGTTACGTAATAGGAAACATCTTGGACTATTCGCGAAATTCTATACAGGGTAAACAAATATGACGTAGCTATAGTTTATTAGAAGGGGTTGCCTACATCCTAAGGTAGTTCGCTCATATTGGTTTACAGTCTCTGAAGTAGGCGTCGCGGCGCTCTAAACATGTTTTTGGACATTCACACACAAGGTTTACTTTGACAGCTATATCTCTGTCAAACATTGGTATTTTAAAATACTTGTTACACCGTTTGAAACGCTATAAAAAGCCCTTTCATACGGTGTGCAAGGCATATTTTTTTTTGCCTCGGATAATTTTATAAACAAATTATAAATTTGAAAAAAAAAAATTGCATATTTTTTTTCTAAAATCTTACAAAAAAAATTCATTATCTACTTATGAAACAGATTATAATAATTCGTTCTGAAATTGTTATAAAAACGTCCTGGCTATTCGCCAATAATAAAAAAATGCAAATTTATTCAACAGAAAAATAACAAAAGTCGGACATTTCAATTTTTTGACACCGGCTGTCAAACTTCAAATTTTTTCAACATACACATCCATTTAAAGATCTAGCAAATATGTTTTTTTTTTAACTCGTGCAACATGTTATAATACTTAAATACAAATGATGGGCCTCTATCACGTACGTCTTAAATATATCAGTAGTGCTAAAGCGTATTAAAACCATTAATGAAAAATGACTGCTACAAGCGTTCTGCCATATTGGATTCAAATGAACCCAAATGTATGGAGTCATTTTTTGAGGCCATTTCCCAGTACTGATATATTTACGACGTACGTGGCCTCTACATATTGCTATTTATATTGCTGAAAACATCAAAAATAACTAAAATTATGTCACGCTTTATATTTTGACTTTCCAGAGGATTCCTAAAATTTTTACAGCTGCTTTAAGGCAATGAATTGTCATTTTAAAAACACTAAATCTGAATCTCGGGCGCGATCGGGATTTTTGTCTGTATAGTCCTTGCCATAGGCAGTTACACTTTTGTGATATTTCCAACCTCTTTGTTTGTTATGTGCATAATGATAGCAACAAGAAAAATTCCGAAAAACAACATGTCTGAGTTGTTTATACAGTCAGCATCTTTTTATTTAAGACAATGACAGTTTTGCTTTTAATTCTATACCAATATGACATATTTAAGTTTTCAAATATTTCTGGTTAGGAAATATGTTTTTATAATGTCAAAGTCACAAAAGTGTAACTGCGTATAGCAAGGACTATTCGTTGTCAAACATAGATGATTTTTTCAAGTCATCCGATTATACTTAAACAACATTGGTTCTTTTGGTATATTATCCAGTTTTACGTGGCAAAGTATTTTTATAGGCGTCGGTGCACCTAATTGGTACTACATATATAAAAATACCAATTTTCACCTCCCCTTCTTCACTTCTTCTTACCATTAAATGGTTAATCCATAATAATATTGTGCTTATTTTCGGAATATTCTAAACGAAATTTATTTTTATTTTAGATTTAACTACTAAGTTTAAAATTTACTTAATATGAGTGGATTATTCGTTTACAATCACCGGCGAATCTATTGTGGCTCACTTAACCACTTTTAACCCAATTCTGAGATAAGTCAAATTTCAGGAATTCGATGAAAATTTTTCTAAACACGCGTTAAAAAAAAAGCGTGACATAATTTTTGTTAGTTTTGTCGTGTTTAGCAAAGAGCTTTTTTATGTTTGTTATCTAATTTTATTAAAACATGGAGGCCCATCGTTTCTTTGTGTGCTTTAGTATTTTAGCGTATTGTATAACTTTTAGAAAAACATATTTGGTATATCTGTAAATAGCATGTATGTTGAAAAAATTTGAAGTTAGGCAGTCGGGTTCAAAAACTTGATATTTTTTTTAAATTTTCTGAACGTGCGGTCATTTCCGACTTTTTAGTGATTTTTCCGTTGCAGGAATTTGCACTTTTTGGATATTAGCCAGAACCTTTTTATAATAATTTGAGAATGAATTAAAATCCGTTTCATAAGTAGAGAATAGGATTGACTCTTTGTACATTTTTACAAAAAAAAAATATATATTTTTTTTAATTTCAAATTTATCATTTTTTTATACAATCCTGCGAAGTAAAAAAACCTATTTTTTGTACACTGTATGGAAGGACCTTTCATACCGTTAGTAGTATAAGAAGAATTTTAAAATACCAATGTTTGACAGAGATATAATAATACAGCTGACAATGAGAACTTATATCCGAAAAAAAGTTTAGGCAGCCGCGACGCCTAACCGACGCCGTCGCCGAAAAAAATTATATTCATTTGGTGGTCCCCAGAGTCATACCTAAGTGTGTACCAAGTTAAAACGAAATCACCAAAAATCTTTTTATATGTTTGAAAAAAACCCCCGACTAATAGTTTTTTGCCGTACAACATTTCGAAGGTTTCAATTAGTTGATGGGTTGGTTAAAAAAATTAATATGTTTTTAAGAAGACTGAAGTTTAAAATAAAAATATAATTTAAAACCATTTTGCGGATAAAAAGTGAACGTTTTATCTTTCATTTTAGAAATAAAAGGGTCACTTTTTATTCCCATGATGAAAAGTGACGGATCAGGGATGAAAAGTGAAAATCAGGATAAAAATTACAGATCAGCGATAAAAAGTAAAAAATCACAAAAAGAACCTAAAGTACTAATAACTCAAAATCAAAAAGTTTCAAAATTACGTATACAGGGTTTTCAAAGTTAAGTCGGCACTATTACTTACTTTAAATGAACAAATTTGTGATATTTTTTTCTCTGATTACAATTGTGGCAATAGAAAGAAAATTAAATCACGCATGGGTGAGTGGTGTAAAAATCAAATTTTTTTAAATGGGACACCTGGTATACTGTAACTCTGATGGAAAGAAAATTTAGTTTTAAACAAAAGTTGTTCTATGGCTGTTTCTTTTAATGTCAAAAATATCAAAGTTTTTAACAATTTGGGTTTTTATATTTTATCGAAAGCTATTTTTGCCTTTAGGCAATGGTTACACAAATAGATATGCAACCCAACAAACTTGATAACAGCATTGGGCAGATGGCTCTGCCGGAAGGGCGTAAAAATATCGAAACACAAAATATCGAAAACACAAAATATCGAAAATACAAAATATCGAAAACATACAAAATATCGAAACTACAAAATATCAAAACCACAAAATATCGAAACTACATTTTATCGAAACTACAAAATATCGAAACCACAAAATATCGAAACTATAAAATATCGAAACTACAAAATATCGAATCACAAAATATCGAAAATACAAAATATCGAAAATACAAAATATCGAAACTACAAAATATCGAAAATACAAAATATCGAAAATACAAAATATCGAAAATACAAAATATTGAATCACAAAATATCAAACATACAAAATCGAAATTAACAAATATCGAAAATCAAAAATAGAAAATTTTGAAATCTTAACCTAACCCGACCTTGACGTAACCTAACCTAATCTAACTAAACCTAATCTGACCTAACCTCATAAAAATAAAAAGTTTCAAAAATCTAACCTGACAAAACCTAATCAAATCTAGCCAAAACAAACCGAACCAAAGCAAACTGAACCAACAATTTTTTCAAAAAAAAAACTTTCCTGACTTCTTTTCCGGGATCCTAGAGGGGGTGAATCCGAACCGAACCGAACCGAAACGACCCTAACTGAACCGAACCTAACCTAATTAAACTAAACTACAACACTGCTAATTAGGTTTGGTTGGGTATGGTTAGGCTTGGATAGGTTAGGTTCGGTTCGGTTCGGTTTGGTTCGGTTCGGTTTAATTCGGTTCGGTTGGGTTCGGTTCGGTTCGGTTTGGTCCGGTTCGGTTCGGTTCGGTTCAGTTCTAATTCACACCTTCTAGGATCCCGGGAAAGAAGTCAGGAAAGTTTTTTTTTTTTAAATTGTTGGTTCAGTTTGCTTTGGTTCGGTTTGATTCGGTTCAGTTAGATTTGATTAGATTTTGTTAGGTTAGGTTTTTGTTATATCAGATTAGGTTAAGTTAGATTAGGTCAGGGTCAGGTTAGGTGTAGGTTCCGAAATTTTCCGTTTTTGATTTTCGATATTTTGTTGTTTTGATTTAATGTATTTTAGATATTTTGTGTTTTCGATATTTTGTATTTTCGATATTTTGTTGTTTCGATATTTTGTGTTTTCGATATTTTGTATTTTCGATATTTTGTATTTTCGATATTTTGTTGTTTCGATATTTTGTTGTTTCGATATTTTGTATTTTCGATATTTTGTAGTTTCGATATTTTGTTATTCGATATTTTGTAGTTTCGATATTTTGTAGTTTCGATATTTTGTAGTTTCGATATTATGTACTTTCAATATTTTAATTCAACATTTTGTTTTTCGATATTTTGTGTTTCGATATTTTTTCGCCCTTCCGGCTCTGCCGTATATTCATGTAGTTTCAAAGATGACATGCCAGAGTCATATGTTCGCTGCTGTTATTAATTTTGTTGCCAAACCAACTTTTGTTTAAGATTAAATTCTCTATCGACTACCGGGTGTCCCATTGAAAAAAATATCTTAAATATTTTACTTTTTACTATAACGGCGGAAAAATACTACAACTTTGCCCATTTAACCAAAACTCTAGCTCCAAAAATAGCGAAGTTAGCAATAGTGCCGACTTAACTTCTTTAAACAGCCTGTATACCTTGGAATAAAAGTGAATTAACATAGCAGTTTTCGTAATTGCAATTTTTATTCCTCATTTTAGGAAGAATAGTCGTAGCACCTTTTTTAACACCATGCATTAA
Organism: Aspidapion aeneum; assembly: GCA_963576565.1. Lineage (NCBI taxonomy): Eukaryota > Metazoa > Arthropoda > Insecta > Coleoptera > Brentidae > Aspidapion > Aspidapion aeneum. Next base: position 66,978,758 of record OY755042.1, on the reverse strand, counting down.
ATAAAGACGCGTAGAGAAGTAAACCAATCTGGAGTAAACTAAGCTGTAAAATATGGATATATATAGGAAACATTCTGTACCATTCGCGAAATTCTAGAAATGAGAAACAACGATAGGCATAGTTCTTTAGAAGGGGTGGTATACACCCTAAGGTATCGGTCATATTGGTTAGCAGTATTTAGCGTAGCACATGTGTTAGTCAAAAACCGAACGACTTTAGAGTAGAAATGTGTGAACCAACTGGGATATAGCTATAGTTTTCATAATAGAAGAAGTGGCCTTACATTCTAAAGTATCACCACAAGTATTGCACATGCTAGTAGAAAATCTAACGACGTGAAAGATGAGCTGTTTCATGAGCGTTTGCAAATAGTTGTCATAACAGAAGAACAGGCCTACAATCTAAAGTATCGCCACAAGTTCACAGTCTCTGGCGTAGGACAGACTAGGCTAGAGAAAATTAAACTACGTGAAAGATAAGATGTTTCATGTGCGTTTGCAAATGTTAAAATTGCGAACAGTTATAAAAACAGATTTTTATTTTTGCGCTTTTGAGACACTTTGCAAAGCTAAGTTATAGGAAACATCCTGGATAATTCGCAAATTCTAGACTCTCGAAAGGACTGGATGGTTATCGATATCTTAACAGAAGGAGCACATCCTAACGTATTACTAGTATTAGTTTACAGTTTCTGATGTAGGACATATAATAGTAAAAAACTGAACGACGTCAGAGATGAGGCTGTGACACTAGTGTTTGCGTAGTACATACGCTAGTGAAAACACCCTGGATAGTTCGCAAAATTCTAGTCATTCTAGAAACGACTGGGATGTAGCTATGGATTTTTTAACAAAATGAGTACATCCTATCACTCACATTAGTTCGCAGTTTTCTTGTGTAGCACACATGCTAGTAAAAACCGAATAGTTTCAGAGGAGGCTGTCACTATAGTGTTTGCAAATGTGTATAATTTATGAACTGATATAGAAAACCGGATTATTTTAAACTCTTTTTAGATGCTTCGATAGTTACATAAAAACAAACCAAACAGCTTGGATAATTCGCAAAATTCTAGACACCCGAGAAAGGACTGGAATAATGTAGTTATGGATTTTTAAACAGACGGAGTCTATCCCATTGTGTCACGAATTATATCGCAGTCTCTTTTGTAGCACACATTCTAGTAAAAAAAAATGACGTCGGAGATGAGGCTCTGTTACTAGTTTTTGAAAATGTGTAAATTCCGAACTGATGTAGATGAAGCGGATTTCTTCACAGAAGGAGTATATCCTAACTGCTACATACTAGTGAAAAAACCGCAAGATTGCCGTCAAGAGATGAGGCTGGGTGACTAGTGTTTACTTTCGAAATTACTTTCATAGAAAATCGGACTATTTTAAGGAGTACTTTACCGTAACACTCGCATTAGATCACAGTCTCTGTTGTAGCACACAAGTAAGTAAAAAACTGAACGTCGACGTCAGCGAAGAGGCTATTACTAGTGTTTATAAAAGTGAAAATTGCGAACTGTCATACAAAATCATACTTTGAATAATTCGCGAAAATCTAGACATTCGAGAAATGACTGAGATTTAGCTACGGATTTCTTAACACCGTATCCCTCGCTTTAGTTTTCAGTTTCCGTGTAGCGCACATGCTAATAAAAAGCCAATAATTAGAGATGAGGCTGTGCTATTAGCGTTTGCAGATGGCACTTGCGTTACATATATAATAGCAAACACCCTGTATAATTCGCGAAATTCTAGCCACCCAAGAAGCGACTGATGACTGGAATTTAACTGAAGAAGTACATCCTACCGTATCACTCGCATTAATTCGCAGCCTCTGGCGTAGCACACATGCTTGCAAAAAACTGAACCGAACTGTCGTAGAAAATCGGAACATTTTAAATGCTTTTAAGACACTTCAATAGCTACATAAAACCAAACCAAACACCTATTGTATCACTCGCATTATATCGCTGTCTTTATTGTAGCACACATGCTAGTAAAAAATTTGATTTTTGAAAATTAATGAAGCGGATTTCTTCACAGAAGGAATATATCATACATGCTAGTGAAAAACCGAAAGATTGACGTCACAGATGAGGCTAAGTGACTAGTATTTGCTTACGAAATTACTTTAATAGAAAATCGTACTATTGTAAGCGTTTTTCAGCTTATAGACGTCTGACAAAAGACTGAGATGCAGCTATGGATTTCTTAACAGGAAGAGTACATCCTACCGCATCACTCATAGTTTACAGTTTCCGGTGTAGCACATATGTTAATAAAAAACCAAACGTCAGAGATAACGGTGTGTGTCATTAGTATTTGCAAATGTGGCACTTGGCAACTTTCATAAAAAATCGAACTCTTTTAAGAGCTTTTGAGACGCTTTTTATAGTTACATACATAAAAGCAAAGACCCTGTATAATTCGCGAAACTCTAGATAACCAAGAAACGACCAAGATATAGCTATGGTTTTCTTAACAGAAGCAGGACTTCCTACCTCAACATTAGTTCGCAGTCTCTGTTCTAGCACACATGCTGGTAAAATATCGAACGACGTCAGATATGAGGCTGTCACTAGTGTTTATAAATGTAGAAATTGCGAACTGTCATAAAAAATCAGTGGTTTTGTATAGTTACATACATCATAGCAAACACCCTGAATAATTCGCGAAATTCTAGACGTCCAAGAAATTACTGCGATGTAGCTATGGATTTCTTGACAGAACGAGTACATCCTACCGTATCACTGGTCTTGGTTTACAGTTTCATGTGTATAAAAAATCAAATATCAGAGATGAAGCTGTCACTAGTGTTTGCAAATGTGGCACTTGTGAACTGTGTCTAGATAACCAAGGGACGACTAGGATGTAGCTATGGATTTCTAAACAGAAAGTGGACCTCCTATTGTCAAACTCGCATTAGTTTACGGTCTCCGATGTGGCACACATGCTAATAAAAACCGAACATCAGATATGAGGCTTTGTTATTAGTGTTTGCAGATGTGGCACTTGTGAACTGTCATAGAAAATTGGACGATTTTAAGCGCTTTGAGACGCTGTTTATAGTTACATACATAATAGCAAACACCCTGTATAATTCGCGAAATTCTAGACACCCAAGAAACGACCAGTATATAGCTATTGGGTTTCTTAACAGGAGTACTTCCTACCGTAAGTTCGCAGTCTCTGTTGTACCACACATGCTAGTAAAAACCCGAACGACGTCAAAGGTGAAGCTGTCACTAGTGTTTATAAATGTGGAAATTACGAACTGTCATACAAAATCAGACTCTTTTAAGCACTTTTGTATAGTAACATACATCATAGCAAATGACTGAGATGTAGCTATGGAATTCTTAACGGAAGTACATCCTACCGTATCACTCGCATTAGTTTACAGTTTCCGGTGTAGCACATATGCTAATAAAAAATCAAACATCAGAGATGAAGCTGTGCTATTAGTGTTTGCAGATGTGGCACTTACGAACTGTCATAGAAAATCCAACTATTTTAAGCGCTTTTTATAGTTACATACATAATAGCAAACACCCTGTATAATTCGCGAAATTCCAGACACCCAAGAAGCGACTGGGATGTAACTAAAGAAGTACATCCTACTGTATCACTTGCATTAATTCGCAGCCTCAGGCGCAGCACATATGCTAGTAAAAAACCGAATGACATCAGAAATAAGGCATTGTCACGACTGTTTGCAGATGTTAAAATTGCGAACTGTCATACAGGAAATCGGACTTTTCTTTTTACGTTTCGAACTGGTGCTGCTACTGGTGCTTCGGTTGGAGTTCGCGTTGCCGTTCGAGTGATGCAAATTTCGTTTTTGATTTTCTTCGGCTGAAAAATAATTGTTTTGTTTAGATTGGGATCTAAAAATGCAAAACGAGGATTTTCTCTTATATAAGTGGTCCAAAAAAATTAGACTGTGTTTTGATTGCCCGTTACTAAAAACGTTTTTGTATGATTTTAATAACTTTAACCGATTTAGTAAGCCGAGCCAAAGTTTACGAATTTAATATTAAATTGACATTTTATGAAAATCCAAGATGGCGGACAATTTAAAAAAATATGTAGGTATATTTGACTCACCTTGTAAATTTTTCATGTGCACCACTCAGGCAAAAATAAAATTTTGTTTTGTAGCCAAAAAAACACTTAATTTCACTTGACTATACTGTGACAAATTTTTATTCGATTTTAAAACTTTTGGTTATTTGTAAAAGTCACGCTTTAAAATTTACGAATTTAATGTCAAAACTCAGATTTCATGAAATTTAAGATAATGAGGATAATTTCCAAAAACTTGCAAAAGCATAATCAAACAAAAATTTTGTGTTTTTACCTTGTCCTCATTTGATGTTGTAGCACGTAAGCACAATAAAAAAAAATTAGTTTCTAAATATTTTCCGCCATTTTTGAGGTAAACCTTCAGAAAGGTCACATTAAATTCGTAAATTAAGAAAGTAAAAGTCCTGGTTTTTCACAATTTCGACAAACACTTTTTGAGCAAAGGGCAAGTAAAAAACTATTTTTTGTACCAGTCTACACTAAAAAAGTTGTTTTCATTCGGCTGTAAAATTATAGTAGCTCATTATGGCGTTTATAATAACTACCAAAAACTGTAAAAATAGATATAATGTAATCTAAAGCAATGTTGTAAACCATTGGACGATGTCGAATCTATCATTTTTGAAAATCACCATAAAAAAAGAATTTAATAGCCTATTTTATACTCGTTTTTAAGAAGATTTTTAAGTGTCCACTGATATAATTTTGTTTTTTTGATTTTTAATTGTGTTACTGATAGTAAGTTCAAATTTTTAATAATAACACAAACAAATTTTATCCTTTTTCGTACTGTTTTGAGTCTTTCACAAAAGGATTTTCCATGATGCTTAAAAAAATTTTTTTTTTTTTTAAATTGTTGAAGTAATACGGAAATATTTTTAATAAAACAGAAAATAATTTAAGAGACTGTTTTAAAACATCAAAGGCCAATTATTATTTCAGTGAAGTAATGTAAGCAAAAAAGCCCAGAAAAAAAAACAAACAAAAGAAAACCTAGACTTACTCCTATAATGCTCTTTTATTTTAATTACATCCTCAGTATCAAAAGCTGGGTATTCTAGATGCCTAAAAGTGCAAATAATGACCCAAATGGAATTGTTTTGCGGAGAAAAAGGTGGTGAGTTCACCACCACCTTTCAGTCCTGAATTTTAACACGTTAGAAATAGAAAAGCAAATCTTGGATTATGAAAAAAATATATTTATTTATTTAAAATTTAGTTGTTTTGTACTGTTATAATGAAATATCTTCAGAAATTTCCAATTACGAAAAAAACGCTTTTTTTGGATTTTCTATGCAACTTGTTACATTTTTTTATTTCAAAATTTAGTTCGAAACAAGATTTTGGACTTCTATGGTCTTAATTTTATTTAAATACACAACTTAGAATTAATTGATCGTCTTAAGTTGTCCCAGGTGATAACAAAAGATATCAGAGGAGCAAAGAACTTTTACAAAGCAGTGTACGTTAACATTCGTTTTAGTTTTTACTTATTGCCTCTGTCCGTTTATTGCAGACAATTTTCCAGCTTAATTCGGTGGATACCAAGATAATCTGATTCGAAGTGACTTGGTGCCCGGGACAATCACAACTCATTCACTCTGGCATTCATACACAAGAAGATGAAACGGATCTACCCGCCACGTACCAATTTTCTTTTTTCAAGATACTCTTTGTCCGGCACAGGATCTTTATCGTGCTGGCGCCATCTCGCTCTTAACTTCCGAACCACGGCCTTGTATTAATCATCAACTTTGCCTTCTTCGTTAATGCTTAAACTCCGCCCAAGACAGGCGTTACCCCTACCTCCGGTGAATCTGTATTCACGAACTGATAGTAGGTTCGAGTTTGTACTGGCAGGCATGGGATTTAACCCACCGTCCTCTGATTGTAAAGCGAACCTTACCTTTAGTTTTTTTTAGGTAAAAGACCATCCAGACATCACCTTGTTCCGACTGTGCTACTACCGAACATACACAAAATAGCGATATTTTACCTTTAAGTTCCCTCTCAGTCATGTACCGTGGCTCATCGGAGCCCGTCCCTTCCGCCCCGTCCTCATCGTAGCACGGGTACTCCTTATAGTAATGATCGTACAGGTACGGCAGAACTGTCAAGTTGTGCCACTCGTCATCTTTCAACGGTGGAATAGGTACTTCGTAGTCGCTCGGAGGTGGTTTTTTCGTGAACCATCTGAAAATTAGGATATATACGTATACATAAAAAATGAGACGAGAAAACAGGTTTTGTTAAAAGGATGACACTTGACAAAATGAACATCAGAAAATATTCACTCTTGTACCATTCTTTAGCTTTTCGTAGTCTCTACCAGATATCTTTTTTCAATATCGCACCTTCGGAAGAATAAAGACCTAGAAACAAAATTGCAGACTTACTTTATTTATTAATTAAAACAATAAATAAAGAAAATGGAAGTCCGAATTTTTGTTTCTACTTAATCATTGTCTACAAGTTTCAAACAAACAAGGACCTAAATGCAAATTTTTTATTTTTGAATGTAAAATAGTTTAATCTTTCCAAAGGAACAACGCCTTAAAGTTAACTCATCTTATTTAATAATTTCAAACGTGAAATTTCATACCCGTGAATTTTAAAAAATTCAAACAAGTTTCATGGCTAATCGGGCAAAAAAGGAGTTTTTTGTTTCCCTTATATTTTTCCGTGGGTAGCTTGAAAGCTTAACCTCACGGGGGTCCAAGATCTAATGGACACCTAATAAGTGTTGACAGTTAACCGTTTCGTCCTTATGGGACTCCTCAGAACACTGCTGGTCAAGTGACAAATCTTGCCAAGTTAATCAGACGGTTTTGTCTCTAATTAAATGTAATTAGTGAGCGAACTATAGCAAGAGGCGCCATCCACCGAGATACGAGAGAAACAAAAAACCAAAAGCAGGGAACACTGCTATACAATATCGATCAATGAAAAGATCGAATGCAAATAAAAGAAAACAACTATAGTCCGTGACCTACGACAGCTCTTTGTCTTTTCAGGCCGGATCAACGCATTTTGCATTTTTACCCGTCATCATCATGCAAAATGCGTTGATCCGGCCTGAAAAGACAAAGAGCTGTCGTAGGTCACGGACTATAGTTGTTTTCTTTTATTTGCATTCGATCTTTTCATTGATCGATATTGTATAGCAGTGTTCCCTGCTTTTGGTTTTTTGTTTCTCTCGTATCTCGGTGGATGGCGCCTCTTGCTATAGTTCGCTCACTAATTACATTTAATTAGAGACAAAACCGTCTGATTAACTTCGCAAGATTTGTCACTTGACCAGCAGTGTTCTGAGGAGTCCCATAAGGACGAAACGGTTAACTGTCAACACTTATTAGGTGTACATTAGATCTTGGACCCCCGTGAGGTTAAGCTTTCAAGCTACCCACGGAAAAATATAAGGGAAACAAAAAACTCCTTTTTTGCCCGATTAGCCATGAAACTTGTTTGATTTTTAAATTCACGGGTATGAAATTTCACGTTTGTTAGTATTATTTGGCTTAAAAATTCCGTTGATTGACGCTCACTGTCTTGATGACGGGTAAAAATGCAAAATGCGTTGATCCGGCCTGAAAAGACAAAGAGCTGTCGTAGGTCACGGACTATAGTTGTTTTCTTTTATTTGCATTCGATCTTTTCATTGATCGATATTGTATAGCAGTGTTCCCTGCTTTTGGTTTTTTGTTTCTCTCGTATCTCGGTGGATGGCGCCTCTTGCTATAGTTCGCTCACTAATTACATTTAATTAGAGACAAAACCGTCTGATTAACTTCGCAAGATTTGTCACTTGACCAGCAGTGTTCTGAGGAGTCCCATAAGGACGAAACGGTTAACTGTCAACACTTATTAGGTGTCCATTAGATCTTGGACCCCCGTGAGGTTAAGCTTTCAAGCTACCCACGGAAAAATATAAGGGAAACAAAAAACTCCTTTTTTGCCCGATTAGCCATGAAACTTGTTTGATTTTTAATAATTTCTTTTGTTATATATATTCATATAGCAATGTTAATCAATAAAAAGTATTACTTTCAATTTCTTTTCCTGAATAATTTAAGGTTTTGCAGTTAAATTAAGACTTTTCTTGAAAAGCAAATGATATGTTATTGTTAGAGAAAGAAAAGTAACTCAAAACCGATATCTACTTCTGGGATTTTCCAAAAATATATGTACACCATTTTTGGGTGAAACAAAAAAAGGGGCAAACTACTAAACGAAAGAAACTTACTGATGCTGCCTTATCTGCTGCAAACTAAACCTTTCGTGGGGATCTTTTTTAAGCATTCCTAAAAGTAGATCTCTAAGTGGCTCCTCTATCTCTGTCGGCATTTCGAACTCCCCTTTTCCTATGTTCTCGAAAAGTCTGTAGATGTTGTTTCCTTCAAATGGGTATTTGCCTGTCATTATGTTAAATCTGCAAAAAAAAATAAAAGTAGTTACTCTGGACCTTAATTACTGATTTTCAATTGTTTGTATTTTCAAAAAACAGATTCACTACTGCGAAGGGAGAAGAAAAAATATATTATAATTTAAGGTTTTCTCGATTGGCTTAACTATAGCAGTGATTTATATATATTAAACTGTCAACACGAGAAAAACACACTAACATGTCACTGACAAACAAAACAACAAATGACAAAATAATTAAACGCCACCCCAAAACCGTCGACTTAACTTTGCAAGGGAGTCACATACGTTAGTATTTGTGGCTCTAGTTTCTCTTGTATTTTGGTAGATGGTGCTACCTGTTGGGACTACACGTATTTTTCTCTCACTAAAACCGTCTACTTAACTATGCAAGGTAGGCGCTGGAGGTAGTTGAGTATGCAAGATATAAGGATCGCAGTTTGATAATGGATTGTAGCTGACAATAGGTCACATATTAACGATGGATGTTGCCAAGCAAGGTTTTGGTCCAATTTTTTTTATTCCCTCTCCTCTTATAGTCGTGTTCGAATTTCTGAAAGTTGACGCCCTAAAGCCACAATCACAGAGAAATTATTCAAAAATGTGTTAAATCTAACCTAAAACTAAAATTATATTGGTTTGTTATAATAAGGCACTTAATAACAATTTAGGGGCGTCCGTAAATTACATCATTTTTGAAAAATCACTAAACCAAAAAATTCATTTTACACTTTATTGAAGAAAATTAAATTCCCTTTTTAACAATGTATAAGTCAGTATGGACTAATATCCAACTTTCCAGTGGCGTCCGTTTGGAGAAAATGTAAAAAAATAAAAAAAATATAGTAGATTGTAGAAAATAAAAAAAATTTTAAATGCTCTACCACAAAGTAAGATTTATCTTCAAATTAAAATTTCACAGACGTCCGTAAATAAAATCATTTTTTACGAATCACCAAACAAATTAATTTTGTTCCATTTTTTGCTTTTTTGTAATTTGCTTAGAAACTAAGCTCAGCTGAAAAAAATGTGTTCTACATTGTAGAAAATTAAATTCCCTTTGTAACGATATATAAGTCAGTTTAATTAATGACAAACTCTCCAGCGACGTTCGTAAATAAGGATTATTTAATAAATAAATAAATAAAAACATTTTTGTAGGTTTCACCCGATTTTGCAAATACCAAGCTCTTTATCAAAAAAGTCTTTTATACCTGACTATAGAAAATAAAATTTTCTTTTAAATAATGTATACCACGGTAATACCAGAGAAATAATTATGCTTGACGATTTTATTAGCCGAACTGGTAGACAAACCCAGAGCAAAGTGATAGGACCATTTGGAGAGGAAGTAATAAATGATAATGGCTTAAGACTGATGCAATTGTGTGAAACCCACAACCTAAAAATAAATAATGTTTTTTTTAAACATAAGGATATTCATCGATATACCTGGATTCAGCCAAGAAGAAATCTTAAATCAAGCATTGATTATGCTATAGGTGGACAACTTTCGCAATTAAAGTGGTATGATGTATGACGTTTGTGTATATGTGAACGCAACGATTGACTTTGCAATTATGATTTATTAAATAATTAGCAAACGATATTAAACAATCAATACAAGTAACCCAAATACGTAAGCCTTTTTAACATAGTAACAAACCTAAGGTTATTGTATAGTCCTTGCAATACCCCAAGTCCCTTTGCTATCCTTTTTTATTTTTCTGCTATAAAGAAGACAGAAAATAGCTTCGAAAATCATTGTTGGCCCCAGATTGCAGTTGGCAGTTGCAAGCCTGTCTGTCTATCAAGGCTTAAATTGACAATGAAAGTAAACTTTCAAAACAAAAAAATTGTGTCAAGTAGTCAAAATATTTTGTAAAGTAGATATTTAGAATTATTCACATATTCTCAGAAAAATAGTCAAGAAAATTGGCGACACAGATAAACTGTTCATTCGAAAATTCCACGCTTTTTTCGATCTTCAGTCCCATCCGTGATAACTATAGAGCAGAATTTCAAGAAACACAGTAATGAAAAAAAGTATGAAGACTCTTTGATGCCCTTCAAAACAACGCCTTTAAAAAACTAATTCAAAAAGTTTGTAAAACTACTGTTAAAAATGATTTATAAAACAAGAAGACTGAGGAAATGAGCTAAATTGGTGTCGTTCCTCTCGTCATAACTGAAGATGGCAGTTCACGAGATGGAGTTTTTTGGACGATGAGAATAAATTGTTTTTGCGTAGTTAGTTTTTTAGTTAGATTTTTAGTTTTTCGATTGGTTTTATTTTATTTTAAGAAAATAAGTTTACAAAACCATACAAATAAAGCTTAGTATAATAATTTTCATCTTTTGATTTGAACTTAATCCTATGAGCAGTTCTACTGCAACATTTTAAACTTAGTTATTAGTAATACCCTCAATATAGCTATTTCTAGTTTAAATATTGTGTCTAAAATATATTTTTTAATTCACTCACAAAGAGTCTGTCTCAATACTGTTTTTGTTGAAATTCCCAAAGCCTCTGCGGTTAAATCAGTTAGGAACTTTATATTTTTTAAAAGATCTATGTGTCCACCATAAAAAATGTGAGATTTTCATATGAACAACTTTTTTATTAAAAAGTATAATATAATACTGTTTTAATTTCAAAAAATATTGATGCTTATATACTTATTGTAACAAAGAAATGAGTATGTACTACATTAATATGAGTCGAGATAAAGTTCATTTGTGGAAACTACAAATAATATTAATTTAACTTTTATTAAGTCATTTTGCTTAGGTAATTTAAAAACTTCAATTTACAAAAAATATAATATAAACAGGGCCTAATCCTATTTTTAAATAATAATTTTTACCAAAACAAATTGCAAAGCTTAGCTCAAATCCAACTCAAAATACATTGTAGAAAATAACATTTTTGAAAAAATTAAATAATCACTAATTTATCGTTTGTTCATGGTTTGTAGTTCTTTGGTCAGTCGCACTGAAAATCTTCCAATGTAGAAACTTTGGCGGCAGGGCACCCCAATTGTTCATAAATTTTTCACTACATAAAATCATTTTGGGACAGAAACTTTTCTCAAAAAACTATTCCAAATCAGAATCAGAATTTAAATATAAAATAAGCGATAATGTTTCAAAGTCAGAAATTTCAAAACAATTGACAGTTTAAACACCGATCCATCACCCTTATTATAAAGGGTGGTGACCGATTATATTAACCTAAAGGTAACTGATAATTAGTTTTGCAGCGTCCATTATCAGTTACCTTAAGAACCTATGGTTTAAAACTGAATTAAGAATACACGTGCGTTTTGTTACCAGAATTACGGGGTGATTAAACAAAAGGACTAGCCTTATTGCAAAGAGTATACCACATCTTCCCCTTTCGAAAGATGTTACGTGATTTTTCCCATCTTGTATCTCCCCTATTGTTTTATTGTAAATTACAGCTAAGGTACTTACGGGTTAACATTGTCTATGTTCCTAGAGTCCCTGTAGTTCTGCGGGAAGGTCTAGTCTCTCTGTCTGTGGATCTTCTGCACTTGCACATAGGTGCTCTTTAGGAAAAAAATAACACTTTGTCACTAGTGATGAAATGAACAGTTAGGTGTTTTGGTATCCTGAAACTATTTACTTACCTTGTTACTGTTGGAAAAGATCAAACCCATTAGTTGCTGACGTCTAGGATGGTGCTGCTAGAGTAACTATTCACTTATGTGATTTCTTTATTTTAATTGATTAAGAAAAATAAATAGATATCGGATTTTGTTTACAAATATGTTAGGTTAGGAATACATAGTCAACTGTGCCACGGAGAAAGGAGTTAGACCGGTATATGGGATGGATTCGGTCGGTCGATCGATAAGATAATTGGTGGGTTCTGTGTGGTTACGCGAAATTATGTGATCGTTTCAGTGGCATGATACCGCTAGTGTGTTTAAGGTCTAACTGCACTCAAAAGATGTCGCCATTAGCTCCAAACTACACTCAAAAGATGTCACCACTAGCTCCAGATGAGATTATTATTTTGTACCGTTCTTGTATATATTGAACTATGGAATCAGCTGTTTGGACTGTCAAATTTTACCACTTTGACTGCATTTTTGAGGGTGTTCCCGAAGGAATTGAGGGATGTTATATAGCACCATAGCTTTCTAAAATTGGGTACTTTTAAATACTTCCAACCAGCTTGACTAACTTGGCCAAAACGATCAAACTTTTTGCGACGCGCGCCGATATAATATGAGCACTGAGCGGTGTTGCCGTTGTTGCAATACCAATTTTTTTTAAATAGATATCTCTATGGAGGTGGCCATCGAAAGTATACAAAACTTGGCGTAGTAGCTATTTTACTTTGTGGCAGCATTGTACTCGATCACGTGCACAATTTGGTAATGGGTTAGAACTCTTTTATTCCATAGGAAAAGAGATAACCATAGTGCGCCAACAGCATCCAAATTGATCCGAAGTGGGCCGATTTTTCCATCTCCACGGGTCTTCAGTCTGATATCTCGTTTTGGTTGGGTGGTCACACAGTTTTGGGACTCGGCTTTATCCCAGTTTTGTGCGTAAAATTTGGGCCTTTGTTAAGGATTTTTGCCCGTGTCCCTATTTGCAGTAAGACGGTTGCCGTTTGAGCCATTTTGTAGTTTGTTGCAGCGTACTGCTCCAATTTTATTGGGATTAAAAAATTGTGTCCACCCCAACACCCTTCATGTTGGAGAATCCAATTTGAGTGTGTGAACTCACTCCGTATCCTGTCATCTGAGATACCTTCCCCAAACCCTCTGCTAAATGGTCTGATAATTTTTGTCACATTGGGGCCCTAGCATTTAAAGGCATTGGTAGGCATTAGTAGTCTACAAGATTTAGAGACTATAGAAAAAGAAACTTTTCCAGCATTTTTGTGCCTTATTAACAAAAAAAAAGGTAAATAATAAATAAAATAAACTAAAATCAAATCTTGTTGCAGGTCTTGGGCTGAACTGAACTAGTCAGAATAAATTTATTAACCACTAAGACTGGTACAAACTGGTTGAGGAAACAGGAACTGGTGTACGGAAATCTTAATTATTTTTTTTTGTTTTGGAATGTCGGGAACATTTTTCGATTTTTTTTTGTTTGTTGTTGTGCTTTGTGCTTGTTGTAGATTAGTTTGAGTGCAAAGTACAAAAGTTGTGAAGTGATTTAGTTTAGTAAATATTGAGACAACATGTCGCGAAAAATGGAAGTGAACAGACTTGATAAAGACGAGCTCACATATGAACTGACGTGGAGAGGAATAGCCGTTGGGACAGTCGATGAGATGAGAAGTCGTCTAAAGGGAGCCAGGCAAACTAAACGTAGTGGAGATAGCGTCTCTTATCCAGAATATCCCCTCTCGTTTGATCAAGATTATGCTGCAGTCACAAAGAAGCTTGACGAGCTAGCTACCGCTGTAGCGGAATTTTCTGATACCAGCAAAAGTAAAGCATTTCTAAAACTGCAGACCAAGATCAACCATGTCTTGGGTAGAATAGAAAATAGCGTACCTAAAACGGTTGAGGACAAAACCCAACGAAGTGAGATTCTGGGTAGAGCACTATCGTTAGTAGATCAGCTTGACTCTCGAACGACTGATACTGTAACTGTTGCTTCCGGAGTACCGATTAATTTGGGAGTCCTGGAAGGTAGCCTGGCTAATCACTCGCTTCCACATGCTGCGTCCTCGCCTGTTCAAACTGATAGTCAACCACCGAATTATAGAATTAAACCGATCCTACCTCATAAATGGGACCTAAAGTTTTCTGGGGCTAAGGGAGGAATGTCGGTGACGGCGTTCTTTGAACGTGTCGAACAATTAAGAACAGCGAGACATGTAAATAAGCTTACTTTACTTAACTCTGGCATTGACTTGTTTGTTGGCACTGCCTATGATTTTTATGAAGACGTGAGGTCAGAAGTGACTACGTGGGATGAATTGGTCCATAAATTTAAACAAAACTACCAGCCTTCTAATTATCCAGAACTATTATTAGAAGACATTAAAAGAAGAACACAAGGACCAGAAGAGAATATAGGAACTTATCTGGCCATTATGAATAAATATTTTCAGAGACTCGCATGCCCTATTAGCGAAGAAGCTAAGCTTGTAATTCTGATTAGGAACATATTGCCTATTTATAGAGATCAGTTGGGTGCTGATGAAATCTCATCCATTGCGATACTAAAGCAAAAGTGCAAGACTATAGAAGCACGCAGGCAGTCAGTATACCAACCACCTCCCCGGAAAACACATTCCATGGAGCCTGATCTAGCTTATGTTGGTGCTGAAGACTTTGTTGCACCACTTGAAGATTTGCAGCAAGTTCCTTTAAACTCTGCTTCTCCAAATCGGCCTCACGGTCTTAACAATCACAATCTTCATCGACCTCGAGATATTACCTGCTATAAATGTGGTCAAGTAGGTCATAGAGCTATTGGTTGTGCCTCGTCTGGGAAAACGATTTGTTTTGGTTGTCGAAGAGAAGGGTTTACCAAGTACACTTGTCCAACTTGTAGCAATAAGGGAAACCGCCAGAGGCCCTCTTAGGACGTCGGCTTAAGAATCAACAAGGCCAAAGCCCGACAGTTAAACCTATTTTAGATTATATATTGAATCACGCTCAGAATGATAAAAGGCCGTATCTTGAAGTGGATATTCTGGGGTACAAGTTTTTAGGGTTGTTAGATTCTGGAGCTAGTCATACTTTTCTTGGAGGTTTAGGGTGGGATATTGTTAAGAGTTTTAGTATCTCCTTAGACACTACCAAGAAATTATTGTGTACAGTGGCTAATGGCCAACAGACTTTAAGTTTAGGTGTTTTGGGTCTTCCGATCAAGCTGCGGGATAGAGTTCGTATTATTGAAGTTATTGTAGTCCCTGAGCTTCCCCACTTTCTCATTCTTGGGTACGATTTTTGGATATCCATGGGTATCGTTCCTGATTTGCGACAAAACGAATGGCAATTTTCAGATCATGTAAATATTGGTTGTATTTCTGATAGTCAACTTACTGTCTTGACTCCTGAACAGGATGTGTTGCTTGGTAAAGTAATTAGTAAGTATCGTACCTTGATGGGTACTAGTCTACGTCGAACCAATATGGTTGAGCACAGTATAGTTACTGCTTCCCCACCAATTCGTCAAAGGCCTTATCGGGTTTCTCCACCCATTCAAAAAATGATGGACGACGAGATTGAGGAAATGCTTCAGTTAGGAGTTATTGAATCGAGTTCAAGTCCAAGGGCGTCACCTGTCGTGATGATTCCGAAGAAAGGCACTAGTAAATACAGATTCTGCGTAGATTATCGCCGTCTTAACTCCGTCACAGAGCGTGATAGTTACCCACTTCCACTCGTATCCGAGACATTGGATAAATTGCGTGATGCCAAGTACCTATCGAGTTTAGATGTGAAGAGTGCTTATTGGCAGGTGCCTATCGAGGAGACTAGTCGTCCCCTTACTGCGTTTATTTGTAGAAGAGGCCTTTACCAGTTTAAAAGATTACCATTCGGGTTACATAACGCTCCAGCCACTTGGCAACGCTTGATTAATACTGTGCTAGGTGCAGATTTAGAGCCACATGTCTTTATTTATTTGGATGATGTCTGTATTGTCACTTCGACCTTTGAAGAGCACTTGCGAGTGTTAGAAGAGGTCTTCAGGCGATTACATGCCGCACAAATAACGGTATCTTGGGAGAAATGTCAAATATGTAGACCGGAAATGAAGTTTCTCGGGTATGTAGTCGATCGTCGGGGCCTTCGAGTAGACCCGGACAAGGTAAAATCTATGTTGGAATTACCTCGTCCCACTATCGTCTCAGAAGTTCGTCGTATAATTGGCAGTTTCTCTTGGTATCGCCGCTTTGTCCCAGACTTCTCGACTGTTGTCAAGTCCATTACTTCACTAACTAAGAAGAATCACAAGTTTGTATGGACTGAGGAATGTGAAAAGTCGTTTAGGAAGATTAGAGAACTGTTGGTAGCAGCACTAATCCTTAGCTGTCCCGATTATGACAATGAGTTTGTCCTACAGACTGACGCTTCTGGTTTTGGGTTAGGAGCAGTTCTCTCTCAACCGACGGAGCAAGGCGAAAAGGTTATTTGTTATCTTAGCCGATCTTTAACTCGACAGGAGAGGAATTACACTACCAATGAGCGTGAGTGTTTAGCACTAGTGTGGGCTATTGAGAAATTACGGCCATATATTGAGGGGGTTCCTTTTACTGTGATCACTGACCATTACAGCCTTAAATGGCTTCACAACTTAAAGGACCCAGCTGGTCGATTAGCTCGTTGGGCTGTCAAGTTCAACAATTTAATTTTAGAGTTATGCATCGTAGTGGAAAAGATCATGTGGTTCCTGACATGTTGTCCTGTGCTGTTCCGGTAATAGATGTTATTCGGGAACAGGAAGTTATTGAGGATTCCCCGGTTGCTAAAGATATGTGGTACATGCTCGTTCGAATTTTACTAGAATTGCGCTTAACTTCGAACATTCTCAATGGCCTAAAAGGGGGCTACTCTTAATTATAGATTGTGTGTGATTATGCGACTAGACAATGTTGTTTTTATTAGTGCTGATTTATTACTATTTACTTTAATCTTAAGTTCTTGCTTTGTCAATAGGAATTAATTCTTCAGACAAAAAAGCTTTTTTGAATTGAATTGAAAATAAGATGGTTAATCGTGTGACGGCTTCGCCGTTAAAGTTCATGAGCTGGAGGTATAGTGGGAATAAGTTGTTTAAGTATGTTCGGAGAGATTATCCATCCTTGTCACCGAATATTGATTCTTGGAAAATTGTATTGCCGAAAGAGAGGCGTAAAGAGGCTATTATAGCTTGTCATGATTTGCCTACGTCAGGGCATATGGGAGTCTTCAAGACTTGCTTAAGACTTATGGAAAAGTTTTATTGGCCTAAGATGAGGCATGATGTTGCAAATTATATTAGAGGTTGTGCTACTTGCGCTGCCCATAAATTAGATCCGAAAGGTAAGTATCCTGACCAGATGGTGTCGCATTCAAAACCCTCCAGACCATTACAAAGGGAATACCTCGTTGTTGGTGGTTACAGATTATTTGACTAAGTTTTCACTTTTGTTCCCGCTACGAACTGCTTCGACTAAGAACGTGATCAATCGCATTGAAGAGCAAGTTTTTCTTATGTTTGGGGCACCCTACAGCATAATTTGTGATAATGGGCCTCAGTATCGAAGTACGGAATTTCGTAAATTTGCTGCTGCTTATCAGTGCAAATTGCATTACAATGCCAATTACCACCCCAGGGCTAATCCAACTGAGAGACAGAATAGGATTATTAAAACGATGCTAGCCATGTATGTCAACGATAATCATCGAAAATGGGATGAACAAATTCAAAAACTAGCTTGTGCTCTGAGAACCGCTGTTCAAGAGACTATGAAAGTTTCTCCCTATTTCGCAAATTTTGGCAGAAATATTTGTCTCTCAGGGGAAAATTATAATAATAAAGAACTTCTTGAGATAGAAGATGGCCAGCAGGCGGCAGATGTAAGCAGGAATGAGGGCTTCCGTAAGTTGTACGGTGACCTTAAGCGCCGCTTGGAAATCGCGGGACAAAAGAGTGTAAATCGATATAATCTCCGAAAACGTGACGTGCAGTATGCTATAGGTGATCAAGTGTGGAAAAAGAACTTCGTGTTGTCTGACGCAGCTAAGTATTTTACACATAAGTTGGCAGCAAAATATAAAGGTCCCTATGTAGTGCATCGGCGTTGTGCACCTTGGACATATGAATTGAGAGAACCAGGTGGGAAAGTAATGAGCGGGACTTGGCATATTAAGGACCTGAAGCCATATAATGTTAACCCCTACGATTAGCCTTTCCGGCTAATCGTCTTGAAGGAAGGGGGGAAAATTGTTACGTGATTTTTATCTCCCCTATTGTTTTATTGTAAATTACAGCTAAGGTACTTACGGGTTAACATTGTCTATGTTCCTAGAGTCCCTGTAGTTCTGCGGGAAGGTCTAGTCTCTCTGTCTGTGGATCTTCTGCACTTGCACATAGGTGCTCTTTAGGAAAAAAATAACACTTTGTCACTAGTGATAAAATGAACAGTTAGGTGTTTTGGTATCCTGAAACTATTTACTTACCTTGTTACTGTTGGAAAAGATCAAACCCATTAGTTGCTGACGTCTAGGATGGTTCTGCTAGTGTAACTATTCAGTTATGTGCATTTCTTTATTTTAATTGATTAAGAAAAATAAATAGATATGGGATTTTGTTTACAAATATGTTAGGTTAGGAATACATAGTCAACTGTGCCACGGAGAAAGGAGTTAGACCGGTATATGGGATGGATTCGGTCGGTCGATCGATAAGATAATTGGTGGGTTCTGTGTGGTTACGCGAAATTATGTGATCGTTTCAGTGGCCTGATATCGCTAGTGTGTTTAAGGTCTAACTGCACTCAAAAGATGTCGCCACTAGCTCCAAACTACACTCAAAAGATGTCACCACTAGCTCCAGATGAGATTATTATTTTGTACCGTTCTTGTATGTGTATATTGAACTATGGAATCAGCTGTTTGGACTGTCAAATTTTACCACTTTGACTGCATTTTTGAGGGTGTTCCCGAAGGAATTGAGGGATGTTATATAGCACCATAGCTTTCTAAAATTGGGTACTTTTAAATACTTCCAACCAGCTTGACTAACTTGGCCAAAACGATCAAACTTTTTGCGACGCGCGCCGATATAATATGAGCGGTGTTGCCGTTGTTGCAATACCATTTTTTTTTAAATAGATATTTCTATGGAGGTGGCCATCGAAAGTATACAAAACTTGGCGTAGTAGCTATTTTACTATGTGGCAGCATTGTACTCGATCACGTGCACAATTTGGTAATGGGTTAGAACTCTTTTATTCCATAGGAAAAGAGATAACCATAGTGCGCCAACAGCATCCAAATTGATCCGAAGTGGGGCCGATTTTTCCATCTCCACGGGTCTTCAGTCTGATATCTCGTTTTGGTTGGGTGGTCACACAGTTTGTAGTTTGTTGCAGCGTACTGCTCCAATTTTATTAGGATTAAAAAATTATGTCCACCCCAACCACCCTCCATGTTGGAGAATCCAATTTGAGTATGTGAACTCACTCCGTATCCTGTCATCTGAGATACCTTCCCCAAACCCTCTGCTAAATGGTCTGATAATTTTTGTCACAATTGGCTACACTCATTCAGCGAACATTTGGGCCATAGATATGACGTGTAAGATAATCAACATAGCGGCTCACAGTGGTGCCAAGCTTGTGCACTGACCCAACAGAGGGTTTTATGGTTATGGTTCCGATACCGTTTTTATGGTTCCAGTTTTCGGATCCCGACTTTTTTGGTTCCAGTTTCCAGTACCGGTTTTATGGCTCCAGTTTTTTTTAACCCGCTCCCCGATTCCAGTTAAGCCAGTTATAAGGTTGGATGTGGATCACTCATTAGAGTATCAAAAGTGAAGAAACTGAAGATACTATTTTCCTCCTTTTCCAACTGCCAAATACTTCTGCTTTATGGTGATGTCCCTACTTCCAGTATTGAGTAGCTCACAACTAGTAATCAGCTAAGTAATTAGCTTAAGTCGCGTTAAGGAAACAAAAACATCTGCCAAACCAATGATTTTTTTTTGTTTTAAATTATATGGAAGTATGATTTTTTTTTAAGTGAAACCCTAGGTAATATTTAGTAACTTAACTCTAAGGTTGCAAATGTACGGCTATGCGGTTTATGACGTCATAATTCGTGCGCCATGTTACTGATTTAAGACGGTTGATGCGTTTTGCGCTGCGCAATAGTTTTTCGTGCGTCATGTTACTGATTTAAGACGGTTGATGCGTTTTGCGCTGCGCAATAGTTTTAACATAATTATAGATGGTACGGTTTAATTCTGTAATCGCTTAATTATTTTAATAATTATCGAACACTCAGCGGCCGAGTACTGGTAATACGGTGACTAGTTTTAGAAACATTTTGTTTTATTTTCGGAACCTGTACTATTATTTACAAATTATGTTAATAAATGACGATCTGATAAAAGTTGTTTCCGTTCAGACCCTATGGCCACTTGAATATTTTGAACGACTGCGGGTGAATTTAGTTTCATTAAAAGATCAGCTGAGTTTCGTAATTAGTATCAGTCGGTCTTGATTTAAATTTGTACCACCTTATTTAGGTTCTACTTTGGAGTAAAATTACGTGGCGCCTAAAAATTTATTAAACCTCTCGCTGTTTAAAAGTTAGCGGCCTCCAAAGATGAACGGTTCTGTTTAATGAAACTAGTTGACCTTGGTGATTGTTCAATAACGCTGTTACCACATTATAAAAAAAATATATTATTTTATTATTATTAATTTAATTTTTTTTTTCTTGTGCTCCTTACTATTAATGCCTCCTTTTTAGATCAAAAATAATCGCCACAAAGAATTCATCTGCAGAATGAATGACATTCAATCAAACTATAACTTTACCGATTCTGGAAAGGTATACTACAATAACGTAAAACTAAAATGATTTAATTTATAACATAAGAATTAAAATATAGTTTTAAAATAAAATAAGATCTAAGAATGACTATATGACATCACTACCCTATAATAAGTACATATTAAGTACATAAGAAAATTTTAAAATATTTTAAACAGATTTAAAAAAAATTTTTAAATATTATATTTAATAACGCGGTTTTTATGCACCGTGAGTTTTTTACCATTTTCACTTTTAACAGTACAGTTTACACTATTAGTACTTATTACTGTGAAAGGACCTTTAAACCAAGGGTCAAATTTAGTACGAATTTCGTTCGTTATCATTACTAAGTCGCCTGGATTCAAGTTAAGATTTTGAGAAGTTACATCATACCTAAGTCTACGATTTTCTTTAACTTTCATTAAAAAATCTCTAGCCCTTTGATGTGACATTTGCAATATTTGCCTAATTTCGACGTAGTATGCGTCAATGTTATACAAATGATCAATTTTTTTTGACATCGTCTGGAAGTTCTGATTTTCTTCCAAAGACAAGCTCAAAAGGAGTGTAATCGTGATAAACTCCAGGAGTTGTATTATAACAAAACGCGTAAAATTTAACCCACTCATCCCAATCAGTTTGCGCATCGTTAATGTATGATCTTAGATATTCATTAAAACTCTGTGGTTTCTCTCGCAACCTCCGATGCTCTCATGATGATAAGCAGTTGAAAATTTTTGACTGATATTTAATAAATTTGACAACTGCCCTAGAACCTCGTTTCTGTATTCTGTTCCCATGTCGCTTCTAATTTCTTTCATGGGGCCATAAATTAAGATAAAGTTGTCCATTATCGCTTTTGCTATTGTCACAGCCTCTTTATTTGGCACCGGTGCAATAACCACATATTTGCTTAGTTCACACTGTATGGTGACGGCATAAACCATGTTATTATTTGACTTTAAAAATGGGCCAACGGTATCTATGCAAACAATATCGAAAGGTTTTTGCGGTGTTGGCGTAATCACCATTGGTTCCGTGTGTTTAATTTTACTTTTGTTTAATTGACATTTTTTGCAACTTTTAATGTAATTTGCAACATCACGCGACATGCTTTTCCAACGGTACTTTGACCTAAGATTTTTCAAAAGTCTCTTTTGTCCACAGTGTCCTCCAATCAATGGATTATCATGAAATTGCTGAATTAATCTTAATTTTTCTTGGTCATTGTCGATTATTTTGGAATCCTCGTATAAATAAATAATTACGTTTTCTAATAAATCTTGTCCTATTAATTTAAGATCATTTAACGTGCACGTTTTAAATATTTCATCATTAATGTTTAACTTTTTCACATTTATTTTTACGAGCCATTTTGTTCAGCTGAGACAACACTTTCCCGAGAGCAAAATTGCCATTAGTGAAAATTATCTTATTTTTTAAACTTAATTTCTTTTTTCCAAACTTTTCCATAATTATCCATAGATAATTTGGCTTAATTATAAACTTTAATGTAGGAACTGTAAATAAATCGTAATTATCAATGGTTTGCAATATTTTTGACGTCATTGAAGGTGGTTGAAGTTGTTGATAATTTTTTTTACTCTCCGGTAAACGCTGATTTCTTGTCATTGAACTTGTGACAGCTAAAATTTGAGACGATTTTTCGTTAATATTTCTCAAATCATCAATAGAAATCCTAGATACTGCATCTGAGACGCTGTTCAAATGACCAGGGATAAACTCAATTGAGAAATCGTAATCGGCGAGATCTAATCTCATTCTTGTCAATTTTGAGGATGGATTTTTTATAGAGAAAAGATATACCAGAGGACGATGGTCACTTCGCACCAAAAATTTTGTACCGTACAAATAAGGTCGAAAATAATTTATTGCCCATTGTATAGCGGCTAATTCTTTCTCTATAACTGATTTATTTTTTTTGCCTTTTGTAAAATTTTTCGAAGCGAAACAAATAGGCAAGTCTTCTCCACCAAAATCTTGGCTTAAAACTGTTCCACACGATCCCATGCTGGCGTCCGTGGTAAGGACAAAGGGCCTGTCAAATTGAGGATATTTCAAAATTTTTGGATTAAGTAGTTCCATTTTAAACATTTCGAAAGATTTTGAACACTGTATCCCATGTAAATGTAGCGCCTTTCTTCATTCATTTATAAAAAGGTCTGGCCAATTCAGCGAAATTCCTTATAAAGCGTCTATAGTAATTACAAAATGCGACGAATCGTTTTACTTCATCAGCTGACTTAGGTGTAGGATAATTTCTAATTACCGTATATTTGGATTCATCAGGCAAGACTCCCTCTGACGTAATTTTATGACCGAGGTATGTGACATTGTTTTGGAATAGCACACATTTTCTTGGATTTAACTTTAGTTGATATTTTCTGCAAATTTCAAATACGCTTTTCAGATTCTCTAGCATATGGCCTTCTGAACAGCCATACACAATTAAATCGTCCATGTATAGAAATGCTTTCTCGGGGGTTATCCCGGCAAAAGCTATGGTCATCATCCTTTGAAAGCTATTAGGAGAAATTTTTAACCCAAATGGAAGTCTAGTGTAACGGTAAGATCCTGAGCTTGTGCTGAAAGAAGTAATGTTCCTAGAACTTTCCTCCAATGGAATTTGGTGAAACCCGGCTTTTAAATCCAATGTGGAGAAGCATTTTGCTCTTCCCAATTGATCCAGAATTTGATCTAGTCTTGTTATCGGAAATTTATCAGCACAAAGTTTTTTATTAACAAGTCTGAAATCTTGAACTAGCCTCCATTTTTTCTCTACATTAATTGACTTTTTCGGTACGAGTAATATTGGACTATTAAATTCTGACTGCGATGGTTCAATTATATTATCCTTTAGCATTTTTTCTACTTGTACATTTACTTCATTGATCTGTGAGTAAGGTGTTCTATAGTTCTTTACGTAAACTGGCGTATTATCTGTCAATCGTAATTTTTGTTGATAAAAATTATTTGTTGTCAAAGGATCATTGTCCAGTGCAAAAATGTCAGAGTATTCTTGACACAAGTTAATTACGTCTTGTTTTGCAAAATCTGGTATTGCGCTTGTGTTCAATTCCTGTAACAATATCGTATTTCTATTTTGTTTACTATTATTACCGCATGTGCCGGCCATGTGCGTTTCTGCGCTTATAGTGCATATGCTATAGTTATTATAAATTAGTGCAGGAAATTTTTGGATTTTTTATTGTGATACTTTCAGATTTTTACTAATCTTTTAATAAGATTTTTACTATCGCTCCGGCAACAAAAACTCCTGATGCTATTTCTCCATTTTGAACTACTGAATCCTGTTGTAAGCGTACAAGGGAATTTAATTTTCGTATTATTTCACATCTAGGTGGAATAGTGGACTTCTGGACTATTATATATTGGCAAAATGATGTCGCCGTCAAGTGTTTTTAAGGTCATTGTCCAATCATGATAGTCTAGCTGGCAATGATATATTGAAATAAAATCTCTTCCGAGAATCCCGTCGGCAGGTATCGGGAAATCTTGACCTACTATATGAAATTCGTGCATAAACATGTAGTCGTCCACTAAAATATTTGCCTTAGTAGTACCTAAAGAGTTCGTATAGCCTTCGGTAACTCCCTTGATTCTGGAGATGTTAGATTTGTTGACAATTTGTTGCGGGTCTAATTTGTTTCTCTTGAATAATGAAATGTCCGCTCCTGTATCAACTAATAAAGTGACATCTTGCATTTCTGTCATATCGGTCTGAACTATTACAAAATTTGAAAGCGTTTGGTCCATATGAAAAAATTTTAGGAGTGCCCCAAAGGACCTTGTTGAGGCTCCTGTTGGTTTCCCTGGCCTTGCTCAACATCGTAGGCTCTTACGTATCTACTAGGCCTACCTCTGTGTGAAAAATTTGCACTTTGTTGAAAGCTTTTTTGCTGATTATTTGGCTCAAATCTGGGTTGATATCTGTTTTGGCGGTAAAAATTGTTATCATTCGAATATGTTGAAAAATTTCTTGTAGAATTCGAATAAGAATTATTAGGACCGCGGAAATTCCTTCTTCCTCGAAAATTATTTCTAGTGCGGTGTGCACCTCGATGATGAGTAAACAACACGTTTGCGCTGGAGGCATTTTCTGCGCTGATGTTGACGTATTTCGTAAGAACATCCTGAACAGTCTGAAAGCTAGATGCTTCCATAATTATTTTAGCTTTCTCCTAGAATTTTTAATTATAGATTAGACAGTTGTATTTTTAGTAAATTTCTCTGCAGCTTCTTCTGGTACTCCTTCGCTAATATAAGCCCTTTTCAATTTTCTTGTTAAGCTCTCAAGTTCTGTCAAGTAGCTCGAGTCATTATGACGCTGTCTGAGATTAATAATTTTGGAAGAAACGGATTCGGAGCTGTCAAATTTGATGCCATTTTTCAGTTTTGTACAAATTTCATCTAATGTATTAGTGTCACCTATCAAATCTCTAGCCGTTCCCGTCAGTCTGGTTTTGACATAAGCAACCGCAGTTCCCTCATGCGTATCGACATTTGCCTTTAACAAGATCAACGCATCCAAGAATGAGGTTAACTTATCTACAGAACCGTCGAACTCGTTCGGCAGGATTTTGCTAGCGAAACCAATAAATTCTGAAGTAGAGAGAGGCATGATGGATGCAGATTTTAACAAAGTTTGTAAATGTTCTAACTGTTCCTCACT
Organism: Aspidapion aeneum; assembly: GCA_963576565.1. Lineage (NCBI taxonomy): Eukaryota > Metazoa > Arthropoda > Insecta > Coleoptera > Brentidae > Aspidapion > Aspidapion aeneum. The sequence continues at coordinate 66,952,988 of OY755042.1, read as the reverse complement.
GTCACTGTTACTTTCATCGTCGGTTATGTCAATTATGGTCAGTTCGTCTTTTACCAATGGTTCTATTTTTATCAAAACACTGGTAGGGATTTTATAATCAACTTGTAAAACATGGTATGACCTAACAACTCTATCTCGTATGGTATTAAATAAGGGTTTAATATAATTGCTATATTTTGGATCATCAAGATAGTTTGCGACTTAGGAATTGCTTTTTTCAAAACTCTCTGAAAACATAACTGACCTATCTAAGCTATATCTACAAATTAAAAAAAAAACAAAGCAATTTAAAAATTAAATTAAAAGTCTGTTTATTATCGTTCGTTGAATTAAAAACATTTTCTCGGTAACTTGGCGTCACCTTTCCATCATTTATCAAAATCATTTCGTCAGCAAAACAGGATACCATTCAGGAATCAAGCAGGCAGAGTAAGTAGTTAGTAACAACCATTGAGTTCTATAACGCCCTGAAAGGGCGTTAGAGACGGAAAGACAAGGCATTTTTTATTGACCCTATCCAATTTGGTTCCTATGGGCGGGTATTTCTTTTACAATAAAAACAGAGATAGACATTATTGAACATGTGAAACGGATAAAGATAGGGTGATTTTGCATGCTAATAATACCCTAGATATTATATGGGTACTTTTATCTCTTTCACACTGACGGCATAAGTGCGACAGAAACGCAGCTGGCTACCTTTAATCCACCTGCCGTATTTTAAGTGATTCTACCTGCTAGTCGGTTTATACAAAGAAAACTGATAGACAATGTTGTCTAAGTACGGAACTGAATTTTTTTGAATTTTGTGCGGGAATATTACAAAAAGAATACTTAAAACGTTTAAAAACAAGTTTAGAAGTAACTATTTGAGTTCAAACATGGTCGGAAATTGTTTTTTGTGCCAAAGAAGAAAAAAAATCCATAAAAAAACAACATTTCATGGGTAAGTAGTCTTGACGGATAGTTTTTGCTAAAACACGAGAAAATTCAGTAGCGTCACGATAGATAGTTTTTTCTGCGACCGTGCGATTTTACTCTCACACATTTTGATTCAGAAAGTGTCACTTCCCCGCACTTTTTTGTGCATTGCATGAAAATTAACAAAAAGTATTTGATTTTCTTAAAAATGATTTTTTTTTAAATGCTTACATACCGATTTTTATCCAGTTGTTTTTGTTTTTTCGAACCAAACTTTTGACATGTCACGGTCGAGTTTCATACATCTTGATGAATTGTTACACACACTGATCTATGTTTTTATAAATTTCGATAAATTTAATGTTTTTTGCGGACTTTACAGTAATTTTAAGTTAAATTTTGGTCTTTCATCGCGAAAGTATATATTTATTATTATATGACGCCACCGCGACCGGTCTACAGGCCGGTATCATATGTGTATGTCCTTCTAATGTCATTTGACCATCATGCTGTCTTACTTAATAAGGTCACTTAGTTTAATTAATAATTTTGTCCTACATAATATAAAAGAAGAATAGAAACCAACAAAAAATTTGTGACACTTCGATTACCGATTTTCTTTGATTGCGATGGATTAGGGTGACCAGATTACGGTTTATTAGGGTGCCCAGTGCGGAAAAAAATATTTTGAAAAATTTCCCTAAAAAAATTTGAAGACCAAACACTCACTCAATGTTTATGGTCGCATACACTAATCCTAACTCGATTTCCGACGATTATGGACAATGGTTACCCCCTGGACATAAACCTAACAACTCTAACTATATTTATTTATATATGGGTTAGGTTGGGTTAGGTTGAGTTAGGTTGGGTTAGGTTGGGTTAGTTTGGGTTAGGTTGGGTTAGGTTGGGTTAGGTTGGGTTAGGATGGGTTAGGTTGGGTTAGGTTGGGTTAGGTTGGGTTAGGTTGGGTTGGGTTGGGTTAGGTTGGGTTAGGTTGGGTTAGGTTGCGTTAGGTTGGGTTAGGTTGGGTTAGGTTGCGTTAGGTTGGGTTAGGTTGGGTTGGGTTAAGTTGGGTTAGGTTGCGTTAGGTTGGGTTAGGTTGGGTCAGGTTGGATTAGATTGGGTTAGGTTAGGTTGGGTTAGGTTGGGTTAGGTTAGGTTGGGTTAGGTTGGGTTAGGTTGGGTTAGGTTGGGTTAGGTTGGGTTAGGTTGGGTTAGGTTGGGTTAGGTTGGGTTAGGTTGGGTTAGGTTGGGTTAGGTTGGGTTAGGTTGGGTTAGGTTGGGTTAGGTTGGATTAGGTTGGGTTAGGTTGGGTTAGGTTGGGTTAGGTTGGGTTAGGTTGGGTTAGGTTGGGTTAGTTGGGTTAGGTTGGGTTAGGTGGGTTAGGTTGGTTCAGTTTGATTATGTTCGGTTAGGTTCCGCTAGGATTGTTTAGGTTAGGTTTAGCTATATTCGGTTAGGTTCGGTTTAGTTTAACCAAATCGAACCGAACCAAACCGAATCTAACGGTTCGGTTTAGTTTGGTTTGGTTTGGTTGGTTCGACTCGGTTCGGTTTGGTTCGGGTAGGTTTGGTTCAGTTTGATTATGTTTGGTTAGGTTCGGCTAGGTTTAATTTGTTTTGGTTAGGTTCAGCCAGATTCGGTCTGGTTTGGTTCGGTTCGTTTCGAATCGGTTCGGTTAGGTTCAGTTTTCTTTGGCTAGGTTTGGTTCAGTTTGATTATGTTTGGTTAGGTTCCGCTAGGTTCAGTTTGTTTCGGTTAGGTTTAGCTACATTCAGTTAGGTACGGTTTAGTTTAACCAAATCGAACCGAACCAAACCGAACCGTTAGATTCGGTTTGATTTGGTTCATTTCGATGCGGATCGGTTTAGTTTGGTTTTGTTCGGTTAGACCTTCGATAAATTAAAAAAAAGTAAATAATTATTAATTTTTAGTGTTTTAAGGAATAAAAATTGATATAATGTTCAATTAAACTAATTTTTAATTGTAAAAATGTAGGAATCATAATTTTCTTGATTTTGTTTTGAATTTCATGCTTTTTTAAAAATTGTGCATTTTCATAAAAGGACCAAAAAACTGACCCGATTTCGATCAGTGACCTTAGTTATTTCAAGTTTTTGTTAACAGCTGATAGACGTCAGGGACCGTTTTGTTTCGGTTTGAAATGAGAAAATGCTTCTTTTGTAGCAATTTGTATGGGTTTTAATGGGGTTTTAAGAATTTTTCAATTTCAATTTTTTTAACAAAATCAACGATTTTCCGCAATTTTTTTTTTTAGAAATCACTATAAAATGGTCTAAAATTATCATTTTTCAAAAAACTTCGTAGTTTTAAGAAAGGTGGTAAAACGTACCAGACCCCTGAAATGTATTGCAGTCTAGGACAACTGGGCGCCGCCAACTCGGCGCCACCAACTGGGCGGCAGGCCAACTGGACGCCGGGCCAACTGGACGCCGAGCCAACTGGGCGCCGGACTAAAATATTTTTTCTTGATAAAATGTGCAGATGAAAAACAAACTTAAAAAAATTAAAATGCATTCTTATTTATGCATCGATATGTATCGAATATGGAACTTGGCGCTGTTTCAAGTCGCAGAACACTACACCTACCAAATTTCAACACTCGACTTAATAGATGTTGAAATTTTTGTATAAATAATATATTTATTTTGTTTTTTATCTGCACATTTTATCGAAAAAAAATAGTCCGGCGCTGAGTTGGCCCGGCGCCCATTAGGCCCGGCGTGGCGCCCTGTTGGCGGCGCCGAGTTGGCCCGGCGCCAGTTGTCCCATTCCGAATTGAAATTTTTAGTTCCGAAATTTCATCTGACTCGAGCATAACTTGAAGTCCACCCAAGAAGAGAAGAGTTGAAGAAGACCCTTGTTCAAAAAAAGAAAATATTTTACCTGGAAGGTACAACATTTGTAAAGTTCTAAGATGAAAACAATAATTTTAATACATCCACTGCACTTAGCATGCTTAGAAATTCTGTTTACTCTTTTTTTTTACTGAAGAGAATTTTGTAAACACAGTATACACAAGAAATTATTTATTATTCTTTATGAATTATTTATTATTCAAACAGAAAATTGTTGATAAAAAAATTCTAGTGGAAATCAAAATTTTTATTTTGCGCCGCCACTGTCCTTTTTTATCCAAGACAAGCAAATAGAATATTTTTGCGATGTTGCATGTGTCCGGACTCACCAAACCGAAATTCTATTTTCATCCCTATCTTGCTCATTAAATTCTTACTTGTATTTGGTCAATTGCGATAAAAGCTTGATATAATGGCAATTTAGGCCCATGCCGCGTCTACACGTAGGGTATAGAAGTCAATGGTAACAACATGGGTAAATAACTTACAGTTTTTCGGCAGATTTTTTTTGTATAGGTAATTTACTTATCAGCCGTTTATCCATATCCATATCAACAGTCGTCAGAAGGTTCGGTCTGGGGTGGTTTTAAATAAATGCTTCTGCTAATGTCTTTTTTAGCCCTCTTCGATAGGCTTTTCTCACTTTTAGTGCCGTAATAATTATTAAACACAATGTCGAAATGTAGATTAGAACTTTAATTTCAGTAGAGGCTTTTATATTTTGCTCATCAACGATAAAGTTTGAGGTAACCACTCCCGTACTGGACACGTCACTTTCTTTTGAGACACTTTTCCCCATTTTACATTGGGTGTTTTCGTTTCAGTTTTAACTTTTTCGCGTCATTTTTTTTACTACGTAGCTACTAATTTTTCACTATTTAGAAATGTTCGCCTAGAGCTATACACGATACCAATTTTGAACCCGGAATTTTTGGCAGGGTCGCCATATGACGTTTGTGTATATGTGAACGCAACGATTGACTTTGCAATTATGATTAATAATTAGCAAACGATATTAAACAATCAATACAAGTAAACCAAATACGTAAGCACTTTTTAACATAGTAACAAACCTAAGGTTATTGTACCACAGATGTACGAGCACTTCGTGGTATTACCTGTGGATCAGACAACCATCTGGTAAAAGCAAAAATATTATTCCCTTTAAGAAAAACAAATAAGGACGAAAGTATTAGAGAAAATGAAAACCTAGAATGCATCGAAGACAATCAAAAATACAACTTTAGAAGTCTAGAAATCGAAAGTACAAAGTATTAGATGAAAAATTAATAAACACAAATCACTCATTTGAAGAGATGTATACACACATAATAAAAAACTTGAAGGAAGCAAGCAACGAAGCTGTTGGATACCAAGATAATAGAAATAACAAGAAGATGTGGTGGACGGAGAAAATACAGGAAATGCTCAAACAGAAAAAACGCACATACTTGAAATGGCTCAGTACTAAAGAGCAAAGAGACCTAGAAATCTTCAGGGTAACTAGAAGACAGCTAAGAAATTTGATACGCACAAAAAAAAATTAAATGTTCGAGCGCAAGTGCCACGATATAAATACACACGTAGGAGGTAGGCAGAGTTCTGAAGTATGGAAATTCATTTCTACAGTGAAAAACCCAACAAAAGAAAAAGTAAACATCCAGAATCATCAAACCAGAACAATGGACAGAACACTACAAGGGACTGCTGCAGGAGACGAGACCCGAATATCTGGCAGCCTCTCCGAGGAGAGACATAGAAGTACATGGAAAGGAAGTAATCATCGAAAAAGAAATGACAAAGAATAGTATTAAAAAGCTTAAATCTGGAAAAGCTAGCGGACCTGGGGGAATATATGCTGAAATGCTCAAATATGGATCAGAGAAACTACTCGAAAATCTCACATATATTATCAATCAATGCATAAACGGACATCCAGTACCTAATGATACTCAATACATAAAAAAGGAAACAAGCTGGATTGCAACAATTACAGAGGAATTTCAGTCACCAGTACTCTAAGTACAGTAGGATTCTTAGAGATCTAATAGTGAATGATTTTTATGAACAAGAACCAGAAGATCAAAGTGGGTTTCGTGCAGGCAGATCTTGTAGGGATGTTTTTTGTCTTAAACAAGTAATTGAGGAAAGAAGCGCCAGAAATATATGATACCGTTCCAGTAAAAAAATTATGAACAGTGTTAGAGCAAACTAATATCAATCATACATACATAAAAGCGATAAAAGAACTATACAAAAGTCACATCGATCAAAAACTTTTTACAAATTTTTTACTTATTTATACATTTTAAAGCCAACCATTAAAAAAATATATATAGAATACATCAAGAAGACACTCCCTGCTTTGAAGAATTGTAGAGAACAACAAATTTGCCGCTCAAAAACTGAAAATTTTTGTAAATATTCACATTAGTGTCAATAAAAATAGAAGAAGAATCTCGAAATTTGAAATTTTATTATTATATTATTTAATATATTTCAAATCATTGGAATATTTTTCAAAATTTCTTACAAGATGAAAACAAGAGCACTTCAAAGGAAGATTATATCTCAGATATGGCAAAAAATGGTACTTACGCAACAGATTTTGAATGTCTTGCTTTATCAGATATTTATAAATTAAATTTTCATTTTTATTTTTCACCTGCAAGATCTTTTGATGAAATCGTAACATTGAACAACCTCAAGTTGTCAGCCGCAGTAACCACCCCGAAAGCATTTACCTAAATTTTTCAAGTAATCTTGATAGTGGACATTTTGACTTACTACTTCCCTTAACCTTAAACGACACCATACCTTTAATTTCTGACCAGCCCAATCAATGCCTTTTATGTAGCAAATCTTTTAAAACCAAAAATGGCCTTAATATACACAAGTCAAAAGTCCATAAGGATTTTGGAGTTCTAAATTTAAATTTCTCATTAAGTAACATAACAGATATTGACAATCATAAGTCCCAAATTAGCTCTTCACCTCTTGGAGAAAGAATCAAATCCCCTAATTCTTTAAAATGTATAAATAAAATTGAATGTTCTATCTGCGGAAAGCTTTTTCAAGGTGAAAGAGGTTTGAAACAACATAAATCAATTAAACATATTTCAGAAGAAATGACTGATTATATTTTAAGTAGTGAAGGAATAAACGAATATTTAGCACAACTTAGATCTGCTGTCCCAGTAATTCGCCGCATTCCAAAAGGTGCTCGTTCCAGTATAGCAAATGAACTATCAAGCCTTTTAAGAAAATGTACATCCGAAAAATCTTCCCGATCATGGTTTAATTTGTTTCTGTTCCCTTTGCTGTTTTAGGGCTTCCTGAAAAACCAAGAAAAAATAAAAAGCATTCTTTAACCACTTTAATAAAACAAAATCTATCATTATGGATAAAACAAAAATTTATATCAAACAAGTTACTTCAAGATTTTTATAAACCTTCGCAGTCAAAATCAAAACCAAAAATGAAGAAATCTAATGTCGACCATTTAAAAAATAAAATTAAAAGTAAACTTTCTGAAAACGATGTCAATGGAGCTATACGACTACTTTGTTCAGAAGATACATTAGCAAACAATAATTCAACTACATTGGAAAAACTGGAAGAAAAACATCCATCTGCTCTACTGAATGAAGTTTTTCCGGATCCACCTGATCAAAATTTTTTTCATAATAATAATATTTCCAATTCCGAAATAAAAAATTTGATTAATTCCTTTAGACCAGGATCGTCTGGTGGTTTAGACGCCCTTTGTCCGCAACATTTGAAAGACTTCATTCAAGAGGAACTAGGTAACACATCGCATAATCTTATTAACACAATTTGCTCTTTTATTGATTTTGTTTTAACTGATTCCCTTCCAAATTCAATCCGTCCAATTTTTTTTGGGGCATCACTATGTGCATTAAACAAAAAAGATGGCGGTATACACCCTATCGCAGTTGGTATGTTTTTTCGCAGGCTTGCTGCAAAATATATTTGCTCTAAGATTTACTCACAACTCGGCAACTATTTTCGTCCTCATCAATTGGGTTTTGCTACCAAATCCGGCTGTGAAGCCACCGTCCATGCAGTTCGAAAATTTATGTCTTTTTCTCATAATAGCCCAAAAAGCTCTAGGTGGTAGACGCTTTTTACTCATTGGGCGTCGACCGGTGAGATACCACCATGCCAGAAGTGAGTAGCGCTAAGTGGTATCACCACGTTCCGCTACTGCGCTGGCAGTCCGGTTCCAACAATGAGTAACAGATAGCATGATGGCGCCTCCAGGATCAAAATATTCCGGAGGTAAAATACCCGACCACTCGGATCTCCGGGCGTCGGGTGATCCTGGGGGTCCTTCATGCAAAGATATTAAAAGAAGACCAAAAACTCAACTCAGAATTGATTTTAGCAATATAAGAGGATTAAGTACCAACATGAATTCAGTTCACCAACATCTTGAAGAACAAAGACCTGACATCCTTGTTCTCACTGAAACTAAAATCAGTTCTGCAACACCTACTGTAAACTATCTTTATCCCGGCTATGACCTACACCACCGATTTCGACATAATTTTGGGATCTGTGTGTACATTAAAAATGACCTTTCATGTCATCGAGAGGAGAAGCTAGAACCAGCGAACCTTGATATCATATGGCTGAAATTCACCTCAAAGTCATCGACCAAGTTCATTTGCTGCCTCTACCGACCGCCAAGTAACACCGAGTATCAAAACTTTTTTGCGACATTATCCGAAAACTGTGATAGTATACAGTCTAACTATCCACATGCGGAAATTGTTTTTTTAGGCGATTTCAACGTCCACAATATACCCTGGCTAAAACACCACAACAAAACAGATAATGAAGGCAGGGAAGCAGAAGCTTTTGCCATAAGTTGTGGTCTAACGCAGCTTGTCGATGAACCTACCCGTATCTCAGAAAGGGGTGAATTTGCAGCGCTTTTAGACTTGTTCCTAACTACAAATCCTGACTTGTACACAATTCAAGTAGATCCCCCACTTGGTTCATCCGATCATAAACTTATAAGAACAAAATGCGAAATGTTCATACCGCCAAGCCAACAATCACTTCCTCGTAAAATGTGGCACTATAAATCGGCAAAATGGAATGACCTTAAACAGTTTTACTTGGATTTTCCATGGCAAGAGGTTTGCTTTAAAACAGCTGATCCCACTATTTGCTGTAATGAAATAACAAAAGTAATCTTATCTGGAATGGATGCATATATCCCACATACAATAAAACGCAGAGCTAATGCAAAACCTTGGTTCAACAGCCAGTGTCAAACGGCTGTACAGAAAAAACACAGAGCATATAACCTTTGGAAACGACAACAAACCGCTCAAAACCACACAGAATTTATAGAAGCCAGAAATAGTTGCAAAATTACTATTGACGCCGCCAAAGAAACATACAATCAAAGAATAAAAAACAGGTTGCTGAATTGTCCAAGTAGTTCTAGGTCCTTTTGGTCTCTTGCAAAAGCCGTTGAATCAAACTTCACCAAGTCATCCATACCACCACTTACAGATAAAAATACTCACTTAGCCACAACATCAGAGGAAAAAGCCAATATGCTGGCCAAAATCTTTTCCTCCAACTCAAACCTAACAGTGCCAAATGGAAAAATTCCACCGTTCATTGAAAGGGTTTCCCACAGTATGCCAGAGGTACCCTTTTGTCACAGAGAAATACGAAAATCCCTTAAAAAGTTGGATACAAACAAAGCAATGGGTCCAGATGGCATTCCCGCGGTAGTACTCAAAAATTGTGCTAGCGAACTCACCCCAACTTTCGCAAAATTATTCAATTTATCTTATAGGCAAGGAGTATATCCATCGTCATGGAAGTCTGCCGCAGTACAACCCATTCCAAAGAAAGGAAAAAAGACAGATCCGTTAAACTATAGACCAATTGCTCTACTTCCGGTGATATCAAAAGTAATGGAAAGAATTGTGAACAATCACCTAACCAAGTACTTGGAAAAGTACAAAATTATCAACGACAAGCAATACGGATTTCGAAAATATAGGTCAACTGGCGATTTCCTTACATACGTCACTCACTTATGGCAAAAAGCGATTGAGTTGCGAGGTGAAACAAGAACAATTGCCTTAGATATATCTAAAGCATTCGATAAAGTCTGGCATGAAAATCTGCTCAACAAGCTCAAAGCAACGGGATTGTCGCCGAGACTTTGCACCTGGTTTGAAAGTTACCTTAAGGATAGATCCATTTATGTTGCACTGGATGGCCGGAACTCCAACTCTTACCAAATAAATGCTGGTGTGCCACAGGGAGCAATCCTTTCGCCAACACTTTTTCTGATTTACATAAATGACCTCATAGATAAAACAGTAAATCCACTTTATTGCTTTGCAGATGATGGCAATGTAGTCTCCTCAGTCATACCACCCACATGTCTCTCCGCACGTGAATTCCATTACCTTAGACTAACTGAAATATCACAGATAAATAACGACTTGGAGATAATAGAGGACTGGGGCAACAAAAACCTTGTACAGTTCAACGCGCAGAAAACCCAAGCAGCCCTGTTTTCAAAAAAGACCAGCACCGGTGAGCCAAACATCATGCTATCTGGAAGTGCTGTCGCATTGCAGAGCCAGTTGAACATCTTAGGAGTCACTGCAGAGACCAACATGTCTTGGCACAGTCACGTAGCAGATATAGCTAAAAGAGCGTCCCAAAAGCTTGGGGTGCTATTTCGTACAAGACATCTGTATACACCAAGCCATCTGCTGACACTCTACAAAGCCCAGATTCGACCGACTATGGAGTACTGCTCGCATATATGGAGTGCGGCACCCAAACATACCTTAATGCTTTTGAACACCGTGCAAAAACGAGCTATCAAGCTGATCAATGACCCCGCACTTACCCGTAGCTTGGATAGTCTCGAACATCGAAGAACTGTGGGCGATCTATCTCTCTTCTACAGGTATTATCACGGAAAATGCTCTGAAGAGTTGGCACGTATGATCCCCCCGGGAGTAGTACCTACTAGGCGAACACGTCAAACAGACGGTAACCATCAATTTATTGTTAAAATAGAGGCACCAAGAACCTCATTATATCAGAATTCATATCTCTGGAGAACAGCATCGCTGTGGAATAAACTCCCTGCGACAGTTTTCCCTGCAGGTTACAACCTGAACCGTTTCAAAACCAACACACACCAACATTTTCGCACACTTGCCGCTCCTCGAGCGTGATAGGGATCTCCTTGCGAGTGCGCATACCCGTAAAAAAAAAATATATTGTTAAAAGTTGATTTTTTCAATGCATTCAATATGATTAATAGAGGCGATATGCTACTTAAAGTAAAATAGATTATTCCCCAATTTTATAATTTCATTTCTTCTTGTTACAGGGATAAATCATTTTTATCATTTAATAAGGAGCTGATTTTTTCTCAGCGAGTAGTGCAACAAGGAGACCCTATAGGTCCACTTTTATTTTGCTTATCAATTTAACCTATCATTCTTTCCTTAAAATCAGAAATAAACTTATGGTACCTAGATGACGGTAGCCTTGCTGGTGAGCCAGAAATCGGTCTATAATTCCCATAAAAATGGGAGGCCTCGGCATTCGTGATTCTTTGTCTTTGTTTTTCTGCATTCCTTGGCTCAGTTAATGATGCTTCAAATGTTCTTAAAACTATATTATCACCTGAAATTTTAAGTTATCCTGACTGTGATTTCAAAGAAGCTTTTGATTTTTTGGCTTCTTTTTCTATAATTAATAATATCCCTTTCAATAATGTCTATCGCCAAAAAGATTTTGATAATATAATTTGTCGTTCTAAATTTGATACAATTTTTAATTCATCCAGTGATCCCAAACATCATGCTAGGCTTCTAGCTCTGCAAGAACCGGAGAGCAACGCCTGGTTACAGGCTCTACCTTCGCCTGCTCTAGGGAACCTTTTGGATGATTCCACTTTTCGTATTTCCATCTCGTTACGTTTGGGCCAACCTTTGTGCGAGATACACGACTGAACTGCAGGTCGTTTATCTCGCCACGGATTGCTCAACAATATTATCACGAAGGCTCTTGTATCTGCAGGAATACCCTCAGTGCTTGAACCTCCTGGTATGTTCAGGGGAGATGGAAAGCGAGTAGATGGTTTGTCTTTGTTTCCCTGGTGCAGAGGAAAATCCCTAATTTGGGACGCCACTTGCAGAGATACTTTTGCATTTTCTTATCTTGACAAAACATCAATAAAATCAGGAGAAGCTGTCCGTAACGGAGAAAAACAAAAGCAAAAAAAATACGAAGAGCTGAACGCCAAAGGGTACATTTTCGTACCCTTTAGCGTCGAAACATTGGGGCCCTGGGGTGAAGAAGCTTTTTGTTCAAAAATTATCAAAATTAATAAACAATAAAAATGCAAATTGCTTCATTAAACAACAAATAGGTCTTGCAATTCAACACGGCAACGCAGCTTCAATTCTAGGAACAATCCCAGACGATACTGGTTTAGAGAAAATTTTTTATTGTTGATGTTTCCTTTTTTTTTTGTTTTTTTTTTAGTTTTACAATTTTATTTATTTCTTTGATTTTATTATTAATTTTATCAATTGTTATACATTAATTATACCTTGTTTTATGTAAAAAAATATATATATTTGATATGTTAAAAAAAAATACAAAGGGTCAAAATCTAAAATTTAACAAAAGGCTTAAGACAGGGATGTTGTATCTCTCCAACTCTTTTTAAAATATATATCTCAGTAGCTCTAAAAAACTGGAAACGTAAAGTGCACGGCATGGGAATACAACTTAACGACGATTTACCATATACACACTACAGTTTGCTGACAACCAAGTAATTGTAGCTAATGCTAAAGAAGACATGGAGTATATGATAAAAAAGGTTACGGAAGAATACCAAAAGTGGGGCTTAACAGTGACTAGGACAAGACACAGTACTTATGTATTGGAAACGAATCCAGTGATAGAACTAGACAATGGACAAACAATATCTCCATGCAATGAGTGGATGTAACTTAAAAGACAGGCTTAGCCGAAACCGTTTTTAAAAACAACTTTTATTATTTAAAACTTAAAACATCTAATCGCTCTTAAATCTAGGTTCTAACTAACTATTCAAATGTGTGTAAAAACTATTATTAATAAATCCGTAGTAGGGAATAATGTCTCTGTCAGCATAAAGAGTTCGTACGCCTTTGTAATATCAGAAACGAGTATATTATTAGTTTATTGTAATATGTAACCAATAGGGTCATATAACCCTTCCACCCTTAGAAGGAAGCCTCCCCTGGGAGGGTGGTATTTAGCTTTTGTAACTCAGTATGTTGCTTAGACTGTGTGGATCGCAACTGCTTGCTCTTTCTCCTCTGAATGTACTTATGTCCAAAATACAAGAGTGTTGCGAGAAGAACGACGTAAAGGCAGATTTTGGTCCAACCACTTGGTACTAATAGGTTAGGGGATGCATTTTCTTCAAGTATCGGAACCATGGGGTTGATAATAGTTTTTTCAAATTCTAGTTTCTTAAGATCTATGCGGAATTTTAAAAATTTTTGGTTTTGCACTCCTAATTTTGGTAAGTATATTATCGATGGACTTGCCATTGTTTTTTCTTTAGAATATATTTTTTTTCCTGTATAAAGTAGTTTGCATGGTGTCTTATTCACTAAGAATATGTCGGTGAGTTCCTGAGTTATAGTTTGTTCGTCGCAAATAAATTGAAGGCTTTCTGTTGAAGGAAAAACAAAATGTTTAATTTGGTTATTTGGCACGTGCTGGTGTTTTCGTGCGAGTGAATATTTTTTTCACATAACGCCCTTTGACTGCTTTGCAGATGTCTAGGGCAATGGAATGATTTGCCTTGAGCAATACACATGTCATTTAAAGGAATAATTTGGTCGTTTAATTTTGATTTTAGCAAGTATTCAAATCTGATTCAATTTTTGAAAGAATCCATATTAATCGAAACAAATTAAATTGATCCTTAGTATCAATTGGAATTGATAGGAAGTACAAAATTTTCTTATTATCTACAAGACAATCAATTTTTATGAAAGATTCTATAAGATTTATGTTATCAACTTCTAAATCAAATGGAAATTGCTCCCTATAGATTTCCGATATTCTTTTTAGTTCTATGATATCATTTATTTACATTTAGTTTGCAAAATGTTAGAGAGTTTTCAATATCTTGAAAGATGCTTAATATCGCATTGTATAAAAGGATAAGTTCGTTATAAACGCTTTTGGTTAAAATAACGTTATCCAAGGCAGCACTATGTCGTATCAAAGAATGCAATTGTAAAATTTTTGTTTTCAACAGAATTTGGTTATGTTAAATACTTTCAACAGTTTTATTAAATCGGTCAATTAATTTTTGATTTACCGAGTATTGTAAAAATAGTTGATTTTGTGTACTTTTCTCATTACGTCGCAACTGGTCTAAAATATTCTAAATTTTTGAACCATCGGTAGCATCTAGGTTTCCTATTAGTCCCTTAACTATTGATCCTAAGCCATTTATGAGCCCTCTTTTAGATCTTTTTGACTGAAATATGACTATATTTTCAATTTTTTCCATTATTGATTGATTATAAAAATTTGAAATTTTTTCAAAGTTATTTATATCGCGTTGTAAAGGTGTGTTGTTAGTGTACGTCTGTCTAAACGTTTGATGTTGTGAAATTATGCTTTCGTATTGTTGTAGTAGGGGTCCTAAGTCATAATAGTGAACGAAGGTATGTTCTGACCGTTGGAGTTTCGCAGGTCCGAGGTTTACGGGTAGGACGCCTAAGTTTTGGGTAATGTAGGTTACTCCTGTTCCTCTTAAGCTGATGGGTGCGAACAACCTAAAAGATGTTTATTTTTATTTACTTTTGTTCTTTTTCGAGGTCTTTTAATGTTTAGGAGATGTATTTTTTGGACGTGTTAGAGTTAGTCGTGTCTATTTTTTCCGTTTTTGGTTTAGAATTCACTGAAACTATTGTTTTTCTTATATATTTGTTTTTGATATTTGGCTGTTTTTGTTTGTTTTTTCATAAACTGTTTTAGGATTGTTGGTGCAAGCAATGAATTTCCTATTTTTCATTTTCTTTTCCTTTTCTGCGCGTTTAAAATAATTTAAATTTTCGCGCTCTAAAATATGCATATGGGTTTTTCACGGCACCGCACTCGTGCGAGGACAAGCAGCGCCGCGATGAGTGCGCAAACAACCACCGTCACAACAAGACACTAGAAAAATCACGTTCCCAAAAAAGTGAATTTTGAGGTGAAAAACTGGACGTTTAAACGTTGACTGGAGCCGCAAGAGAGTCCGAGGTAGGTGCCTTTTCATATAAAATTCCATATGTATCGTAACTTTCCATTTACAATCGTCAATACCGACAATTATTTTTAAATGTGCTTGTAAAGCCAAACCGGCGACCTGTCGAAGGAAATTCCATTATTTTTCAGTACTTGCACGCACATTTAATGGTCCTTCGAGCCGGATTAATAGTTTTCCAAACTACCTAGACTCCTGTGGTTCAGCAATTTCCTACAAAAATTCCAAATTTCTATATATTTTCAAAATTTATTTCCAATTTCAATTTCAATTATTTCTACAATCAGTAATAAATCAAACAGACCATATTGATTTACGACCTGTTGGTGATATGTTCCTTCAAAGTTGATCGAAGTGTTTATTACCGTTCAAAAATAGCTATAGCCAATGCACATATTTCGTATAGTTTACTAGTTCATCAAAGTTGACCGCTTTGTTCATTACATTTTCAGTAAAAGTTGCGTCAATACGCCGAAAGTGAAATTTTAAGGCGGTTCTTCCATCTACTTTCCTTTAATTATCGATTTTACAGGTGTCGCGTTAACGCGCAGGTGCAAGTGTCGCCGTCACCAGGGTCATCCCGCTTGAATAGTGACGTGGGTCTCACGTTGTGCGCTCGTTGTTTCTTCGAATACCGATTTTCTTAAAAACTTTCAAACAGGACCGCTAGTCGTATGCACAGAGTGTGCGATTTGGAATCGAGAGGTACGGGGTTCAATCCTTGGTGAGACATAAAAGTTTTTTTAAAGGATATGTTCAAATAATAACCTACAGACAAACTTACAAACATTTCATTTCAAAATTTTCGAAAAAAGTTAATAAAATTAAAATAATAAAATTGTTTAATTTTTGCTAAAATTCGGGTTATATTTTAAGCTATATTTAAGCATTTTTTTGGGTAATTTTAAAAACAAATTAACTTTCAAAAACAAAAATGTCTACGCAAAAACAGAAAAAACTTTGCGACAAAAGGCTTTTGAGCTTCAACCAAATGGCGGAAGCTCACGAGGTAGCTTTGAAAGCGAACTCGGATACAGCGTTTCACTTTTTGTTTAAATCCAGATATGAAGACGTCGAAGAATGTCATGGTCAATTCTATAATTTTCATAACCAAATTATTGGCTCTCTCGAAGAGTTTAAACTTTCATTTGACGAGCAGGATAAAACTAGAAAAGACTTTGACAACCTTTATTATGAATGTAAGGGTATTTACTACGACCTTTTTAGGGCCAACCCTGTCAATTACGTAGGCAACCCTAGCCAACAAAATATTGTTCAGAGGTCAAATACAAGATCATTTTCACAACCAAGGTTGCCAATTTTCGATGGTAATTATAAAAGCTGGCAACACTGGTTTGACTTATTTAAAGTCATGGTACATCAAAATTCTGATTTAAGTGATATAGAGAAATTTCAACAATTGCGGAGTTCTGTTCTGAATGAAGCCCTTTCTCTAGTAAAAACCATTCCCCATGCAGATAGCAATTATCACATGGCGTATGAAACCTTAGTAAAGAGGTATCAAAATAAACGAATTATTGCTACTACTGCTTTGAATGCTATTAACTTTCTTTCAACTAAATCCAGTTCTGGGAAAGAATTACGTTCCATGTTGGATACATTTTCTGAGAATCTAGCCATCTTAAATGAGCTTGGTTTTCCTACAAAAGAATGGGACTTTCTTACTTTTAACATGATGCTCTCAAAACTTGAAGTCAAGATGAGGACTGATTTCGAACTTTACTATAGTAGAGAGAAAAACAATTCAGAAATTCCGTCCTACACTGATCTTTACACGTTTATAGAAAATCATTGCGTTGCGCTCGAATCTGTAGTGCAAATGCCCAGTTTTAGTAGGCAAAATCAAACCCCTAGACAACCTCAAACTACGCGTAATTCTCAACAGACCAGTTTTCAGAGAAACAGTTTTAATAATTTTAATTCACCTTCTGCTTTCAATACAACTATTTCAAATCAAAGTTCAAATTCAAGAAATCAACAAAATACTTTACAAAATAGCAATCAACGCAGCAACCCTCAAATACAAAATAATCAGAACAGAACTTTTAATCCAAAAATAAAATGTTACCTATGTTCTTCGAATCACGCATTATCGAAATGTATCGAATTTCAAAACAAAAGTCCACAGGAAAGGATGGGTTATGTTCGGCAGGTGAATCTATGTCAAAATTGCTTACATTTTGCTCACCAGACCGTGAATTGCCCCTCCTCCTACAACTGCATCACGTGTGGAGCCAGACATCATAGTCTTCTCCATGTTCCACAACCAGTAGCGCCCTCTGTGAGTGTTAATTCATATCCTCCAGAGAACGCTAATATTCCACTTTCCAATTCCAATAGCACCCCTATGTCAGGAAGCCATTCCACAAACTGTCATGCGACAATGATTTCCAAAAATTCCACTTTTCTACTTTCTACCGTTGTAGCTGACATGTTAGACTCAAGGGGACATTACCAACCAGTTCGTATCTTACTCGATTCTGCCTCAGAGGCAAACTTTATTTCAGAAAAATGTCTAAATCGTTTAGGTCTTTCGAAAAGCTTCTTTTCTACTTCTATTCAAGGCTTAAATCAAATGACATCTTCCATTACCAAAGGTAAGACGAAATGTCTTATCAAACCTCAAGGTCAAGCGGGACCTACCCTTGATTTTGAGGCTTTAGTACTTCCAAAACTTTGTACAGAGATTCCTTCTTGCGCTGTCGACTCGAGCAAGTGGAATCACATTCGCAATATCAAACTTTCTGATCAAAACTTCCATATACCAAGTTCCATTGATGTCCTAGTAGGTTGTGAACTTTTTCCGCATCTCTTACAAGAGGGAGTTATCCACGGAGAGCGTGGACAACCTAGTGCTTTTAATAGCATCTTTGGCTATGTGCTGATTGGTAAAGTTGAAACTTCAAAGCAACAAAATCCACAATCACTCATAAGCTGTTACACTTCCATCGAACCATCTCTGGATATCTGCCTAGAGCGCTTCCGGGAGATAGAGCAGGTTCCACATAAGGTTCATCACAGTCCTGAGGATATTATGTGCGAAAAATTATTTTCACAATCAGCTTCACGCAACGAATCAGGTAGATTCGTCGTTCCATTACCTTTCATAAACTTAGAACCCCAGTTGGGTGACACCTATCCAATCGCTTTAAAACGTTTCCACAACGGCACAGAATTTTTCTTCTTTTTAAAAACATTTTTTGTATTAGAAGATGATCTATCTTTTATATTTCACCATAAAGATTTCGTTGAGCCTTTACTTATGGAAAATAAAAACGTGATCTGGTTTATTTAGGAAAAAGCTGTTATGTCTGATCGTGGACACATTCCCCTACCCAAATGCAAAAGTGAGTTTTACAAAGTTATGTCATATCATTAAATAAAAAATTATTGTGTGTGCTTAAGACCACACGGCAGAAGTGTAAACTTCAACAAGGCGAAACTAATAATACTGGCCACCCGAATGAGCGTTACATTGCCGAGCCTGACGGCTCAGTTCAATTCAAAACTGCTAAACGCGCCTAAAGAAGTTTACACTTCAAAAATCTTCAGTCCTTATGATATCGGACGGGGGGCAGATTGTGGTAGGTTTGTTGTGAGGGAGCTGGTTATGGGGGGAGGGGAATATCTCACTTTACCCCTTCCCATAGAAATACAGGCAGTTATACTTTTTATGTAGGAATCTATTTGTATATTATTATTAAACTACAAAAACAGCAATTAAAGTAAAATGATGTTTTCTTTTTTTATAATGAGTCACTTAATTATGTCACTAAAATTCTAGAAAAAACAGAGAAGGAAGGCCTAGTCCGCATGTTATTTGTAGACTTGGTCGGCGCGCCTGATAGATTATGTTCATTTCATTTGAAAGGGGCTAATTTTGATCTTAGAGGGCTTATCCCCTTCCCCAAGCTACATTTATTCCATTCTTTCAAAAAATTTTGGTTTTGTTAATATTTAGTTTTACCAAGAAAAATTGCATTTGGATATCTGATTTGGCCCACTGTGCAACGCTACCGTCACACAGTGGAACGTTTTGAAGATCTAGGTGGACAACCCCTGAGCAACATTAACACTCTTTAAAGCTTGATTTTTTTAGCT
This sequence comes from Aspidapion aeneum, assembly GCA_963576565.1. Taxonomy (NCBI): domain Eukaryota; kingdom Metazoa; phylum Arthropoda; class Insecta; order Coleoptera; family Brentidae; genus Aspidapion; species Aspidapion aeneum. The sequence continues at coordinate 66,933,707 of OY755042.1, read as the reverse complement.
TTAAAATAACATAAAATATTTAAAAGCATTTAGTATTTGCAATATTACCTACCTCTTATATAGGGTGATTCAGATTTTAACGATTTTAAGATTGTAGTCATACTGTATGTTTTTAACGAAAATTGTTTCAACAAATTTTATAACAATGAAGTAACGGTATATATTTTTTTGAGTTTTTGCAAGAAGGAATTTAAATAAAACAGTTTTGCAATATACAAGGTGTTTCAGAAAAATTTAAATAAAGACGTTTTAGGCGGTAAGGGACGATCAAGAAAAAAATTCCGCTCTAATCTGTCACTATATGAAAAATAAATGCATTAAAAATTTAAACCTCTCACCCCTTGCCCGGGTGAAACCAACCCCTAAAATTATAATGAAAAATGTTCATCGGATGGCATTATCTTTAAACGGGTTTAATGTGAGAAAATTTAAGAGATATTTGGATTTTAATTTTATATAAATAAGAAAGTTTAAAAAAATATTTATTAAATTGGAAAATTCCATTTTTATTTGAAAAATAGCATTACTTAACATAACAAATAATAGAATAATTAACTAACACAAGTCCATTTTATTATTATCTTGCAAACTAAACTGTGTTAATTAATTTCTCAATCTGACACAAAAAAGACAAGAAAAATATATTATCATATTTCTAAAACCGCATAATAATAACTCGCTCCGTTTAAAACTTAATTTTTTGGATTTTTTTAACCTCAAAAACTTCCCTTGGGGTTTGGTGCAGATGCATTTTTATTAAGCTTGGTTAAGCTTGTGTTACTGTTTACAAAAATTCGTGAAAGTCGAGAGTTTCAAAAACCCATCCTACAGACATATATAGGGCATATTCTTAAATTACGTAACCCCTCCTCCCCCTCCGTAATGAATTTTTAAGAAAAAATATATTCAAGAATCATGACAGTGTAACGCAAGGTTAATAACCCCCTTCACCCCTTGAGCGTTACGTACGTTAGGAATCGGCCCATACACATAGGTGCATGGGATAGGGTGTCTCAGAAACTACAAGGGGGTTTATGAGGATTTAGGAGACGGTAAGACATACCAATTTTGGTAAAAAAGTGACGCTATTCCGAGCTGTATTGTAACGTGTCATTTTTACGTTTAAGGCAACGTTACATATTTGTTTATTTAGGTAAATAATCAAGGCTCTTCGACTCGTCTTTCTGTACACAAATTAAGGGTATTTTATAGAGCTAGGTTTGGAGGTTATATAGTGTCCAGAAAGTTACCTGAAAGTTAAAGGAGGCATTCCATCGAATTACTGTGGACACTGCGCACATCGCATTATCTGGACATCGTAATTGGAACTTGAGATCACAGGTTTTGGGAAAAATCACATAAAAACTTTTGATTGATTTGTTTATCTGTAAAATTTCGTAGTTTTCTTTGACGTTCACGAAGATAAACAGCTGTTCTGCTGGGGCATGGCGGCGTTGCCGCATCACAAATGGTTTCAGTAACAGGAAGAAAACATTTAGATGAACATTTCATTTGCTTATGTTTATTTTCGAGGATATTGGGACAATGTTTCTCTTCCGAACCTCATATCCTTCACGAATTAGCTAGTTTTGATAGCACGAAAATATATTTGGGTCCACGGTTCGACCAGTAACCACCGAGGCTCCGCCCACTTTGATATCTTTATTAATTTGATAAGGAGAAGATAAAATAAATACGAGTTATGCACTTTTATAAATGGGAGATAAACGAGGGATAAAAACCAGGACTAAAAGAATAAACAAAATCGTATTTTTATATTATATAAATTTATATAAAATCATAGTTAAATAAAGTTAATAGCTAACTCAGTCGGATTGGAAGGTTGTGTAGGGCTAGCTAGTGGTGAGCAAACTTAACATCTGAACACTCTTAGGCCGGGTTTGAGCAGTAGTTCAATGTGTATTTTAGGTTCAAGTTCAGAAACAACTTTATTAATGTAGAAATGTTTTACAAAAATGGCGTCGAACCATATAAATCTTAGAGAAAACATATATAAAGAGCAAAGGAAACTTTTGACTAAAACTGTAACTAAAATACAACTAAATTCTACACTTAGTATAGCTTTACTCATATGGGAATTGGTTGAATGTTCGAATATTCCTGGGTTTGCTGCATGCTCTGATCTTCAGTAATTGAATTTACAGTTGATGGTTTCAATGCTGAGCTTCTTATAGTCCGGCTGGTTATTTTCCTCCTACTTGCTATGTTGGCGGGGGTCCGGTAGGCAAATATTCGGTCTATGTATGGAGGGTGTCTCGATGTCCTTGTTATAAAAATTTCAACCGTGGAAATAGATCCGACAACACCTCATGCGCAGGGTACAGAAGTATTAGTGTATTTCATCATTGGTTATTTTGAAAACCGCGGGTTCTTTCTCCAGGCTCGTAAACCGGAGTTAGTGATTTTTCGCCAAGAGCGTTTTTTTATAAATGCGTTTGCATTCTTATTTGAATTTAACCGGGAAAATTTGGTTGGTACTGTGTACTGTCCCCACCAAATCTAGAAGCGATTTCCGGCAACTTCATTTTTTTTGTGTTCTCGACAAAGTGCCTTGTCTCTTTCCTAAAGAATTTTGGCAGGGCTGGTGGCCGTCTATTGGTGTCGCCATTGTTTTTGTGGTTATTGGCACTTAATGGCACTGCAGTAGTTGCAAATTATACCAAAGACGGTATAACTGTGAGCCGTCGTGTTTAGGCGAATCTAAGTGACGCTCACACCCTCTGAGAGGGATTTAAGGCGGCCTACGTTTCTATTATTTGCCTCCCAAATTGTAATTATTTTTCGTGTGAAATGTACTTTGTCGACAAAAGACGTGGGGAATTTTTGGAGTTTTTTTATATTTTTTAAAACCACGTTTTGGATAAAAACTATATATTGTTTTTCTCCTTTGTCTACAGCCCTGTCCAATCCATCACTAGGACAGTTGTGCTGGACGCTGGTGTGAAGCCGGGTGTAGCATTGTAACCCTGGGAAAGGTACGTTAGGATTATTTTAGTTCATCTGTTTAAATCTACTTTATTTTATTGGGTCGACATGGGGTTCTCGATTTAAGTTACTCGGTGTAGGGGAACTTCGTGCAAAATAGACGAATTCCAGGAAACTGAAACATTTCATTTTCCACAGGGTTTTTATGCTCGAGCAAGAATCAGCAACATTTTCCACAACCATGTGCTGCCCTAGCGTGATGTGCTAAGCGGGCACTAGGGGAGGCGCGGACAGAACAGGACGGGACCCGAAGTAGCAGGAGGAGAACAACACCAGGTTTACAAAATAAAACAAACATAAAATAATCAAGGACCAAGGTAGGAATTAAGCAACATTTGATATAATCTTTTCATATAACTTTTTAAATATAATTTTAGCACTTCTTGTTAACGCAAGATAAGGTATGACGTCATAACCAAGATTTTGCGGCATATTTAATTATATTATTTTTCTGTGAAATTGAACGCCCTTGGCTCTAACTTGTTTCCTTGTTTCATTGATTTATATTTCATGTTTATTCAAGTATTATTTTCAGATTTCAATATTTTTTTTTTTGTATTTCGATCAATTTCATTTTCATCCTGTGAAAATAAACAAAATGAACTAATTTTTTTTGTGTTAATTGTACAATCCAATGACCAACTTTGCAGAGGCAAAAGAGAGATGAGATTATATTTTTTTTAGCGGTTTCCTTACATTGTTTTGCCTCATGGGGTAGATCTCGGACTGGGTTGCTGTCTGTCTCATTCTACCCAACGTAGAATGATGACAGCAGATATTTGGTTCGGATCTCCCCTATGACGGAATAATTTTGGAAGTATATTTTTTTTTACAATCATTTATATAACTGAGTCTCACACTACTGACTCAGATGTAGGTACACTATGACCTGTTAAAGGAGTCCATCTACCTGTAACGTGCCTCTAGTTTTGTCATCTTAATTCAATCTTTTACAATTTTGTTTTGTCGATGAGTCAATTTTTTTTTGGTTTTTTTAATTACTAAAATACTCTGGAAGCCTCGGAAGTAGGTAGAGTTTCATTGTTTGGCTACAACGTTTGAGTTGAACTGTATTTTATTTAAGATCTTCTTTGTAAAACATTGGTATTAAAACACTGTGGCGCACTTCAAATTTTCTTATTTCTGAACCCCCCCTTCTCCACAGTATAAAAGTTACCGGGCATATCAATGTTTTACCTAGCTGGAAAATACAGTTCTGCTTCCAGATATTTGTTAATTATTCAGTAATTTTTTTTGTGACACAAAATGGCGGCAACGTCTTTTAGTTTGCCACAAATGTCACCCAACGCATTTTAATTGGCCACAGTATCAAAGAAAACATTTATATGCGTTTTAAAAATATTGAGAAATAAATTGATCCATGAGGGATGAACCTTCCTAGCTAGCCTATTAGCACACTCCAAGTGAAGCCATGATAATTTATCAGCTTTGAAAAGTTTTTTGTATATATCTGAGAAACTGAAGCTCTTACGAAGTTTTTAGTTATAACACGAATTATTGAGCAAAATATAGTCTACTATATTACGAAAACTGTATATTGATACGATGCTCCGTTAAGAAGATAGTTTTTTTTTAAATTTTAATTGTCGAAAAACTGTCATTAGCATTAATAGATTTTGACCAAAATCTAATCAGCTCGTAAGCTGAAAATTTTATGAAAATCGGTTCAGCGGTTTAGGAGCTATCGTGTTACGGACAGAAATAATATACACACACACAGTTATCTAAAAAAAATTTTTTTGTCGAAAATAATACCTATTAATAATACCATTGCTATGAGGGCTAGGAAGGCAAAAACTAAAAATTGTGACTTTTTGAAAAAAATAAAGTCCTAAAAAAATTGTGTCATTTTATTGGTCTAGTCATATTTATATAGTTTTATTCAATTTGTTTAAAAGAAGGCGACAATATTTTAATTTTTCGAATAACACAATTTAAGTTTTTAAGCATTATTTTGAAACCCTCTGTAGATATTTTTAACTTCGACACTCCACCCGATTAAGCTCGCAATAGCGCCACTTTTTTCCTTTTGAACAAATTACCGTTTCTGAAAATCCCTCAAAGCCCTATGTACTTACTTTTATCTGAACACCCTGTAGACAAACAGACACATTGACTCATCGTGATATAGAAAAATGCACGAAGATTGACTAATTTAGGTTGGAAAATCCCCAAAGGTTTGTGAAGGTATCAAAAAGAAAATGTCATTAAACACAAATAATACGTTTTCTCTTTTTAGAGTTGCAGGCTAACAAAATAATTAAGTACAAGTTTACCGCAAAAAAAGGACAAAATTTCAATACTGAGTCAGAAAGTAGAGATTTCGGTTAATTAGAAAATAATAAAACTAACATCAACAAATTCTAACAAACTAAAGTTTCAGTCCAACAAAAACTATATAAAAATAAAATTTTCCTTATCAAAACACCAGCGAATTCATAAAATCATATCAAGTAAAACACTGCAACAATGACAGTCAAAATACTTCCCTAGTCTCAAGGACATGTCACTCTAAAAATGCCTGGAACTTGTTTTACTCCAGCGCCTACTACGCGGGAAAAAACAATATTGTTTTAAAGCATTGCCCATATATAAGATTAAAATGTCTAAAGGCCGCTTGACATGGTGCATGACAATAAAATTTGCAGGCAAATGCATGAAATTTTTCCCAGGTGCATGCGCAGTACAAATCCAGCTGATAGTTGCAGGCAATCCATTTTTATCGGTCCGGTGCCATTTTTTTGCATGCAAACTGTACTTGCATGCAAACTGGGGAATTTTTACCTAGATTCTGGGGAATCCATGCATGGCCATGCACAATGTCAAACGAAAATTTTGCAGGCACCAATTTGACCGAATTTTTTGCTTGCAAATATTTGCAGCGCGTCATGCACCATGTCAAGCGGCCTTAAGCAGAAAATTTTTAAGATGCAACTTTCAATGCAAATATCTTGACAACCAGAGGGGATAAAAAAATAATATTTTGGATCTAGGATGTATTGAATATGCTCTTTAATTGTAGGTAGCTGAGATGTTAATTTATAGTACTTAACCATGTCCACCTAGATTAGTCAAACGTTACACTGTGCGTTAGTCTGCATTTCACAACAAAAAATAAGCTTGGTGTTCTCTGATAAAGACAAAAGTGGGTTAGGATTACCTTTTTGTGGAAATTTTTATTTTAATTTATAATTTATATTCAACTAATTTATATTTATGTTCAACGTTCGATAGTTTTGGTTTTGTAGCTGTTGTGCGATATGTTCAAACGTAAGTATTAGTCTGGTTTTGTCTAGTAATTTCGCTAACAAGGAGCCCCTTTGCCAAAAAAATATTTTTTTTTACACTTGGAAATATTTTTAAAGGCATAGCTAAATTATTTCCTGCGCGTAAAATACCAGTAAAAACTGTAGGAATCAAGAAAATTTCAGCTTAAGTTGGTCTTGAGACTCAGGCCTTAAAATTTAAAAAACTTTTGTTTGCATACCTACTACTTTTTAAAAATAATTAGAGCTGGAAAATTTGCAGGTTACTTATGTGTCTACAACAACAACAAACTTCTCAAGCTTGCAAGCAATACCTATCATCTGCTATGTTGGTAATGTTGGTCCAAATAAAAAACTTGTTGCAGAGAAATAAACATCCTTCGAGACCAGTAGATGCCAACCAAATCTCTTGTGTGATTTATTCGATTATAGTAATGTAACTATGTGAATGTGAAATAGAATACAATGTATTATCAAATATTATTTGTTAATTATTATTAAAAATAATATTATTCATAAGAAAAGTGCGTAAAGTGATTACATTTCCACAAACAAAAACAGTTGAGCAATATGAAGTGAAGTTCAGTTTGATACTAGTTTGTGAAAAATAGGTCACAGGCACATAGATAAGGAGGGGGGGCACTGGGGGGACATTCCCCCCCTCCTTAAACAAGTTTTTATTATGAAATTTTAGTGTTGGGCACTTCACTACTAAAATGTTCTGTATTCAGTGGACTTGCCTCCGGCAAGCATTTCTACCTACCCTGTCCAAAACATCATGCACCGTCACTGAAAAACAACACAGGACTTTCTATATGGGAGTATCCCCCCAGAAAGAAAAGCTATTTACATGCCTGCTACATACTTTGAGTACATATTTTACAGAACATTTTTTGTTCAGTTCTTCAGAAGGATAATTATTCAGTAAAATTTTCTTGAAAATATTTTTGAACAAATTTCTGTTTATAGAAAATGTTTAGGACTAAATGATTTCATACAATTTTCCATTTAAACAATAAAATTAATTTTAAAGATGTTTCTGCAACTCACTCTTTTCTATGAGGGTTAACAAAAATAATTACTACATACATATCTTTACTCAAATGTCAAAAAATGCTTCGAACATGCTTCTTTGTTCTAAAAAAATGTAAAATCTTAATTTTAAAAACTATTTTTCTATAATCACCAAAAACAGTTGTTGATTCTAAGTAAAGCACTGAATAGTCGTTCTTTTAATTTAAAAAAAAGTACCTTATGAAGTTTCTTCAATAATTAATAAACTTTTTATTTTAAAAAACATTTTGTTCAAACGGATAATTATTCAATAAAATTTCCTTCAAAGAGAAAATTGTTCAAAAAGATTTTCTTCAAATAGAAATTTGTTTGCACAAATTTCCATTTAAAGAAAATGTTTTTGGAGAAATTTCCATACAAGGAAAATGTTTTAGGAGAAAATGATTTAGAAGAATTTTCCATTTGTACATATTTTTACTCAAATGTTACAAAAACTGTAAAATCTTCTTAGTTCACACTTCTACTATACCATAGTAGTGTGAGCTATGTTGATTTTTTTGAGAAAAAAAAAGTTGCTCTGATTTCAAAATTTTTTATATAAATTACATTAGATTAAATTAAATTAACTTACATTAACTTACCCTAAGCCAAATTAGACTAACTTAAGAGAAAATTTTCTAGATATTTACAGTTTTTCTAAAGTTTTTCACTTGTATTTTCTGTAAACATCTTATTTTATGCCTTTAGGAACCTTCCTAAGTAAAAAAACACAAAAAAATCTCTTAAGTTAGTCTAATTTGGCTTAGGGTAAGTTAATGTAAGTTAATTTAATTTAATCTAATGTAATTTATGAGGCTGAGCTGACCTTTATGAGTGAAGCTTCAAGACTATGTAGAACTATTCATATCTTCTCGTCTTTTGTGAGGGGCATATTTAAAAGAAATGGAGCCCCTCTGGGATGGAAAACTTTGTATACTATGTTTCTCTTCTTATATCATCAGGAGATTTTATAGGTGAGGCTTCGTGTAGAACCACAGAGGTTATCCAACTAGAGCTATCCAAATCTTCTTGTCTTTTGTGAGAGGCGTATTTAAAAGAATGGACCCCCTCTCTGGGATAGTAATCCGCCCCACAGAACACCATATCCGCACGTGTGAGAAATCAACTTATCATTTTTTTATAACTAGTAATATAATTTTTAAAAAAATTCTGTTTGTTTATTGTGAAATTGCTTCATACTTCTGTCAAAGCAAAAATAAAAAATCACGGCGAACTCGATTTTCTGAAATAAGTGAAAGAATTCTACCAAGCTGCACTGACAACACTGCGGCTCGCGATCACTGACTTGTATGAACACTGAGAAATAAATTCGACGTACAATTCGTGTCGGAAAACGGTTTTTGTTTCCTTCTTAGAATGAAATTCGTAAGAAAATGAGCTCTAGAATGTTGTGTTTACTAATATCTAAGGTTGTTTTGCCTTTTTGGTTCAAAATATTGAGCAGAAACCTTCTACGATATTTTGCCAGTTCTAGTTGAACTCAATGCAGCCCAATTTTATATGGCTAAAAATTTTAGCCGGCTAAAAACGATCGGAAGCTAATCTACAAAAATCGACCCCTTGATGTCAGCTTTAAGTAAAGACAAATTATCGATTCCTAATAAACAGCCAAAATAGTTATGAAAATCGAAAACGTAAAATTTTAAATGTTCTAGATCTGAATTAAAAACTTTTGGACAGGGTATTTTCGTACTATATTTTTCAGTTGAATTGCCATGCGCGGCTAAAATTTCGAATGGATCATTGGTTAGAGATTTTTGGAAATATTTTTGCGCTATAGCAGGTTTAACAAAGGACCTTGTACTTCCGGTGTCTATTAATATTTTTAGATTATACTCAGGGAAAATTATGAAAGGTAATTTATTTTCGCTATTGGTCAAGTTCATCAAGTGAAATTGTGGGGGTGTGGCCAATTAAAATGCGTTGGGTGACATTTGTGGCAAACTAAAAGACGTTGCCGTCATTTTGTGACACTGCAAAAAGAACAATAACGCTGTGCCAATTTGTGACACTAAAATCAAATTACTGAGTAATTAAACAAATATCTGGAAGCAGAATTGTATTTTCCAGCTACGTAAAACATTGATATGCCCGGTAACTTTTATACAGTGGAGAAGGGGGGATTCAGAAATAAGAAAATTTTAGCTGCGCCACAGTGTTTTAATACCAATGTTTTACAAAGAAGATCTTAATTAAAATACAGTTCAACTCAAACGTTGTAGCCAAACAATGAAACTCTACCTACTTCCCAGGCTTCCAGAGTATTTGTGTAATTAAAGAAACCAAAAAAAATTGACTAATGAACAAAATAAAATTCTAAAAGATTCCTAAATGAGTCAAAATGACACAAATAGAAAGTTCCTTATAGGTAGATGCACATTTCCAACAGGTCACAGTGTACCTACATTTGAGTCAGTAGTGTAAGACTCGCTTATATAAATGATTGTTAAAAAAATATACTTCCAAAATCATTCCATCATAGGGGAGATCTGGACCAAATATCTGCTGTCAATCATTCTACGTTGGGTAGAATGAGACAGACAGCAACCTAGTCCGAGATGAGGTAAAACAATATAAGGAAACTGCTAAAAAAATATAACCTCATCTCTCTTTTGTCTCTGCAAAGTTGGTTCATTGGATTGTACAAATAACACAAAAATTTAGTTCATCTTGTATATTTTAATGGTAAACCGGACAATATTACCAAAAACATGAAATAGGAAAAAAAATGAATGAAATGAAATGGAACAAGTCAGGGCCAAAATAGCAAGACACTCCAATTGTACAGTAAAAATTATAAATGAATAGTTATGCCGCAAAATTTTGGTTATGACGTCATACCCTACCTTGCGTTTACAAGCAATGTTGAAATTGTACAAAAGAAATTATTTAAAAAAAAAAGAATTAAGTCTAAAGCTTGCTCCTACCTTGGTTCTGGATTATTGTTTGATTAAATAAGAGGGTGTTTTGTTTTGTAAACCTGGATGTGTTGTACCAGACATCTTCCGCTACTCCACCGGTCCCAGTTCTGCCCGCGCCTCCCCTAGTGTTCGCTTAGCACATCATGCTGGGCAACACAGGGTCTTCGATCTGTTGCTGGATCCTTGCCCGAGCATAAAAACCCTGTGGAAAATGAAATATTTCAGTTTCCTTCGTCGGTTTTGCACGAGGTTCCCCTACACCGAGAATCTTAAATCACGAACCCCATGTCGACTCAATAAAATAAAGCAGATTTCAACAGATGAACTAAAATAACCCTTACATACCTTTCCCAGGGTTGTATCAGTGCTACCACCGGCTTCACATCAGCGTCCAGCACAACCGTCCCAGTGATGGATTGGACAGGGCTGTAGACAAAGGAGAAAAGCAATATATAATTTTTATCCAAAACGTGGTTTTAAAAAAAATAAAAATAACTCCAAAAATTCCCCACGTCTTTTGTCGGAAAAAGTACATTTCACACGAAAAATAATTACAATTTGGGAGGCAAATATTGTCTTGAAGAATTCAAAAAAAAAAATTAAAAAAATCGAACTTACCACGCTTCTTTCCCGTAGAAATGGCGTGGCCGCCTTAAATCCCTCTCAGAGGATGTGAGCATCACTAAGATTCGCCTAAACAACGACGGCTCACAGTTATACCGTCTTTGGTATAATCTGCAACTACTGCAGTGCCAATAAGTACCAATAACCACAAAAACAATGGCGACACCAACAGACGGCCACCAGCCCAGCCAAAATTCTCTAGGAAAGAGAAAAGACACTTTGTCAAGAACACAAAAAAATTAAGTTGCCGGAAATCGTTCGTATATTTGGTCGGGACAGTACCAACCTAATTTTCCCGGTTAAATTCAAATAAGGATGCAAACCCATTTATAAAAAAACGCTCTCGCCGGAAAATCCCTAGCTCCGGTTTGCGAGCCTGAAAAAAAACCCGCGATTTTCAAACTAACCAATGATGAAATACACTAACACTTCGATACCGGTCTATAGGGCCAGCATCAACCAAGGGAATATCGAAAATGCGTCCTTTACGCATTGAGATGTTGTCGGATCTATTTCTACGGTTGAAAGTTTTATAACAAGGACATCGAGACCCCTCCATACATAGACCGAACATTTGCCTACCGGACCCCCGCCAACATAGCAAGTAGCAGGAAAATAACCAGCCGGACTATAAGAAGCTCATCAACTGTAAAATCAATTACTGGAGATCAGAGCATGCATCAAACCCAGGAATATTCGAACACTCAACCAATTCCCATATGAGTAAAGCTATACTAAGTGTAGAATTTAGTTGTATTTTAGTTACAGTTTTAGTCAAAAGTTTCCTTTGCTCTTTATATATGTTTTCTCTAAGATTCATATGGTTTGACGCCATTTTTGTAACACATTAATAAAGTTGTTTCTGAACTTGAACCTAAAAATACACATTGAACTACTGCTTAAACTCGGCACAAAAGTGCTCAGATGTTAAGTTTGTTCACCACTAGCCAGCCCTACACAACCCTTCAATCCGACTGAGTTAGTTATTAACTTTATTTAACTATGATTATATATAAATTTATATAATATAAAAATACGATTTTGTTTATTCTTTTAGTCCTGGTTTTTATCCCTCGTTTATCTCCCATTTATAAAAGTGCATAACTTGTATTTATTTTATCTTCTCCTTATCAAATTAATAAAGATATCAAAGTGGGCGGAGCCTCGGTTGTTCCTGGTCGACCCGTGGACCCAAATATGTTTTCGTGCTATCAAAACTAGCTAATCCGTGAAGGATATGAGGTTCGGATTGTCCCAATATCCTTGAAAATAAACATAAGCGAATGAAATGTTCATCTAAATGATTTCTTCCTGTTACTGAAACCATTTGTGATGTGGCAACGTCGCCATGCCCCAGCAGAACAGCTGTTTATGTTCATGAACGTCAAAAAAAATTAGAAATTTTACAGATAAACAAAACAATCGAAAGTTTTTATGTGATTTTTCCCGAAACCTGTGATCTCAAATTCCAATTACAATGCCTAAATAATGCGACGTGCGTAGTGGTTACAATAACACGATGGAATGCCTCCTCCATAAGGTAAATTTCTGGACAATATATAACCTCAAAACTTAGCTCTATAAATTACCCTTAATGTGTGTACAGAAAACCGAATCGAGTAGTTTGGTTATTTACATAAATAAAACAAATATGTAACGTTTGCGTACAAATGACACGTTACATAATCCCCCCCCCCCAACTTCAAGACGATTAACCTAAAAAGGTTAATCGGAGAGGTCCGCTGCCGACTTAAGGTCTTTGGCATGCCAACTCCCTGGTAGTACTTTACCCGATGGTTCCTGAAGCTCAAATATCCATGGAGAAATTTTATTCCTAATCACATAAGGACCAACGAATTTTGGTGCTAACTTCTTCGAGAAAAACTTCGCAGCATCTGACAACACATAATTCTTCTTCCAAACACGCTGACCCACAACAAAGTTGGGTACCCTTGTACGCAAATTATACTGAACTACGTTTTTCTCTCCTGCCACCTCTAACCTTCTCTTAACATCCGCATAGAGCTTCCGGAAACCTTCGTTCTTACTTTCAGTTGCAGATTGTACACCATTCTCTTCAGATAACAAAACTGGGTTGGAGTACTTTTCCTGACAGACACATATTCCTACCAAAATTAGCAAAGAAAGGAGACATCCTGGTTGTCTCATGGGTTGCAGTACGAATCGCGCAGGCAAGTTTATGTATTTGTTCGTCCCACTTCCTGTGGTTGTCTTTCACATAACAACATAACATGGTTTTTAACGTACGATTCGTCCTTTCTGTTGGATTTGCTCTGGGGTGATAATACGGATTATACTGAATTTTAACCTGATAACTCTCAGCAAAACGCTTAAACTCGTTACTTTTGTACTGAGGGCCATTATCACAAAGTAGCAAACGAGGTACTCCGAAGACCATAAATACTTGCTCCTCAAGATGCTTGACAACAGCATAAGTAGGGGCTGTTCGCATTGGAAAAACTAAGAAAAACTTACTCAAATAGTCCGTAACGACGAGAATCCAGCAATTACCCTTTGTCGAACGAGGTAGAGGTCCACATAAATCCGTCGAAATAATTTCCCAAGGACGAGTTGGTTTTGGGTGAGATATCATCTGATCAGATACACCTTGTGTATCACCTTTATGAGCTGCACAGACAAAGCATTTATTTATAAAAGTTGCCACGTCCTGGCGCATTTTTGGCCAATAATATTTTTCTGCCAGTCTGTGGCAGGTTTTATACACACCCATATGTCCTGCGGTAGGAGGATCGTGGGCTTCTCCAATAATTCTACGCCTATGATCTTTGGGGACTACCTCCTTCCAATATTCGTTAGATGGTGAAAGTTGAGGGTATTCTTGTTTGACATATTTATACAACTTATTATAAGTGTATCTCCAATTCAAAAATTTGAATGGTGATTCTACGACCCTCTTTACCATCTTTTGGTACCATCGATCTTTAATTGCTGTTGAAACGTCTCTGTGCTGCGAAATTGTATCAATCATAGGTACTGCGCGTCCGGGACAACTAAATCTTTCCCTTTCCGATGGATTACTTCAAAGTCATATTGCTGCAGTTTCACAGACCAACGAGCAAGTCTTCCACTGGGCTCTTTCAAGCTATGAAGCCATTTTAAGCTAAAATGATCTGTTATGACCTTAAATGAGATCCCCTCAATATATGGCCGGAGCTTCTCTATCGCCCAAACCAATGCCAAACATTCTCGCTCGGTGGTCGTGTAAACACGTTCTTGCTTAGTCAAAGATCGACTCAAATAGCATATGACTTTGTCTCCTTCAGGATAAGGTTGCGTTAAACATGCTCCTATTCCATATTCTGATGCGTCTGTTTGAATGACAAATTCTTTGGTATAATCTGGACATGTAAGAATCGGTGCAGTCACTAAAAGTTCCTTAATCTTAATAAATGCTTTTTCGCAGTCTGGAGTCCAATGGAACTTTTGATTTTTCTTAGTTAGAGCTGTAATTGGAGCTATTATCGCTGAAAAATTCTCTATGAAACGTCTATACCAGGAAATTTTACCTACAACTCTACGAACTTCTCTGACAGTTCTTGGCCTCTGGAGCTCTAACATGGCTTTAATCTTATTAGAGTCAACTGGGATGCCTCGACGGTCCACTACGAATCCTAAATAAGTCATTTCTGGCCTACACAGTTGGCATTTCTCCCAACTTACCGTTATCTTTGCATTCTGCAATCTTCGTAGGACTTCCTCAAGAATTCTAAGATGTTCAGAAAAGCTCTGTGTGACAATTACGAGGTCATCGAGATATATGTACACGTAGGGGTCTAAACCGTTTCCTATGATGCTATCTATGAGTCTCTGCCAAGTTGCAGGTGCATTATGAAGTCCAAAAGGTAACCGTTTAAATTGGAAAAGACCCCGTCGACAGATGAATGCTGTTAATGGCTTTGATGATTCTTCCATTGGTACTTGCCAGTAAGCACTCTTAATATCTAAAGTTGACAAGTATTTAGCATCTTTCAACTTGTCAAGAGTCTCGGATACGAGTGGTAAAGGATAACTATCACGCGCCGTCACTGAGTTCAATTTGCGGTAGTCCACGCAGAAACGATATTTCTCTGTGTTTTTCTTTTGTACCATTACCACTGGTGAAGCCCATGAACTACTACTCCGTTCTATAACATCAAGTTTCAACATTTCGTCGATTTCGTCATCAATAAGTTTCTGAATGACCGGTGAGACCTTATATGAACGTTGTCTTATCGGTGCTGCATCTGTTGTAATCTTATGCTCTACCCTGTCTGTACATCCTAGTGAGTCACCCATAATAGTCTTATATTTATCGACCAATTCCTCTAGTCGTTCTGATTCATAAGGCGTAAGAGTTGTTTGTTGGTCTGATGTTTCTAACGAACAAATCACATTTTTATTATCGGCAAAATGCCACTCATTAGTACTTAAGTTCGGTACTATACCCATCGAAATCCAAAAATCTAATCCCAAAATCAAAGTATGTGGCAATTCAGGAAGGACGACGACCTCTATTAACCTAAATTTATCCTGAACTCGCATAGGAAGCTGCACTGGCCCAATACTACTCGTGCTTTGACCATTTGCCACAATACAACTCGTCTTCTTCGTGGTGTCAAGTGAAAAACCAAATTTCTCGATGATTGACCAACCATAATTCCCTAAAAAGGTACGTGAAGCCCCGGAATCCAACAAACCTAGTAACTTATTTCCGAGCACATCCACTTCTATATAAGGCCTGTCATCTTTACGAGCATGACTTATCACATAATCTAAGACGTACGTTAGCCTATCGGTCGATGCTTGTTCAGGCTGACTCGAAGGTCTACCGCCTACGAGCGCCTGGGTCCGTTTCCCTGACGATTACAATTTCGATATTCTCTTACTGTTACCCCTGCTTGACCACACGAATAACACTGCTTGCCTCTAGGTAATGCGCACCCGATCGCCATGTGCCCTGTTTGGTTGCATCTATAACAAACAACGTCCCTATTCGCCCTACCAGACCTAACACCATGTGGTGGTTGTACATCCGTCATTTACGCTAGATTGACCACTAGCTGGTTGCTGTCTATCTCTATCAGCTCTCGCAGCGAAACTGCTTGCTGGCTGCTGCCTATCTCTGTCGAATCTATTAGGATGATTTAAATTCTGTTGGCTCGATGTCCCGGTACTTGATATTTGAATTGCATCAACCCCTGTTGGAAAATCGTCAATATCGCTCTCTACGTCAACGTAGGCCAAGTCAGGTTCAATAGATTGGTTTCTGCTAGGAGTAAAATTCTCCTCCTCTAACCCATATCTTTGGTCTATTCTACGACACAAATCTTTTAAATGGCTATTGACCTCAGTAGCAATCAACCCTTTCTTATAAATGTCCGCGATATTTCTGAAGACGATAGCTTATTTCGCCTCTTCAGAAACAGGACAGCCAAGTCTTTGGAAATACGTGTTCATGACAGCAATATAAGTCCCTATAGACTCTCCAGGGCCTTGTCTATGTTTTTGGATTTCCTTCAATAGCTTCTCGCCATATGAAGAAGGAAGATATTCTGCCATGAACCTTTGTTCCAGCTGTTCCCATGTATGGACTTCTCTACGTTCATCTTTGTAAAAAGTATAAGCTGACTTTTCAAAAAGATCAATGCCCGAGTTCAGTAAAACCTTTTTGCTGACTCCTCTAGCCTGACTCAACTCGTCCACTCTCTCAAAAAATGCGGTGACGGAGATCGTTCCCCTCTCGCCTGTAAACTTAAGGTTCCATTTATGCGGAGGTACAGGTGCAACGTGATATGAAGTACCAGGATCACTTGACATTGGTACTGGCGACGAACATGAAAAAGGTCGGGACTGAGCAACTGGTGCAATGCTACTTTGGAGGACAGCTAAACTCAAAACGGTTGTTGATAATGAAAACCTGTTGTACCATAATTCTCAATCGGCATAGGGAGTGGTGCTTGTACTGATGCTTGGGTTCGTTAGTAATTGCATTTGCACTGGAGCAATGACCGAAGGTTGGTTTGTAGGCTGTTGAGCTGTTCGTTGTGTGCTCGAGAGCTGTGGTTGCGGGAAATGAGACTGGTTAGGTGTGTTGCCAGCATTTGTCGAGTGGTCTGAGCTTCGACTCGTTGATTGGGTTTCAGATGCTTCATCATCATATGATGTCACGCCAACTCTTAATAGATCTGTTGCTTGGCTTTGCAATCTCCCAATCAAACTCAAGGTTTCCGCAACCAGTATGCCTTTGGTTTGACTTTCTTCAAAGTTAGACGGATTCATGATGTTAATCCTGGCTAATACATGTTCCAACCTTACAGCGATTTTCCTAAACTCTCCCCCTTTGCTCGTACCAGAGAACTTCTCTACCAGCGGTACCAGACTGTCTAGCTTCTTCATGCAACTAAAAGCATCTTGGCCAAATTTAAAGGGATACGGAGGGTATCTCATACTTGCAACAATCTTTTCTCTTTGTTTGATCAGCATAAGCTGTTGTTTCATCTCTTCCACCGATCCAATAGCTATGCCTCTCCATGTTAACTCATAGATTAATTCTTCCTTGACTAAGTACCTTATGTCAGACAACCGACTCACAGAAACAGCCATGGTGCCTTTTATATTAAAACTTTAAAACTCTCAATTATACCTCCCAATTATAAAACTAAAAATAACAAACACAAAGTTCACTTCCAATTCACTAATGAAAATCACTATAAATTTTCTCACAAATGTAGAAAATATAAAACTTAAATACGGAGAGACGCGAACAAAATCGGAGCAGTAAGAAAATAAAATTTATTTGCATTTAAAAATGTAATCATAGTTTATATTAAGTATTTGTACAACCAACTATGACGTCCAACCTTGCAGAGAGAAATAACTACTTAAATCCTAAATTAGAATTAACAAGTAGCCATAAAAATGTTTAAAAAAATAAAAGAGAGACAAGAGCTTTGGCGGTGTTTAGGTCTTATGTTCCACTCCTGCGTGAGTAAAACCAAAAAAAAATAATTGCGCTTATCCTAGCTGAACTGGATTAAAATTAAAGTTAAGTGATGTTTGTTTACCTCAGCAACCGAATAGGTAAATTTATCCCTAAATGGAACGTACAACAAACTACCTATAACAAAAATCCCAAGCTGTTGTACACAGTTAACGCTAGGGTATATGCTATTGCAAAACGGCTCCACAACTAAACTCCTCAAAAAAAAAAACCGAAATCGCCGTATACAATGATTTTTCTCAAAAGAATAAATCAAAACCCACTTTAACCTGCTTACCTATCCTGAGGTTACACGAACCATGCATTGCTTAATGCAACATCATCCCTTAATATATAAGTGAACGCAATAAACATCGGAACAGATGTTCGTGTTATAGAAATCGTAAAATATGCTCAATTAAAAAAAAAATCCGCTCGCTAAAATTGCGTCGAATTAGACTAGTAAGTAGTGTTGTGTGTAATTAAAATTTTTTTTTTTTTAAATTACCGATGGTATTAAAAAATTTACAAATAACGTCTTGGTAGGACTGCAACTCTCTAGTAATCATTAAAATGAAATTCCCAAAATTTAAACTAAATTGATGCAAACCCTGGTCAAAAGACCCTAGGATCATACCGAAAGGTGTCCAAAAAAAAATTTTCATAATTTTTGGTGTCGACCATAATCAAAAAAAAATTAATTAGTGGCTCACTAAAATTTTCAAAATTTTACTCGACCCTGATAGGTGGTTTGGAGTAGGGAGAAAAAATTAAAACAATTAATGATAGGTTGTTAAAACGCGAGGGTTCGAAATGAAATTATATTTTAATTCAGAAAAAAAAAATATTTAAATAACCCGGTAAAAGAATTGTAGGGCACCAAAAAAAAACTTTTTCAACAAGAAAATCAATTAAAAAAAAATATTTAAAAAAAATTAAAAAAAAAATATTTTCAAAAAAAAATTAAAAATGTTTAAGTGGGGTTGCAGCTCCTATTAACGATTTTAAAAGAATTAAAATAAAATTAGCACTAGAAAAATCTTAATAGAGTTATGTCATGCAACAGTTTTTGTTATTTTCCTTTAAAAAACAGTTGTAGATTTCCTTTCCTCTCCCAAAACTGTGAATGTGAAAAGGGAATGAGCTAGAAAAATTAATTTACTATACGAAAAAAAAAACGTATTGAAAATTAAATTTACTTAAGAATCATAAAGTACAAAAAATCGTCATTGCAAAACAAACCCATCAGTTTAGAAAAAGTAAAAGAAATAGTTATGTTCCAAAAAAAACAAAAAATGTTAGTATATTTGTTTAAAATTATTACTTTAGGGAATAAGTAACGTTAGCACTTATTTACTGTATCTGTATAATAATGTAAACCTAAGTTTCAAACCTTGCACTCAACCCCGTAAAGAATTATCTTGTATGCACTTTCAGAAAAACAACTATGAAAACAATTCCAAGGTCCAACTATAAGACCGTTATAAAACTAACTTTGTCTACTCGAGTTTATATACACACAACATCCAATAAAAAAAAATTTTACTGCTTAATGCATTCTCAGATCCTTACTCCTGGAGTTCACGAGATATAAAATTAAGTTGGGCCCTTTCCACAACTATTAGTTAAAGCAAAATTACCAAATGTCCAAGGGCTAATGAGACCCTATCCCTACAAATGACATTTTGAAATGAAACAGCTGGGAATAATCCTGCGTAAAAACCAGACAACAAAAATCAAGAAGCCAAAACTATTACATTAATTTTAAAAGAGCATAATACTCCCGGCCCCAATTAAACTTTTGTTATACTCAACAAAACTCGGCCTAAAACCAAAAAATCTTTTTATTAGACATTTCCTCTATTTCCTAAGTATAATGTCAATAAACCCAAAAACTTGTGATTTCCATTCCAATCCCATCTGGATCCTATATATTTTTAAACAGTTAACCGCCCACAGGCGAAACAATATCTTATTTCAAGGAAAGGGTGAATATATTTTGAAGCACCCTGTGAAAATAGGACACTATTATGGAAAATTGTTCAGGTCAGTGTTAACTTACTAATTTCCAACCTAGATATATCTAGTTCCTTCATGTGCATGTTACTATTTTAATTCCTATCAGAACTAAACAGATCACAAAATTTGTTTTTCTCCGCAAATCTGCAAGTTCCTGAAAAATGTGAGATTCAGCCTGTAGGCCAATTTTGATGTATTTTAATTTAGCGAAAACCGAAGTTGCGAAATCCTAAAAGGATTAGTAGGAAGTCCTCGTACAACGATTTCTACACTCCGAACCAAACATTTCTTCCATTTCCACCCAGCTCGCGGGAGGAAAAACCCTAATTATTGCAATATAAAAAGTAGGTAGTTCTTTTATACCGTCTACAACTATCAGATTAAAAAAGAATAGATGCCTTCATAAATGTTTAGTCGCATCAAGGAAAACCTATTGTTTTTAAATTTATTCTTAGGTTGTAATCTTTTTTTAAAAATCAATGATCTTAAATTTATTGTTTAACCTGAACACTTTCCCATTTATTCCACAACAGTGTATTGTAATTTAAATATTTGCTTCATTATTTGAGGTCACCAGTATGAAATTATTTTAAAATTAAAAAAAAAAAATGAAATAAAAAAAATTATTTCCCAATTGTCCACAACTTCCAAGTCTTCATCTCTAAATAGGTACTTTCTTAGTCTAACACCATCCATCGTTATCCAACATAACGCTTTAATTTCAGAAGCAACAAAACGAAGATTGAGTGAAAAACTAAGCAAGTAAGTTGTAAGTTGAGTTACAATGGGCGCAGATGACAGGCCCCTTTAAGTACACGCCACTTTCCTGAAATGCAAACTATCAAAAAAAAATTGAAGACTAGCATATCTGCCGTCAAACAACATTTGGCATGAAATAAAAATAATTCCATATCATACCAGTATCCTCAAAAACAAAACGTTTTTTATTATAAGACCCAAACACCTAACCAATAAATCTTGTTATTTAAAACTATGATTTGGAAGTAAAAGATTTATTTATTCCTGCCTGATCAACTAAGACAAAAAAAAGTTCACTTTTGTAACTCAAGAAATTCCCGTCTGGACCCAAAAAAAAAATATAACCTGTCTGGTCACCCTTTAAAACTACGACCACTATACAAACCGTTTTGACCAAAACAAGAATTCAAGAAGTTATGTTTACAGAAAGAAATAATCTTTCTAAGAAAAATTAAATTATTTGAAAAAAGTAAAATTTTGAAATATTTTTACCAATTACCACCGCCTAGCATTTATATTTAGTTGAAAGTCTCTCTTAAATTCACTGACCAATTTCACGGCCTCAAAATGACATTACTTAAAAAAATTACTGAACTTTACAAATGAACTAAAAAAAAATTAAAACTTATATGAATCAAACAAGTTCAGTCGTTCTCCACTAGTTTAATTTTTTTTACAACTACATGTTTCGAGAGCATAAGCTCTCATCTTCAGGTTGTACACTGAAATAAAATAGGTGAAATAAATGCCCGGTTCCTACAATTATTTATAATATAAGAACAACCTAAACTTAAGACCTAAAAGAATGAACCTTACCTTGATGGAGTTATTCCATCGCCATTGCCTACATTTTGAGCCTACAAAATGTAGGCAATGGCGATGGAATAACTCCATCAAGGTAAGGTTCATTCTTTTAGGTCTTAAGTTTAGGTTCTTATATTATAAATAATTTTAGGAACCGGGCATTTATTTGACCTCTTTTATTTTTTTAAAACTTTTTGAGCCTACAAAATGTAGGCAATGACGATGGAATAACATCATCAAGGTAAGGTTCATTCTTTTAGGTCTTAAGTTTAGGTTGTTCTTATATTATAAATAATTGTAGGAACCGGGCATTTATTTCACCTATTTTATTTCAGTGTACAACCTGAAGATGAGAGCTTATGCTCTCGAAACATGTAGTTGTAAAAAAAATTAAACTAGTGGAGAACGACTGAATTTGTTTGATTCATAAATCACCTCCACCCAACATGGACTATTTCTTCAATTTAAAACTTATATCTATATCTGTCTCAGTTAAACATTTCTTCTGTGGTATTATATCTAGTTGGGCTTCAAATTCATTTTCTCTGTATTCAATCCGGAGCAGGCAAAACTTCTCAAGGCTCAAACATAAATGTTTGCCCTCCATTGGCCATGACCAAGCTATGACCTGAACGCAGAAAAAAAACACAGAAAAATTAATTGTGAACCAGAAAAACTTTAATTAATAGGAATACCCGTAGGTCATTTTTTAAAAAAATGCACTCCAAAGCCCAACGCTGTATTTTCTACCAAAAAAAATTGACCAGTCACGAAACACAACTAGACAACTAAACCAAAGACCTAAAAAAACTGTCCTACAAAAAAATACCCAAAAAACAATGTTAACTGGACCTCTGGCGTTGATGTTCAGCCAATGTGCTGCTCTAGGAGTTTTAGCCTTGTGTTCCCTAAAGTTCCGAGCTAACACTATGTAGTAGTAGTACCCTCCTCTGATCCGATGTAACTGAGTGACGTAAGATCTTAATTGTCATCAACAGTCACCACCAAAAACAAGAAAAGAAAATGACAAAGCAAAATAACCTCATTTTCCTTTTCTTTCATTTTCATTAATTTATACTTTCAACTAAATAAAATTACCAGCTGTTAGGCTATATTTACTTTAAAACAACCCAGCCAAGAAAAATTTGTGTGAAACCCTGTAAAAATATTCCAACTTCCAAGAGGTGATATCCCACAAAAAATTAAAATCACCAAAAAAAAATAACTTGTTGACCTAAATAAATTGACTGCACTAAAAATAATCGGTGAAACAATTTCTATCTTATTACAAGCAGGAAATAATAACATATTAGTAGTAGGCAACCTGCAAAAAAAATTGTTAGAAAAAACACACTATTTAAAACTAAAAAGGCAATGTCTGGAGGTCCATCCACCTATAAATCAACAAAAAATTGAAGTAAATTTACATTACTGTTCTTAAAAAAAAATTGAAACATGTTTTTCCTACAAAAAACTTTAAAGAATTAAGACATGAGTTGGACTCCGTTCAATAAAAACTCCTATGTTTTTTATCTACTTATTCTTCCTTAATAAATAAAAATGAATCTTTTATTTTCCAAGAAAAAACCTGTGAAGATAAGCTAACAAAAAACTATGAGAATTACCAAAACAAAACGAATTCCAAATCAACACTCAAATATTACTAAAAAATATTTAGTGTTATCAAAACCAACGATGATGGAAAATCTTATTTTTTATTTAAAAAAATGAGTGAGTGTCAAAACCACCGACAGCCACTGAAAGCCTTTAACCTGGCTTTGGCTGTACCACAAAAAAAATTTTCTTTTTTTTTTAATTGAAAAAAAATTCAAAAAACTTTTTTCTTTTTTTTCCAACTTCAAAAAACGAAAAAAATTACATAAGATGTTAAAAAACTAGCCAAAAACTCACGTATGGCGCCATTTGTGGCCAATTAATATGCGTTGGGTGACATTTGTGGCAAACTAAAAGACGTTGCCGCCATTTTGTGACACTGTAAATAGAACAATAACGCTGTGCCAATTTGTGACACTAAAATCAAATTACTGAGTAATTAAACAAATATCTGGAAGCAGAACTGTATTTTCCAGCTAGGTAAAACATTGATATGCCCGGTAACTTTTATACAGTGGAGAAGGGGGGGGGTTCAGAAATAAGAAAATTTTAAGTGCGCCACAGTGTTTTAATACCAATGTTTTACAAAGAAGATCTTAATTAAAATACAGTTCAACTCAAACGTTGTAGCCAAACAATGAAACTCTACCTACTTCCGAGGCTTCCAGAGTATTTGTGTAATTAAAGAAACCAAAAAAAATTGACTAATAAACAAAATAAAATTCTAAAAGATTCCTAAATGAATCAAAATGACACAAATAGAAAGTTCCTTATAGGTAGATGCACATTTCCAACAGGTCACAGTGTACCTACATTTGAGTCAGTAGTGTAAGACTCACTTATATAAATGATTGTTAAAAAAATATACTTCCAAAATCATTCCATCATAGGGGAGATCTGGACCAAATATCTGCTGTCATCATTCTACGTTGGGTAGAATGAGACAGACAGCAACCTAGTCCGAGATGAGGTAAAACAATGTAAGGAAACTGCTAAAAAAATATAACCTCAACTCTCTTTTGTCTCTGCAAAGTTGGTTCATTGGATTGTACAAATAACACAAAAATTTAGTTCATCTTGTATATTTTAATGGTAAACCGGACAATATTACCAAAAACATGAAATAGGAAAAAAAATGAATCAAATGAAATGGAACAAGTCAGGGCCAAAATAGCAAGACACACAATTGTACAGTAAAAATTATAAATGAATAGTTATGCCGTCATACCCTACCTTGCGTTTACAAGCAATGTTGAAATTGTACAAAAGAAATTATTATTTAAAAAACGAATTGCATCTAAAGCTTGCTCCTACCTTGTTCCTGGATTAATTTTTGATTAAATAAGAGGGTGTTTTGTTTTGTAAACCTGGATGTGTTGTACCAGACATCTTCCGCTACTCCACCGGTCCCAGTTCTGCCCGCGCCTCCCCTAGTGCTCGCTTAGCACATCATGCTGGGCAACACAGGGTCTTCGATCTGTTGCTGGATCCTTGCCCGAGCATAAAAACCCTGTGGAAAATGAAATATTTCAGTTTCCTTCGTCGGTTTTGCACGAGGTTCCCCTACACCGAGAATCTTAAATCACGAACCCCATGTCGACTCAATAAAATAAAGCAGATTTCAACAGATGAACTAAAATAACCCTTATATACCTTTCCCAGGGTTGTATCAGTGCTACCACCGGCTTCACACCAGCGTTGGACAGGGCTGTAGACAAAGGAGAAAAACAATATATAGTTTTTATCCAAAACGTGGTTTTAAAAAAAATAAAATAAACTCCAAAAATTCCCCACGTCTTTTAATAATTACAATTTGGGAGGCAAATATTGTCTTGAAGAATTAAAAAAAAATTAAAAAAAAATCGAACTTACCACGCTTCTTTCCCGTAGAAATGGCGTAGGTTAAATCCCCCTCAGAGGATGTGAGCGTCACTAAGATTCGCCTAAACAACGACGGCTCACAGTTATACCGTCTTTGGTATCATCTGCAACTACTGCAGTGCCAATAAGTGCCAATAACCACAAAAACAATGGCGACACCAACAGACGGCCACCAGCCCAGCCAAAATTCTTTAGGAAAGAGAAAAGACACTTTGTCAAGAACACAAAAAAATGAAGTTGCCGGATATCGTTCGTATATTTGGTGGGGACAGTACCAACCTAATTTTCCCGGTTAAATTCAAATAAGGATGCAAACCCCTTTATAAAAAAACGCTCTCGCCGGAAAATCCCTAGCTCCGGTTTGCGAGCCTGAAAAAAAACCCGCGATTTTCAAACTAACCAATGATGAAATACACTAACACTTCGATACCGGTCTATAGGGCCAGCATCAACGAAGGGAATATCGAAAATGCGTCCTTTACGCATTGAAATGTTGTCGGATCTATTTCTACGGTTGAAAGTTTTATAACAAGGACATCGAGACACCCTCCATACATAGACCGAACATTTGCCTACCGGACCCCCGCCAACATAGCAAGTAGGAGGAAAATAACCAGCCGGACTATAAGAAGCTCATCAACTGTAAAATCAATTACTGGAGATCAGAGCATGCATCAAACCAAGGAATATTCGAACACTCAACCAATTCCCATATGAGTAAAGCTATACTAAGTGTAGAATTTAGTTGTATTTTAGTTACAGTGTTAGTCAAAAGTTTACTTTGCTCTTTATATATGTTTTCTCTAAGATTCATATGGTTTGACGCCATTTTTGTAAAACATTTCTACATTAATAAAGTTGTTTCTGAACTTGAACCTAAAAATACACATTGAACTACTGCTTAAACTCGGCACAAGAGTGCTCAGATGTTAAGTTTGTTCACCACTAGCCAGCCCTACACAACCCTTCAATCCGACTGAGTTAGTTATTAACTTTATTTAACTATGATTATATATAAATTTATATAATATAAAAATACGATTTTTGTTTGTTCTTTTAGTCCTGGTTTTTATCCCTCGTTTATCTCCCATTTACAAAAGTGCATAATTTGTATTTATTTTATCTTCTCCTTATCAAATTAATAAAGATATCAAAGTGGGCGGAGCCTCGGTTGTTCCTGGTCGACCCGTGGACCCAAATATGTTTTCGTGCTATCAAAACTAGCTAATCCGTGAAGGATATGAGGTTCGTAAGAGAAATCATTGTCCCAATATCCTCGAAAATATACATAAGCGAATGAAATGTTCATCTAAATGTTTTCTTCCTGTTACTGAAACCATTTGTGATGTGGCAACGCCGCCATGCCCCAGCAGAACAGCTGTTTATGTTCATGAACGTCAAAGAAAATTACGAAATTTTACAGATAAACAAAACAATCGAAAGTTTTTATGTGATTTTTCCCGAAACCTGTGATCTCAAATTCCAATTACGATGCCTAAATAATGCGACGTGCGCAGTGGTTACAATAACACGATGGAATGCCTCCTCCATAAGGTAAATTTCTGGACAATATATAACCTCAAAACCTAGCTCTATAAATTACCCTTAATGTGTGTACAGAAAACCGAATCGAGTAGTTTTGGTTATTTACATAAATAAAACAAATATGTAACGTTTGCCTTAAACGTAAAAATGACACGTTACAGGGGCTCGAGGCTGGTTTCTGAAAAAACTCGCTCGATTCCATTTGATCTTTGGTATAGTCCTGATGCAAATTGTCTTCGAAGGCGCATTCGATTGTAGGTTGAGTTTCAATATTATTTATTTCTTCGATTATATAGTTGCTACTGCTAATGAGGTTGCCGATTGTATTGGGGGTTATTTTGTAATGATATGTAAGGGATATTTCGGTTCTGGTAAGATTTTATTGTGGAAACTCCGCTCATTGGTGTTGGCTTTGGTAAATTAGGTTTAAAAGCGTTTGATTGATTAAAGGCGTTTGATTGATTGAATGCGATTGATTGATTCGGATTTCTGTTAAAAATCGGTTTATTTTGCTTCGGTCTATAAGTCAGCTGTGGTGGTCTGTAATTCGAAGTAGATGGGAAATTGTTAGAAAAATTAGATTGAGGGAAACTCGTTAATGCCAAAGGGCTGTTCACTTTTGTTTTCATAAAAGGGGTTATAAAAGTTAAGGTGTTGGTGTTTTTGGTTACTGTCGTTTTGAAAATCGTTTGTAAGCATTTGAAGTGCTTCATTCATGTCTTTCGGATTTTTAGTTCGCATTAGAGAGCCAACCGGTTCTTTTAATCCGCGTAATAAAATTCTTAAAGCTAACGCTCTGCAAAATTTACCCAAAATTTTTTCTTTTTGGGCATTGTGAGTCAAGAGATAAGAAGTTTGATAATTTAGTTGATGTTGAATTTTATTATAAAAATCGAAAGCTGATTCATTGCCTTGTTTCATTTCTGTACCCTCGATTACAAGGGTGCAAAGATCGCGTTTAGCCCCATAAGTGCTGACAAGGGCGTATTTTAAATCGCTAAACTTCGTAATGTTACAGGAAGTAATATTAATTGCCGCTTCACCTTTAATTTTTCCTAAGATGCTTGACATCAAATATTTTGGAAAAAGTCATTGCCCGTAATTTGTCAGACTGACATTAAAACTTTATTATATATTTTTTCTAATTTTTACAAGTTTATAAACATAATTAAATTATCAAAACACGCTAGCGGTCTGCCCCAATGTACGTAGTATCGAAAATTCATCGAGTACAGAAAATTTAGACCAAGTTTAAAGAAGAAAATCATTTCAAAATAAGTTCTGCTAATTTGACATTTTGATGATAAAAAATTTGTCAAATTTGAAATGCCCCGAATGTGAAAAATGTTTTTCTACTCAAAATGGTTTGAAAATTCATCATGGAAGAATACACACAAAGGCAAGCAACCACCTTCTATCAACACTTCCCTCCACTTCTAATGGATCTCCAGGTATAAATTCAAGATTAGGCCGTTACTTCAGACCAAAATATAATTATTCTCAAGATTCATCAAGTTCAATTGAAAATTCACAAGTATCCCTCAACCAAGAAGATGCTGAACAACCCTCTTTAACAAACAATTCGTCAAACAACTAACCAAAAATAAACAATGCCCTCAATGTAAAAAGTTCTTTTGTGGTGATATTGGTTTAAAACGTCATATAAAAATCAAACATCATGAAGAAACTCAAGAAATTATTTCGGAAGAGAATGATTTTGAGGTGAGTGCAAGTTCAATTTCTGATTTTTTGTCTTCGCTTCGTAGAGAAAAACCAATCTTGTCGAGAATTCCTAAAAGCGCTAGAAACTGTTTTGCTTGTGAATACACAGATTTATTAAGAACATGTGTTCAGGAGAATTCTGTCTTATCGTGGTTTAGACTCTTAATTTTTCCATATGCCACTCTTTGCGTACCCGAGAAATCAAATAACGATAAATCACTCACCTCTTTTGTTAAGCAAAACTTGTCTACTTGGCAAAATAATAATAAATTATCAATATCATCTTTGTACGAGACATATAAACCAAGGAAGTATGCCCAAAAATCCAAAAATATAAGCAAATCAAACAAAAACTCTAACTTAGCAAAAAAAGTGGACCAAAAACTATCAAACGGTGACATTCAAGGTGCAATAAGACTTTTGTGCAGCGGATACATTAGCTTCAAATGATGACTCTACATTTACAGAACTTCAAGAAAAACATCCAGCTCCCTTACCGGATGAAAATAAAACAGAATATTTAGGCAGCACAACTAGTATTGAAATTTTTGATCAAGAAATTAAACAAGCAATTTATTCATTTAAACCCGGTTCTGCTGGGGGCCTGGACTCTTTTAAACCCCAGCATTTAAAGGATATGATCAATGATCATTTGGGCATGTCATCAAGCAATCTTATAACAACATTAGGGGTATTTGTGAATGAAATCCGACCGGTTTTTTTTGGAGCAACACTTTGCGCGTTAAGAATAAGTATTGTTTGTTCTATCAATAATTTTATTAATTTTAAGTCCTAATTTAATTTCTATTATGGGGGAATTCGCCCAATTGCTGTAGGCTGCACCCTTAGGAGACTGGTAGGTAAGATAATCTGCTCAAAAATAGGTGATCTTATGGGTAACTATCTAAGGCCAATACAATTGTGTTTTGGCACCAAATCTGGCATCGAGGGAGCAGTTCATGCCACCCGTCGCTTTATTTCTTTTGATCATCAGACTCCAAAATTTATGTTAAAAATAGATTTTTTAAATGCATTCAATATGCTTTCAAGATCCTCCTTATTAGCCGAGGTTTCAAATTTGATCCCTGATTATTATAACTTTATAAGACAGTCTTACTATGAGCCATCACTTCTTTCCTTTAATGACAGGACAATTCTTTCTCAAAGAGGCGTTCAGCAAGGGGATCCTTTAGGTCCCGCTTTGTTTTCTTTAACTTTACATCCCATAATTAACTCATTAAAAAGTGACCTTAACATTTGGTATTTAGATGACGGTTCTCTTTGCGGCGACCTACCTACCGTTTTAAATGATTTTAAATACATAATCGAGAATTCCTTAAAAGTTGGCTTGGAGGTAAACTTTAAAAAGTGCGAGATTTCAATGATTTCATCATTTAATAATTTTAGTCTTGATCTTTCGCACTTTGACGAATTTATATCCATTGCCCCAGAAATTAAAATAGTTTCAAAAGAAGAACTTATACTTTTAGGAAGCCCTTTAGGAGAAAATAGTTTAAAAATTGAATTACAAAACAAAATTTTAACCTTAAAAAGATTTTCTTCAAATTTACAAAATTTAGGTTCTCACTCAGCCTTTTTTTTGCTTAAAAATTCTTTCGCCATACCAAGGGTTACTTACCTTATTAGATGCACCCCATGCTGGAAAGAGCCAAATCTTTTAAATAATTATGATTTAACTCAAAAGATATATCCGAGAATATAACAAATTGTAAATTTAGTTCAGATTCATGGTCCATTTGTAAACTACCAGTAAAATATGTAGGTTTAGGCATTCGCGATATAACTTCATTATGTTTCTCGGCATTTATAGCTTCATGCAAAAATGTATCTAATCTTCTTAATACGATTCTTCCACCCATTATTCAAAATTCCTCCGACAATGTTTTAACTCAAGCCTCCGAATCTTGGTCATCTTTATGTGAATACAAATTTTCGTCAGAGAGTTTTTCAAAACAAAAGCATCTAGATGATAAATTATGTAGTTTTTTTATAGATAAAATTTTAACCGAATCTAGTGACCCACTGAAAAAGGCTCATCTTATTGGAATTCAAGAAAAGGAAAGTAGGGCATGGCTCAATACTCTTCGTTCTTCCGCTCTGGGAACACATTTAGATGATACAACTTTTAGAATATCCATAGCTCTTCGCACTGGTCAACCTGTATGCGAGACCCATACCTGCTCTTGTGGTGAATCTGTTCTTTCAAATGGGCATCACGGCCTTTCTTGCCGCAAGAGCGCTGGTAGGTGGTCTCGCCACAGCAGCCTAAATGACATTATTAAAAGGGCACTTGTTTCCGCGGGCGTTCCAGCTATCCTGGAGCCTTCAGGAATTTGCAGGAATGATGGAAAAAGAGCTGATGGTCTAACCTTAGTTCCTTGGAATAGGAGTAGGCCATTAGTATGGGACGCCACTTGCTCCGATACTATGGCTAATTCATCATAAATTTAACATCAAAAAAAGCGGGAGGAGCGGCAAAAATAAGGGAACAAATTAAAATAAACAAATATTCAGAATTATCTCAAAATTATATTTTTGTTCCTTTTTCTGTAGAGACTTTTGGACCTTGGGGGGAAAAAGCTAAAAATTTTGTCAAAGAACTTGGTGCCAAAATCGAATGTAAGTCCCACGAACCTAGATCAACCTCATTTTTGATTCAGAGGTTAAGCCTTGCCATTCAAAGGGGAAATGCAGCTTCAGTCATAGGAACCATTCCCGACATGCAGCAGTTGGACGAAATTTTCAATCTTTAAATGTGTGCTAGGGGATGTATGCTTGCGTGTGTGAGTTTATAGTTTAACTTTTATTATATTTTTATTGTTTATTTCTTGTTTTATACCTATTTAATGTTAAAAAATAATAAATAATAAGAACAGATTCATTTTGAAAATCATTAACATCTTCAGTGTTGTAAAATTTGGTGATTAGTTTTTGAGATATTTCTATGAATCTGGGTAATAATTCTGGTTCTCCATGAAACTCAGGAATCATGCCTAAGTATTCCGATTTCAATTGCGGAAAAGCCATTTTTTGATTTACTTCCAAATTTATAGAATTATCGAGTACACTATTATCTAAATCTAAAGCTACGTTTCCTATCAAGTCCGCTAAAAATTGATCAAGCTTTGAATTTTGATTTTGTTCAATAGTATTGTTCAAATTTCGGCTTGATGCACGATGTTCTTCGCTTTGTGAAAGAATTTGAGAGATCAGAATAATCAGTTTTTACGGAATCTCTAAATGACATGAGATATTACTTACAGCAAAACCATTAAGACTTCCAGCGATGACATTAGTAATCCAAATTCCTCGATATCCTCTCGAAAAACACGAATTAATCAACTATGTCCTTTAGTAGATATTCTTCTGGACAGAGCCGATTACTATGTTCTTTAGTAGATCTTTTCGTTAGATTAAGATCTGTTACGCACTGCACGGACAAATTCATCAGTCTTTTTAGTTATTTATTTGTTCGATTGCCAATAAATCGTTAAAACGAACCGTCGATTATATTCCTTAATCTCACGTTTGGACAATCCTACCGACTGTGCTACTTAAAAGACAGGCTTAGCCGAAACCGTTTTTAAAAACAACTTTTATTATTTAAAACTTAAAACATCTAATCGGTCATTAATCTAGATTCTAACTAACTATTCAAATGTATGTAAAAACTATTATTAATAAATCCGTAGTAGAGAATAATGTCTCTGTCAGCATAAAGAGTTCGTACACCTTTGTAATATCAGAAACGAGTATATTATTAGTTTATTGTAATATGTAACCAATAGGGTCATATAACTTGTATACTTAGGTGTCACATTTGATAAGACAGGAAAAGACTGTAAAGAATTAAAAAAATAATGTAAAATTTAACATATATGAAACAATGGTAAAAAGCACACTGTTGTATGGAATAGAGACTTGTCGCGTAACAGAAAAATACAAAACAAAAATGGAAAGTGTCGAAATGGATGCAATAAGAAGATCAATGAGAATATCTAGAATAGATCAGATAAGAAATGAGATCATAAAAGAAAGAATGGGAATCAAGGGAAGCATAACGGATGACATCACTAAAAGGCAACTGATATGGTACGGCCATGTACAACGGATGAACGACAAACGATTACCAAAACAGGTCCTAGCATGGCAACCAATAGGGCGCAGCAAAAGAGGACGTCCTAAACTAGAATGGCAACAGTCAATCCAAAGATCAATGAGTCAAAAAAATCTGACAGAAGATGATTGTCAGGATCGAAGGAGGTGGAGAATAGGCGTTGGACAAGGTAGAAAAATGTTCTTAACCAACATGGTAGTAGAAGTATAACACGGTTAGATTAATTTCATTTTTAAAACTTTAGGGGCGTCCGTGAATAAAATAAATTTTTAGAAATTACAAAATAAGCCGCCATCTGCACCCTCAGAACCAAACCCACCCCCCTTACCATCCCTTCTTGTGTTTTATTGTCTATAATTGACTATAAAATACAATTTTTGACAGAGGGCTTGGTTTTTAAGATAATCGGGTAAAACATGTGACAAACATGTGTTTTTTTTACATTTTCTCAAAAAACGGACGCCGCTGGAGAGTTTGGTATTAGTCTGATTACACTAACTTATACACTGTTTAAATGGGAATTTCATTTCTACAATAAAGTGTAGAATAAATTTATCCCAAAAAGCGTAGTTTTTGAGAAAATTGGATAAAACCTGTAAAAAAATTGGTAAGTTTAGTCATTTTTCAAAATTGACTTAATTTACTGACGCCCCTTAATTATGCTGAATAAAACTAATGTTGTCTTCTTATAATGGGTAATTCATTTAAAGGTACTTTTTGAAAAACCAAAAAAAAATTCATAAATTTAAATTTTATCGGGTAATGTTTATTATCATGCAAAACAACTATATCTTACATTTATTTTTACCTTTCTAGCCCGCGCAGCAATGGCTCGAGAAGGTATTATTTTTGACGAAAAAATATTTTTTGAGGTAACGCCGAAAATGTGAATGTGTTTTGACCTATCCTAGCAATATCGTCGTGATGTATGTGTATGTCTGTCCGTAACACGATAGCTCCTAAACCGCAAAACCCATTTTCATAAAATTTTCAGGTAAAATAGTGTTTGACACTGTAACGAGCTGATTAGATTTTGGTCAAAATCTATTAATGCTAATGACAGTTTTTTGACAAATAATTTTTTTTTTTAAATGCTATCTTTGTCACGGAGCATCGCATCAATATATAGTTTTCGGAATATAGTAGGCCACATTTTTCTTAATAATTTGTGTAATAACCTAAAACTTCGTAGGAGCTTTCGTTTCTAAGATATTTACAAAAGACTGTTTTCAAGGCTGATATATCATGAAGTTCACTTAAAGTGTGCTAATAGGCAAGCTAGGAAGATATCAGATCCGTCATGGATCCATTTATTTAAAGGTCAAATGTTGGCCTTAACTGCGGCGAACATGGTCCATTCTTAAGTTTCAATTTTCTAGGACGCGTTGGAGAATTTCGAGTGGTACTTGGCGAATAATGCGATTAATGTTTGCTTCCAGTGCCTCAATCTTAGCCGGCTTATCCTTCTAGACTTTGGACTCCACATAGCCCAGAGTTGTCAGGTACTTCAAGTACAATACTTGGAATTGCACTTGAAGTACTAACAAGTACTTCAAGTGCTGTTCTTGAAGTACATCTACAATCCAGTAATTGTACTTGGTACTGGAAGTACTTTTAACAATGTACTTGGAAATGTACTTGATTTTATCAAGTAAAGTACTTCAAGTACATTAAAATGTACTTCATATACATTGGAAATACTTTAAGTACATTATAAGTACTTCAAGTACATTAGAAGTACTTCAAGTACATTAGAAGTACTTCAAGTACATTCAAAATACTTCAAGTACAATAAAATTACAATTACTTGAAGTACAATGTAGATAGGTGAGATATAACTTTAATTCGCCAGCTGTCCGGTTTTTTTTATAAACTTGGCAGGGAAGTCTGGTATTTTAGCAACCTTGATAGGTACGTCTTAATAAATCCCACAAAAAAATCGTAATATTAGGTACACACTTATCTAAAGAAAAATGCCTATAGGCTTTATTATTTGCACCCACCTTCATTATTTCGTGGAACCAAGAAATTCGAATTTATTGTGACAAACTACTACAGCACTGTCATGCTATCTATTGAGGGGTGAGTACGGTAGTGCAGGTATATTGCACAATCTTATCTACCATAATCTGTGTATTACCCTTGCGGCTCGATTTTTGGGGATCCAGGCACTCACCGAGCAGCAGACGTCATTTTTATGTTTGATGGAGGTTGGTATAAAGGACGGTGGATAGAATGGAAGAACACTCGCAAATTAAGTGGTATGATGTGCGAGCACTTCGTGGTGTTACCTGTGGATCTAACCACCATCTGGTAAATACAAAAATATTATTCCCTTTAAGAAAAACAAATAAGGACGAAAGTATTAGAGAAAATGAAAATCTAGAATGCATCGAAGACAATCAAAAATACAACTTTAGAAGTCTAGAAATCGAAAGTACTCAAAGATTGTATCAGAACCGATTATATGAAAAATTAATAAACACAAATATAATAAAAAGCTTGAAGGAAGCAAGCAACGAAGCTGTTGGGTGCCAAGATAATAGAAATAACAGGAAGATGTGGTGGACGGACAAAATACAGGAAATGGTCAAATAGAAAAAACGCACATACTTGAAATGGCTCAGTACTAAGGAGCAAAGAGACCTAGAAATCTACAGGAAAACCAGAAGACAGCTAAGAAATTTGATACGCACAGAAAAAAATGAAATGTTCGAGCGCAAGTGCCACGACATAAATACACACGTAGGAGGTGGCAGAGTTCTGAAGTATGGAAATTCAATTCTACAGTAAAAAACCCAGTAAAAGAAAAAGTAAACATCCAGATAATCAAACCAGAACAATGGACAGAACACTACAAGGGACTGCTGCAGGAGACGAGACCCGAATATCTGGCAGTCTCTCCGAGAAGAGACATAGAAGTACATGGAGAGGAAGTAATCATCGAAAAAGAAATGATAAATAATAATATTAAAAAGCTTAAATCCGGAAAAGCTAGCGGACCTGGAGGAATATATGCTGAAACGCTCAAATATGGATCAGAGAAACTACTCAAAAATCTCACATATATTATTAATAAATGCATAAACGGACATCCAGTACCTAATGATTGGAAAATTGCATTCATATCCTCAATACATAAAAAAGGAAACAAGCTGGATTGCAACAATTACAGAGGAATTTCAGTAACCAGTACTCTAAGTAGATTGTACGGTAGGATTCTTAGAGATCTAATAGAGAATGATTTTCATGAACAAGAAGAAGAAGAGCAAAGTGGGTTTCGCGCAAGCAGATCTTGTAGTGATCATATTTTTTGTCTTAAACAAGTAATTGAGAGAGGAGAGGAGCGCCAGAAATATAGAGACTCATGTTACCTTTGTGGACCTACAAAAAGCATATGATACCGTTCCAGTAGAAAAATTATGGATATTGTTAGAGCAAACTAATATCAATCATACATACATAAAAGCGATAAAAGAACTATACAAAGAGTCAAAATCTAAAATTAAAATTGGCAATCGACTTTCAAAAGAATTCCTGGTAACAAAAGGCTTAAGACAGGGATGTTGTATCTCTCCAACTCTTTTTAAAATATATATCGCAGTAGCTCTAAAAAACTGGAAACGTAAAGTGCACCGCATGGGAATACAACTTAACGACCGATTTACCATATACACACTACAGTTTGCTGACGACCAAGTAATTGTGGCTAATGATAAAGAAGACATGGAGTATATGATGAGAAAGTTAACAGAAGAATACCAAAAGTGGGTATTAACAGAGAACGTTGACAAGACACAGTACTTATGTATTGGACACGAATCCAGTGAGTTAGTACTAGAAAATGGACAAACAATATCTCCATGCAATGAGTATGTATACTTGGGTGTCACATTTGATAAGACAGGAACAGACTTTAAAGAATTGGAAAAAAGAATAGTAAAAGCAAAAAAAATTATTGGATGTCTTAACAGTATTTTATGGAGCAGAGAGATAAAAAAGAATGTAAAATTTAACATATATGAAACAATGGTCAAAAGCACGCTGTTGTATGGAATGTCGCGTAACAGAAAAATACAAAACAAAAATGGAAAGTGTCGAAATGGATGCAATAAGAAGATCAATGAGAATATCTAGAATAGATCACATAAGAAATGAGATCATAAAAGAAAGAATGGGAATCGAGGGAAGCATAACGGATGACATCACTAAAAGGCAACTGATATGGTACGGCCATGTACAACGGATGAACGACGAAAGATTACCAAAGCAGGTCCTAGAATGGCAACCAATAGGGCGCGGAAAAAGAGGGCGTCCTAAACTAGAATGGCAACAGTCAATCCAAAGATCAATGAGTCAAAAGAATCTGACAGAGGATGATTGTCAGGATCGAAGGAGGTGGAGAATAGGCGTCGGCCAACGTAGAAAAACGTTCTAAACTGACATAGTACTAGTAGTAATGGCAGTTCTTGAATCTCTTGGGGTGCTCCACAGTCCAAATATGGCAGCCTCATCGCTGAACAAAATCTTGGTTGAAAATTGTGGATTTTCTTCAAGCCTTTCAAATGCCCAAACACTAAAACGGCGACGATGGTGAAGGTCGATTGTCTGCAATTCCTGTACAAGATGAATTTTGTATGCTTATAAACCAAGCTCCGTACTAAAATAAGTTCTTGCATACGACAAGCCAAGCTGTTGAGAACGGCACCTAATCGATTCATCACGGTCCTCGCGTACACTCGCAGCTACTGCCGCTATATTTTCTGTACTTCGTGCTGGGTTTGGTCTGTTTGGTCGAGTATTATTATCCAGTAATGAAAACTTGGTCTCAAATTTTCTAATGGTGCAGCGAAGAATGCGCTTGGAAGGCCGATTATGTGGACCATTTTCATAATACAGCTGAACAATTTGTAAACGCTGTGCAGGGCTATATCTTTCCATGATGAATTATCGAACAACACTAAAAACGACTACCGTGACAGTTTGAACGTTTGACAGTTTCATCTGTCAAAAAATCGCTACTTGAAACAAATGAATCACCCGATACATTATTTAAAAGGAAATTTAATTGCCTACAATCTACTATTGAGCACAATTTTTGATAGAGCTTGGTTTTTAAGAAAATCGGGTAAAACCTGTAATAAACAATTTTTTCATACCCTTACCTCAATAAACGGTCGCCGCGAGTTTTTCATTGGAAATTTTATTCTCTACAATAAAGGTAAATACATATTTAGCTTGGTTTTTAAGAAAATTTGAAGAAAACCTAAAAATTTAAGGTTTTCGGGGGTTGGGGGATTTTTGAAGGTTGTTGCAGCTAAAATTTAAAAAACTAATATAATTTAATTTTTAGGTTAGATTTTACACATTTTTTATGCATTACATTGTGGCTTTAGTGCGTCAACTTACTCAACTACCTCCAGCGCCTGCACTAAGGGTGTCACATCGACAAAGTAGGGTACTGATGAGTCCCTTAACCACGAAATAGTTAACTGTCAAAATTAATAGGTGTCCATTATATTTTCGAGCTACCCACGAACACTTGTTTAAATAATGATTTTATCCTTTAGCTTTTTCTAGAATGCCGGTTATTCTTACTATTATTGGCTGCGAAGTGACAACAAATTTAGACAAACAATGCTAACTTGCAGGCACCAATTATATTTTATATAATGGTCGTCACCTCCAAGATTCTAGTGTTAAACAACTGTCAACATGTATCGAGGGCCTCTAGATAAACCATATTAGCACTTACAGGTGACTTCACTTCTTTAGTTTCTTTCCTATTTTGGTAGATTGAGAGTACACGATTTTTTCTCTTACTAAAACCGTAGGATGAGACAAAAACTTATACATAACTTTGCAAAAGTGTCAAATCGACCAAGTAGTGTTTTCATGACTCCATTAAGGACGAAACAGTTAACTGTCAACACCTAAAAGTTCCTCATCCCCCGTAAGGATAAGCTTCCGAGCTACCTACAGCAAAATACGACAGAAAAAAAATGGCCCGATTAGCGACGAACACTTGATTGAATAAAATTTTATTATTGATTTATTTCTAGAACAAAATTTGTCATTACTATTATTGGTTTACTGCGAAAGTTGCCGCTAAGTGACTTCAAATTTTGCTGATAAGTATTGATAAATAATGCCAACTTGCAAGCACCAATAATTTTTATACAAAAACTCCGGTTGCGTCTCCAAGATTCTAGGGTAAAACAACTGTCAAAATGTATCAAGGGTCTCTAGATAAACCATAGTAGTACTTACAGGGTGACCCCACTGCTCCAGATGTCCACTTTAAATCCAGGAAAGGATTCAGCTCCATTCGCAATTTCCGGCGGCTGAAAGGCAGGAGATCCCTGACCAATGTAACAAGTATCGTCTTGGGCAAACAGGTCTATTGTCTAAAAAAAAAACATGTTAAATTAAAAACTTTTAATAGGGTACGGGTAGACCTCGTCAGATGTCTATCAGGGGAAATGAATCGACCCCTGCCCTCCGTAGATTCCAGGTACTCTCCGACCCGGAGAGCTAGCACCTGTATAGGGTCCCTTTCCCAGGGTTACGGGAGAAGACTACATCGATATGAAAGGCGGAGAGAATGGACCTCGGTACGGTGATCATAGCGTAGGTGGCAACCCTTTCTTTTAGGGATAGTATAAAAGACTACTGCCTTGTAGTACCGGCGTTGTAATCGTCAAAGGCTAGGGGAAGAAAACCTCGATCAAAAATCACCTGGTCCTCCAGGTTGGGGGTTGGGGCATCAGACTAACTCTCTGATACCCGGAAAAAATGTACACTGTTAAAAAACCCAATCAAACGCCTCGGAAAGAAAAGAAAAAGCTAAGACGAACCAAGCAAAGAAACAGGAATATGATTTTGGTACATGGAACGTGCAAGGAATGGGTCGAAAAGTTAACGAAATAGTACATGATTGCAGCAGAATGAAGGCCTTGCTGTACTAACAGAAAGGAAAAAGAAAGGAAAAGGATCTGAAAATCTAGGACAATATGACCATTTCTATAGCGGAGTGGCAAAAGAAAAACATGCTCAACAAGGAGTATCTATTTTGGTCAACAAAAGATTTAGAAAATTTATCACCAACTGGGAAGCAGTCAATGAAAGGCTAATTAAAATGAATATAACAATAAAAGGAATGAGACTTACGATTTTTGGAATCTATGCGTATAACGACGATGCAAATGTAGCCGTGAAAGACGATTTTTTTGAAGAAATACACAATGAAATACCAGCAGTAAGCACATCTAGAGAAATTGTCATATTGGGAGATTTAAATAGTAGGACCGGTAACAGAGTTAATGATCTGACAGTTGGCCAATATGGAGAAAATGTTGTTAATGACAATGGAAACCGGCTAATTACAGTATGTGAGCAATTAGACCTAAAAATCCAAAACGGTTTTTTCAACATAAGGAAATAAACAAATATACCTGGACCAAACCCTCACAAAACCTGAAATCCGTCATTGATTATCTTATCACTAAACAAAAGACAAAACTAAAAATTCAAGATGTCAGAACAAAGCGTGGATCAACATGCGGAAGTGATCACTATTTTCTGGAGTCCAAAATTCTCTTTCTTTATCAAGGCATTCCTGTATCAACAACATCTTGATGATACAGTGATTGAAGAAAGTGATCACTGTAAATATAATCTACTAAGCCTAGAACATAACAGCGTAAAAAACTTATACAAAAAGAGACTGAACGAAAAACTTAATACAAGTTCAGGTGAAACCCCAGATGAGGAATACGAATGTATTACATTAAGCATCCACCAAGCTGCAAAAGAAGCACTAGGATTAGTGGAGGAAACTTCTAAAAGAAGAAAACCATACTGGTGGGATGCTGAGATTAAAAGAGAAATAGAGGAAAAAAGGAAATTATATCACACCTACTTATCCCAAAAGACAGATAGAAGCAGACAAGAATACAAAATCGCACAATCAAAGGTGAGAAGAATGATCAGTGATAAGAAAAATCATTCATGGACGCAAAAGTGCCAGAAAATAGATTCTTACTTAGGAGGTAGGAGAAGTACCAAAAGCTGGAAAACTATAAGATCGATTAAAAAGAAACATGCAGAGAAATCATTTCACCAATTCCAGACAAAGAATGGGATGAACATTTAAAAAAACTTTTAACTGAAGCAGAATTCAAGGAAGACGCAAGAGACAATAGAGTTAGAACGATGGGATCTCCAGTACCCCTCACAATCTCTGAGGTCAAAAACGTGTGCACAAGCTTAAAAAGCGGTAAATCTGACGGACCCGGAAATATTCCAGCCGAACTTATTAAATATGGCACTGAAGAACTGTTTTGGAGATTACGAAATCTTTTTCAAAAATATTTAAATGGAACTGTAGTACCAACTGAGTCGAAAACGTAATATATATCCACAATACACAAAAAAGGAAGGAAAGATATATGTCACAATTATAGAGGTATATCTGTGACGAGTACGCTAAGCAGAATATACGGTAAAATAATAAGAAATAAAGTGGAGAGCGAATATAAAGACATGGAGGCAGAAGAACAAGCTGGTTTCAGGGCGGGTAGATCGACTTCAGATCATCTCTTTTGTATAACCCAAGTTA
Organism: Aspidapion aeneum; assembly: GCA_963576565.1. Classification (NCBI taxonomy): domain Eukaryota; kingdom Metazoa; phylum Arthropoda; class Insecta; order Coleoptera; family Brentidae; genus Aspidapion; species Aspidapion aeneum. Next base: position 66,892,693 of record OY755042.1, on the reverse strand, counting down.
TTGAAAAGAAAATGGCATACGGACAACAGCTGCATCTGCTTTACGTCGATTTGCAGAAGGCATATGATAGTATACCACTAATTTACTTTGGAAAGCGTTGGAAAACACAAACATAAGCGTACAATTAATTAAGGTCATCAAAGAGTCATACCGCAATAGTAAGGCAAAAGTTAAAATAAAAGCAAAACTAACCAAAGGCTTTCAAGTAAATAAAGGTCTTAAACAAGGTTGTTGTATATCGCCTACGCTCTTTAAGATATACTTGGAACAAGTTCTTAAAGTATGGAAGAGAAAATGCCAAAACATGGGAATTCCGTTGGACGAAACCACATTGTATACTTTATGTTTCGCCGATGATCAGATAGTAGTGGCTCAGGATTATGACGACCTCGAATATATGACACGAAAACTAATAGAAGAGTACAATAAGTGGGGACTAGAGATTAATATGTGTATCGGTGGAGAAACCGGATCTAATCTTAAATACCGCGAATTCAGTCCTGTGATGAGTATAAATACTTAGGGCTAAAAATTACAGCTGACGGAACACTAAACAAAGCTATAAAAGATCGAAACGTACAAGGAAGAAAAGCAATAACTTTATTAAATGGAATAATTTGGGACCAAAGTATATCAAAACATAACAAAAAGCTTATATATAACACCATTGTAATAAGTATGGCCAATCAAGGATAGAACAGAAAAAATGCTTTCCGCTACGGAGATGGACAATTGGAGAAGAGCACCAGGGAAATCAAAAAGAGAAAGAGTTACAAATCAAAGAATAAGAGAAATTATGACAGTGGGGGAACGTACTTTAGTGGATGATATAAGAGCAAAGCAACTGGTGTGGTACGGACATGTACAAAGAATGAATGATGAAAGACTACCTAAACAAATACTACAATGGAAACCAACTGGCCGAAGAAAACGAGGACGGCCAAGGAGAAGCTGGAGAGAAGGAATAGACAGTGAAATAAGAATAAGAGGCCTAGATGATGAATTATGGGCAAACAGAAACGAGTGGAGATTGGGTATCGGAAGACGTAGAACGTTGTGAAACCGATAAATATATATATATATATATATATATATATATATATAATAGGCCCCGACATATTTTCTTACTTGTTTGGAGCTAGTAGCCTTACAAGTCACAAGAAAACCCCAAAGTAGTCCTCACCATTTTTTGGATGGTCGCTTAAAACTAACATTCTTCCTTCCCCTTAAAACAAACAATGAATTTTTTTTGTCAATGGAAGTATTGTATTCATGTAAGAATGGCATTTCCTTTAGTTTCATTATAGTTCCTATCAGTCTTCCAAAGCTTAGCTCTCTAGAGTTTCTGGAAGTGGGCAATGTCACTTTTACATAGCTTTACATTTATAGGGGAGGGAAGTTAATTAAAATTTTGGGTTTTTAAAATTCTGGGAGAGAGCAATGTTACTTTTACATAATTTCACATGCATGGTTTTTTATTTTTTCCAAGAGTTTGGTCATTATTTCTATCAGTCTACTAAATTTCAGCTTAGTAGCATGTCTGGAAGTACAGTAGAATTTTGATGATCTATATATGAGTGAGTGAGTGAGTGGCAATTTCGTCGTTTTTGAAAATTTCGGAACTACTTTACTACTTTTTGGAAGTCCATGAAGCTTGGAGGAGTTGTTTACTCTATGAAGATCTACGACTGTGCAAAGTTTGACTTTGGGCGCTCATTCCGAAGTAGAGTTTTAGATAGGTCAAATATGGGCTGAAATGAAAAGCAGTTTACGCCAACTTGGCCAGATTTTTATATCATTTTTAGATGTTTTAATGTTTTACAGATGGAGAAATTAGTTTTACACTACAATATTAAGGATCTCGAAATGGAAAAAATAATTATTTCGTTTTTCTATTGGAGTCCAGAAAACTGCATGGTATTTTATTTATCTTGCTAACTCGGTTAGTTTCGTTTGGGGTTTTTTGCAAAGATAGTTTAGTTTGGTTGGTTGGTTGATTTAACCTACTTATATATCAGCCAATTTACAGCGGCAATTTTCTGTCCCTGTATGCAGTGGCGGATCCAAAAAGGGGCCAGAGCCCCCTCCTTGACATCAAGCCTTTAAATTTTAGTACTAGTAAAAAACTATCTAATGCATACAAAACTTTTTTACAAAATTTGAAAAATATTACAAATATTAACATATTTTAAAAAAAATTACACAAAGATTACTTTATTTTCCAAAAATTTGCGCAATTTATTTGTATGTGATGACAATCTTTAAATTTATAAAAAAACCCAATTTCTTTTGGTTTTCACTACCTAAGAATACTTTCTTAAGGCCGCTTGACATGGAGCAATAAAACCTGCAATGCATTGCAGCAATAACTTGCAAGGTCAAAAGATTGCAAGCAATGATACTTGCAGGTCCATTGACATGGTGCAAGTTTTGCCAATCACAGCTAAAATAGGAAAATTTCAGCTGGAAAATGTAAACAAACAGCATTATTAGTTTGAGACGGTCAGTGCACTATTCTGTCAGTCTGTACAAACTTCTTCAATGGAATACGCTTAAAGTTTCTAACCTCAAATATCTTGTTTTGGTTTTACAGTTTTATTTTTATTCTTTCACTAAGGTTTTATTTTTAAAAATTTTGTCTCTTAAATATAAACATAAAAATATATAAAGCTAATAAAACAAAAGTAACTAGATTTGTCACCAGAATTCTTTAGCATTGGAGGCCTTTCAGCAATAGAAATCCCAGCAGACCTATAAATTTGCAACATTTGCAAGTCTTGCACCTTATCAGTTGGGTTAAAAATGCGCATGTCCAAAACAGAGTTTCTTGCAAATTGCAATGCAATGCAAGTCAAATTGCTCCATGTCAAGCAGGCTTTAAACTATGTGTTAGCTCCCGCTAAATTTCGCGGTAATTTTAAAACCACACAATTGGATGAAGGACAGAGTACATTTTTCGCGCATTGACATGCGCACCAAGAATCAGAGAGATCCTTTCTACCGCCTCGAGAAAAATGGCGTGTTAATTACTTTCTCCAACTATTACAAATTTCTACACTTGAAAGTGCTCGATTTTGGTGTACTGAAGCATAGAACTGGAAATTTCAGCCCTTCAGCTACGTGGTGCCATCATTAGATCCTGACAGGGGCCCCTGGAACGTGGATAAATTGGCTGCAAACCGGTGAGTACTTTGTCTCTGATTTCCGTTGTGTGGGTAACAGCAATTAACCTATGGACCTTTTAATTATTTCGTGATTTCGTATCAATATAATTATGTTTGTTCGCGCTTTCATTTAATAAAATATATACAGTCCATTGCAGTTCTCGTTTTTCTAACTGCGGGCAAACATAAGTGTTCCTCCGAACCGAATAAATAAATTTACTCCATACGACGGTATTTTAAGTCAGCCATTTTCGCCGCGATCACACGGCCTTGAATTTTGCCAATCGTATTGAACCGTAGTTTTTCGTTCGACCTTCGGTTTTCGGCGCAATTCACCTGTTTTCGGTCCGCTGCTATGGTAACGCAGGGTTTACCGCGTGGTCACTTCAGTAAACAAAAATCGAGAATCAATCAAAACAAACAAACAACATTTCTGTGATTAGATTTGTTCCATACCATTTCGATATTAAAACATTTTTTATCAATTGCGATAAATTAGTGCATATTTTCGACAATTCGTCATTTTTCTATTTCAGAAGCATTAATTTAGCGTTAATTGTATATTTACCGACAATTTCGTTATTTCAAAAGTAAAACCATGTCTATTAAAAAAGCCGTGCAAAAACACAAGGGTTTTTTATCTGCGATCACCGAGTGTTATGTGTTTTCACAAACCGCGGCAACCGACGCAAAAGCGAGAGACGAGTTTCAAGTGAGGTATTCCGACTTGGATGAAACCTTCGATAAATGCATGCTGGCACATAATGATGTCATTATGCTGATAGACGACTCGGACAACGAGGAGTTTAAAACGCAAGATGCGATCCTTTCAGAAGCTCGTAAATATTTTTATGCGTGTAAGGGGGTTTACTCTGAAATATTTCCGGTTGAGGCCCCATCCTTTCCGGGATCACATGTTCGTCAAAACGAATCTGAAACTCCAAAACTCAAAGAGTTAGGTATTCCCATATTTCGAGGTGATCCAAGCTTTTTCGATCTTTTTAATAACATTATAGATCAAAATCAAAGTCTAAGTAACGTCCGAAAACGTCAATATTTATTTTCATATCTCGAGGATGTGCCTTTAAAATTGATTTCAGGGATTAGCTTATCTGATCAAAATTATAAAATTGCTTACGACAAATTAGTCAATAGATATCAAAACAAGCGAGACCTCGCAAATACTGCTTTAAGCTACATTAAAAAACGAGTCAGCTAAAGAATTGCGTAATTTAATTGACACCTTTTCAGAATCCCTAGAAATTTTAAAATCACTTAGCTTTGACGTTGACAGTTGGGACTTTATTATTTTTTTCATTTTGTTGGAAAAATTGGATATTCCGACGCGTTCAAATTTCGAAATGAGTCACGCCAATACTTATGCCGAAATTCCCACTTTTCAGTCACTTTTTCAATTTCTAGAAAAAAGATGTAGTTTTGGAATCACTTCCTCAATCAACAGCACTTAAAAAGGTGCCTACCTATCAAAAATCAAATTCTATGCCAAATCAGTTTGGGCAAAAGCCTACCTATAAATCATCCAATTCGCCTTTTATAGGACTGGCTGGCACCTCAAGCACGGGAATAAAATGTTTCCGGTGTAATCAAGCTGCTTGCATGCTTTCGAAATGTCAAACATTTCTTGACCTCTCGCCTATCGAGCTATGTCTAGCGTGTTTTCATCTCTCGCATGGGGTAGACACGTGCAAATCAAAATATTCATGCAGGACTTGCAATAGTAAAAGGCACCACACTTTAACTCATATCTTAGAAACTAATAAAGAGTCTGGAAGCCAAGATACTAGTCCTGTCATTCACACACCACCTGTCAATAATCTTCATGTGTCATTAAATACCTCAGGACCTTCAGGTACTTTTCTTTTATGCACCGCCATAATAGATGTTATGGACGGTTGCGGAAATTTTCAACCTGTAAGGGCACTGCTTGATTCTGGATCACAGACAGGATTCATCAGTGAAAAGTGTATTCAGCGTCTTAATCTTCCTAGGCGAAGTTACACCACTGAAATATTCGGATTAAATCAAATGTCTTCTCTTACTTCCAAAGGGCTCGTTCAATGTCACATTAAGCCACAAGGACAGGTCACTCCTTTACTTAATTTCGAAGCAATTGTTGTTCCACAACTATGTTCCAATATGCCTACATTCACTTTGAACGAAAATCAGTGGAAACACTTGAAAAACCTTACACTTGCCGACCCATCTTATTTCAAATCTAGACCTGTGGACCTAGTTATTGGTTGCGAGCTATTCGCACAGATATTCAAGGAGGGCAGGGTTCTTGGACAAATAGGGCAACCTTCAGCCCTTGAAACCGTCTTTGGCTGGGTCGTCATGGGAAAAGTGGACGAAGTAGGTAGTCTTACGGAACTAACCAGTTGTTATTTAACGAGTCATTCACCTCCTTTGGAGGTCATTATCCCTAGGTTTTGGGAAATCGAACATTTGCCTAAAAAACAAATCTTATCAAAGGAAGAAAAACAAGCGGAATCAATTTTTACTGCGAGTGTCGTACGACAACCGAGCGGTAGATTCATGGTAGATCTTCCGTTTAAAGATAAAAAACCTAGGAAATACTTATCCGCAAACTTATCGTAGATTTTTACTTCTAGAAAACAGATTACTTAAAAATCCTGATCTGTACACTGCCTATTCAAGTTTCATGCAAGACTATATCGATTCTAATCACATGAGTCTAGTTTTATCTAGTCAACCAAAAGTCGACGTATCATGTTTTTTGGCACATCATTGCGTACTAAAGCCGGAAAGCTTAAGTACAAAATTAAGGGTAGTCTGGGATTGTTCGGCAGTCACCCCAAAGAATATTAGTCTCAATGGCACGTTGTTATCTGGACCGAAACTTCAAAAGGATATTGCTTCTTTACTCCTTACGTTTCGTCTTAATCCTATTGCCTACATTGCTGATATCAAACAGATGTTCCGTCAAGTCCTTATCACCGTCCTTATCAAAGAATATTGTGGAGGTTTTCTCCACAGGACCCACTTTCAGTGTGGGAACTTTCTACTGTCACTTTTGGCATGACATGCTCACCCTTTCTAGCCATGCGTACCTTAAATGAGCTGGCAGAGAGAGAAAAGGAACGTTTTCCTATGGCTAGTACTGTTCTAAAAACGTCAATTTACATCGACGATATCTTGGGAACTAGCCCTTCGCTTTCTGAAGCCCTTTCCCTACAGATGGAACTCAATGATTTGTTGAAGTCGGGAGGATTTGAACTTAAAAAATGGGCAAGCAATTGTCCTGAGTTATTGGCAACATTGCCAGAATCCGATCGTCAAATGCCTCTCTCTTTTGACAAGGATGAACCACACTTTATCAAAGTTTTAGGCCTTCAATGGCATCCAAAAAACGACATTTTTTATTATCAATGCCGAATGAAGGACAAACCCTCAACTAAACGTTCTATTTTATCTATCATAGGAACAATCTTCGATCCCTTAGGTTTTCTTTGTCCCTTGTTGCTACAAGCAAAATTTATTTTGCAACAGTTGTGGATATCGAAAATAGGCTGGGACGAAGAACCAGATTCTTCTATCATCGACTCTTGGAACAAACTTCGTTCTGAATTCCCGCTTCTTTCCAATTTTCAATTACCCCGACAAATCAAACTGTCTAAAACCAATACCTGTCAAATCATCGGCTTCTGTGACGCTTCAATTCGAGGTTACGCAGGCGTCGTATATTTTCATATAGAAGAGGAAAACAATATATCTGTTTCTCTCATATCTGCAAAATCTAGGGTCGCGCCTATAAAGTCACAAACTTTGGTTAGGCTAGAACTCCTAGGCGCATTTCTTTTCAGCGAATTAATTGAATTCGTCTTATTTAGCTATGACGGAAAAATAACTTTTACAAATATCGTTACTTTCTGCGATTCGCAAGTCGTATTGCACTGGCTTTCATCCCCTCCTAATCGCTGGCAAACCTTTGTTGGAAATCGAGTCAGTAGGATCCAAGAAATCCTTCCCTCAAACTCATGGCGCTTCATTCCTTCTGCTTTAAATGCAGCCGATATTGCGTCACGAGGGGCCATCCCCTCACAGCTCATTTCACATGACATGTGGTGGAACGCACCGTCGTTTTTGTGGTCTCCAGAAAACGAATGGCCCGATTTTCATAAATCAAAAATGCCGATTGATTTCGGAGATATTAATCTGGAGGAAAGGCCAAAGGTCTGTTGCAATACGATAATTGACGTTAACTTCTTAGATCAGCTTCTTATCAAATATTCATCTATATCAAAAATTCAACGTATCATTTGTTATGTCCTTCGAATAGCTAACCTTTTTCAAAATCATTCCTATCAAAAACCCACTAATCTACCGGACCAAAAAATTATTTTTGAAAATATTGTTTTTCCTACCACCGGTGAGATGCAAAGTGCGTTATACCTTCTTATCAAACGCGTTCAAGGTTCTTGCTTTCTGAGCTTTTTTCCGCGTTATCTAAGGATAAACCAATACCGAAACCTTTTCGAAAACTTTCACCTTTTCTTGATGAAAATAATATCATTAGAGTCGGTGGCAGATTACAAAAATACGTCTTATTCTGCAAAACACCCCGTCTTACTTTCGAGTAACCATCGTTTAACTACTCTTCTTATCGAGTCCACTCATCGACAATACCTTCATCCTGGGTTTAAAACATTACATAATCTGCTTTTACAGCAATTTTGGATATTATCTGCCAGACGGGCAATTCAAAAAACCATATCCAAGTGCTTGCAATGTTTTAGAATCAACCCTAAACCCTATAGACCGCCCATAATGAGTTCACTTCCCGCTCATCGAATCAATCAACTTAAACCTTTTTCGAGTGTAGCTATCGACTTTTGTGGACCTTTCTTTGTGATTCCTCATCGTTACCGTGGTTGTAAAGGTTTCAAATCGTATGTCTGTGTGTTTGTCTGTACGGCCACACATTGCGTGCATTTGGAATTAACCATGGAACTGTCCACCGAAGGGTTTGTAAGTGCATTCCATCGATTCATTTCCAGACGTGGAAGCGTGACGCAATGCTGGTCAGATCAGGGCAGTAATTTTTTAGGGTTTCGTAACCAATTACTTGATTACGCAAGAAGTGCGTCCACCAGACTTTCTATTCGTTGGCATCTGGGACCCCCTCTCAGTCCACATTTCAATGGCCTGGCAGAAGCTGGCGTCAAAAGTTTTAAAACTCACTTTGTTCGAGTTGTCAGCGACCAGAAGTTGTCAATCATGGAAATGTCCACCCTTACATGTCGCATAGAAGCTGTACTTAATAGTCGCCCTTTATCTCCTGCCTCTTCAGACCCACACGATCTTCAACCTCTTACCCCTGGGCATTTTTTGACCCTTGAACCCCTTAATTCAGAAATTCCGGAGTCAGATTGGTCCGAGGTTCCCCTAAATCGGCTCTCGAGATGGCAAGTAATCCAAAAACTACATAATGATTTTTGGAAAAGGTATTCTGTAGAGTATTTGCGACACAAGTGGGCTGATTCGTCCCCATATCAAATTAAATGATTTGGTTATCATAACGAGTGATCACATCCAATCACCTTTGAAATGGCCAGTCGGTCGGGTTATCGAATTGCATCCCGGCGGAGACGGTCAAGTGTGTGTAGCGACGGTACGAACGGCTACCGATGTTTACAAGCGGCCAGTTGTAAAACTGTGCCTCTTGCCGAATTAAAACTAATTTTCATTTTTTCTACCTATTGAAGTCAATTATTACAATAGGTAATTCTTTATTATTTTTTTTTTGAATTTTTGTTTGTTTGTTTTGCCTTTTTCGTGTTTTCGTTATCTCTAAATAAACTTACGCTACTTATCTGTTTTTCATTCATTTATATTTATCGGTCGATTATTTTTCTTATATCTATATCTGTCCGGCTGATATTCTAAAATTGTGTGTTTTGGAGGGCAGTTATGTTAGCTCCCGCTAAATTTCGCGGTTGTTTTTAAATTTTAAAACCACACAATTGGATGAAGAACAGAGTACATTTTTCGCGCATTGACATGCGCACCAAGAATCAGAGAGATCCTTTCTACCGCCTCGAGAAAAATGGCGTGTTAATTACTTTCTCCAACTATTACAAATTTCTACACTTGAAAGTGCTCGATTTCGGTGTACTGAAGCATAGAACTGGAAACTTCAGCCCTTCAGCTACGTGGTGCCATCATTAGATCCTGACAGGGGCCCCTGGAACGTGGAGAGATTGGCTGCAAACCGGTGAGTACTTTGTCTCTGATTTCCGTTGTGTGGGTAACAGCAATTAACCTATGGACCATTTAATTATTTCGTGATTTCGTATCAATATAATTATGTTTGTTCGCGCTTTCATTTAATAAAATATATACAGTCCATTGCAGTTATCGTTTTTCTAACTGCGGGCAAACACTATGTTTTTTTTGTTCCAAAAGTTTGTTTAAATCGAGATTACATGGTTGATTGTATTTGAAAACTATATGATTGTACTAATCTTATAGTTTTCGGCGTTATCCTAAATAAATGTTTCGCAAATAAGATTTCGAAATTTTAAAAAAAATGTTAAAGAGCAACATCAGCACAAATTTCAAAAATAACTTAAATTTCTTGGAGATAATATTAATAGTAAATATATTAATAAACGATTAAACATATAATGCGTCGTTAAGTAAGCAAACGGCACATTAAAATTGGAAGTTAAAATGTAATTATTTGAATCATGACGAAAGCATGTTTTTATTTGCTGATCAATGGCTGATCAGTACATAACTTACCTCTTTATATTTAGTAATATATTTATCAGATGACATTGCATCAAAATTTTAGAAAGACCCGACACAGTGGTGTGCCTAACTTTTTGGTTGCCTAAGGCAAAGGGAAGAACTGCTGCCCCTAATTTAAAAATAAAATCGTTTTTCTGCACGCTAGAACTTTAATTCGTTTTATGCACTTTGGAGATTGAAAGTGTACTTTTATCCCCTCTTTCGAGGTACTAAAAGATATTAGCTCAGACATATACTATACTATAGTAGTGTGAGCTATGGTCATTTTTTCGAGAAAAAAAAGTTGCTCCGATTTCAAAATTTTTTATATATCTTTGCGTTTCAGATGATTTTGAAACTTTTTTGTCGCGCCGTCTGTCTGTCTGTAACGACCAACGCGCATAACTCAAAAACCGCTCGGCCGATTTTAATGAAATTTGGTACCCAGGCGGGGTCTGGGGTCGAGATGGTCCCATTTAAAAACGAACAAAATCCACCAAACACAAGCCAAATAAAAGGGTGGGGGAAGATTTCAAAAATTAGAGTTTATGTGAAAATATGGCGTGTGTGATATCAAACGAAAGGTAATTGAGTCCGGAGTTAAACAAAATACATTTTAGTTTTTTTTTACTCAAAAAGGGTGGGGGTAGATTTCAAAAATTTGAGTTTAAGTCAAAACATGGCTTGTGTGGTATCAAACAATAAGTAATTTAGTGTGGAGTTGAATAAGATATATTTCAAGTTTTATTTTTATTAGCTGGCACGTACACTATAACTATAGTACCTAGTGTGAGCTTAGGGGCCCATATATTGGCAGAGTATTTATAATATGTCGCCGTCGTGGTGTAGTGGTAGCAATGTTTGTTTCTCACACCGGCGGTCCGGGTTCGATTCCTGACTAGGTACTTGGTTGTTTGTGTTTGTTTAAAATGCTTTAACTTTGCTAAAACTTTGCGAAACTGGGCGATTGATCCTGATTGGATGGAAAGTCCCAGTATAAGTAAAAATATAATAATATAAGATTAAAAGCAACCGGAAAAATCCAATAAGTAAGTATACAGCACCCGAAACGTTGAGGAGACCTACGCTCGGACTAAAACATTCTCGCCTTGGGATTAAATATGCCGTCTTTAGGTTTTCAAAGTACTATTCTTATCCGACATCATAGAATTATTTCTCGATAAATGTTTTGAATATTTCTAATACTTTCCCATTCACCCATCAACTCAGCGGCGCAACTAGCCAGGCCAATTTGGGGGAGCTTGAGCCCCAAGCTTAATACCTAGAGAATGCGAAAAATACAGCAGTATGTAGTAACAGAAGGGGCTGTGAGATGGATTAACACATTCTAAGCAAGGAAAGAATTGCGGCGTAGGCGAAATATAGAAAACTTAATTATTTTTTGAAGAAATCGCGCCGCAGTATAGCACAGCAGGCGATAACTTCCGAAAAATGAAGTTCTTTTCGGCAAAAATGGCGCTATTGAAGAAAATTTTTGCAATATAAAAAAACTACTAGAAAATTGAAAACAATAGCGCGGCAGGCAAAAATGTTGTAAAGTTTAAATACATTTCGGAAAAAATCGGGTTGTGAAAATCATTTTGCGGACACGACGAAAATAATGGTGCCGCAGGCGAAAATTTGAGAAAAATCTGGGGTGTTTTGAAAAAAATGTGAGTGTTAGGGGATTCCTCAAAAGTTTGCATTTTGGTTGGGTCTTATCTATAACTTTTTTAATTTATTAAAATTTCATTTTAGTGTAAATGTAATGTAAATCAAAATCTGAGGAATTCTAAATCAGCGTAAGTTTTCCTTTAAAAGGAGATCACACTATATATTATATTTTATTAATAATTATTATTTCTCCCGGAAGTTTTTTTTTTTTGATAGTTAAAAGTGCTCAATTTGAATCCTTATGTTACGAGAAAAAGTTTTTAAGTAAACATATTTTTAAATTGAAGGAAGTTCACGAGGTAAAAAGTCTTAACAAAAAAGTTTCACGGGCAAGTCCTTAGAGGTAAAGGTAGCTCGGGGACGCGTTTCGCGTACCTCTGAGGACTTGCCCGTGAAACTTTTTTGTTAAGACTTTTTACCTCGTGAACCTCCTTTCATATTTCTTTTTCAGATACCCACATCATCATTTCATCTCCTTCCATTTTATGGTTATGCTCGGGCTGAATGAAGCCTAATGAGGCCGAAACGCGTCCCCGAGCTACCTTTACCTCTGAAGACTTTTTACCTCGTGAACTTCCTTCAAATTTAAAAAAATCTAGGGCTCAGGCTGTTTTCTGGGAGCAGATGATATCTGTCTCCGTCGCGACGTCAAAATTAGCCTTAAAACCGAGGCGACCCTGACCGAAGCTGCAAATTGACAGTTGGTCTCTCCTCAGTAAACACCATATTTCATATTTCTTTCTCAGATACCCACATCATCATTTCATCTCCTTCCATTTTATGGTTATGCTCGGGCTGAATGAAGCCTAATGAGGCCGAAACGCGTCCCCGAGCTACCTTTACCTCTGAGGACTTGCCCGTGAAACTTTTTTGTTAAACATATTTTGTCTGCATTTACACATAGAAAACTGTGGAGTTCTCTAAAAATAGGATCCCGAAAAAAAAAGAATTTTAAATAAAGATAAACATTAGCGATGCAACTAGAAATCTTTAAGTATTCATTACTCCGGTCTAGACCTAGTCAAACAATAATAATAATTAACGGGATTTCTCGACACGATCACGGATTTTAGTCTAGAGAAGGCACTTTCCATTTATTGCTTTTTTCACCTAGAAATAGAAACACTATTCAACAAAAAAATAATGCAGGCGCTATTATTCATGCGAAAAGTGTTTTTTTAAACAAAAAGCGGAGTAAAAGTGAGAGAGAATGGCAGGGGAAAGAGGAAGATATAAAAAAAGAGAACTTATATTAAGAGAAAAGAGGGAAAAAGAAAAGCAAATAGAAAGAAAAATAAAAAGAGGAAAAAGAGAAGAAAAAGGGAAAGAGAAAAAACAATAAAGGGAAAGAAGAAAGCAAAGAGACAGAAGAGTAGGTATTTTTCCAACAGCTTAAAAGCTCGAAAACTGCTTCCCGGAGCAACATTAATAGGGCACATCTTTATTATTATAAGTGATATTTTAACAAATATGGGCACATATAGTCGTCCATACATATATTAATATGTACAGGGTGTCCGAAATTCGATGTTTTTAGTGGGTTTCGGGTATTTCTAGGGGATAGAAAAAACCGACCTCCCTTTGCGATGCTGAAATTTTAAGAAAAGCTTAAAGATGAAAACCGAATCTTGTGGAATTCCCTCGTTTTATTCCATTTTTAAAATCAGCGTAAAATTTCCTTTAAAATGACGTATTACACGTAATTTTGTTTACTTAAATATTTTCATCAAATCAATCAAATTAAAAAATAATTAAAAATATTGAAAAAAAAACATAATCACTTCCTCTCTCTCTTTTCGAGAAAAATGGAAACAGCATACAGCAGCAAAAAGCAAAACTGTGTATTAAAAATAACAGTTACTTAAATACATCCACAACAAAAATTAAATACCTACATATTTTGACTGAAAAAAAAATGCAATTAAAGAATATACTCTTAAAAATAACAAAGTTTATTTTAAGACATTTAGATTAGTGATAAGGTCCGGCGCCCCCCCCCTCAGCCATTCTAATTGTTGTTACACTACGCAATTTTAGGATCTTAGAAACTAAAGCTCCTACATAGTTTTTGATTATAACACAAATTATTGAGCAAAATATTAATGTGCGATGCTCCGTTAAAAAGTTAGTATTTTTTACATTTTTTTAATGTCAAAAAACTCTCATTAGCATTAATAGATTTTGACCAACATTTAATCAGCTCGTTAGAGTATCGAACAATATTTTACCTGAAAATTTTATGAAAACCGGTTCAGCGATTTAGGAGCTATTGTGTTACGGACAGACATACATACACACACACACAGACAGACATCACGACGATATTGCTAATAGGTCAAAATACATCCAAATAACACATTTTCGGCGTTATTTCAAAAATAAATTTTCAGCGAAGATAATACCTTCTCTAGCCATTGCTGCGCGGGCTAGGAAGGTAAAAGTATCTTAGACACTCTATATCTCGGTTATTATATCAACTTTTGGATTAAGGTTTATATACAGGAATATACAGTTTGACATTGTACCTAATGTCTGACACGCCCTGTACATCTCTCTCTGTTTTCGGGAAAAATAGCAATAGCAGTCAGCAGCAAAAAGCAAAACTGTAAATTGGGAACAACAGTTAATTAAATAAATAAATACCAACATATTTTTATTGAAAAAAATGCAATTAAAGATGATGCTCCTAAAAATAATATAATAAAAGTTTATTTTAAGAAATTTAGATTAGTGATAACGGCCGGCGCCCCCAACCATTCTAATTATTCAACTACGAAATTTTAGTATTTGCATCGATGGACAATATACACTCTGTATCTTGGTTATTACATCAACTTTTGGATTAAGGTAAGTAATATCAAAACAAATATTTTTATCCAAGGAATCCAAACTTTTACTCTGTACAATTTGTTATGAAACACCCTATGTATATCTCTCTCTCTCTCTCTCTTTTCGAGAAAAATAGAAACAGCATTCAGCAGCAAAACGCAAAATTGCTTATTGAGAACAACAGTTAATTAAATACACCAAAAACAAAAATTAAATACCTACATATTTTTATTGAAAAAAATACAATTAAAGATGATACTCTTAAAAATAACATAATAAAAGTTTATTTTAAGAAATTTAGATTAGTGATAACGGCCGGCGCCCCCCAACCATTCTAATTATTCCACTACAAAATTTCAAGATTTGCATCGATAGGCAATATACCAAAAAAAAAAGACCGACAAGACTACTACAACATACCAGTCTTGATCGGATTCTCTTTTGAAACGCTTCTAAAACAATTAAAGAATTCGTGATTAAAAAACCGGACTGATTTTGTATAGAATTGAATTTTTGAAAAAAAAATCACGTTGTGACCTCTTGTTTAGTGATAAGAAAATCGAAACTGATCATTGTGTGTATTGTGGATTCCTTAAACAAATGTAGCCATGCTTAACAAAGTGGCTATAGTTGTTCTTTGTATCGTACTTTTGTGTTTTTTCATTAAAAGGTAAAAGTCACTATTATTATTATAATAAATATATAGGGAATGAAAATAAAATCAGACGGTTTCGTTTCACGTTTTAGCTGATAAGGTTCTAATTTTTTTTGCACTTTTTTATTTTATCGAAAAGTTGTAGCAAGTTTATTATTTTTAAATTAGTGTGTGTAAAACGACGTTCGATTTGTAATTTTATATGTTGAAACAAAAAACAGAAAAAGTGTTTGTGATAATATTCGCGATTATGTCAATATTTTTATGTATTTTGATGCCAATTAGCAAGTTGGGGTAATGTCTACATATTCTCCTAAATATACAGGGTGTTTCCTTAGTAAGTACAAAATATTTCACTGGTTAAAAATAATGCCATTTATTCTTATAATTGGGGTCTTTTGTTTACAAAATACTGGGCGATTAATATATTTGAATTCGTTTTTTGTTTACTCTCAATTTGATTTAAGAACTTCTAACCTAATTTGGTACATGTTCTTAATTCATTAAGGAAAAGCGTTTAGCAATAAATTACGATTTTCAACCGCTAAAACAATTTAAAAAAATGTTTTTAGCTTATTTTTCCATAAATAATAATTAATAACTGTTAATTTTAACGCTTTTCGCCTTAGACCTAAAAAAAAATTTATGTGAATTTTGAAAACGAAAAACTTACGACCTCAAATTCACTTGACAAAAAAATCCTGTCTTTTAAGAATATTTTATCCCCACCTACTTTTTGTACTCACTTAGCAAACACCTTGTATATGTTTAGTAACCAAATTAAAGACAAAGCTAAACTGTAAAACCTTAGGCGTGTATCTCAAAAACTGTTAAGCACTTTCAAAATAACATATTAGGTATCCGTGCGCGATTTAACTTGAGACAGCCCGATATCTCAAAAACGTTTAGTTTTTAATATAGGTTTTATGTTGGGGAAGAAAGAAAATGATGACATTTATTATTAATATTGACAACCTTTTGAAGGTTTTTTCAAGGTCAACTGATTATATATTTTATTATTATCAATTTTCATAAACAAAAGTTATTTGCTTTTCTCCGTAGAATAAGATTATACAATAAAAAATGTATATAATATATAAAAAAACAAAGTTGACCTTGAAAATACCTTCAAAACGTTTTCAAAGTCAACCCCCACATCTTCCAAAAAGGATTTATTTAATGATTTTTTTATACTTGCCCTTTTTCAGAACTGCCGTTCAAGTTAAATGACACTCCCTGAATAAAAGGTAAATGCAATATTTAAGATTTGGATTGATATTTCATATTTTTGGTATAACACCTGAAAATGTAACAGAAATTATAATATAATAAATATTTTTTTTTGAAAATTTAATCTGTGGCCCAACAGTTTTGCAAGACCTGTAAGATGGACAGATTTTCATATAAAAAATTGTTTTAAAAATACTTTCCAAAAACATTTAGTATTTAAGAAAGAAATTCAATTTTTGGAATTTAAATAGGTACACACACCAAGAGTTCATAGTTTGATGACTAAATATAGAATATTTCATTCAAAAATAAAAATTGGTCTTGACCTTGTCATTTAAGATTGCGCTATTTCAAAATAATAACGTGATTAAAATAATTAAAATTTGTTAAATTTTATATACAATACAGTGTGTCCCATTTTCGCTACATTTGGTAAGTTTCGAGTAACTCTAGAGGGGATATAAAAAATATACTTATGAAATAATGGTTAAAATCGCATTTTGCTATGATCACCTGTCTCCACGTTATGGGAGTTTGTTTAAAAGTATGCATTTTCGCAAGAGAATCTATAATTTTTTTGTATTTATAAAAATTTTATTTTGGTATAAATTGCTGTTTTATAGCTAAATATGTTCAGTCACTTTTGTTTTGAAGTATTACACAATTGCTTTTTTTTCCTTATGTAAAAACTACAAAAGGAAATTTACACTAAAATGAAATTTCCATAATTTATAAAATTAGAGAGAGAGAGAGAGAGAGAGAGAGAGAGAGAGAGATAGAGAGAGACCCCGTAAGTTAGGGAAGGGTCCTCATATCAAAATGCGATTTCTAATAATAGTTCTTATAATATTCTTCCTGCCAATTCACGAGCAGCTAAGCGAACAGCATAAAACATTTTTATGTTAAACATATTTAAAAAAACTAGAGCGCGCAGTTGTGTTAAAGAAAGACAAAACCCACCTAAAAACTGACTTAATTAGGCGCTGAGTCGTGACGTAGGTTGACATTTGCACCCCGACATAAATTTTAATTTTGGAACATACTCATTTGCATCTCTTTTTAAAGCACAGCTTATTTTTTATTGCTGTCCAACTAAGAGCGCTGCACAGAGGGCTCCCGAATCTGATTTTTGACCAAAATTAGAAAAATAGGTTTTGTAACAATATTTTGCTTTGAAATGAGAAAGAAGTAATTATCAATCAAAATGGCGAATCCAAAATGGCGAAGTTTCCTATTTATAAACCGGTAAGTATGAAATTTGGTGTTTATGGTCGCTAAATATGATTTTTGACTTAAATTTTATTTGGAAATGACTTTTTTATTTAAAAATTAAATTTGGAACCTTAGTATGTCTTAAGTCGTTGAGTATAATTATGAAATCAAACTTAAAACTTACATGGCGGATCCAAAAGGGCAGAGATTTCTATTTATGAACTGATATGTATTAAATCTGGAACTCTGCGGTGTATAAAGCCGATAATTAAGATTTCTGACTCAAACAAAAAAAAACTTGCACGGCGGACCCAAAATCCTATAGACTATCCTATTTATAAACCGATTTGTTTCGAACCTGGTACTTAGGTTATTTAAGGTTAAAGCTCACCGTGTAATATGCAAGCTGCGTTGAAAAGGATGAGGAGTTTACATAATATAATTAAAAATGTTAAAAAAAGTAAAGTAAACGGTATTATTCTTTGGCTCTACCTAAAACTATAAAATAATACGAACGTAACCCTTACTTTGCAGCGGATAAGAACCTGCAAGTTTAACGACTGCATAATCAAATAAGAATGATTTTTCTAGAAAAATTTGTTTATAAGCCTAACAAAATAAATATTTTTAAAGCGTCTACTTTTTTATACTAGTTTGTTAAAACTCAGGTTTGGTAAACTGCTGATGATTTGAAATAGAACCGTTTAACTTAAAAGCTTTTTTACCTAATTTTTCTTTCATAAACAATCCACCTGTAAAAGTTAATTTCATCTGTAATTATTTGGTTTTTGAGATATTGCAGTTTCTTTTTATTATGGAGTGACCATATTTTTATTTGATTTTTGAAATTAGTATAAAATTTTCTTTAAAATGACGTGTCACACTGAACATTAATTTTTTTTTTATTTTTAACTTTTAATTTTTTTATACATTATTTATATTTTTTATTGATATATATTTTTATATGTTTATTTGTTTAATTTAGCCTAGAGCGCTTTAAAAATAATAGACAAAAACTTTTGTTAAGACTAACATGCTTTTTTTGAGTTTGAGTTTTTCTCGAAGAAATGCATTTTTAGTAAATTAATGATATCCTTCATACGGGCAACTTCTGGCAGCAGATTTTTAAAGTACAATTTTTGAAAAATATGTAAACATACTCTTTATAAAAATAAAAATTTTAAAAACATGGTTAATGAGGAAAGCAAAATTTTTGTCCAACATTCAAATTTCAAAAATGCCACGCAAAAACCATTGTCTGACCTGTCTACACATCAAAATGTACAGGTAGAAAGTCTAATTAGGGAAAAGGGGAGCAGAAGGTGATACTTGATTTTATAGGCTTATTTCTCCTATTAAATGGTCACCATTGCGTTCGTCATTT
Source organism: Aspidapion aeneum (assembly GCA_963576565.1). Taxonomy (NCBI): domain Eukaryota; kingdom Metazoa; phylum Arthropoda; class Insecta; order Coleoptera; family Brentidae; genus Aspidapion; species Aspidapion aeneum. Next base: position 66,873,771 of record OY755042.1, on the reverse strand, counting down.
GGAATTAAGTTGGCTAGATCTTTATGTTCTAGTTGTCAGTTTAAACGATTTAGAACTCTCCTATACTATTATTTTTGTAAAAAGTTGCCTTTAGTAAAATGGATTGTCTATGTGGAAAAAGGGGCGGGGCGGTTGTGTAATTTAGAATCAATATTTTTGTAAGATCAGTTTTCTTTATTAAAATACTAAACAAGTTAAAAATACTTATTAAAAAAATAAAAAGTTGTAATATAATGTAAATACATTTATAATAATTAAATTTAGTAATTACAAAATTTATAAAGAATTACAGCGACCAAGTCATCGCTGTCGACACTCCTACATGAATTTTGCGTCAATTTTTTGCAAAGACAACATAAAATACGACTTTTAGTGACACTATCAAAAAGCAAAAAATTTTTTTGGGCAAAATGGGGTATAGGTTACTAGATATAATAAGGTACCCCATTTTCCCCCATGAAAGAACCCCGTTTAGGCCCAAACCACCAGTTAAATTTAAACAAAATTGATACATAGTAAAGAACTAATTTTACGGGCGATGCGTTTAATTATGAATTATACATAAACACACTAATTGTAAAACTCTGATAAAAAATGTACTTACCGTCACAAAATGCTATTTTTACAAGAAACAGCGCACAACATCACATGTTAAGCAAAAACCAACTAAAGCTCAGCCGACCGGCACCAATCATATTGTAGAGAGTTGAACCGGTCTTGAGGATAAAACATCTGATATTAAGAGGTTTTATTTTTGCGCAATTTACTTAAAACTGCGATATCCCGTTTTACCCGCGTACCCCATTTTGCCCCCCTTTCCCCTACCTCTTTCTACAAGATTTATTTTATGCGAATTTTATACAACATAAATTATTGTCGTAAAATGGCTTAAAATCTGGATCAAACCGCCATACAAATATGGTACTTTAACGCGTTCCTTTGAAAGGAAAAATGACACTTCTAAACAATAGTTGAAAGTTATGTCAATCAAATCATAGTTTTTTTCAAGGCCTGCTGGACTATCTACTCTTTTTAGTAAAGGTGTGTAGAAGTTTCAGTATGTTTTTAATTTAACCTTTTTGGCCAAAAATTAGGTCCGCAAGTCCACTGTGTGCATCAGAAAATCGATTGACGTTGATTGTCAAAATGGCATGACTGTTTTAGATTGGGTGCGCCCGTCCCACTACTTTGAGTTAATAAGAGAGAGTAAGTAGCTAGATGACAATGTGTGAGTTTAGTAAATAAAACGAGAAGACCACTGTTTAGTTATTAAACTCATGTGTGTTTAATATTATTAAGCGCCCTTACTAATACATTAGTTTAAAAAGAGATGGTAAATAATCGGATAATAATGTGTAAGTTCAGTCAATGACACGATTAAATTAGTTGGTGGTACGTTACGGAATCATATTTTGTGTCGGGGTGCCGTGCTACGTCACAGTCAGCGCCTTATTATATTTAATGAAAGGTGACGGGTCAGGGATAAAAAGTAAAAATCCGGAATGTAAAGTGACAGACCAGTAAAAAGTAAAAAATCTCAAAAGAAAATAAAAACCACAAAAAATGGAACAAGTGCCACTTTTCTCCCTTGATATATAACAATATAATACACTATTTTAAATCCCAACGCGAATGTAGAAAAGAGGGGCTTTCTACGTTTGAACCCATAGTCTGTGTGATACTGGACGGTTTTAAAAAAATGGGCTGACAAGAATAATAAAAATGTCAGCCTTGGACACAGTTGCAATTCAAAGTAGGATCAGGCTGGTTAATGTAAGGGTTGGTAAATTACTTAAATATGTCAACTGCACTCATAAGGTATCTAGTTCCAAGCAAGAAAGTATAATATGTTAATATTTATACGGGGTGTCCGCAAAGTAAATATACTCCAAAATATATAAAAAATAAGCGTTTTTTTTTTTAATGTTTATTTTACATTAACATTTTAGGTATTTTTAATAGTAAGAAATAAAAATTAAGTTTCATTAAATTGTGGTTTTTGGACACATAATACCTATTATTTTTTCCAAGAAAATTTTACCATTGGTTTCAGAGAAAATTAATAACTTTTAAAAAACAAAAGCATATAAACATAATAAAGTAAAATGTTTGACGGAATTAAATATTAATTTTAAAGAGATGTTAATTTTATTCCGGTAAATTACCAAATAAGACAAAAATAAATGATTAGGTCATAGACCGAAATAAATACATTTAAATGTAAATATTTCAAAGGGAAATCAAAGAAAGAGCTATCGAAAAGTTATTATTTTTAATGAATAAAATTAGTTAAAAAATACTGTACTGAGGAATATTTTATTTGAAGGCAAAATTATAAAAGTTTTAAATATTAGGTGTCTTAAAACTAATGGTACAAAGTAAAACTTTAAATTGCTTGGGTAAAAATATTCAGATTCGCCCACTCTTACCTTGGAACAAAAATTGACAATAACTTTTTTTTTGGAAATATTTTCTAATTATTGACTTTTTTAATTAACTTAAATATAGTAAAATATTTTTACATACATTTTGTGATTGTAAGGGGTTTTTCAGGATGAGGATATTGATTTTGTTTTGGATGTAAATTGGACAGGACGCTCTTCTTTTGCTTTACTCTTAGTATATTAAAACAAGTATAAGTGTTTGTGTCTTAGGCTTTACTTATACATTAATTTAAAAATAAATGTTTTCATTATTTTTAGGAATAAAAAAACCTTGCAAATTTTGCCTCAAGCATTTTAGTTAATAGTTTATTTGAGATGCTATGGAAAATCAAGATAAACATTAAAACATTTAATTTATTTAATTCTTAGTGTAATTCTAAAAAAGCTAAGTTAATTTATTAAACACTAGGTACCTCAGAATCAAATTTTCGTCCAAAAAACTCCCAATTACAAATTTCTATATAAATTGGTTTCTAAATAAATTAAGTAGTAGTAGTATAAAAAAAAAGAAAATAAGTTAAGTATATAGGTAGTAAAAAAAACAATTTTTATTACTTATTTTAACTTTTAATCAAAAGTTGTTTAAACTTTTTTATCTCCGCTTTTACCCATTTATTTTGTATTTAAAAAATACTTTTTCAAGAAAAAATTTAATTTTTCAGAATTTTATTTCGATAAATCAAAATGATCTGAACTATTTTTTATGACTGAAATCGACACAATTCAATCTAACTAGCCCGGCGGAGCCGTTGCCAAAGTGCGCCCTGGCAATCCCACGTATTATAATAATAAAACAAAACCTTTTACTAATTTTATTGGCAGGGTATGACCTAAGGAGATGGAGATTCAACCTAAAACCAGTTTCAGAACCATAATAAATAAACAGGAATGAACAATTATTTATCTTAAAATAGATATGTGTGCACGTCTACTTTACACACGGTCTACAAAAATGCATAAAGGTTTCCTTGAAATCATGCTGCTAACCTTTGTCAATATACAGCGAGTATCAATGAAATTTTTTCCCGGGCATACAGGGTCTCACACAAATAATTGTATTAGAATTTATCATTAAAGTCGGGCTATTGAGATCGATTTTTTTTTATTAGAACTAAGTCGAAATGCCCTAATACATGGCATCTGTCTGGAGCAAAATAACTTAAAAAACAGGTTAGAATGCTTATAAATATAAAATTACTCATTGCTTTAACTAAAAACGTCATTAATATTCAAATATATTGCAAAATATCGGACAAGCAAGCAATTTTAATTGTACGCGTACAGGGGGTCAAAATATAGACACGCATCGTAGAACAAGTTTGCTTTACGATTAGTGTCCTTAGGTCAAAATGGGTGAACGATTATGACGTTGTATGTATTGAGTGAACTTTTAAGGGTAGATAATGGTTTTTCACGAGCGAAAGTAGACCTCTTATCAAAAAAATAGATAGAGAAGTTGTAGATAATAAATAGAGAAGTTGTGGATAATAAAAGATATCTGGGGACACGGCATGGCAGTGCCCCGCCAAGTTCGCGCAAACTGCTATACCATCTTTTTTTGCATTTCAGCCTATGTTTGACCTATCTATAACTCGACTTCGGATTGAGCTACGAAACTCAAACTTTGCACAGTCGTAGAACTTGATAGATCTAACAATCCATCCAGGTTTCATGGACTTCCATAAAGCAGCAAAGTATATAGTAACGGAAGTTTGAAAAACGTCGAATTTGCCACTCACTAACTCACTCACTCATGTATAGCTCATTAAAATTCTACCCTTCCCTTGGTAAAATTCAAAATACATCTAAATTTGTACTCCCCTCCCCTATACATATACAGTTATATAAAATTAACATTGACCTCTTCCAGAAACGCTACCAAAATTTTCATTTATTTCCCTCCCCTATACATGTAGAGTTATCTCAAACTTTTATTGCCTATTTCCAGAAATGATAGAAAGCTGGGATTTGGCAAACTGATAGAAATTATAGACGAGTTCATAAAGTCCGCTCCTCCCCCCCCCCCCATTCTCTTTCTCTCGTAAAATCATGTAGGTCTTTATTAATGAATCAGGCATGTATAATATATAGAAACCTAGGTATAACAAATATATAAAGAGAATCAAAATCTACTGATTGCAAAAAAATTAACCTTACTCCTTCTTTTATGTCCAGTAAGCCTCCGTTGCACACTATATATATGAAACTTCACCTTCCAACCAATGATATAAGACTAATGCATAAATTGATAGAAATAGAAATCTATTCATTTCAAAATGAAAATTAAAAAAGGTAAAAGCTATTGAAATAAGACATCGCAAAAGTTTCAACGGAACAATATTTTGCATATTTTATTACTTAAAACTTAAATAGTTTTCCAATTCCTTTGAAAAGCTAATGAAATCATAACAAAAACATTTCATGTAAAAAGAAGTTAAGTATGCAAAAATGGTATTCCGTAAAAAGAATTGAGATAAAAGTATAGCCAAATGAAAAGTTCTTACTAGTTTGGAAATGTTTTTTAAGCTTGGCTATTAGCTAAACAAGTTTGGCTTTAATAGCAACGTTTAAAAAACTATTTCCAAACTAGTAAGAACCTTTCATTTTAAAATTTGTATTGTAGAACTTGGCTATACTTTTTACGGAATGCCATTTTCGTATACTTGGCTTCTTTTTACATGAAATGTTTTTGCTATGCGATACAACTTTTGTGTAAACATTTTTTTTACGTAAACAGAAAAAAACGATTTTTTCCTTTTAGATTTTTAACTTCCACATGTTTCTTATTTTTCACGAAATTTGCTGAAAACATACCAGTTTAGGTTTTAATTGCGTTATAATTATTTTAAATTGTTAAATATTTATTTTTACATTTTATTTTAATTTTAAACACAAAATGCCCAATCTGGACGCAGTTTGTTTTTGGAAAAAAAATTGTTAAATCATTTTTTTTTTGGATATAGTAAAAAAAATTGCAATACGATGGAATTTTTTCAGACAACTGAATTTACATGAAACGTCAAATTACTTCAATATAATTTTAATACAATTCCATCTCGTCTGTGCTACTCGTCTGTGCTATTTTTTATTTTCACAACACGGGTTTTTCGCATTTCCTGATTTTTTTTGTTTTGAAGAAAATAAATGGATCCATGACGGATCTGATACTTTCCTAGCTAGCCTATTAACACACTTCTAGTAAAGTCATGATATACCAGCCATGAAAGCAGTTTTTTTGTAAACAACACAAATTATTGAGCAAAATGCTACCATAGTCCGAAAACCGCATATTGATGCGATGAAAAAGTTAGAATTTTTTTAATTTTTCAATTGTAAAAACACTGTCATTAGCATTAATGGATTCTGACGAAAATCTAATTAGCTCGTTAGAGTGTAGAACACTTTTTTACCTGAAAATTTTATGAAAATCGGTTCAGCGGAAATAATATACATACGTGCATACACACACACACACACACAGACAGACATCACGACGATATTGCTAAGATAGGTCAAAATACACCCAAATAACACATTATACCTTCTCTAGCCATTGCTACGCGGGCTAGGAAGGTAAAAATTAACACTTTTGTAAAAAAACTGCTTCCGGAACTTGGGCATTTTCGGGTTAAAGTGGGGCGCTTTTTAGGTTTAAAATCACAATCACAATAAAATATAAAAATAAATCTTATAATACCACGTATAAAAAAAACTAGGTTTTAATCAGCGCGACGTTTTGTCTTTGGGAAGGTGAACTGTTCTAGGAGCATGACTGTTATGATAATGTATACTACTTTATGAATTGTACTGAAATTTAAATGAAATATTTTCTAAGATGTTTCAACTTTTGTAAAAAACTAAAAAAATTATGGGAGATAAAAATCAAAAACTAAAACGGTTTTCGATTTATATTTTATATTATAAAAAATAAACCTTTTTATTACACATAATTTTTGTATTTAACTTTTTCTTAGGGGGTCTAGTTTCGGTTTAGTTTGGTTTGGTTCGTTTTAGTTTGAGATTCTAGTTCTCTATTTTACGCTAGAATTAGTAATATATTAACTAATTTTAAATTAATTGTATAGGATATAATAGAAAATTAATTTTTTTCTAATAAAACAATAAGACTTCTCATTAAAAAAATTAATAAATGCCTGTTTAAAAGGAATCCAACTGTCAAACTGGATTTCATCCGACACTCATTATTTTATATTTTTTATATTTTAACTTAAAAGCTGAATTTTTGATTATGATATAAATTATTAAGAAACATACTCTGCCAATTTATGGGCACCTAAGCTCGCACAATTCTACCAACACCCTTCTTTTTAGCTTTTATTTATTTAAATGGGACCATCCAGAGCCAAAATCCAAACTAAGTATCATTAAAATCAGGCAAACAGATTTTCATCTAACAGCAAAGATATATAAAAAATGTTGAAATCGGGGCAACTTTTTTTCTTGTTTTTGATACGATCACAATAGCTTACACTACTATAGTTATAGGATACGTGTGAGTTAAAATGTTATCATAATTCACAAACCGCTCCGTTTGGAAGTTAGAATCTTTGTTTATTTTCTGACTCTAAACACTACCCTAAGCAACGGTACTTTTCTAGCCATTTGCGAAAGAGAAACGAAAAAAATACTACTGATCAGAAAAATCTGAATTTACCAAAAAACCTCATATTTTTCTATGTATACTGGTAAATATATACTGGTATACCGGCATCGGCCCGGCCCACAAAGGGGCCAATCGGGTGTAAAAGTGGAAGAAACTAAAAAAACACAAATAGACATATACAATATCTGGAACTCAAATTATGTAGCAAACTAGTGGGCGCTGAAAATGCAACAGAGTATTTTTACTTGTTTTTTAGTATGACGTGAGTTTGACACTTTAAAAAGCGTCTCTTGAATTTTTATGATAATTACATACAAATTATTGAATAATTATGTATTACTTTCTCTAATTATATGAAGTGTTATATTTTGAAGTTTAAATTTTTTTACGGTGGAGACATCCAGCACAGGTAATTTAACCAAAAAACACTAAATACCAATATCTAGCTGTAGGTTGTCATAGAGTAATCATATTATTTAAACTAAGAAGTCAATTATTATTAGAATTTACCTTAAAGAAATATAAAAAATATAATTTAGTGTGTGATAAAATTTTGTTAAGCAAAACTATTGTTTTGTTAATTGAATGTTTCTTAACAAAATGAAAAAAAAATGGCTGCGCTTTCTTGCCCTTTTTGAGATTTTGAATATTAAAAATAAAGTGCCTACATACGACCCAAGTAAAAGAAATTAAATATAATCTTCTTAAATATAAAACTTGTTTGTTTATTAACGAATTTTTATTAAATAAAAAGTGTTTAATTGACAAAAAATTTGATTGATAGTTTTTTAACATAAATTTGATTAACTCATTAAATTTAAAGATGGCGGACGCGTAAAAATTAGGAAAAGCTTCGTTCGAAAAAAATTTTAAATAAAGAATTTTAATCAAATTGATATAAACAACTTTTAAGGCCTGTAAAAAGCCAAGCGAATTATGGTAGCGGTTACAGTTACTTTAGTTAAAAGGAGTGGGGGGAGGGTAAATCTTCGAAAGTCAAATTTTGAACCAAAACTTTTACAAACTTGCCGTTTTCGTATTTTTAACATAGGAAAGGTGCCCGAAAATTTTTCAAAAATATCATTTTGACAGATCTTTGTTTTGGAAAGGGTTAAGTGGATTATCAAAGAACCACGCACTAGTTTACACAGGCTTTATGGGGAATTTTTGTCTCGGTTGAACTAGCTATAATTTTAGTATGTTATAGTGGGGTATGTAACAAAAAAAATGTAAGTAAAGTTTTTCTATGTACAGTTTTAGAGATATAAACGGTCAAAATTCGTGAAATGGTCGTTTTTTGTATGTTTTAATAATATTAATTTTTTTAGAAAATGGTAAAATTAGTTTTTAGATGCAATATAAGTAAAAAAATATGCATGCATATGTCTTATTGAGGACACTCTGTACAATATAGTATTTTTCGGTGACTCCTTTTCCTATTTCAAAATTGACGTGTCTATGATTTTATCTCCAAGTTTAAAAAAAAAAGGTGATTCCAGACTTTTGGGACATACTGTATATTATGAGCCAGGTTAAATAACTTAAACAGAAATATTATAAAATGTAGAATTTTTACTCATTTTTAATAAATGTTTCAGTCTTAATTACTTTTTTGTGTAAAAGTACTTAAATTTCTTTTTAAAAAATCTATTTTTAAATCACCCTGTAAAAAAAAACAAATGTTAAAGCTTTATAAAATATTAAACAAGTGCATTTTAACCTATATCACAATAACCAATACACATTATTTTTGTTTCTAATATTTTGGGTGTTTAAATAATTATTTCCGACATTAGCTCCATTTGGCCCCTCTGTGCGGCCGTGGCAAATAACCAGGGGAGTTGTTAACAGCAAGCAGTTTTAAAAAACTAAAGCCCAAAAAAAAAAACTTTTCTTAAGAAAATTCAGACTTACCTCTGCGACTCCAAAATCGGAAATTTTAAGTACTCCTTCCAACGACAGCAGTAGATTGCTGGGTTTGATGTCCTTGTGAACGACTCGCGCCCCGTGAAGATATTCAAGGCCATCTATTAATTGCTGAAAGTACCCGTGTGCCTAAGAAAATACACGTAGCCTGAGGAATCTAATATTTTATCTCAAAATTAAACTTCAATTGTGTTCAAGAGGAGGGCAATTTTCAGCTATTTTGAAATTTATGTAACACGTACTTTCCACTAAATTATAGTATTTAGACTAAAGACCGCTCTTTAATATTAATTTAAAATTTGAATTTACTATTAAAAATAAATGCATCCATGACGGATCTGATACCTTCCTAGCCCATTAGCACACTCCAACTAAACTCCATGCTGTATTAGCCTTGAAAACAGTTTTTTGTAAATATCTCAGAAACGAAGTTTTTGATTATAACAAATTATTGAAAAAAATGTTTTCTGCTATATTCCCAAAACCGCAAATAAATGCGATGCTCCTTTAAGCATATTTTCAATTATTTAACTGTCAAAAAACTGTCATTAGCATTAATGGATTTTGACCCAAATCTGATCGGCTTGTTACAGTGTCGAACACTATTTTACGTAAAAATTTCATGAAGATGAGTTCACCGGTTTACACACACACAGACAGACGGCACACCGATATTGCTAAGATAAGCTGCACATTTTCGGCGTTATCTTAAAAAATAATTTTGTCGCCATTGCTGCGCGGGCTAGGAAGCTAAAAAATTACCTCTATTTAATTAAACAAATGATAAAGCCTCAGAGCATTAAATTGGGTGTTTGTCACAAAAGTTTAAAAAGCCACAATACCAATTAAACAATGTAAATATTCTTAAACCAGTTGCAGGTATTGTATAAAGTGATATTCGGCTTAAACTTGTGTTAAATAAGTTGTGTTTTTATTAATAAAAATAAACTTAGCAACAAGAATTTCGTTTTGTGTGAAACCAACAGAAACAACTACTCTGAGGGAAAATACCCCTACCGGCATTGAATTATACTGATGGTTTGATGCCTTCGTTGGGAACTTGTTAAAACTGTTTGGTTTTCACTCTCTCCAACGTCGATCACAAGGATACGAATGATCCCCGTCTGGAACACGTCCTGATAATCAGGAACAAGTGATCCATGGCAATCCACGACCGGTTTCGGCCTTTTGGGCCATCCTCAGGTGAATGTAGGCGATAGCTCCGTGTAGAGCATAAGTTGTGTGAAACCAACAGAAACAACTACTCCGAGGGAAAATACCCCTACCGGCATTGAATTATACTGATGGTTTGATGCTTTCGTTGGGAACTTGTTAAAACTGTTTGGTTTTCACTCTTTCCAACGTCGATCACAAGGATACGAATGATCCCTGTCTGGAACACGTCCTGATAATCAGGAATAAGTGATCCATGCCAAACCACAACCGGTTTCGCCAGAAACAACTACTCCGAGGGAAAATACCCCTACCGGCATTGAATTATACTGATGGTTTGATGCTTTCGTTGAGAACTTGTTAAAACTGTTTGGTTTTCACTCTCTCCAACGTCGTTTACAAGGATACGAATGATCCCCGTCTGGAACAAGTGATCCATGCCAATCCACGACCGGTTTCGGCCTTTTGGGCCATCCTTAGGTGAATGTAGGCGATAGCTCCGTGTAGAGCATAAGTTGTGTGAAACCAACAGGAACAACTACTCCGAGGGAAAATACCCCTACCGGCATTAAATTATACTGATGGTTTAGTGCTTTCGTTGGGAACTTGTTATTTGTATATAAACAAAAGCCCACATTTTTTACGTACTTACTTGAAAAAAAAAACTTTAGTTTGCACACTCTTCCGTAATACAGAACGTTTTACTACTTTTTACCAACCAAATCTAAATAAAACACACTTACACAAAAACTTTTAAAAACTGTTTATGACTTTTAAATTGACAAATAAATCAATTATCAAACATATAACTCAACCCTTGTTATATACATATATGGGTTGCTAAAATCAAATAGAGAACTGGTGACGTTGTGAATACATTAATAATATTGCTTTAAAAATCATAGGCATCCTATTATATTAACGCAAAGCTTGGCAATAAGAATTCCCGTGTTTATTTCTTTTAGAAAAATAATAAACAATACTTACACTTGTGCAGATGTTAAACTACCACAAAATTTGACAATGCTTCCTCTAGTTAATTGAATGCTCTAAGGGTAAAGTTAAATACTACATTTTGGGAATAGTTATAACCACATTAAAAAGTTTATAAAATTAATTTATTTTTAGCATACATGGAATACATATTACACAATCTTTAAATTTTTAACACAAGATTTAACACTTATTATCTACACGTCAAAAATGCTTTTGTAACCTCCATAGGTCAAAAACTGTTTCTCCAATTTTGATGGTTTTTCTTTAAAACCATCTCGATGATGATTTTTCAGTAAAATCAGAATTTTGTTTTATTTTCTCAGAAAGATTTTTGAGGCTCCTGTCGTGAAAATTTATGACCGACATGAAATCTTATGATTTTTTTTATGGCATTTTAATTATTAACTTAATGACCGCTACCCGCCCCACAAAAGTTATAAGTAGATAGAGCATTGAATTAATAGAAGAAGCTTAATTCCAAATCATATCCAGGTGGTTTAACGTAAACATCAGCTTAAAATTGTATTAAATAAGTAGTGTTTGTATTAATAAAAAGAAACTTGGCAACAAAAATTCCGTTCATTTAAATAAATAAGTATTTAAGTATGCACTGTCATATAATACACAACGTTCTACCATTTTTTACCAACCAAATAAAAGTATATTATATACCAAGGGATAAAAGTGACACTTTTTATTTCGAGGCAAAACGTTTCTAGCCCGGGTAGTGAGAGGCCACAATTTGTCGACGGAGAAAAATACATTTTTATCGCGAGGTTTATATGCTATTTTTTGCACTTTTAATGTTTCCTTTTTACCCTGATTGGTCACTTTTCATCCCCGGAAAAAAGTGACACTTTTTTCCCTAAAATGCAGGATAAAAAGTACACCTTTCATTAATAAAGTGCGAAAAAATAATTACCAACATTTGCAATGACTTTTGAAATTACACGCCAGTAAATTATCAAACAAATAGAGTGCCAATACGTTAATAATATCGCATTAAAAAAAATATACCCTTCTATACATATATAAGCTTGGCAACTAGAATGTCCGTGTTTATTTATTGCAGAAACATAATACAAACAAATCCCCCTTAGCCGTGTTGCACACAAACAAAATTTGACAATACTTCCTCTAGTAAATTCAAATCTCAAGAAAAGTTTCAACAGTATATTTTTTAATTTTGTTGGCATCATTTTGTACTTTACCTGCCTCGCTGGAAACCTCTTCTCAGGTGCTGAATCGAGCATTCCTTGAAGCGAGCCCACACAAAATTCTAATATTAGATATAGCTTTTGTTTCTCTTGATTCCTAAATTCATCTATAAGTTTTATCACGTTTCTGTGCCCCAGCAGTTTTAACAGTTTGATTTCTCTAAAAAAAAATAAAAAATTTAAAATTTTAAAAAAATTGAACCGACTTCAATGTTCCTCGGAAGCGGTTTAAGTATTAGACTCGTGCAGTGCCGCATAAAAACTGTTGAAATTGGAAGAAAAAAACGTAGCTAACGGGAAAAGAAATTAGACTCGATCCCAGCTACTAATAGTTTTTCACGATTTCAAGCGAATGACCTATTGAAAAAAGTTAAAGTTATCGGTAATAAAAACGCTAACAACTTTTTTATAAATTACATAACCTCAAATTCTCCGAGAGAAATCGAAAATACCGATTTTTTCATTTTCAGTTCAGGAAGCATTTTTTTGGGCAGAAATATTGGTATTTTTTCGTTGAATTGTTTATTTTTAGATGGTGTAAAAAAAATAAACGTACCTATAGAAAAGTTTGCCATAAAATGTAAAAAACTGATTTTTTTAGTACTGTTTATTTTTTTACACCGTCTAAAATAAGACGTTTTAACAAAAAAAATACCACTGTTTTTTATTTAAAATTTCTTCCAGTATTTGGACATTTTTTATGTTTAAAATCAATATAAAATGTAAAAATAAATATTTTGATTTTAAAAATTACGTGTTTAAGACCTAAAAATTTAAGTTTTCACCAAATATCGTCAAAAACAAAAAGAAATAAAAAACGGATTTTTTCGTTTAACCAGGAAAATTTTAGGTTATGTAGAAAAATGGTTTATACAACAGTTGTAGACCTTTTCATTACCTATTACTTTTATATGGGGCTTTCCATGTCAACCCAGCCACCTTTTGCACTTAAAAATATTGATTTTATTAAAAATTTATTTTTTGGTTCTTCTATAGATACCGATTACACCAAGATACAAAATTTGAAAAAATGTTGCGATTCCTTTAATCTACAGGGTGTTTTGTCTTCTTAATTGGTAAAAACATATCTATGGTTTATGAGTTTTCCTGAAAAAATACGAAATTTTTTGTTCTACTGTTTAGAAATAAGAACAAGAGGCTTTGAGAAAAATAGGGAAGTTTAAATAGTTTTTGGCCAAAACTATTCTAATTTATTGGTACAGGTTGTACCGCCAACAATTTTAAAATTTATTAAAAATCCCCGACGTATATTTTATCTTGGTTGAACTTGTTATTTAAAATTGACAAAGGTAAAACAAGTTTTTTAGGTTATTAGTAATTTGAAATGTACTTGAGAATAAATTGACATGAATGTGTATAATGTTACTAAATCTAAAATAGAATGACGTCTAATAAATTTAATAATCTCCCAACCTGGTAAGCCAATATGTACCCAATATTACCAAAAACACTCATTATGAGATGAGTAGGCTTCCAACGAAACGGACTAAAATCTGTTCAGTTGTTCCAGTGCTGTGCTCTCAAGAAACACACAGGGAAAACGGGTTCAAAACCATTTTGGTTCTTGCTTAATCCTGTTTTAGTGTAAACAAAGTAAGTAATTAATTTTTAAGGAAGTTCGTCAGAAAATCGTTTGTTTCTTCTTTTGACGGTCCCTATTACCTACTTTATACAATATCAAACTGTATACACGGCTTAATTTTAATTAAAAACAAGCAATTTTTAATATTTACACACGCAGCACAATACGATTTTTATGCATTTTTCTTTAAATCGGAAGGAAAAAAATGCAGTGAAAAGGTAATCTAAAAGATAAAATTATTTAGTATAAAAATAAACATTTTATCTTGGTATAATATCATTTTAATCCTTCTGACGCGACGCGACAATTTAGTATTATAAAAATAAAAATCTTTATTCATAAATAAAAAAATTGTTTTGCAAGTGTTTTAAGGAGTGATACAAAAACTTTGTTTAAAAATGTCCTGGCACATGTTACTGCAGTTCCTAATATGGTATGAACAATATAGTATACGAAATTCCCAGCACAGGGTTTTTTATTTTTAAAAGACAGCAATTTTTTGAAATTATTTATCGTATATATCAATTTTGTTATCTTACCATGGAATTTATTCTAAGTAATTAAACAAATTTAATAATCAGTCCGACAGTGAACAACATTATGTTTATAGTAAAAACTTTACCAGTTTAATGGAAAAAATGCTATTATGCGAAATGTTAATACATATTAAAGAGGATCACCAACACCCTATGGTAGTCATCCTTGTATGTAATGGTTGGCGAAACAAACATCAAATAAATCACCATCCGCTTTCAGTTTTGTGAACCTAGGAAAAGCAGTGATCTCTATATATACTAAACTGGATGGGCCTTTATACAGGGTGTCCCAGATAAAAGCAACTACATGGGGATTTCAGAAACGGTAAGAGATACGAGTTTGTTTAAATAAGAAAAAAGTTGCGCAATTCTAAGCCCAATCAGGTGCTGTCAGGTCAATATTAAAGATATCTACAGGGGTTACTAAAATATCGAGCAAAAACTAAAAATTGTGTTTTTTGAAAAATTGAAATATCGCCGCCATCAGAATACTCAGAAATAATTTAATTGAATATGGTTCCTTTTAAAAACAAAATTGTAATCGACAACCTGATGAAAATATTGAAGCTCTGGTTTTACAAAGTGTCTTTGATAATCCTCGCATCTCCCTTCGTGAACTGGAAAATAATGTTGAAGTACCCAAATCAACTGCACAAAGAATTCTTTAAAAATTTAAGTAAATTTTAATTTAGGGCCGATGAAAATCCGTTCTTAAATCGTGAGGTGCACCATCAACTTAGGTGGGGTTTGAATGTATGGCTAGGAGCCACAAACGGACACATACTATTTAACATTTTTCATAATAATTTGAACCGAACCAAACCGAACCTCGCTATCTAGAAATTCTACACAATTACGTTGACCAAATTTTAGAAAATTTGCCTCTTCAAGATGTAGTAAACATGTGGTTCCAGCAAGCTGGAGTACCTACATAATACAAGAATCATAACCGACTATTTGAATCAGCAAGCAAGGATAAAGTTTATGCTACTACTCATAATACCATAGAACAAACTTGAGGCAGCCGTTGTTCAAGCCATAGAAGAAATTCCAACACATGGTTAAAGATGCATGCATGTCTCTAATTCATCGCTGCAGGATGTGCATGAATAACAATTGTGGAATTTGCGAACATTAGCTTATTTAATTCAATGCTTTGTTATCGGTTTTTAGTTTTATTGTAAATTGAATAATAAATGCAAACTTTTGTTTCAGAAATAAAACATAGATTTTAAGAAATTGTATTATTTCTTACCCAGAAAAAATTAAAAAATAGCCAGAGAAAAATTCAAAAATAAGGGCCTTAAAGATTTGCAGATAAATCAAATAAATGGAAAAGTTTTGAAAGGTAGTTACGTAGGTATGACAACAAACATAACTACGGCATTTGCTTCACAGCCAACTAACTGAAAAACTATTTTTTTAATACATTCACATTTTCCGTCATCCAAAGATAGGCTTATTATACGCGGTTGAAAAGCTCCTTTTATGCTCTATTTATTGAAGTATAATTCCAATATGGCGGTAATAAGAAATAACAAAGTTGGCTACGGTTTCAAAAAAACTAGAAGGCCTGGAAAAAAATTGTTAACGTCATTTAATTGGCCGTAGTTGCTTAATCAAAACTATCAAATTTCATTAATTTGTTTGCAAGATGGCGGCAATGTTTAAATTTTTCAAAAAACACCATTTATCGTTTTTGCTCGATATTTTAAAAACCCCTGCGCAACTTTTTCCTCGTTTAAACAAACTCGTATCACTTACCGTTTTCGACATCCCCATATCGTTGCTTTTATTTGAGACACCCTGTATACAGACAAAGTGAGGCAAAAATATTAGATATTTTTTGTAGAAGCGCTACACTAGAGACCCTGTATATATGATATATTTTAAAGAAATAGAGACGCAACACATTTATCAAAGTCAAATTTATTTAAGTCAAAATCAAAGGGGGGAAATTTAGGTCCTCTATAGCATTGTTTAGACAGACACCCTCCATCCTTGTTAATTCATAGTCGTCGAAAAATAAAAATAAACGATTTCTCACAAAAAAATATACCAGAACTTGACAAGAAAATAACACAACTAAAAAATGTGAGTTTCAGTGACTTTAATGGGTTTGTCCCGTCTCTATTTCTTTAAAATCTATCATGCATACAGGGTCTCTACGCTACACTAAAATTGCTGCCTTTCATTTTCTAATTCTAGGCCCACTTAGTACAGTCTACGTGTTTTAAAATTGGCGTACGTTCGACTTTTCACGACGTTCAAATATTGTTAAATAATCCAAACTACTTACGTGCAAGACAGCGAGTTTTACTTTTTATTTTCCCGAAATAAACGAACTAAAAATATTACACTTTGCTGCCAATCAAAATTTGGACACCATCCCTGTATATATGTACATAACAAAAAGTACATACTAGGTGGATATAGAAAGAGAAACTAGAAAGAGAAAGGTTTCATTAAGTACAATTCTCGAGTTCTCACTCTAAAAAAACTCTTAAAATTCTTGCCTCTCAGTTACTTTGTATATAATTACATGTATAAAGATAAAACAGCCTGTACAGGTGACGCATCTATTGTCAGTGACCTAAACAAACATTTCCTAGTTTTTGCCTGATTTGCCATGAAATCTGTAACCGAAATCGCCTTAACCTTTATTTTTCAAAAATTAAGACACATCATTAAGTCGTTGATAAATGTGATATCAAAAGTGTAATTTAACCATCACACTCGTCAAACTGGCATCACGATACACTAACACTCGCTATGACAATGCAGTGCGGAGATGACAAAATAGCAAAATTGGCATTTAGCTTATGTTTAATGTTGCTTCCGCGATCGGCGATATTTGTCTCAGGAATGAACATACTAACTTGAAATTGTGCACAATCGCACGCTTGAGTATGCTTAAGAGGCATGGTAGATTTAGGCCAGATAAGAATAATGAAAGTGCTTCATTTTTGGACTTTTTCAAAGTCATGCGGAGCTCCATTTTGAACAATGTTTTACTTTAAAACCAACCAATCGAAAAATATGCAAATATTTATAATCCTAAATAGTGGATCGACCAAAATTTTTATTAGATACCAAGCAAAGTTTTAGCTACAGGCTAGTTTCAAACTAATGACTTAAAACGTTGTTGAAAATACACGTAGATTTAGTGGGTATAAGGACACTGTTGTTCTGGTAAATATACGCTTTAATCCATCGGTAACGTCTGATGAAGACAAAAACCATTGTTCGAAACGGCATTCAAAAGAGCGACATGCTAAAACAACACATTTCAAAAAAGTGACATTAGAAAATGTCACTAAAATGTTTTAATATGTCGCTCTTTTGAACCGAAGTTTCAAAATCTACATCGCAAACAACGCTCTTGCGTCTTTTTAGTGCTATAAAACCTATTAAAAAATGACCGTCAATTTGTCGATTTTTTTGCCAGTAGATTAATTTTTGTTCTTTAATTTTAGGATTCGGGCCAAGATGTCAGCCTTCATAGCATGGATCGTGAGTAGTGTAAGTAGCTTATTATTTATGAAAAATCAACAAAAGATAATACTTTTAATTTTAACTTAGTTAATTTTAAAACCGTAAATAATTAGTTTACACTTTAAAGAAAAAATGGTGCAATAAACTACCATACATAAATCGGTGCCTGTAGTCATTTAAAAGGCAAATATTTTCAAAAGATCTATTCATGTTGTCATTAATCAACATAGACTAAGTTACTATTAGGGTCAAAGTTCCTAATTCCCTTTTTATTTTACATAACTGGTTTGTTTTGTTTTATGTGCAAACCGAAATTTTTGTCCTCATACCAGAGATTATAAATTGGACATAGACATAGAAGCTTTTCTCTACTCCTCAAACTTAACAAATAACTATCTTAAACACGTACTTTCTTGTACTTTTGGTCTAGATTCGCATCTTGGAAAAAAAGCAAAACGTAGAAGAAATTTAGAGGCCTTGGACACCTACCGGGGTAATGCAATAATTTATTTTAAAAAAACAACGGAAATCTCTACGAAAAAGGATGTTTCTCAAAGACAAAATTTTCTGCCCTTAAATTAAAAATAGTTTTGTTTTTCAGTCCACTTACTCTTGTACATTTTTTTCGCCATTTGGTATCCGCCTAAGTTTTTTTTCTTTTATTATTTTAACAGCCCTTCTGCACAGCAACTCGGAGTCGAGCACTTCTTTTACTTTGCCATATGAACCTTCGCCTAGCCGATCTCCCATAACATACTTTCCTAAAATTCAAAAAAAGAAATATACTTTAGTACAAACATTAATCTATTTCAATATCTTCTTTTTCATTTATCGACAAAGCATCTGTTAGAACCTTGCTGCATCTATCATTTGCATGCATTTTCCGCCAAATTTTTTGGTCTCATTCTAAATATATAATTTTATGGTTCCGATTCTTGGGCACTAATAGCGCCATTGATGTTTTGTACCTTCCTTCTGGTAAACATGCCAGCCACAAGACAATCTATCAGTCTTAGATTTTGTATCTTACTCAAATATGTCCCACTAATTTTAATACTTTTCTCTTCACTTGATAAAACATTTAATCACTGTCAACTCGATGAAAACTTGTTCACGAGCTTGTTCCCAAATGCCCTGTATTCAAATCATCGTAAAAATCTAAATAATCTTTGTTACCTTCCCTCATCCAAATTTCTGCGTTTTTCGCCACTTCACGACATCAGTTCTTCATAACTTTTAACATCCGGTCCTACTAAACACACAAGAAAGTCTATAGTGGCGGCGCAGTTGTTGTATCGAAATAAACTATTCAAATGTTCCTAAATTCGCTGTATCATCGTCAAGATCTACATCATTACTGATATCAGTTCTTCATTAGTTTCAAGAATAAATATGCTTTCACAGTTCGCTGGAAACTATGGACGTGATTGGTTCAAATGCTTACGCCTTACTATGTAATAATATGTCTTTTTATTAGAAGTCTACTACATCTAAGCACACATAAAAACCTTCTATGACGACAAGAAAGTCCATAGTGGCGGCTCAGTTTTTTTTATCCAACTCACCTATTAATTTTAACCTCTTTTTCTTCACTTGATAAAGAATCTGATCACTGTCGACTCGATGAAAAAATTTTCCTAAATTCGCTGCATCTAAATCATCATCAAGATCTAAATCATCTTCCTGGCCCTCGCTCATCCAAATGTGGGTGTTTTCTGCCAAATTCACTGGTCTCAGTTCATCATCACTTTCAACACTAAATATGTGATTTGCTAGTTCGGATTCTTGGGCCTCAATGGCCCCATTGCTGTCTATAGTTGTGTTCATGTTACACATTTTTTCTTCCATTATTCTAGATTTAAAATAAAAGATTTTTTATTAAGAAAAGGGTGGCATGTTTTATTGGAAGTATAGTTCTGCAACATTGGCTATGTACAACTGTTTAAAAAAAAATACGCTGTCATATCACTTTAAGCTTGTTGACATTAGTAATACAATGTCATCTTTCTGCATGGTAGTTGAAATTTTTCGAACCAGTGGCACATTTTGCCAGGGCTATCCAAACGGACTCTCAGCTTAAAGCAATATATTTTTAAGCAGATAAGCACTACACTCCTATTGATTATGCATGTCCAGCTAAATGTGTTGGACAGAGGAACTTAATCCTGTGTCACTTGTACAACAAAGAAAATAAATATACAGGAATGCCACTTAAAATCTAGAATAAAACTTTCTTTCCTAAAATAATATATTTTATACAAAATCTAACTTACATTTTCGAAAAAGGTGGGGTTTTTAATGAAACAGTGCATTGTTGGCTCGGTTCGGTTCGGCTTAAAATAAGTAACATGATTGATTAAACGATTTCCTTCAGCAGTTGTTGAAGCCCGCTGAAATTTCGGGCTTTCCAGACGAGTTTAGTACATTTTAAAATGACATTAAAAAAGTGAACGACCGTAGAGCCCTGTATGTTGACATATTTGGATATATTATAATATATCCAAATATACAGGGACTCTAGGCGACCGTACATACATACTATATAGTTTTAACTAACTAACTAATCAATACAATAAAATGGTTTAGGAAGAAACTTTTAATACATTAAAATTTTTTTGTTCTTACTTTGTATAGGTTATTAATTTTTATCCAATGGTAAAGAAATTTTAGTCAGTAAATGGTACGTTAAGATTTCTTGATAAAATTTTAGTATCCAGATTTTGAGTGATAAAAATTTTTAGGTTCCTAATGAAACTTTTTAGGGGTTTTATTTTAATGGAAAAAGGAAGTTCATTGTAAATCTTTGGTGCTAAATAGAGAAACAGTCTTATTTGTTCCTTGCCCTTATGCCATTAAATTCTCCCAGTTATATAATTCTAGGTCATGTTGCATAGATAATTGATTTTCTTCCCATCAGTTTGAATAGGTAATAACTGTGTCGTCAGCAAAAAAGATACCTTTAAAATCAGCCGAAAAAATAAAACAACAAAAAGTAGGGGCCCTAAGACAGAGCCTTAGGGCACCCCTGTTAATATTTTGTGTTTTTGCTGATGATATTATTTACTTTAGTTTTTTGAGTTCTATTAGTTAAGTAACTTCTAAACCATTGTAGTACTACGCCTCTTATTTCTGCTTGTTCCAATTTTTTACAGATTATTTGATGTGAAATTGTGTTGAAAGCCTTTTAAATATCGATGAATAATGAAGAAACTTTAGGTCCTTTATACATATTTTTTGTGATATAGTTACTGAATTTTGTTAGAGCTAAGTTTGTGCCTTTGTCAGGTCATAATGATCTTTAGAAAAATAATTGTGTTTAGATAAGAAATTAAGAAGTCTTTTTTGAACTAGTTTTTAAACGTTTTTACAAGCTTTTATTTAGCTTCAGATGTTCTGTTTAACTATCTAACTAACTATCTGTCAAATCTTGTGAAGCGTTTTTGACACACTTCCCATTATCCGATTTGGATGAAATTTGGTACACACATAGTGGCCCCATGACAATACAACATTAAGAAAAAAAATCCTCCCACCCCTACCCCCACCCCTTCTATAGAAAAATGTGTTTTTGACACACTTCCCGTTATCCGATTTGGATAAAATTTGGTATACACATAGTGGTCCGATGATAATACAACAATAAGAAAAAAATATCCGCTGCATTTTTCTGCTAGATTAATTCTTGCAAATAGTGATATTTAATTGATACGGATATCTTATCGTGCTAACATCGTTTTTATTTTATTTAAACTAAGGAGAGAAGTGCTACTGGTTTATAATTGATTGGCAATTTTTTTCTTTCGCTTTATACCCTCAATGAATGACAAGTTAAAGAGACTAAGATTGGTGTAATTTGATCATTTAATAACTTGTGTTTAATGTTATCACCTGCTAAATTATTTGTGTTTAATTGTTTAATTATGTTTAAAACATCTTGGTTTGTAATGGTTGACCACTGCATTGCCTGATAAATTTGCTTGGCATGTAGTTTATTTTCAAATGCCTTATAAATTTTAATATTTTTACATTTTATAGCAATTTCTGGACCAACATTTGTAAAGAAGTCGTGAAAGCATTCAGATATATCAGATTTGAAGTGAAGTTTGACATTAATTTCGGATTTAGGTTTTATTCCACCTAGCTCCTTAAGTATTTTCCAGTGATGTTTCATATCTTTTGTGGTTTTTATTTTCTTTTCTTAATGTGAAACTTTTGTATTCCAAATTATTTTTTTTAATTTATCTTATCTCATAATTTCTGTTTTTGTCTTACTGATCGTAGTAGTCCATCTGTCATCCAGGATTTAAGTCTGTTCGGTTTAGGTTTAATTAATTTTTCTTTGCTATTTTGGAGAATTAGTTCAGAGTTTATAAAGTTTTGAAAAGCTAACTTTACAGTTGTATTTGCTTCATAAACATTTTGCCCGGCTTCTTCTTGTACATCATTAATTAAGTTGGTACAGTTTATTTTATTAACTGTAAATTTTTTGTTGTCATTATAGTTTGCTTTATTTTAAAGTTTTATTGTGTGGGTAATATAATGATCAGTAATTTTAAATTATAATATTAAGGGTTGTATATTATAATTATTTTAACATCTGCAGAAATTCAAAAGAGTGAGCATGCTGTAATCCAAACAATTGGTCGTGTTATTTCATTGATTATCGATAGAAAACCATTTTCTCTGCACAAATTAATATAATCGTTGTTCTTTTCTACTAAGGTCTAAAATATGATTATTATGTCAACTGAAATTATTATGTTTTTTGAATTTGTGTGCTGCAGAAATATTTCAAGTTCTTTGTTAAAATCAGACATTTTGATGGATTGCAATCAATAGTGCTAATATCGAAAAGAATATAAAATCCAAAACGACCATTAGCTGTCGTAAAATTGCATAGTTTGTGGTTTACATATACAGAGATTTACTTTAAATGAGCGTATAAGAAATCAAGTGTTTATCCATTTGCAGAAATCCTAAATATGTATTAAGCAAAGCACTAGGCGGAATTAAACTGCAGTAACAATATTCTTTAATGCAATTTGAATAAAGAATCCTACTGCGCGTCACGGCGCGTTCTGTCAGATTTGAGTTTACCCAAATCTGTCGCGCCGCTTAGTTTTGATGCCGCTAATGCGGTTTACGGTTTAGGAAGCGGCGCGACACGGCACGTTGATCGTGTTTCCTAACCTAGTTTTTCTGCGAAAATAGGCATTTTTCTTTAGATTGTTTGTGAAAATGATCTACCAGGAAAAACGAATTTATTTAATTAGTGGATATAGGGAACCCTACGATCTTTAAAGTGGAAACTATATGAATAGTTCCCGAAAAATTTGTTGCGACGTGTGGCGCCGCAGCATTTCAAGTGCGATACTTCTACAATGGTCGGCCAGCAAAACGCTATTTTCATCAATTTTTGGGGGATTTTGATAAGCATTGGCACGTTTATATATCGACCCAAGAAAAGTAAAAAACCAAAAAAATGTTTGTGGATTTGTCACGGCGCGTTCTGACAGATTTGAGTTTACCCAAATCTGTCGCGCCGCTTAGTTTTGATGCCGCTAATGCGGTTTACGATTTAGGAAGCGGCGCGACACGGCACGTTGATCGTGTTTCCTAACCTAGTTTTTCTGCGAAAATAGGCATTTTTCTTTAGATTGTTTGTGAAAATGATATACCAGGAAAAACGAATTTATTTAATTAGTGGATATAAGGAACCCTTCGATCTTTAAAGTGGAAACTATATGAATAGTTCCCGAAAAATTTGTTGCGCCGTGTGGCGCCGCAGCATTTCAAGTGCGATACTTCTATAATGGTCGGCCAGCAAAACGCTATTTTCGTCAATTTTTGGGGGATTTTGATAAGCATTTATACATCGACCCAAGAAAAGTAAAAAACCAAAAAAATGTTTGTGGATTTGTTGCCCTGAACTTTCCGGTTTGCACCTTTCCACTTTTATTAAAATATCTCAAAATAAAAAAAGTAAAAATATTTATTGCTACGGTTTTCATTAGGCACCTGTCTTTATGGGCGTAAGTACCAAAACTTTTAGAAATATTTATCGATTTAAAAAAAATAATGTCAAAGTGAAAATTTTGACAAATTTACCAAAGTAGTGATTTTTTTAAAACTTGAATTTTTGGACGCTGCCAAGAAATTTCTAAGGCGGATTTTTTCTGACATACTTTTTTTTCTGCCTTTTGCGTCTTGCTATACTACCCTTTTTAAAATAATAAAAAATATAGCAGGGAAAATCTGTAGCAGAATCACAAATACCAAGCTGTCACGTTTTTCGCAAAATTCAAAGACTTTGCACTGCTTATACAAATCAATTTTTTAAAACTTTATTTGCACAAAACATAAAATACTATTTACTGGTTCTAATAAACAACTGAATATTAAATTTACTCTCCGAAAAAAAAACTTAGAAATATAGTTCAAAATATTTTAAAATTTACCGCAAACATGGAAAAATCACTGACTCGAAATAACGATTTTTTAAGAAAAAACTACACATTTGGAGATACACGGCTGGGGATTTTTTATTTTGCGTTTAATTTTGGGTCCCCCGAAAACCTTTGTTCTAATATAGACAAGCTTTTAAGCGGTATGAGAATTTTTTCAAAATATACTTGGTAAGTGGTAGCAAAATAGCGTTTAAAGTTGACATGGACATGGACTTTAGAAAAGTCAAAAATAAAAAATAGTTGGTTGGTACTTCACTCTAAGGTGCGTTTCAGTGCCCTTAACTTTCCAGTTTGCACCTTTTCACTTTTTTCAAAATAACTAAAAATCAAAAGAAGCACAATATTTTTTACTACGGTTTTAATTAGGTAAGACCTGTCTCTATCGGCCTGTCTTACATAACTTTTAAAAATATTTTTAATTTTAAGAAAAATAATTTCAAATTAAAAATATATAAAAAAAAGTAGTGATTTGTTAAAACCTAAATTTTTTTAACTCTGTTAAGAAATTTCTAATGAGAGTTTTATCTGACGTACTTTTTTTTCAATATTAAAAAATATTGCAGGAAAAATCTGTTGCACAATCATAAATACCAAGCCGTTGCGTTATTCGCAAAATTCAAAGATTTTGGATTACTATTTGACCATAATTTAAAAGGGCATTTACCGTTTCTAATAAAAAAAACTATATACCAAATTCACTTGCTTAAATAAATATATTAATAAAATCCAAAATGTTCAAAAATTTGCCGCAAACAGGAAAAAATCGTAGGTTCAAAATACCGGTTGTGTAAGCGAAAATGACGCGTTTGGACATAAACCGGTGGGGAATTTTTAGTTTGCGTTTAATTTTAGGTTTCAGGAAAATCTTTTTTTTACTATTATATAGACAAGCTTTGAAACGGTGTAATTTTTTTTAAAATATACTTGGTAAGTGATAGCAAAAAAGTATCTAAAGTTGGATATTTTTTAGTTTTTATAAAAAAATATCCAAGTTATATAGTGGTCGGGCAAATTTAAAGATTTTGGACTGCGTAAATACAAAACCATATTTTAAATTTTATTTGACTAAAATTAAAAGCGTATGTTTCTGATAAAAAAAACTAATATATATAAAATTATTTTAAAAAATAGAAAAATAAAAAATTTACTACACACTTGGAATTTCTTCTGGTTTAAAATAGCAGTTTTTAAAGCGAAACTGTAGATAAATGGCAGGTGATTTTTTAGTTTGCGGTTAATTTTGGGTTCTTACAAAAATTACTTACAAAAATTACCATGTACTAAAATAGTCTTAAGTTCTTAATATACTTTATACACACCAAAGTAAAGGTGCTAACATTATTTTATTTTATTTATTTACAAAGCTCAGAAATATTTCTAATTTTCCATAAAAAAATATTAATCTCTTAATAAATACAAAAGGTACAAAAAAACAGAATTCATACATTAAATAGTACATGGGTGCTAACCCGATTTTAAATTTAACAAATGTTACGGCACCTTAAAATTAAAATAGTATCTCATAATACAAGCGAGCCATTAGAAATAGGTTCTTCATAAAATTATATTTCATTAGAGACAAATAAGTTGATATAAGTGCTAAGCCCATTTTACTGGAATAAGTGTAATTTTAATTTTTTTTAACCATTTCTTTGGATTCGATGCAAAGGCATAAATGTCATATCCTGTCCTCAGTGACAAATCTGTATATTTTAATTAATTTTGCCTGTAATAGCCAGCCATTTTAAGGTTTATACATAAATAAGTATTTATTAGCATTAAAAAAAACACAAGCCAACATATTGAAACATTTTTGATTGAGTGATCGCCCTTAATCCGCCCTTCGGTACCGCTATAAAACAAAAAAAAATAATTTAAAATTTTTTAAAAAATATTTAAGATTACCCAAACTAAAATTGTACCTATTCTTCCTGCAATATTTTTTAATATTTTAAAAAGCAAATTATAGGCAGACTCAAAAGGAAGAAAAAAAAGTACTACAGATAAAATACTCATTAGAAATTTCTTCACAGAGTTAAAAAATTTAGGTTTTAACAAATCACTACTTTTTTTTAAATATTTTTAATTTAAAATATTTCTAAAAGTTGTGTACGACAGGCCGATAGAGACAGGTCTTACCTAATTAAAACCGTAATAAAAAATATTTTAACTCTTTTTGATTTTCAGTTATTTTGAAAGAAGTGAAAAGGTGCAAACTGGAAAGTTATAAGTGGAGTACCAACCAACTTTTTTTTTACTTCCCTAAAATCGACGTACAAACTTTTTTATGAAAGTCCCATCAAAATTGACGAAAATGGCGGCTAAGTGACCGACCAGTATACGATTTGGATATTTTATTAAAAAACTGAAAAATACCCAATTTTAAACGCTTTTTTGCTACAACCTATTTTTATGTTTTTAAAAAAATTTCACACCTTTTGAAAGCTTGTCTATATTAGAACAAAGGTTTTCGGGGGACCCAAAATTAAAGGCAAAATAAAAAATCCCCAGCTGTTTATCTCTAAATGTGTAGTTTTTTCTTAAAAAACCGTTATTTTGAGTCAGTGATTTTTCCATGTTTGCGGTAAATTTTTTTTTAGTTAAGTAAATTTTATATTTAGTTGCCTATTAGAACCAGTAAATAGTCTTTTATGTTTGTTCAAATAAAGTTTTAAAAAATTGATTTGTATAAGCAGTCCAAAGTCTCTGAATTTTGTGAAAAACGCGACAGCTTGGTATATGTGATTCTGCTACAGGTTTTTCCTGCAATATTTTTTAATGTTTTAAAAAGTAAGATAGAGCCAGGCTTATAATGAAGAAATGAAAGTATGTTAGATAAAATCCGCCTCAGAAATTTCTGGACAGGATCCAAAAATTCAAGTTTTGAAAAAATCACCACTTAGGTAAATTTGTCAAAGTTTTGATTTTGACATTATTTTGTCTGAAATCGATAAATATTTCTAAAGATTGTGGTACATGGGCCCATAGAGACAGGTCTTACCTTATTAAAACAGTAATCAAAAAATAATTAGCTTTTTTTGATTTTGAGATATTTTGAAAAAAGTGGAAAGGCGCAAACCAAAAATTTAAGGACACTGATAGGCACCATTGTTTTTTTTCTTTTTTTACTTTGCTCAAGTTGATGTACAATCGTGCCAATGTTTATCAAAATCCCTCAAAAAATGACGAAAATGGCGGTTTAATGACCGACCAGTAAACGATTTGAATATCTTTTAATAAAAACTGAAAAATAGCGAACTTTAAACGCTTTTTTGCTACCACTTACCAAGTAGATTTTGAAAAAAATTGCATACCGTTTGAAAGCTTGTCTATATTGGAACAAGGGTTTTCGAGGGACCCAAAATTAAACGCAAAATAAAAAATCCCCAGCCGTTTATCTTCAAACATGTCATTTTTGCTTAAAAAACCGTTATTTTAAACCTATGATTTTTCCATGTTTGTGGTAAATTTCTGAATATATTGATTATATTTATTATTTTTTTTTTAAGAAAGTTAATTTTGTATTTAGTTCTCTATCAGAACCGGGAAAAATTATTTTAAGTTTTGGTCAAATAAAGTTTTAAAAAATTGTTTTGTATAAGCAGTCCAAAATCTTTGTATTTTGCGAAAAACGCGACAGCATGGTATTTGGGACTCTGCGACAGATTTTCCCTGCAAGATTTTTTCAAATTTTAAAAAGTGAGATATAGCCAGACTCAAAAGAAGGAAAAAAAAGTATGTCAGATAAAATCCGCCTCAGAAACTTCTTAACAGGGCCCAAAATTTTAAGTTTTAAAAAGTCACTACTTTGGTAAATTTTCAAAGTTTTGAGTTTAACAATATTTTTCTTAATATAAAAAAATATTTTTAAAAGATGCGTTACATGGGCTTATAGACACAAGTCTTACCTAATCAAAATTGTCATGAGAAATATTTTAGCTGTTTTTAGTTTTAAGATATTGGAAAAAAATTTAAAGGTGCAAATTTGAAATTTAAGGGCACTGAAACGCGGCAATCAGTAGAGTTCGAACCAAAAAAAAAATTTTTTTCTACATCTCTTGGGTCGCTCTACAAACGTACCAAGTTTTACCAAGATCACCAAAAATTGTGTTTTGCTGCCCGACCATAATAATTTGAAGCGTCGCCAAGGTCTTTATACTTTTACACAGGTTACCTTTGACTAGTCATATGAACTTAAATGGACGACTGTGGCTTCGTCATTGGGTTTTTCATAAAACAAATGGTGACGTAGATTATTTAATCTGATTGCAGTTGGCCAGTCAGGTTTAAAGACCTTTCAAATTCTGTAGGTAACTTGTATTTTAGTTTTTTCCTATTAAGTTAAAAAGGGAATTTTATTGTCTACAATAAAGAATATTCTATTTTTTTCTCTTAGGGAACGTCTTAAATTACGTAACGCAAAAATTCAGAATTTTTGAACCCCCTCCCCCCCCCCCTTGTAACGCATTTTCAAGAAAAAATACATTAAAAAAACATTGAATGTAACGCAAGGCCAAACCCCCCCTCCCCCCTAGAGCCTTACGTAATTTAAGAACAGGCTCTAAAAAAATTTGAAAAACCTCAAATTTTCAGATTTTGGGGGGCCTGGGGGCATGTTTGGAGGTTTTTGCGGATACATAAAAAAACTAATATGATCTTATTTTTGAGTTATCTTATTTGTGAGCAGGGTTCCGCGGATATATATCAAGTGATATATATCATGATATATATCACGATATATATCACGATATATATGACGATATATATAGCTTGATATATATCCGATATATTCAATAATTTTACTTATTAAACTAAAAATGTTTCTACCATTCTAAATATCAGAAAATTTGTCAGTACGCCTCTGTACAAAAGTATAAGCATCTGTAAAGGTGTAGTATCGATCGATTCGGCTGCCGCATTGGCGTTTCACATCTGGTAGATCCCCGACGCGACGATTTGTTTTGTTTTCTATTTTCCCAGGTTAAAGCAGTTACTGTGTTTTCCATCTGTGTGTACTTTTGATTTATTAGGAAGTAGTGATTTTATTTAAAACCAAAGCATTAAGTTTGATAATGATATATATCAGATATATATCTGATATATATCCGATATATATCATGTGATATGATATTTATATAAATATCATAATATTTTCGAACCCTGTTTTTAAGTTACCTATATAAATATATATTTTGAATTTACAACTGTGTCAATTTGAGCTTAACAGCGGCAATTTAAAATTTCGCCGCCATGTTGGCCGCCATCTTGAATATCTCAGCCCCTGGCAATAGGGATATTCCGATTCAGGGGGGTCGAAATAGGGGGAATTGACCATTTGGATTTTCTGAAATCTTGCCTTAACTAATATCTAAAGGACCGATCGACAGCGAGAGGCACGGTCTCTCTAAAGTGCCGGAAAATTATTGACACAGGACAATGCGGCTATACCTATAAACACCAAAAAGTGATTTTTGAATTTACTTATTAACATATAAAATGAGGCTTGTTGCCATTAACATTTAAGTGGGCAGCTAAGTCTGTCTCGTCAAAAAATATAATATTAGGCAAATGTTTTGGAGTTCTAAATTCCAGGGAAAGCGGGTCTAAATTTTCTTTCTAGAGCAATTTTACTCTCATTTTCAATTAGGAGTATGGCATTTCCGCAGTTTTTGAATCAGGGTGGGCATTCATAGGTGGAAACCGGTGTTAATTTATTTTAAGGTAAGTTGAAGTTTAAAAATATTTATAAATGGAAAGCAACATCATGTTTGGCAAATGTTTTTGGTACGCACATTTTTGTACACTCGCTGCATCCTAGAAGTGGTACACAATACTTTTTGTTGTAATACCTTGGCCTAATTTTACAGTCACCCATTATGTTTTTTTATTTTAAAATTGTTAAAGCATGTCATTGTTTATTTCATTCCCAAATAAATGAAAACATGGCAAAATATAATCCGGTTGTTAACCCTGCAATTTAAAAAATAGCTAGTGCTACAGTGGGCAGTGGTTTATCATGTATCACTTTTATGATGCCGATAGTGTACTGTACTGTACAAACCAACAAATAAATAACTTGATCAGATTTAGTCTGTGTTGTTTATGGAGATGTTGTGTTCACTTAAATTATTTTGTTTTTCCTATCTGGTGGCACTACAGTGCTCCGCCAAGTTCGCGCAAACTGCTGAAACTATTTTATGCTCGTTAGGTACTAAAGAGGCCATTTTAATCCCTAGGGATTTAAAACTTACTTGTCAAGACTAGAGACCCTGTATGTATGAAATATTTTTACAAAAGAGAGACACAACTCGACACAACTAACCCATCAGTCACTGAAATTAACATTTTTAGGTTATGTTATTTTCTTTCCAAGTTCATTTGGTTAATTGGCGTTTCCACAAAATAATTTAAATTGTCATTGGCGAGTGACATCAATCTCATGCAACATGTAAACAAACACGTTTGTCCTCAACCCCTGTATAGGTTTTGTTAAAAATCGTTTATTTTTATTTTCCGACGCTTATGAATTAAAAAGGACAAAAGGTGCGTCTCTCTCTAAACCTCGCTAGAGTATAGAAGACCGATTTTTTTCATCCTTTAATTTCGACTTGAATAAATTTGACTTTAAAGTTTGTCACATCTCTTTTTCTTTAAAATATGTCATACATACAGGGTCTCTAGTCAAGATCTATCAGATTTGGAGTTAAATATCAAGCCTAACTATTAAAGACCGTCAATCACTAGAATGACATTTTATATCTAGAGTATTGTTAAATGCAATTAGTATGGGGTGTTGTTAAATAGTGTTATATTATTTTTCTTTTAAATTATTTTCCTTTACTAAAGTGCATAAAATAGTATATAAACCACATGACTAAAGTTCTGCTTAATCACTCAGCAAATTGTAGCCCTCCTTTCAGTTGGTCTACAAACTTTTCGCCTCATTATTAAAATTATTACTTTAGTCCATAGGTTTATAATGTACTATTACATAAACCTGCCAAAATACAAAGTTGCAAAAGCAGACACAACTAGCAAATCTTGTGGAGTGCAGTAAAAATTGGACAGCAAAGACTGCTAACCTAACCCTAGGTTTTAATATAAGTACCCTTGCCCTCAAAATCCAATACAAACTTAGGAATACTGTTAAAAAAATAACAATAAAATAAAAACCATAAATATAAAGTTTACTTTAAACAAATTTTTGGAAATTTTTCAGGATTTAATAAATCGTTTTCTAAAATATTTTGCAGCAGCACATATTTCCTTAAAAATTCCACAATTTTAACTTAATTTTACTACATTACTACCCAATATAATTTTTTTGCAAGATAAAATGCCTAGTGATTGATACCTTGCCAATGATACCCTAGAATATTTTTCCCCATTTTTGAAACCATATAACTTTTTTGTTTATGAATATATTATAGTGACTTTTACACAAGGATTTGCCATGCAATCAGCTAAATATTTAGCCGAAGCAACGTAGTTAGTGGCATTATCACTATGTATTTGAGAGCACCTTCCTCTTCGGCTTATAAAACGACGCAATGAAGCAAGAAATGCGGAGACGGATAAATCCGAAACTAACTCTAAATGTACACTCTTAATGCTACAGCAAACAAATAGAGATAAATATGCCTTCTGAGTACGACACCCTCTATAGCGAGACATACTAACTTGGAAAGGTCCACCAAAATCTGCAGAAACACATCGGAAAGGTTTGCATTGCGTAATGCGATAGCTAGGTAAATCACCCATTTTTGGTTCTATAGGCTTAGGATTCACCCTAAAACAGCGAAAACAACTCTGGACTATGCGACGAATGGCTCGTTTTGGGCTCAATATCCAAAATTGTTGTACTATAAAGTACTGTAAAGCTTGCTGTCCACAATGTAAAAATCTCTTATGAAAATCTTCAATTATAAGATTAGTGGGTCTATGTTGGCAAGGTAACAATGCAGGGTGTTTTTGTTCAAAGTCTAATTGAGAATTAACTAACCGACCGCCCACCCTGAGAATCCCATCACTATCAATAAAAGGACTTAATTTTCTCAAAGGCTTGGAGCAAAGCCGTTTAGCTCGAATACTAGCAATGTCTTGATGAAAAACTTCATACTGCACCTTTTTTACAACACAGAGCAAAGTTACCTCCAGGTCCGTAAAAGACTTCCTTTTAAGAACACAGTCGACTTTAAATTTAAAATTAACAAAACATCGCCAGTACGTTAAAAGACGTAAGATTTTCTGCAGGCAAGAAAATCTATCTAGAATCCAGATAATTGGATCATAACCCGTAGATACCTTGAAAACTAGAGATATTTCTTCAGGCAAGGGCTCATTTACCAAAAAAGACTCAATTTTTGGCCACTGTTCCATGGGCAGAGATAGCCAAGGTGGCCCCGCCCACCATAACGCACAATCGACTAATTGAGAAGAAAGTATAGGTCGACTGGCTAGATCTACAGGGTTGTCTTCTGACCTGATGTGATAACAGCAATCAGGTGCTACATTATCTTGGATCTGGCTGACCCGATTTGAAACAAAAGTATGCCATCGATGAGGAGGCGACTTTATCCAACCAAGAGCAATTTTCCGACCAGGCATAACTTTTATAAACATTTGGAATGCTATAGGTGTCCAAAACAAACTTAAGCAATTTAGATGCCATTAGAGCAGCACTTAACTCTAGTCTAGGAAGACTCAATTTCTTTAGGGGAGTGACTTTACTTTTTGCATAGAGCAAATAGGTATATATAGAACCATTTGCAGAAACTAGGCGAGAGTATACGCAACTTCCATAACCTAATTCTGAGGCGTCCCCAAAAGTGTTAAACTCTAAACACATATATTCAGAGAAAAAACAATATCGAGGTATTTCTAAGCAAGATAAACTTGATAAGTCATTTTTATAATCTGTCCACTTTTGAGCTATGTCAACGGGCACTTAAGCGTCCCAATCTAGGCCTCTACCCATAAGGACTGCATTAGTTGTTTAACTAAAAGAGTTATAGGGCATAAAAGACCTAAGGGGTCAAATATCCTAGAAATCTCGGAAAGTATAGTTCTCTTAGTACATGATGAATTGAAAAGCTGTATATCATATGAAAATATGTCCTTTTCAGGAGACCATCGCAGTCCAAGAACTTTCAAGTAGGGGTCGCATTTACTATCTAAAGCCACAGGTTGTTGGAGAATATCTGATAGAATAGTCGCTAAAAAATCAGCATTATTACTAGACCATTTTCTCAAGAGAAAACCTCCCTCATGCAATAAACAAATTAGCTCATTTTTAACCTCTTTAGCTTCCTGGAGTGAAGGAAAAGAGCAACAAGCATCATCTATATAAATCTTAGACTCGAGAATATTGGCTGCTCTAGGAAATCTCTCCTTTCCTTCTATAGCCAGTTGCAAGATGGCACAGAGGCAGTAGCACAGATCATTTCTCAATGGACTATTTTGAGAATTTAGACCATTATTATTTTGAGCCACAGGGGGCTGCGGTGGCAACAAAGCGGGTTGTTGAGAACGTGGAGTTTGCGGGGATTCAAAATGTAAAAGACTATGATGGCGGCTGTTAGGATTATTGCAAACAGAGCAAAACTTATTAGAATTGCATTTTGATAGTTTATGTAAACTTAAACAATTTACACATAGACGATGGCGTTTGACAAGCAAGTATGTTGTGAGTTGCCATTATAAGGATTCGGTGTATTAACATAAAAGTTATTGCAAGCAGGGCCTCGATTATAACTTCCTCTATTATTTAAGCGTGAGCTAGGAGAAGATTTAATCGAAGGCTGAACTGAGCCACCACTTTTTCATTTATCATCTTGGGCACAGATCAACGTGTCTAATACCTTACAACGATTATTTAAAAATACTTTTAATTGCGTGTAATTGGGCATATCAAATTTGGCATGCTCCATTTCAAACCTCTGTGAGGTATCTGAATCGATTTTTAAAAGTAATAAATTAAAAAGCACAAAGTCCCAATCTGCAGTAGTTAAATGCAATAATTTTAAGGCTTCCACGTTCTCGCAGAATCTATCTACTAAATTTCGCAAAGCGTGGTTCTGAGGGCTTGAAATTTTAGGTAAATTCAATATTTCATAAAAATAAGTTGTGGCCAATAACCTACGATTATCGTACCTCTGCACCAAAGTATCGTACGCAATGAGGTAATTATCATCAGTTATCGGGATATTTTTTAACAAGCCTAGAGGCTCCTCTGAAACCAAAGTAAGAAGCAACTCAAACTTTTGTGCATTTGAAAAATGAGCTGCATGATGCACAGAACTTTTATATAAATCAAAAAATGTGGGCCAGCTTTTTAATGACCTGAAAAACAGGGTATATCCAATCTAGGCATATTAAAATTAACGTGTGGGGTACTAGGGTGCCCTGTTGGTGATGGTGGAACCGACAAAGTGACGTCATGAAAAAAATTGTTCGTCAACCTCAATACGAATTTCATTTTGATCTAAAGGAGAATCCGTCATCTTTTTATCCGTAATAATATCTAAATGTAACTTATTAAACTCCAAATAGCAAGTTTCTAGAAGAGCAGAGAAGAGTTTTAAAATCATTAATTTTTGACGGATCTGACGAGGCTAACAAGGACAAATCATACATCTCTTTGATCCTTTTTTATAAAGAATCCGTTTATTTATTTTCGACCTGTCCGACATTTTTAAAATGAACCCTGTATATTATTGCGAAAGCAAAATTTAATTAACGTGTGTCCTTTATTTGCCATCAAATACCAACAATGCAAAAAACGAAACAAAAAATAAGCGAACGTATTAAAATTTTAAAAATAAAATTCCAAGGCAGGAAAAAAAAACTAAGAAAATAATTCCTTATCTAATTTATTTCGCGATCGACCGTGCACATTTGTGTACGGTCACTTTAACCTATTGTAGGTATTTCAAAATTCCAATGAAACAAACATCTTTTTTGCCGATTTATTTTTAAAATACAAAGTGCAAAAACAAAAATATATTTTTGAAAATGATTAAATAAAATTTAATTGCTGTTCAAATGCGGTTCGAATGGACCATGAAAAAACCCAAAATGGCTTTTGGATCTTTTTATGGGATCGCGGGTGAAACAAATAGACCGGTTCGAAAATAGGAAAAATAATTTCCGCGGTGAAACAAACAACAACAAAGTCATTACTGATGTTAGTCTCAAACTTTTTGATAGTTTAGTGTTGCCAATAATAGAATATGGTAGTGTAATATGGTCTCCACAGTATCAAATTTGGATAAGTGCTATTGAAGGAGTACAACGAAGAGTTTTAAAATGTATGTTTTATAGAAAGTTTGGTTTTTACCCCCAACGTGGCTGTGAAAATGCTTTTTTGCTTCATGTGTTTAATAGACTGTCCTTGGATAAGCGTCGTGTTAAAATATGCCTCTGTACAATGTTTAAAATTCTGAAAAATGATATTGATTGTCCGGAAATATTGAATCAGCTCCCTTTTTTCGTTAACATATTGAATTCTAGAAGTAAAAGTGTTTTTTACTTAGCTTATCCAAGGACTAACCTTTTTAAGAGTTCTCCTATATATAGTTTATGCAACCTGTTTAATCAGTATGCCTCAAATATTGACATTGATAATATCACATTAAAGGCATTTAAGAAGATATTAGATAAGAAACTTCGTGAGGATTAGTGATAAGTGTTGGATCTCGTGTGCGGTTACCAGATGGCTACTGCCCCAATAGAACATGAAGGTTACTTCGGTATGGTTCAGTGCTGCAGACTCCGAACCAAACAATGAATGTGATTAATGTGTTCTATATGTACCCACTTTTTTTTTGTATTTTGGTACTGGTATCGTAATTGGCGTAATGCTGTAGATACATTAAATAAATAAATAAACAATTTTCCATCTGTTCTTAAATTAGTCAGAGTGATACCTATTTTCAAAAATAAGGGAGACACTGAAGATCAGACTAATTACAGGTCCATATCACTTTTACCTATAATCTCAAAAATCTATGAATCTCTTTAAAAGACCAAAATAATGAATATATTGAGCAAAACCAAATTTTTACATTAAACCAATAGGGCTTCCGAAACAAAAGAAGCACCACTTTGGCTATTGATCGCTTGACTGAATTTGTTGCAGAGGGATTTGAGAATAAGCAAAGCACATATGCTACTTTTTTTGACTTGACCAAGGCCTTTGATTGTATTTCCTTTGAGATCCTCTACAACTTTGACCCAAGTAGTATAGCCCTGGTTAAGTCCTACCTAGAAGATAGGGAACAGTATGTGTGTTTTAATGAAGAGCAGTCGAGGAAGCAGAGGATTTTGCATGATGTTCCCCAAGGCTCTGTGCTGGGTCCGTTGCTGTTCCTCATTTATATAAATAATTTGCCTAATTTCAGCAATCTTATAAACCTGCTCATCATCCTGTTTGCTGATGACACTACCACCTTGCTTCACTATCATCCCTCAGATCCAATATTGCAATGGTCTCAAAACAAACAGATACAAATTGAGAACTGGTTCCTAGCCAATAAGCTTAGTCTTAACAATAGTAAGACTCAAAATATAAATTTTACATTGCAAACCTCTCCATTAATCTTAGAAAGCAATGAATCAGTAAAATCTCTGGGGGTTTACCTGGATCCAGGGATGACCTGGGAGGCTTAGGTGAGTCATCTTAGCTCCAAACTGTCAAAGATTACTTTTTTCATAAGGGTTCTTTCAAAAAACGTATCTAGGAGTACTTTGTTGATGGCATATCATGGATACTTTAATGCTAACATGTCTTATGCAATTTTAAATTGGTGTCATTCTCCCAACTCTGCACAAATATTCAAGCTTCGACGACGTTGTGTTAGAATTATTGGCGACATAAAGTATCGTGACTGTTGCAAAAATAGTGTCATAGAACTGAAACTGCTTACTTTTCCTTGCACTTTCATCCTTCAATGTTTAATCTATGTGAAACAGAACCATGAAAATTTCAGAACACATGCTGACATCCACTCCTATCCTATCCTAGGAATAGAGAGAATTCGGTTCCCAGCTATCACAGACTGCAACGTACCAGGAGGGGCTCAGATAACTTTGGAATTAATTTTTTTAATGTCCTCCAACAGAAATAAAAAATTTAGCTTTCACAATTTTAAGAGAAGTGTAAAGACCTACCTTGTAAAACATGCCTTCTATTCTTTCGATGAGTACCTAGATAGTGATTTTGATTTCTAATGTCTAAATTGTGATTTTTTAAAAATGTTTGTTCCTGCAATGTACTTTGTTGTCTTTTTATTAAGTAGCTTTACTCTAAATAAGATTCATATAATCTATTTGGTTTATTTTAATTAATTTTAAATAAGTTGTGCTAATTTTTGCTACTTTAAGATTTTAGCTCACACATATACTATACAATAGTAGTGTGACCTATGGTGATCCTAATTTTTTCGAGAAAAAAAAAGTTGCTCCGATTTCAAAAATTTTTATATATCTTTGCGTTTCAGATGATTTTGAAACTTTTTTGTCGCGCCGTCTGTCTGTCTGTATGTCTGTCTGTAACGAACAACGCGCATAACTCAAAAACCGCTTGGCCGATTTTAATAAAATTTGGTACCTAGCCTGGGTCTTGGGTCGAGATGGTCCCATTTAAAAATGAACAAAATCCACCGAACACAAGCCAAATAAAAGGGTGGGGGAAGATTTCAAAAATTAGAGTTTATGTAAAAATATGGCGTGTGTGATATCAAACGAAAGGTAATTGAGTATGGAGTTAAACAAAATACATTTTAGTTTTTTTTTCTTCAAAAAGGGTGGGGGTAGATTTCAAAAAATTAGAGTTTACGTAAAAATATGGCGTGTGTGATATCAAACGAAAGGTAATTGAGTCCGGAGTTAAACAAAATACATTTTAGTTTTTATTTTTTGAAAGGTGGGGTAGATTTCAAAAATTTGAGTTTAAGTCAATACATGGCTTGTGTGGTATCAAACAAAAGGTAATTTAGTCTGGATTTCAATAAAATATATTTCAGTTTTTAGTTATATTAGCTCACACGTACACTATAACTATAGTACCTAGTGTGAGCTTATTTTCACTTGTAAACGCACTTTGTGTAATATTTTACCAATAAATAAACTAAACTAATGTAAGCAAAAAAAAGTATCAATAACTGAAATTTCACAAATTTTCCGTATTAATAATTGGAAAAAAAAACTTAAAATTTTGAATAATTTTTTTTATATACATAAATTTTGCAATTTGGGCTTGAGCTATCAATAACTGGGCATTTTACCTTACACATTAAAATAAAAAAGGGTTTAAAGTTTTTTTCTTTTTTATCTTTCTAGATATGGTCAGTCCATGTAAATACTTAATATAATATTGACAGGAAAATAAAAAACCATACAGTAGCTAGACAATTTATTAATTCCTTAGATCTTAACATGAATAATAATACAGTTGTTAGGGAAGATATAGAGGCAAAGAATCTCTCAAGAGCCAATGTGGAAGGTGATGTCGTTACAGAAGAAGAAAACTCAAGCCATTGGACAATAACTCTACATAAAAAAAATTTCTTTGAAAAAATCGCTCGCTCACCTCCACTTCTTACTGTGAAATGTACATCTCAATGGACAAACAAAGTTTAGGGAGGTAAAAAAAACGTAGGTACCTTTTCAAAAAATGTATTAGAAACTTTAAAAAACTCAAAAAACTTAACTAAATTTCAGTATATTTTTCTATCAGTTTTTCTTGTTCTTTTATTAATTCATTCTCTTCATGTTCGTCTTTATCTTCTTTTTTTAAATCTATAATTTCATCTTCCGTCTGCAAATTATCATTATCTGAATCAGAGAGAAAGTCAATATCAGAGACAGTATCATTCTCTAAATAGTAAAGAATTTCCTCCTCAGTAATCTTTCTCTTTGGGTCCTTTCTTGGCTTTGACATTATCTAAAAACATAGTCATTTTCATGTCTCTATGCGGAATTATAAGGCAGGAACAATAATTTCTAAGAATTTCTTCATATTTACTACAAAAATGTGTCTTTCACACGTCAATAAAAACAAAAAAAAATTATGTTCACAGAGAAAGTCATATTTTTAGACCATGCATTTTTTTCTAAATTTATATCCACAAACTGTGTTTGTCCATTCTGATGTACAAGAAAAATAAATCATTTAAAAATTATAAAATTGAAATGTATACTCACCAACGATAAATCGAAAAACCAATAAATTCACAAGTTTTTTGGAAAAACACAAAAAAACACAAACACAACCACCTGTTCATAGAGTAAAACACTGGGCACTAAAAAATGGTCCAGATCAGCTTGGCAAAACTTTGCACATACGCTATCTATTTACATCAGTCTAAATAATATGCACCGTCTGATGTACATAATAAGTTCACAGATAGTGACCATGAGGAACCTAATACACAGCGCCATAACTCAATGTACATGGTGATATACAAAAAAAGCGAAAGGGTTAAGTTTAGAAATTAAGGATAATTTAATGTAATTTTCACATAAATAATAAAGAACTGATTAGAATATGTGATGAATATAAAATTATTACTTGTTATTAAATATTAATTCAAATTATTAGAACTAAACTTTACCTCTTATAATAAAAAAGTTAATGGAGAGTCCTTTTCAAGAAATTGCAAATATTTGATTTATTAATAGAGCCCCATTCCCTGGTATCCAAAATATTTTGCTACCACTATAAAGAAGAAGTTTCTTTCTGGTTATGGCAAAGATCTTTGTTGGTAAAGCAAAACTTTTTGCAATGTCCAATCAAGTGAATTTCTTGGGTGTAGTTTGTTACTATGAAAATTATGAGTTTTTTTCTCTGATCTGAAATTTTACAACCGGGTCCTGTATTTTTTCTAATGGATTCACACATTAAATGGAGTTTAGATTTAGCCTTAAGTAACTATAAAAACTATGAAAAAATGTTAAATTACTTCACCAACTAGCAACTTCTTCAATGACCATTTTTAAAAATGAGGTTTGATTCTCACTGATGATTTTTTGTGCTCCTTAATGTAAAAGGTTTCTGGACATAATCATAATATGAAGTGATAAGGTACTCTTTCTACTAGAGAAGGCAAAAATAAAGTAGTAACCCTCAGATGCACAGTAAGCACTTTAGGGTCCACTCATCGATTTTTGTTTGATTCCATAGCTTAAGAGTTTCTTAATATAATCATATTATGATGTAATACCTAAGAAAGTCAGTGCAATGGGCTATAAGTGTGATTATGGGTTTAATCATGATCGAGGGGTGAACAGCTCTCACAATCGGTGTATACATTTCTTACAATCTGTTCACAATCCTTCACAATCTTTACACAATCCCTCCCAATCACCCACAATCTGTCACAATCTCTCACAATCTTACCACAATCCCTCAAAATCTTTACACAATCCCTCCCAATCACTCACAATCTTTCACAATCCTCCACAATCTGTGGTCTCTTCCAAAGATTTTTGATCACATTACCCTCTTTCAAAGAGATTTTTATCACACAGAACACAATTTTATCAGACAACTTTCAAATGCCATCTGTATAGCTACTTTTAAGTAATAGACTGCTCATCGATTTAATGAATTGGGGAATACCCATAGACCTAACCTCAAAAATCTTTAGAATTTGACGAATTATAGAATTTGTTGTTTATATTGGATGTGCATTTAAAAATGTTGTGGTTCTAGCTGATTATGAGGTAAGTTATACTTGGGTAATACCTACTTATGCAGAGGCTTATGCATGATTTGGTAAAAAAGGGACAAATTTAAAGAGTGGGCACCCAACAATCCCTATCTTTACCAGTCTCATTTTTACTTGAAAAGGGATAGTTATTAGGATTGTCACCTTTTTAAGAGAAAAAAAAATACTAATCTAAAAATATATCCTATTTAAAAAATCAAATAAATAAATAGGCAGGTATGTAAAATGTTTTACCTTACGCGCACCACTTAGAAACCTTAGCAACGCATCACTAAGACAGCTTCAATATTTGTTTACATTTCAATTCCTTCTAATTTGACATGTTTATTTAAAAATTACAATCAAGTTTTTAGGAGGTACTCATACGTAAAATATTGTACCTAACACATGCGGAAAGTGTCTTTACCACCCTTGACGGCTTGACCGAACTCCGCGCAGTCGCGTGCGGTAAAGTATCACTTTCCGCATTTGTTAGGTAAATAACTATAACAAGGGATTAAAATATGTCATTTTAACTAATTAATGTTTCCAGAAAAATCATGCAACTTTCTCCATTTAGCCTTTAATGTGTGATCCTCGGTGTCTACAATATTGACGAAGAAATCTATTCAGTAAAATACAACCCATCAACCTGTACAGGATGTTTCAAATTGGGCACTTCTAACTGGGAAGGGTCCTTCTAGGGAAGAAAGAGGAAAACCAACCTCCCCTTTGAGAACGTCGTTAAATTACGTAAGGCGAAAATTCATGTTTTTTGACCTCCCCCCTCCCTAAGGTCACTATATCACGAAGTTCCTTCTAAAGGTACCGACATAGATTTTTTCGTTTCAAAAAACCTCGTATACAGTTGGCTTTGGGAGAAAAATTTGTAACAAAATTGTATTTTCAACAACATGACTAGTCACTGACTTGTGTTTGTTTACTATGTCATAACAAGAGATTATGAAGAGATTGAACACATAATTTTTTCGCAAATTTTTGTTTATGCTGGTTAGAAATTTGAAAGAAGCTCAAATGTTATTAACTAAAAGAACCGAACCGAACTGAACTTATACGATTTAAGCAAGCCGGAGGCGCAGTCTAGTATAAGTCAAAGCGTGGCTTGGCCCCATAACGACAACTCAGACCAGACCAGGAATTAAGGGGGAGTCCTGGACCAATTATTAGACTAAGTAAATTCCCTTTTTTTTTCTCCCACCAGTTTGTTATTTACTGTCTTTCTATAACGAGCATAATTTTATACTAGTTTCTGATATTACTATAGTAAAAAATATGTAAACCGGGTAATGTATAAAATTAATCTTTTATATGATTATTTTCTTTATTAAATTATGGTTTTTTGAATTAATTTGTTATTTATTTTAAGAATACCTTTTGTTTTTTAACAATATGACATGCTATCACCGCCTTATTAAAAAAAACAATACATACTTGAAATAAAAATAATTGTTTTGCGAAAAATGTGTTATAGATATACTGGCTGTACCAAATTAACTGTCCACCCGATTGCTAGCTTTTTTATTATTAAAGATATTAATATTTTAAATCAGCAAACAAGTAGTATTTTCAAAGGCCTTTAACACGGTAAAATTTAAATAGATGCCTTTTGGTTTAGAATTTAAACATAAAAATGTACCAGATACCATCAGATGAAATTTGAAATATTTTTATGTCAAAAAACTCGAAAACGCGGGAAATACTTCTTGTCTTTAATTATCTTTAACAGCCTTGTAGAGACGTCCGGTCCCATCCGTTTTTTTCTAAGCCATTTTTAAATGTTTACGGCCTGAAATCTTTTTTCATTTGGGTGTCGTTGGCTGCTAGAGCCATGGCAGACAACGGTCGACATGGTTCTGGCAGTCAATGGTACCCAAACAAAAATAAAAAAGAAGAAATCGAGCCAAAAGCTTTAGAACAGTCCCAAAAAAAGTTATGGACGTTATGTACCAATATTGTATTTTATAACATACACTCATACATTTTTAAATATTTAAAAGTACCTGTGTACTATTTTAAAAAATTCTAAAGCTAATTAAAAGAAATAAAACCGTGGTGATTAAGGATTTATTATTTAACAATTTTTTATTAATTTAGACTCGACTACGCAGACACATTTTAAAGTTAGTAAATTATCTTCAATTGAATATTTTAGAAAATTGTTGTAGGGTTCTTTCTTAGATTTTTCATATTAAGCAGGCACATGTGTCATTCTTTCCTGTAACAGTCTTTTAAATTATCAAATCGTTTTCACCTAACCTAAAAAATAAAAATAATTAAATAAAATATAAATATAAATAAATGTTTCTTTTTGAAATGAACCTAGAAAGTAGAAAACTTTGAATTATTGAATAATATTACACCTGGGACCGGTCAACTTTCTATAATATAAATGGACAAGCTAGTTAAGAAAACAGAGTTTTTTTTTTAAATTTTCCAACTTTAAAAAAATATTCTTAGGAGGCATAGCTAAAACGTTATAAACCTCCTTTTAGCCCCGTTTAAAGTCAAACAGTATTTTTTATTTCTCTTAATCACCCCAAACTAGAACTACATAGAAAGGTAAACAGTTTATCACTTACCTCATACACCATTACTTCGTGACAATGACCGGGCCGAATCCTAGGCACATACTACTAAAATGTCTGGTCCTCCTACTTTAAAATCCATATAAAAATATTAAATGATCTAAATTAGGTAAGTAGGCAGGTAATATGTCTGCGAATAAAAAATTTAATTCATGTTTTGCATTCCTTTCTTCACAAAACTTTATAACTGGTGGTCGTCCGACCACTGGTCTGGAACAGGATTGATCTAAGTAACATTTTTATTGTTTAATTATTATTAAATTATTAATTTAAATTTATTAAAGAACAGAAGCACTATGCACTTGGTTGTTCTTGTCATAAGGTGGAACATAAAAATACAAATATGGCTCTAACTTATGTATGTACACAGTAAACTAAGGATTCTCCCTTATG
This sequence comes from Aspidapion aeneum, assembly GCA_963576565.1. NCBI lineage: Eukaryota > Metazoa > Arthropoda > Insecta > Coleoptera > Brentidae > Aspidapion > Aspidapion aeneum. The sequence goes on along the minus strand of OY755042.1, from coordinate 66,829,582 downwards.
TACAAAATGTTAGTTTAATAAATTCTGTTCAACACTGGCCAGATAATATATTTCTTACCTTTTGATAATCAACAAAGGGAAACCCCTTTCATGTAGGATTTTCGACATTAAACAACGGGCATTTTATGTTTTTAGCCTTTTTTAATTAAAAATTAGCAGTTATCTCAAAGTTTTTGTTATTGCTGCTTTGGCAGTGACAAAATACCAGAAGGTTGACAAATATTGACATTATTTAATAAAAAAATCTACGCCAATGGGTAACCAATTGTATACCAGTAAAACGTAAAAATCTATGTCGGTACCTTTAGAAGGAACTTCGTGATATAGTGACCTTACCCCTCCCCCCCTAGTAACGCATTTTCAAGAAAAAACACATTAAAAAACATTGAATGTAACGCCCGTCCAAACCCCCCTTCGCCCCCTAGAACGTTACGTAATTAAAGGACAGGCCCTTTACGAGCCTCAACTGTCATGACAAGATTTTTGGTGAAAATCATATTTTTATATATCAACCTGTTGAGGCGCTAGAGGGCCTTTTTTTAAAGTCTGCATTTTTGATTGGCCCAATAATTTTCAAAATTTATTTTTGGTGTAAATTGCTTGTTTGTAGGTTTTTTAAAGTTGAATGCAATTGTTAAACTAACTTTTATGTCACTTTTAGGTTTTGAGATATAACACAAAGTTCCTATATTTTTTTCCTATAAAATGACCCTTTTTTTGAGTTTTAAATTCAGGTTAAAATTTCCTTTAAAACAATTACACAGGATGTTTTATTTTTTATATTATTATTATTTATATTCTTAGTACTTTTTTATAATTTTTATTATTTTTTTAATTTTAATTTTTTCTTTTAATTTTTATTAAAAACTAGGTAAAAATATACGTGTATGATAAAAAAAATTAAGGAAATATACGAATAATAAAAAAATATAAAAAAGTAATCAAGTATCATCATCATCATCAATTTAAAGAAATTTTTATGCCCATTCCGAAAATCAAGTAAAAAAATGGTTATTCCATAGGAAAAAAATTGTGTGTGCTTAAGACCACACGGCAGAAGTATAAACTTCAACAAGGCGAAATTAATAATACTGGCCTTCATCTGCATCATCATATCGCCTTGCTGACTGTTCCTCTCACAACACGAGCCGACTTCGCGCGAGCGTTACATAGCCGAGCGTGACGGCTCACTTCAATTCAGTACCCACAAAAAGTGCTAGACGTGCCTAACGAAGTTTACACTTCAAAAATTATAACTTTGTGTTATATTTTGGAAAATAAATGTCAGAGATCAAATTTAGTTTGATAGTTGCATTCAGCTTTAAAAAACCTACAAACAAGCTATTTACACTAGATAGTGTAACTACATATTTTTATGTTAAAGCTAGGATTCCCTCGAGTGCCGGAACAAAGATCGAATACAAAAGATCGAAAAACAAAAGATCGAAGACAAAAGATCGAAATACAAAAGGTCGAAACCACAAAAGATCGAAAAAGAAATGATCGAAACTACAAAAGATCGAAAAACAAAAGATCGAAAAACAAAAGATCGAAAAACAAAAGATCGAAAATGCAAAAGATCGAAAATACAAAAGATCGAAAAACAAAAGATCGAAAAACAAAAGATCAAAATAGCGCGTATTAAAATAGCGCGTTTCAAAATATTGCTATTACATAGTTTTAAAAAAAAACTTTCCTGATTTCTTTTCCGGGATCCTAGAGGGTGTGTAACTAAACCGAACCGAACCAAACCGGTTCGACTATGGGGTCTCTTTCTACCATATTTAAAAAAAAACTTTTTTGACATGTTTCCCGGGATCCTAAAGGGTGTAAAACCAAACCGAACCAAACCGAACCGGTTCGGTTTGGTGCGGTTTAGTTTGGTTCGGTTACACACCCTCTAGGATCCCGAGAAAGAAATCAGGAAAGTTTTTTTTTTTAAATATGATTGAAAAAGAGACCGATCGACAGTACAGAAGATCGAATTTACAAAAGATCGAAAGACAAAAGATCAAAATAGCGCGTTTCAAAATATCGCTATTACATAGTTTAAAAAAAAAAAACTCCTGATTTCTTTTCCGGGATCCTAGAGGGTGTGTAACTAAACCGAACCGAACCGGTTCGACTATGTACTAACTCTTTCTAACATATTTTTTCAAAAAGATAATTTCTTGACATGTTTCCCGGGATCCTACAGGGTGTAAAACCAAACCGAACCGAACCGGTTTGGTTTGGCTCGGTTCAGTTCGGTTACACACTCTCTAGGATACCAGGAAAGAAATCAGGAAAGTTTTTTTTTGAAAAAATATGATTGAAAATGAGACCCCTTTATCGAACTATATGATTTGTGTTAAGTATGGCAAGACATTGGTTTATTTAACGGTTAGGTAATTCTACCTTACCTGACCATGCCTAAACTGTTTATGTGAATATACCTAAGCAAACATGATACGCGTCATTTTGTATATTTCAATCTTTTTTCGATCTTTTGTCTTCTGATATTTTGTTTTTGGATCTTTTGCCTTTCGAACTTTTGTCTTTCGATCTTTTGTACTTTCGATCTTTTGTTTTTTGATCTTTTGTATTTCGATCTTTTGTATTTTCGATCTTTCGCCTTTTCAATCTTTTGTTTTTCGATCTTCTGTATTTTCAATCTTTTGTGTTTCAATCTTTTGTTTTTCGACCTTTTGTATTTTCGATCTTTTGCTTTTTCGATCTTTTGTTTTTCGATCTTTTGTCTTTCGATCTTTGTTCCACCACCGGATTCCCTTAACGGTCGTGTACACCGCGTCTACCACATGTTGAAAAGAGATACCAGTAATACGGATCTCTTTCAAACCAGTGATGGACGCGTGACTTAGGCGTAAGCGACCGCGTAGGGAATCGTAGCTTTAACTGAATAGAATAGAATACTTTATTTGATCATGTAAATAAAAAAAAAATACATTTTGCCCATAAGGTGTTGATCGTGTCAATAAAACTGCATGTTAGCGTCCTCTAAATTTTGTTTAAAATTTGAGTTAAACTTAATGTTTATACATATGCGCGCCGTGTGCCTAGTCGCTGGACCCAAAGCGGTCTCTCCACTACTACTAATGTTTATAATATGTAACAATAATTTACCTACCGATAGCAGAGAATATGAAATATGGCACTGTGTGTTTTTGATGTTACACTTTTATTTTTTTGTCTTTTTAACTGCAGTGGGAATATATTTGCAAGAAACCATTGTCATTTTTTGTTAATATGACCTTGAGAAAGTGCGCATGAGATTTGACAGGTATGCAACCTGTCGAATCTCATGCTTATGTAAAAATATTTAGCATAACTTTAACTATCTACTAAAAAGAAATATTGAAAAAATTCTAAAATGCAGACCTTTTGAAAGGGGCTATGAGGGCTAATTTATCAAAATCCAATGTTTACCAAAAATCGTAGTTAAATTTGAGGCTTGCAAAGGGGGGTTGGTTTTCCTCCATCTCCCCGAGAAGTACCATTTCCCACTTACAAGTGCCCAATGAAACACCCTGTACATCATATAACAGGAATAAGCTCCAGAATAAATATGTAAGGGGGTACATATATAATGTAGTAGTGATCATTTAGGTAGGTATATTAGTTTGAAGTACTTACCTTTGTGTATTACAGGAATTAAAGGTTCTTGTCGACTTTAGAGACACAAAAACTAAACATTTTTCTATCGCGATTTCACTTGCAAACACTAATTTAGATATTTTTAAGCATATTTAGATGCGGATAATATCAAAAAACAGAAATTTTTTATTAGGTTTTGCTAAAATCTAAACTATACGGAAAATCGCGTGCAAAAACTTGTATTTAATTTTGTTTACATTACAGGTGACATTACCCTGGAATAAATTTTTGGTTGGAAAAAAGAAAAACAAAAATTGTGCGCCGTTGCCAAACTGGTCATGAACGCGTCCTAAATCTAACAACACAAATTGGTGAAAGATATTAATTTCGGTTCAGTTGGGTTTGGAATAGTTGGATTAGCTCGGGTTTGCTTCGGTTAGGTTTCATTACAATAAATTATGTTTGATCCGGTTAGGTTAGGTTTCATTGCAATAAATTATGTTTGATCCGGTAAGGTTAGGTTAGGTTTCATTACAATAAATTATGTTTGATCCAGTTAGGTTAGGTTAGGTTTCATTACAATAAATTATGATTGATCCGGTTAGGTTAGGTTAGGTTTCATTACAATAAATTATGTTTGATCCAGTTAGGTTAGGTTTCATTACAATTAGCTTGTCTAACGAACTGTCACGATCAGCTGTTTTTCGATCCAAGATGGTTGCCATAGGACAAACAAAGCGTTTTCCCATAAGCCGCAATGTTAACAAAAACGTAATTTTTAAAAAAAGTGAAATGATTTAATTTACAACAAAGATGCTGTTTTAAGTATTGATTCTTTGTACACATGGGAAAAATGCGTTTTTCCTTAAAACAATCAATTAAAGCCAGTAAATCTCAAATAAAAGGGACCATGTTTTGTTCAAAAAGTCAGGTTATGTTTTTATTTACTTTTGTTTTTTTTAACTTTTTTTAACTTTTTTTCTAGTTTTTTACTCAGTTTGAATAATTATTATTAGTTTCTGTGCTGTTATGAATTGTGGCAGCTGGGGAGATCTTGATAATATTGGTTTTGATGGAATGCCAAGTATTTTGACCTTAAAAAATCATCTTGATTTAAATGAACTAGGTATCAGCTCAAAGAAGGAAAAAGAAAGTGGATAAGTGCTCTATTACCTGACTTAACAGAGGATAAGTTGAAATATTCGAAAGTTTTTTGCGAGGGGTGAACAGCTCTCACAATCGGTGTACACATTTCTCACAATCTGTTCACAATCCTTCACAATCTGTTCACAATCTTTACACAATCCCTCCCAATCACCCACAATATCTCACAATCTTACCGCAATCCCTCACAATCTTACTACAATCCCTCACAATATTTACACAATCCCTCACAATCTTAGCAAAAGATTGTGGATTTTCACAATTGGTGTACACATTTTGGGTTAGCTGTTCACCCCTCGGTTATTAAGTAGCAGGGCCGGTAACAGTAAATTAAGAGGGTGGCCAAGGAAAGTATAGACATGATGACCTTTTTTTTTTTTTGGTCGCCTGAATTTTTTTTGATGGGATGGCCCCCCCTTCAGGTACGCAGGTACGCTACGCCGTTGCACAGTCCTCCACAATCTTGCCACAATCCCTCACAATCACCCACAATCTCTCACAATCCTTCACAATCTTACCACAATCCTTCACAATCTTACCACAATCCCTCACAATCTTTACACAATCCCTCACAATCTTAGCAAAAGATTGTGGATTTTCACAATCGGTGTACACATTTTGGGTTAGCTGTTCACCCCTCGGTTTTTTGTCAGGTTTTTTTGGATAAATATGTAACTGCCATTTTGGCAACATTTTCTATTGGGATCTTTTTTTGTGCTCGAGTGGACCTTTTGCAGAAGTGTAACATAGAATTGTGTTAAACTGTAAGAAATACTTCACTATGATTTTTTTACTATTCTAGGCAAGCAACTTTCAAAACTAGAATACAGCAATGATCCTGACTGGGTCTCTCCTGAATGGATTATTGTTTCAAAACGGTTGAAAAATTAATAAAATGATGGTTGAAAAAAGGGTCTAGGGAAGAAAGAAAAGGAAAACAATATGAGGTTAAAGTGTGGGTAATAAGCTGAACCAAATTTGTACACCATCCTACAGAACTCTTAAATAAACTCTTGGTAGTGTAGCAGCCTGTATAGTGTCCAGTGGAGTCCTGTATCATCAAAGTTTCTTTTTCTTTAATAAATATTTATTTTACAGACCTCAAAACAGTTTAGAATAAACTGGTGACTTTGACAATCTCCCTAACTCAAACCTCTTTTTATCTTAAACTATTTTGGTGCAAATTTTCCTTTATTTCCATGCTTTTTGACACCTGAAACTTGTATACCGTAAAATTTGTATAGCATCTGACTGGACCTACCATGAGTCATGTTGTGAAATTTCTACGGTACTGTTCTGAGCTTATTACCAAAAAAAATTTTTTATGGCATCAAAAAATAGATGGAAAAAAAGTCATCTTTGTTGACTTTGATGACCACAAGAAAAACAAATAAGTTCACTCAGATTTTTTTTTTCAATTTCTCTCAAAAAAACTTGGGTCCTAATGGGTCATATGTGCTGTGACGCCCAATTGTAGAGTAGAGTATATATTTATTTGCATAAACTTTTAGATACATAATTGGAAAATATTGTTACAAAAAAACAGTAATATAAGTAATAGTAATACAACAGCGAATATTGTACTGTTGTAAAATTTGAACAGTACTGTTGTGAGCTGATGAACCTTAGGTTTGACTGTACTTAGGCCCTATGTATTATAGTTTATGGAAAATCATATGGTGATGTACAGTGTGTGAGGCCAATGACAAGAAAAAACTGTATTTTAATTTTGCAAGTTTTTTTATATTATGCTTACTTTTCAATTTCTCTCAAAAAAACTTGGGTCCTAATGGATCATATGTGCTGTGACGCCCAATTGTAGAGTAGAGTATATATTTATTTGCATAAACTTTTAGATACATAATTGAGCAAATATTGTTACAAAAAAACAGTAATATAAGTAATAGTAATACAACAGCGAATATTGTACTGTTGTAAAATTTGAACAGTACTGTTGTGAGCTGATGAACCTTAGGTTTGACTGTACTTAGGCCCTATGTATTATAGTTTATGGAAAATCATATGGTGATGTACAGTGTGTGAGGCCAATGACAAGGAAAAACTGTATTTTAATTTTGCAAGTTTTTTTATATTATGCTTACTTATTATTTTTTAATTAAACATATTTTGTAAAGTACTTATTAGAAGTTTGCTTGACCAACCTCGGTTGGAACTCATATGTGTATATTGATCTGTTGGACTGACCTACCTATAAGTTGTGCCTCTTTTTTCATGTCACTACTGGACGGTTAACACGATTAAACTTTGTCTAAACGGAAAAATCATAGAAATATTTTTCACAGTTTAACGCTATAGAATGCCTATTACTTAGCAAAAGGTTTAGTCCAGTACAACAAAAGATCCTAATAGAAAACCTGAATCTGATGAGAAAAGTTTAGTCTATTTCAATTTCGTCTCTGTTAAGTGAGCCTTGAAGTGGGCTCTTTGAATAGAACTACTTATCCACTTCCCCCTACCTTGGGCTGATTGTTCATTGGTTAATTGGTCAAAAAACTTCAAATTCAATGAAAACTAACATTATCATTACTTCCTCCGCTGCCACAATTCACAACAGCAAAAAAACTTGACATAATAATCAGTGGTGCACCCAGAAATATGTCTTGGGGGACCCGAAACCTTTGGGGGCCCGATATCTTTGGGGGGCCCCCAGAGGTCCCATGATGTTGTACTTTATGCTATTTTTTCTGTTTATTCATGAAATATATGGAAAATATCTAAAAAAATATGTGGTGGTGAGGTTAGGCCTTCTGTAGAAAATAAAATATACCGAAGGACCACTCGAGATAGCTCGAGAAAAACGTGGGGGAGTTAAGAGGGACTGTATCTTTCCACAGGGCTCCAACAGGGAAAAAAGAGCCTAAAAACTTAAATACTAAAAATAGCGTAGCAATGAAAAATTATCAAGAAACGACTTACCATTAGATGTCTTTCGTAGCTACTTGGCTGGCCAGCCCGATTATACGCGAAGTACCAGACTCTCCATTGTTCTATAGTTCAAAATGTTCCAAACACTAATATCTAATAAACTAAAGCGTAAAATTAATAGTTTCCACAATTTTAATATAAAATAATAGCGGTGCGGTGACTTTACTTGCACGAGGCGCGTGGTTGAGTTGTTCGCCCAGACAATCGGCGTTTTCGTCTGCTAGGCCGAATTTAGCCGCTTATCTCAAATCCTTCATTGCTGGAAGAAGCGCGCGAAGTTTAAATTTAAAATATGGAAAGATATAGCGTAAAGTAAATCAAAATAATATTCTAGAAACGCTTGTAAGCGTAGAAAATGTAACCCAAAAATATTTAAAAACTAAGAGAGATAGCTTCTCTAATTTTAAGTGAAAATTAGAGAATATAATTATTTACAAAAATAAAAACAAGTTGGGAAACTTGTTCATGTGGTTTGGGGGGTTCCCCAAAGCCCCTAGCCCCCCGCCCCCTTGTGATAATTCAAAATAAGTTAAAACACTAGAAAAAATTAAAAAAAAAAACAAAATAAACAAAAACATAACCTACGTTTTTGAAGAAAACTTGGTCCCATTTATTTCAGATTTTCTCGCTTTAGTTTAATATTTTTAAGAAAAACGCATTTTTCCCATATACACAAAGGATCCGTTCTTAAAACTGATTAATTTTTGAGGCTGAAGCTCTTGTCGTTTTTGTAAAATTTACGTTTTTGTTAACATTACGGCTTATGGGAAATCGGTTTGTTTGTCCTATGGAAGACATCTTGGATTTGATCATATGTTTTGTTAGACAGCCCTATAGGGGTTTTGAAACAATACTCCATTCAGGAGAGAGATGATCATTGCTGTATTCTAGTTTTGAAAGTTGCTTGCCTAGAATAGTAAAAAAATCATAGTGAAATATTTCTTACAGTTTAACACAATTCTATGTTACACTTCTGCAAAAGGTCCACTCAAGCACAAAAAAGATCCCAATAGAAAATATTGCCAAAATGGCAGTTACACATTTATCCAAAACAAACCTGACAAAAAACTTTCAAATATTTCAATTTATCCTCTGTTAAGTCAGGTAATAGAGCACTTATCCACTTTCTTTTCCCTTCTTTGAGCTGTTACCTAGTTCATTTAAATGAAGATGATTTTTTAAGGTCAAAATACTTGGCATTCCATCAAAACTAACATTATGAAGCTCTCCCCAGCTGCCACAATTCATAACAGCACAGAAACTAATAATAATGATTCAAACTGAGTAAAAAAATGGAAAAAAAGTAAAAAAAAACAAAAGTAAATAAAAACATAACCTGACTTTTGAACAAAACATGGTCCCTTTTATTTGAGATTTACTGGCTTCAATTGATTTTTTTTTAAGAAAAACGCATTTTTCCCATGTGTACAAAGGTTCAATACTTAAAACAGCATCTTTGTTGTAAATTAAATCGTTTCACTTTTTTTAAAAATTACGTTTTTGTTAACATTGCGGCTTATGGGAAAACGCTTTGTTTGTCCTATGGCGACCATCTTGGATCGAAAAACAGCTGACCGTGACAGTTCGTTAGACAAGCTAATTGTTAAATTGTGTTAAACTGTAAGAAATATTTCACTATGATTTTTTTACTATTCTAGGCAAGCAACTTTCAAAACTAGAATACAGCAATGATCATGACTGGGTCTCTCCTGAATGGATTATTATTTCAAAACGGTTGAAAAATTTTAAAAATGATGGTTGAAAAAAGGGTCTAGAGAAGAAAGAAAAGGAAAACAATATGAGGTTAAAGTGTGAATAATGAGCTGAACCAAATTTGTACACCATCCTACAGAACTCTTAAATAAACTTTTGGTAGTGTAGCGTCTTGTATAGTGTCGAGTGAAGTCCTGTATCATCAAAGTTTCTTTTTCTTTAATAAATATTTATTTTACAGACCTCAAAACAGTTTAGAATAAACTGGTGAATTTGACAATCTCCCTAACTCAAACCTCTTTTTATCTTAAACTATTTTGGTGCAAATTTTCCTTTATTTCCATGCTTTTTGACACCTAAAACTTGTACACCGTAAAATTTGTATAGTATCTGACTGGACCTACTACAAGTCCTGTTGTGAAATTTCTATGGTACTGTTCTGAGCTTATTACCAAAAAAAATTTTTTATGGCATCATTAATAATAGATGGAAAAAAAGTAATCTTTGTTGACTTTGATGACCACAAGAAAAACAAATAAGTTCTCTCAGATATTTTTTTTAATTTCTCTCAAACAAACTTGGGTTCTAATACTCCTAATGGGTCATATGCTGTTACGCCCAATTGTAGAGTAGAGTATATATTTATTTGCATAAACTTTTAGATACATAATTGAGCAAATATTGTTACAAAAAAACAGAAATAAAAGTAATAGTAACAGTAGTAATACAACAGCGAATATTGTACTGTTGTAAAATTTGAACAGTACTTACTGTTGTGAGCTGATGAACCTTAGGTTTGACCGTACTTAAGCCCTATGTATTATAGTTCATGGAAAATCATATGGTGATGTATGGTGTGTGAGGCCAATGACAAGGAAAAACTGTATTTTAATTTTGCAAGTTGTGCATGCATGACACGCTGCAAATATTTGCAAGCAAAAAATTTCAGTCAAATTGTTGCCTGCAAAAAAATCTTCTTTTCGTTTGACATTGTGCATGGCCATGCATTGATTCCCCAGAATCTAGGTAAAAATTCGCCAGTTTGCATGCAAAAAAATGGCACCGGACCGATAAAAATGGATTGCCTGCAACAATCAGCTGGATTTGTACTGTGCATGCACCTGGGCAAAATTTCATACATTTGCCTGCAAATTTTATTGTCATGCACCATGTCAAGTGACCTTTAGAAGTTTGCTTGACCAACCTCGGTTGGAACTCATATGTGCATATTGATCTGTTGGACTGACCTACCTATAAGTTGTGCCTCTTTTTCATGTCACTACTGGAGGGTTAAAACAATTAAACTTTGTCTAAACCTAAAACTCATAGTGAAATATTTTTCACAGTTTAACGCTATAGAAGGCCTATTACTTAGCAAAAGGTTTATTCAAGTACAACAAAAGATCCTAATAGAAAACCTGAATCTGATGAGAAAAGTTTAGTCTATTTCAATTTCGTCTCTGTTAACTGAGCCTTGAAGTGAGCTCTTTGAATAGAACTACTTTCCTCTACCTTAGGCTGATAGTTCATTGGTCAAAAAACTTCAAAAACCTTTGGGGAGCCCCCAGAGGTCTCATGATGTACTTTATGCTATTTTTTTTGTTTATTCATGAAATATATGGAAAATATCTAAAAAAATATGTGGTTTGGGGGGGCCCCTAGCCCCCCGCCCCCTTGGTGCGCCCATGTAATAATTCAAAATAAGTGAAAAAACCAGAAAAAAAGTTAAAAAAAAAAACAAAATAAACAAAACCTAACCTACTTTTTTGAAGAAAACATGGTCCCTTTTATTTCAGATTTTCTGGCTTTAGTTTAATATTTTTAAGAAAAACGCATTTTTCCCATATGCACAAAGGATCTGTTCTTAAAACTGATTAATTTTTTAGACTAAACCTCTTGACGTTTTTGTAAAATTTACGTTTTTGTTAACATTACGGCTTATGGGAAATCGGTTTGTTTGTCCTATGGAAGACATTCTGGATTTGATCATATGTTTTGTTAGACAGCCCTATAAATTATGATTGATCTGGTTAGGTTAGGTTAGGTTTCATTACAATAAATTATGTTTGATCCAGTTAGGTTAGGTTTCATTACAATAAATTATGTTTGATCCGGTTAGGTTAGGTGAGGTTTCATTACAATAAATTATGTTTGATCTGGTTAGGTTAGATTATGTTTCATTACAATAAATTATGTTTGATCCGGTTAGGTTAGGTTATAAATTTGGTTTGATCCAGTTAGGTTAGGTTAGGTTTCATTACAATAGGGCTGTCTAACAAAACATATGATCAAATCCAAGATGTCTTCCATAGGACAAACAAACCGATTTCCCATAAGCCGTAATGTTAACAAAAACATAAATTTTACAAAAAGTTTTAAATAAACATATTTTGTAAAGTACTTATTAGAAGTTTGCTTGACCAACCTCGGTTGGAACTCATATGTGCATATTGATCTGTTGGACTGACCTACCTATAAGTTGTGCCTCTTTTTCATGTCACTACTGGAGGGTTAAAACAATTAAACTTTGTCTAAACCTAAAAATCATAGTGAAATATTTTTCACAGTTTAACGCTATACAAGGCCTATTACTTAGCAAAAGGTTTAGTCAAGTACAACAAAAGATCCTAATAGAAAACCTGAATCTGATAAGAAAAGTTTAGTCTATTTCAATTTCTTCTCTGTTAAGTGAGCCTTGAAGTGAGCTCTTTGAATAGAACTACTTTCCCCTACCTTGGGCTGATAGTTCATTGATTCATTGGTCAAAAAACTTCAAAAACCTTTGGGGGGCCCCCAGAGGTCTCATGACATTGTACTTTATGCTATTTTTTCTGTTTATTCATGAAATATATGGAAAATATCTAAAAAAATATGTGGTTTGGGGGGTCCGGGCCCCTAGCCCCCCGCCCCCTTGGTGCGCCCATGTAATAATTCAAAATAAGTGAAAAAACTAGAAAAAAGTTTAAAAATAAACAAAAACATAACCTACTTTTTTGAAGAAAACAGGGTCCCTTTTATTTCAGATTTTCTCGCTTTAGTTTAATATTTTTAAGAAAAACACATTTTTCCCATATGCACAAAGGATCTGTTCTTAAAACTGATTAATTTTTGAGACTAAAGCTCTTGTCGTTTTTGTCAAATTTACGTTTTTGTTAACATTACAGCTTATGGGAAATCGGTTTGTTTGTCCTATGGAAGACATCTTGGATTTGATCATATGTTTTGTTAGACAGCCCTATTATGTTTGATTAGGTTAGGTTAAGTTTCAGTTAGGTTAGGTTTGATTTATTCAAATTCTAGTTCAAATATGCTTTTTTGCTTAGGTTAGGTTTAGTTATAGAGTGTTTAAGTTTTTATGCAGTTTTGATGTTTGAATAATGTTTTTAAAGTAAGTTTTTTAAATAAATCTTATCCACACAATAAGTCTAAATTTTGTGGTGATCTGGCAACAGTGCCTTTTTGAAACATATTTCGGGTGCATTTTGGTTGGCAGCCATGCTTTTGTTATTGATTGTTATTGAAAAAAGTGAGGTTAAACAGCTCATTTTATAGGACTTTTTTTCAATTTTTTTCAAAAAATACCGCATAATCCGCAAAAATTTTTTTTGTAAATGTTCTTAAAAAGGCTCTTTTTAAGCCTAAAAAAAATTTCGTGTGTCCATTAAGTTGACAGGCCCCAAACTATGTAGGTAAATAAAGCTCTAAACAAAAATGTGTTTTTATATACATACTCTTTACTCAATCATTCACAAATGGCCACAATCAATCACATTCCCTCATAATCTCACCAGAATCTCTTAATCATTACACAATTTATCACAATCTTACCACAGTCCTTCACAATCCCTCACAATCTTACCACAGTCCATCACAATCCCTCACAATCTTACCATGATCATTCACAATCCCTCACAATCTTAGCAAAAGATTGTGGATTTTCACAATCAGTGTACACATTTTGGGTTAGCTGTTCACCCCTCGATCATGATAAAGTCCTTGTTACTCACATACAAAACAACAAAGAGGGAGAATGGATTAGCTAAGCCTTGTTATAGTGCATCTGAGGGTAAATGAGTGGCCATAAATGTCCTAAAATAATAAAAACATTCATGGTATTGTGCATTGAGTAATTGTTTGTTTTACCTGTAGGATAACACAAATGTTAGCTTTAAGTTGAGTAATAATATTATCACAAAAAAAGCACTTAAGTGCTTGCTTAAGTGCCTATCACTATTTGTCGGTAAGTGTGTTTAAAACATTTAAAAGAAAATTTGTGATTGTGTGAGAACCGTAAAGTGCCATATATTTTTTTAAACCAAAATTTAAATTATAGTTCATTACCTAATACCTTACATTTTAAAGTGTGTGACCGAAATAGCTGTGAGATATGCTTGTTTATGCACTAAAAGTTGACTATGCACTTCTAGGCCTGTAAAGTATGAACTAGGTACCAAAGTTTATTTTATAAATCCGCCATCAAAACAATAGTAAAATACATACAAAAATGGTTGAATTTTCCTAGAATTTCATATTTTTTTACTACATTCTAACAACAACAAACACTTCAAAATGTAGAAAATTACTTATATAGACCACCAAAGTTGCAGAATCTCCTCCAATAAACGCCACTGTGTATTTTATATTAATTAGTGTTATTTATGTGCCTTTTTAATGTTTATTTTGATTTTTATTTACGTTTTTTAACTCGAAATTCACATTTTTCGTTTTCGCCCTTTGAAGTTTTGACAGGAACAGCTGATTTCGATGTTGTGCGCTTGGTGACATTTGGTAGTTTTAACACACAGGGAGCGTTCACCAATTAGTGCAGTTAGATTAAGGTGACTTACCGTACCGTGATTAAAATCTCGCAAATCTCAGAAGTGCAGTAAAGACTCATTTATAAAAAGATACAGGTTAATGTTTTAATAATAGGTTACCTAGAGAAAACTTTTTAAGTAGATAGATGTCCGCAAGGTCAAATACTAATAAACTAAAAATATAATTTTTAGTAAATTTATTCTCCGTCTTCTTATACTTACTGATAACCTCGTAAAAATAGGATTTAAACTTTGTTTTTCTTTGATATTATACAAATTATTGATTTCATTAAAAAATATATATAGAAAATTGTTGCTTTTGAAAAAGGTACCATAATAATTTTTCTTTGCATAAAATAAAGGGTTCTTGTCGGTTTTACCAACTTACTTATACGTAATAATATGAAGTTTGTTTTGCATGAAAATTATCCATTAGACTATTCTTACGCGATTTAGAAGAGGAAAACTTAAAAAAAAATTAAGGTTTTTAAAAAATACAATTTTTAAAAACTCACAAGTCTCACAAACCTTTTTTGCCTTCGAATTTTAGCTAGGCCAAATCAGGTTGGATGATATTAGGCTAGAATGAGTTGGTTTAAGTCAACGATTATAAACACACAGGATTGCTTATTTCCATTTAACTAATGTTAGCGTCGCTCAGCGAGACGAACAGTGTCTGCTTACGTCACCAGCGGAAGTTGCTTTGTTTGTATTCAGAGTTCGTGTGATTTTAAGGTGTTTTTCACGTTTTTACCTCCGTTTTTTTGCGTTTTTTCATTTATTTGATGGTGTGGTTGACTATTTAGGAGGTAAATCCGAGGGCACAGCCGTGCCTCTCCAAGTTCACGCGCCGTACCATCTTTTCTTGAAACATTACTTGACCTATCTAAAACTCTACTTCGGAATGAGCTACGAATCTCAAACTTTGCACAGTCGTAGATCTCCATGGAGTTAAGAATCCCTTCATGTTTAGTTTCATGGAACTCCCAAAAGTACTAAAGTCGACTGAAGTAGTTACGAAATTTCAAAAAACGTCGAAATTTTCACTCACTCATGTATAGATCATCAAAATTCTACTGTACTTCCAGACATGCTACAAAGCTGAAATTTGGCAGATATAAGTCTGCCAAACCCCTAAAAAAAATCAAAAAACCCCAAAATTCTCATTTACTTCCCTCCCCTATACATGTAAAGTTATGTAAAAGTAACATTGCCCACTTCCAGAAATGGCAGACTGATAGGAACTATGATAAAACTATAGAAAAAAATTTAAAAACCCCAAAATTATAATTTATTTTCCTTCCCTATAAATGTAAAGTAATGTAAAAGTAACAATGCCCACTTCCGGACACGCTAGAGAGCTGAGCTTTGGAAGGCCGATAGTAACTATGATAGAACTATAGAAAATAATTAAAACACCCCAAAATTCTAATTTACTTCCCTCCCCTATAAATGTAAAATTCTGTAAAAGTAACATTGTCCACTTCCAGAAACACTCGAGAGCTGAGATTTGGAAGGCCGATAAAACTATAAAAGAAAATTAAAAAACCCCAAAGTTTAATTAACTTCTCTCCCCTATAAATGTAAAGTTATGTAAATTAGCATTGTCCACTTCCAGAAACGCTAGAAAGCTGAGCTTTTGAAGAAAACGCTAAGATTTTAATAAAGTTATGTAAAATTAACATTGCCTACTTCCAGGAACACCAGAGAGCTGAGCTTTAGAAGGCTAATAAGAACTATGATAAAACCATAGGAAAATATAAAAAAAACTCAATATTTTTAATAAGGCATTCAAAAACATTTCATGTAAAAAAAACCAAGTACGCGAAAGTGGTATTCCGTAAAAAGAATTGAGATAAAAGTAAAGCCAAGTTCTACAATACAAATTTCAAAATGAATGGTTCTTACTAGCTTGGAAATGTTTTTCTTGGCTATTACGGCTGCAAATGACTGTTAAGAAATTGAACGTAAAGAAGTTTGGCTGGAATAGCAAAGTTTTAAAAAAAATCCAAACTAGTAAGAACCATTCATTTTGAAATTTGTATTGTAAACCTAGGCTTTACTTTTATCTCAATTCTTTTTATAAAAGACCACTTTCGCGTACTTGGCTGTTTTTTACATGAAATATTTTTGTTATGATAAACCTTTATAAATGTGAATTAAGTGACTTGATATAAAGAAAGCACAATTTTTTGTTGAAATAAAAGCTTTGTGTTCCCTCTTTCAGTGTAGAAATATAAATATATATCCTTTTATATTATTATATTTATATAAACTTTTAATTTTTTTTTGATTTTTGGAAACTCCTTGCTCATTAAATTATTCACATTAAAGAAAATTGGTAATTATGCCGCAAACGTACTTCTTTTATTAAACTGATTATTGGAAAGTTTATTTTGTAGACAGTTTCTCCAAGTTTGGTTTCAGTTTTTTTCTTAAGTTTTTTTAGTCTCTTTATAGAAGTTTTCAGAAACATGTTACAGAAGAAGGAGTGAAAACGGGCGCTGGGTGGGATAAAAACAACTCATAACACAAACAATGTAAATCATTTGAAAAAAAACTTATGAAAATCTATTGATTTAAAGCATAAGAAGTTAAAAAACACATCTTATTTGGCTGTTTTCTCCAAAAACTGACTGGTTTTTGATATAATAATATAATAAATATTGCAATTTTAGATCTGAAATATCAAATAAATACCTTTTTGTAACTGCATAATATTAGTGTATTTTATTATATCGGCAACAAAAACAATAAATTATACATCTAATGATTTAAAATGATTAAACTTTTAAAAAAAATCCTACTTCTATTCTAAAACTTTCAACTATTTAAAAAACAAACTCCAACATATCGTCTGGTAGGAAAATTCAGCTCTCAGAGCAAACTCTTGATTTATCAAATCATTTGTTTTGAATAAATGAAATTATTAATTATATTTACTAACACGAATAAAAAAATTTGTTTGCAAATAAGCAAGAAAAAAGCGGGAAAAACTCACGATTGCAATGTGTATTATATGAAGCGCGCTGAGCAGAGGTCCACTAGTGACGTAAGCAAGGCGCCGCCTACCGCTAAAAGATTCGAGCAAATAGACAATCCTGTGTGTTTATAATCTTTGGGTTTAAGTCAGGTTAGGTTAAGCGCGGATTTGAGGGAGGTAACGAGGTAATTACCCTCCCCCCCCCATAGAAAAAATATATGGATTTAGTTGAAAAATATAGAGCTAAGCGCATAATTACCCCACCTGAAAAAAAAAATTACATAAATGGTGTTTCCGTCGACCATTACCACCCCCTTAGATTTTTGCCCAGATCCGCTCGTGGATTAGGTTTCTCAAATCGGGTCGATAAAATTAGGTCAATGCCGGTATGCACTCTCGGGGTATGCCCCAAAGGATCTTCTGATTAGTTAATTGTGATTTCGTAATCAGAGCTCACCAAAACGAGCTGGTAACACTGCCAATTTGGGAGTCACTTGAATAAAAGCTTCCTTTTTAGTCAAAATGTGTTTTTTTTTGTTGGTCGAGACGGATTTCCTAACCTAATACAATAATTTAAATATTTTTATTTATGCAAATTGATTTTGTTTCGAATATTTTGTGCCGTGAGACGTTCCACAAATAATGTTACTTTTTCATTGTACTAGATTTTTAGTCATTTCCTGAACAGATTTTTTTTTAACTACATAATCCTTTGTTGGCCGAAACTAATGGCCAATTCATAGCTCTGTAAAGTAAGAACTAAGTAGTAGGGACGATTCATAGTTCATAAACGTTAGAAGAAAGTAACGTCATACAACGCCGTTTTATGCTAGTTTATACAACAATAAGAAGAAATTAAAGCAGCCAATAGGAAACTAATTTCTTTCCGATCAAGTGATCAACACTTAGCAAATAGCAGAACCATTTTTCATTTTAACTTATCTTATTTGCTTTATAAATGTAACTTTACACCACATTTCTTACGTTTTTAAATTATTAATCGGGACCTTTGGTTACTTATTTATTACTGCTTATGGCTTACTTCTAACTTTTTACTTTATGAAACCCTAAGTTCACCTTAAAACTGAATTCCCATTGTTTTAAAATAATATTTGAGGTAGGTAATTTAAAGCATTTTTTTTGCAAGATTTTTATGCTCACTCGTAGCTACTAGTCCTCTGCTTTTTTTAGTGCATTTGTATAACTGAGAAACAGTATACCGCACCATAACAGAAAATACTCCCCCTTTACTTCCTGCCCCAACTGCAGTTGGTTGGTGATTGCAGTAAGGCAGAGTGGTATAAGAGGAGTATTTTCTTGTATTTTGAAATAATCATCGAAAAAGAAATGATAAAGAATAGTATTAAAAAGCTTAAATCCAGAAAAGCTAGCGGACCTGGAGGAATATATGCTGAAAGGCTCAAATATGGATCAGAGAAACTAATCGAAAATCTCACATATATTGTCAATCAATGCATAAACGGACTCCTAATGATTGGAAAATTGCATTCATATCCTCAATCCATAAAAAAGAAAACAAGCTGGATTGCAACAATTACAGAGGAATTTCAGTAACCAGTACTCTAAGTAGATTGTACGGTAGGATTCTTAGAGATCTAATAGAGAATGATTTTCATGAACAAGAAGAACAAGAACAAAGTGGGTTTCGTCAGAGAACATATAACATCTAAAGAACCTCCGCCAAATCGCTCAATCGCGAGCCCAGTTAAACTTTGCCAGAAGAAGAGGGCTCTGCGATCGTTTCTTTGCGAGTTTGAATTCACAATGAGAACTCGACTTTCGCGCCACGTTTCGTCAGTGGCGGAGGCATGCAAGGCTCCTGTTCAGATACACTATTAAGGTGACCATGTTTTAAACGATTTTTATTAACTTCACAGAGCCTGGCGATGTCTGTCATCAAATCTAGCGATTTATTTTTGACACCAAAGAAATTCTAGGAACCCTAGAAGACGCATCCCCATTATTTAATACGCAAATTCATTCATCATGCATGAAATCTCAGAAAATTTCCCCGAATCCTCGCTGGCAACACTGTAAGAGGTATAAAAGAGAAATCGATGAAAAACCATGGGCGTGCAGATTTTGTTTAAAAATAAAATAAATTATTATAGACATTTTCCTTTGCACCCAAAATTATAAAATTTAAATAAGTGTAAAATATTACCGGTACAGCTTTGACAGCCATTCTATTTAAATGACTCAGAATTAATTTTTTTATCGATTTATAATATAAACTAAATAACTTATTTACAGTTGGTAATATCCGTAGTTTTGATTTTTATTATTTTTCCCTAAAAATAAGAAATCTACTTTATATTATTTTTTCTGGTTATAGAAAAGTGTTACTTTAATCCCTAAAATTTAAAACACAGGTAAAAGTGTTTCTTTTTATTTCAAATTATCAAAGGTGTTTTTTTAGCTTTTTACTCTTTCACCTTGGTAATACATTGCTCTTAGTAAATTTTTTACAGTAAGTAGATTTGTTCTGTTAAAAAAAGTCAAAAACTCCGAACTATATACTCAGACCTTGAGATATTTATCAAAATTTTTGCATCAGGATTTAAAGAGTCTATTTGATCCCCTAGTGTACAGGGTGCATTTTCGACACTTTTGGGTGTTTTCCGAGGGGTCATCAGCTTTCAACAGTACTGTACAAATTTCACAACAGGACCCGACAGTACCACGACAGGATCCAACAGTACTGGACAGTACATGACGTACCCAACAGTACTCGACAGTACCACGACAGGACCCAACAGTACTCGACAGTACACGACAGTACCCAACAGTACTCGACAGTACACGACAGGACCCAACAGTACCCGACAGTACCCAACAGTACCCAACAGTACACGACAGTACCCAACAGTACTCGACAGTACACGACAGGACCCAACAGTACTCGACAGTACCCAACAGTACACGACAGGACGTAACAGTACGATAGAAGCCAACAGTACACGACAGTACTCGACACAACCGTTTAACCCGAAACAGTGGCGTAGATGTGAAAAGACAGGATGACCTCTTTTTTTTTTTTTTTTTTTGATCGCAACATTTGTGAGCGCGGCGCGGTTCCCCAAAGATGATGAGGTTTTTTTTTTTTTTTGGGTCGCAAGATTTGTGAGCGCGGTGCGGTTCCCCAAAGATGATGAGCTTTTTTTTTTTTTTTTGCTCGCCTGTTTTTTGAGGGCGCGCTTTGTCCTTGTCGGACCCCCCCAAGGCACGACGACCGTACTCAACAGGACCCAACAGTACTCGACAGTACACGACAGTACCCAACAGTACACCGACAGGACCCAACAGTACTCGACAATACACGACAGTACCCAACAGTACTCGACAGTACACGACAGTACCCTCGACAGTACCCAACAGTACTCAACAGGACCCAACAGTACACGTCAGGGCCCAAGTCCTGTTGGACGCTGTACAAAATTTTAGGGTGCCGATGACCCCTCGGTGTTTTCGGTTTCAATGTTTATAATAATGATATGCGATGTTTACCATCATTATTCTCTTCAAATTAAAGCACACTAAGGTGTAGTCGTTTTTTCTTCAATCTTCTCTAGAAGTTCCCGAAACCACCCAAATGATAAAAATGGGACAGCCTATACTTATAATATAGATTTTTTGTTATATTTTATCAGCAAAACTCTTGCCTCGAAATAAAAAGCACTCATTGGTTTATTTTACCAAAATCCATTCATTAGTTTATTATAAACTCTAGAAATTAGTTTTTTTAGAAAATATTTGGTATGAGTCTGTTTTTTACATTTGCAAATATTAAAAAATATGACTTATTCAGTTTTATCAACAAAATACTTTTGATTTCCATAAAAAAATCTATTTAATTTTTATTTACCAAATAAAATAAAAATGAAAAAATATTATTTATAATCAAGTGATTATTATACAGGGTGTCCCATAACTTAGGCGCCATAGTGCAGTAAGTGATAAAGGAGGTTATTTCCAAGCAAAAAGTTTATATAACATGGGGTCAAAATTCATCTGTTTTTAAGATATAGGATTTTTAAAGAGGAGTGGGTGAAAACGGGTTATACAAAAAAAATCTGTCACAGCCAGCTGAATACTCAACTAATTGTGATTAAAAAATGTGGTACTCCTTTTTTGATAATATTACAAGTGGAGGAGGTACGGGCTGTCAAAATAACCTCGAAAATGTATTAAAAAAAATATTTTTTTTTTAAATTAATTTTTGCTTTCCCTTTTAAAAAATATCAATAATATTTCATTATTATGTCTCGCTAAAGACTTGTTTTTATTAACAAAAAATATTTAAAAAACATTGCATTTAATATGGCATTCATAAAAGTTCATACCAAAAAAATAGTATTTTCTAAAAAAATTGACTGACTAACTTTTTTCAAATTAATTTTTTTAAATTAATTTCAATTTACTGCTTTTGTTCTAATACAAGACTACGCAATTTCATATTTTTACTGCGTTCTTTTAAAAAGTTATTATCACAAAGGTTAAAAAAACAACAAGTTTTTGATCAGACATGACCTCCTCTATCACTTGTTGGCCTATGGCCCCTAAGTTATGGGACATCCTGTATATATAAACATTATTAAATTTGGCAAATATAAGAATTAAGAACAATATTTTAATCCATTTGACTCAAGGCTCTCTTTTAATTAATCACCAGGGACTATGCAGTAAGTGAAAAGGAAGATAAAACTCTTTTTTTTCTGTGTAAAAGTAGGTACTACCTTTTTTCTTTTATAGTTATATTTGTTAATTCTAACTACTTTTTTACATCATTACATGATGATCGAACATCAAAAACAACCAGTGATAATATATTATGTATACTTTATAATAAAAAGAGATAGTCGAATATTTAACTACTAACCACTAGTAGTAAGTAGTTTTCTTAATTTGAACTAGTCTTTAACACCTGACCTTGGGCAAGGCATTTGGTACAAGATAGTGCCTACTAGGTGCTAAACGAACATACTAAGGATCAAAGTGGTCAGAACAAAGACATGCCCATTTTGACAGAATTTTTTCCTTATTAAGGCCAATAATCTCCCTCCAAAGCTCTCTCTTGTTTGGATCAGTGGGGAACCTAGTAAACTCATAAATTTGAATATTTTTAAAATGTTTAATAACTGTACAGTAGCATGTTAAAATGGTTGTTTACATAAGAAATATATTTTTTAGAGTTATATATTATTGTCAGAATAAATTAAGAAACTTTTCCAAAAAAACCCAAACAGAGGTGGGAAAATAAGGGAATTTGCAACAATAAATAATGTTTCTTAAAACTTCTTTGTAAAATAAATCACTAATATTTTGTAAAAAAAGTTATAAACCACACCACTGTCTTACCAAATCGTAAACAATATGACGGTTTCTGGAAGAGATTCAAACTTACCGGTGAAATGATAAATCCAGCCACTTCTCGTCACTTTTGTCACACAGAATGCACGTCTTAGGCATTTTTAAAGTTATTTAATAAAAAAAATCTTTATTTTGTGATAAATATTGCAAAAAAACAACGAAAACGCACGTTTATTCGGATAACCTCTCAAAGGCAACGATAAATGATGCAAGGGTGACGTTTGGTCTACATGGTTCGGTTCGGTTCGGTTCGGTTCATAGCGAACAAAAATCAGTTTTTTGCATTTTACGCGAGAACGATAAGTCGTAGGGCAAAATTTAATGTATGAGAAATATTACCCATAGGATTCCCTACAATCGGTCTTCATAGTCTATAGGTCTACAACCACACGTTTAGAAGAAAATTTCAAAAAATTATGTTTTTTGCAATTTATGCAAAAACGGTAAGTCATAAAAAAAACTTTATTTACATAAAATGATCAAGACACAATTCTCTACAAGGCGACAATGACAATTTACAGCTCTACAACCACTTGTGTTGAAGACAGAGGGTGCCGAAAATGCCCATTATATACTTTTTTGCGTTTTTCGCAAAAACCATAAGTCATAGAGCTGTGACTCACATAGGTGAATTGTAGAGAATGGCGTCCTGGAGATTTCTTGTGTATAGTGTGTTTTTCTAGGACCTACCGTTTTTGCATAAAATAAAATAGTAATTTTTGCAAATTTGGCGCCTTATATGTTCTACACGTAGTTGTAAACCTGTGGCCCAAAAGCAAAGAATGTAGAAAATTGTGTCCTTTAACATTTTATGTTTATAAAGTTTCTTTCTACGACTAAAAAAAACACAATTTTTGACAACTTAGCTGCCATCTATCTTCTAAACATGTTGTAGACCTATAGACTATGGAGATTGATTGTAAAGACTCGTATGGGTAATATTTCTCTAAAATAAAATTCTTCTCTACGACTTACCGTTTTTGCGTAAAATGCAAAAAACTGATTTTTGTCAATTTTGGTGCCCTCTATCTTCTATACATGTAAGTCTAGAGCTATAACCTTTAAGAAAAATTGTAAAGGAATTTTTGAAGTGTAAACTTCTTTAGGCGCGTTTAGTAGTTTTTGTGGGTACTGAATTGAACTGAGCCGTCAGACTCGGCTATGTAACGCTCATTCGGATTAAGGCCAGTATTATTAATTTCGCCTTGTTAAAGTTTACACTTCTGCCATGCGGTCTTAAGCACACACAATTTTTTTTTGTCAACAAAGGTTTTCTCTGCGACGTTCCATTTTCGCGTAACATCAAATCAAAAAGCTTTTTGAGTTTTCCAGAGTTGCCCAGGGGAGTTTTGTAGACTAATTTTTTTAAGCTATATATATATATATATATATATATATATATATATATATATATATATATATATATATATATATATATATATATACATATATTATATAAAGAAAAGGTTTTTTTAACTTTCGTGATCAAAACATTTAACTTAAATTTATTTGGAGTAAAAGCAAGAGTTATTTTTATACCGAAAACATTTGTAGTGAGAACAATAATTAATAGTGAAAAGTGCAGTTTAGTCATCTGGTTTTAATAACTTTTTAAATACCACCTAGGAATACAAAACTAATAAACTATTTATGAACTCTAACCTCACACCAAAGAAATTTAATTAAACTTACTTTCAGTTGAACGTTTTTCACACTTAAATGGAGTCCCGTTTTTTTCAGAAAACCGAAATCCAAATCAGTATTTTAAACTGCGCATTCGCTACCGTTCTTTTTCTTCTCACATAAAATATTTCCCTCTCAGCTGTGGTCGAGCATATGTGAAGTTAGTAAGAGGAAGATAATTTTATGTGATCAGAAAGAGAGAGGTGCGCATGTGCAGTTAAAAAAAATGGGTTGCATTACAGGATATCGCCGCTAGTTATTTTGTGTTTCTGCAAAAAACAAGCTCAAGTTGGTTGACTGCACAAAAATTGCAATTTTGTGCTAACCGTTGTACGTTCTATAAAAATCGACAATCAACAATCTTCAAAAAAAACCAACTTTAGCTGATTATTTCTAATTTATACTTTCCTTTTAATTCAAAATAGATAAGGATTTAAACCGCCACATAGATCTATAAAAACAGGGACTTAAAAGCAAATGTTTTATGATTTTTGTTAAGTTTAGGTACCTATGTAAACAAAAATTTACCGATTGATTATTGGATAACATATTCTAACTTAAAAAAAACTTTTTTTCAAACATTTATATACATATGTGCATATAGGCACACAGACAGACATGCATACATACATATCTAGAGGTTATACTTACAACCTAGAATTAAATTGTATAGAAAAACATTATTAATGATAAGATCTCAAAAAAAAATCAATGAAAAACAATCCTTTTCTCACATAGGATGGTAAACATATTCTATTACAGGTACATGTATAGCAATCCAAAACGTAAGCCGAATTCAAAAACAAAATATTCTTTTGATTTTTTTAGTTACCATTTTACTTATGTACCTACATCAAAATTACAAGTTATAAAAGTAGTGGCAACATTGTTGCGAATTTGAAAGAAATCCCCAGTATAATACTTTTTGTGTCTGATGAAGTTTAGGATTTCTATACGGGGTCTACCTTTAGTTGAATGTTTTTATTTGACACACTTCCCGTGAACCGATTTTAATGAAATTTAGCAAAGTAGTATAGGTCCGATGACGATACAATACTATGAAAACAGATGGGTGGTAGAAAGTGGTTAAGGGGTGTAAAAGGGATAAATCCATAACTTTGAAACCAAATCAGATATGACCATGCGGTTTTCAGATTTACGATTTGGTGTAATGATCTTTATTTAAAAATATCGGAAATACGGTGGTAGATGAGGGGTGTAAGGGAGGGCAATTCAGAACTTTGAAACCAAAACAGATACAAACATGCGGTTTTCAGATATATGATTTGATCGGGTGACAATACAATTTTATGAACAAAAATCGGAAATAGGGGGTGGTAAGGGGTAAGAGCTGTAAAGGGGGTAAATTTAAAACTTTGTAAAAATACAAATAGAAACATGCCGTTTTCAGATTTATGATTGGTTCTGGTGACAATATAATTTTTTGATAAAAAAACGGCGGTAGGGGGACGTCAGGGCTGTAAAGGGGGTAAATTCATAACTAGTAATCAAAACAGACACGAATATGCAATTTTCAGATTTATGATTTGATCTAGTGACAATCCAATTTTATGAAAAAAAAACGGAATTAAGGGGTTGGTGAGAAGTGCAAAAGAGGTAAATTCTGACCTTTGATATTTAAATAAATACGAACATGCGATTTTCAGATTTATGTTTTGTTCTGCTGACAATACTATTTTATGAAAAAAACGGAGGTATCGCATGAAAAACTAAGGATTGAGGAATGGGATTGTATAAAATTGTCAGAAAAGAAACCTTGTAATCATGAGGCACTACTAGAAATGGAAAGGCTGTGAAAGCCATAATTATACATCTTGCATACTTCTGTTTTTTTCATGAAAATTTTTTTTTAAAATAATATAAATCTATATTTTTAGTTAAACGATGTTTTTCGAAAATTGTACTAAAAAGTAAAAAATACCTTAGAAGATTTCTGTTGGCACATTATATATTTTTAAGTTCAATAGAAAGTTGGGGTAAATTATTAAAGATATTGACACCCATCAATTCTACGTTCGGGATAAAAATGTGGCGCGTATACATCTCAATTTGATCTTTAATAATCGCGCCACGATTTTAAAAATATCTAATGTACCAGTAACGCTATTGGTATATCTAGACAGTAGTAATCTAGCAAATTATTTTTATTTTTTTTTGTGAAATTTTATAATAAAATCATTTAACTAAAAAAAAATATATATATTTATTTTATTGCAAAAAATCATGGCATTTCACTGAATCTCACCACATTAATTTTAGACCGATCAAAATAAAGTTTTTTACTCGGAGGAGGTTTTTAGAGGAAAGATAAAATAAAAACTGTCATGCAGTACATATAAACTACACTAAACCTACGTCCTTAAACTCTAACATACCTACTTATTAGCGTGCGTCTCACATAAAAGTAACTACAGGGGGTCTTGTTAACTAGGAGGAAATTAGCGTCATTCCAAGGCCAGTGAAATGCTCTGTTTTTCATATTAATTATTGATTTAAAAATTTCCAACTGCGGTGGCAAAAATATTCAAAACTAACCAAAATGTTAACAATTGATACTATTTTTACCGAAGATTTAATTTTTTTTTTTAATTTTCGCTTGCGGCATCAAGTTTTTCAGTTTTTACCAAAATGTTTTTTCGCGGCGCCATGTGTTATAAAATTTTCGCTACACCATTTCTTTGCAATTTTTTTTCTATAAGGGCGAAACAATTATCTCTCAACACTTAATAGATCCATCAGATTATCCATTAGACTAAGCTTTCGAGCTACCCATGAACAAATACGAGAGAAACGAGACCATGTTCCTGTAGCTACGAAAACTTGTTGGGTGTATATAAGTTGCTGCTAAGCTTCTTTATTTTTCGCATTATTCTTTTGCAAAATGGCCCGGCTGGTTATCCTGTCCAAGGGCTTCATCCGTGCTAACTTTTTTACTTTAAAAGGCATTGAAACATCCAATATATGCCCAGGCGATGCCCTCGAAGTCCACTAACTTTGGTGAAAAACATTTTTGACAACCCAAAAAAAGCTCCGGTCATTTTAAAGAATTTTTGACGACCTACCCAGCAATGGATCGGAAAAGCCCAGGCAATTCCCGCAAGGCCCGCGAAATGCCCAGACAAGGCCCCCGCCATGCCCCGGAAGTGCCCCTATATGTACGCCAAATTATAAGACGACGTTGCGTCGCGTCTTCGACAAGATAGACGCTATACTGGGCTGACAACGAAGTAGCCCGAATGGTCACCCTAACTTTCTCATGCCAATAAAATTATATGAAGAGCGGGCGTGTGCCGCGAAACAATGCATGTCTAGCGAGTTGACACGGGATCATTGCGTGAACAGTTTACTCAAGAGAAAGGGTAATAAAATAGAAATACAGTGGTGGCCAAAATAATAAGAATGCTCTAAAACTGAATAAAGATCTGATCCTGCTCTAACTATAAAAAAAAGTAGAGGTATATTTAAACATTCAATCTATTTCTCATTTCACAAGCTAGGGCAATTTTTCGCACCAAATGTTGTAGTGCCTTTCTGCCACGTTAAAAAAAAAGATAGTGTAGTTTTAGGCGACCATTACTATTCGAAAGAGGGGTAAAATATTTCTATATGTGTTTTTTTTCATGGGGTTCGTTGGATAACTCTATAAAGCATTGGAAATTGTCACAGAAATATTAGCTTCTACTTTTGTCTTAAGATAATTCAGTCGTAAAAAAAGGTGAGCCTTATACCCCTCATCACTGTAATATTCTATTAATTTTTTAAGATTTAACTCAAAAAACTATCAAAGTTAACAAAGTACATAACTTAAAATGTATACCTAGCTTATTTGATTAAAAGTTAAATATTACTTACTAACATTTTCATAAACCCTGTTTTCCTATTTATTAGTTAAAAAAATAACGTTTTTCATTTGAAATAAATTTAGAAAAAAAAACTTTTTGAAAACAAGCTTTTATAAAATGGACTAAAAAGCATAAAATAATATTTTGAGTGTTTTGATATCATAATAATAAAAGCGATGTTTTTTTTTTCTAAATTTATTTTTTAATTTTTAGATTTGTCTAAGTCTATGCATTTCAGCTTGCGCATCGATATTGCAGGGAGTCTTTCCTGTCAATTTTAAAATATCTGTCTTCGATGAGAAGGCCGTCCAACAAAGGCGACATATGCTAAAACTGTCGTTATTATTATGATCATTATACGCAAGGATTAATTAATTTTGGTCGAGATCGAACAAACTAAAGCCTTACCTTTTAGTGAGAGAGCATGTGAATTTTGAAATCAATCAGATACCTACGTGGAAGTCAGTTGAAAGTAATCAGAAAAAATCGTCATTAAATCGTCCATTTTGAATCCGCCATATTGTATTTTTGTAATCCTCATTCCCAAAAACCACCAGATACCAATTTTGGTGGAAATCCGACAAACTAAAATTTTACCCCCTCTCCGCCCTCCACGTTAGGGGGGAGGTAGAGGCCCTGTATGTTGACTTATATCCAAATATGTCAACATACAGGGACTCTAGGGGGAGGTAGGCAGTCAGTGATACCACATTATTATCCTCAAAAACCCCCAGATACCAATTTTGGTGGAAATCCAACAAACTAAAATTTTACCCCCTCTCCGCCCACCAGGTTAGGGGTGAGGTAGGCAGTCAGTTATACCACATTATTGAATTGTCATCGGAACTATAACGGTATGCGAAATTTGAAGTCAATCGGATACGTGGAAGTCAGTTGAAAGTAATCAGAAAAACTTGACATTAAATCGTCCAATTTGAATCCGCCATATTGAAATTTTATAATCTGATCAAAAATTCGTAATTCTCATACTCAAAAACCCCCAGATACCAATTTTGGTTGAAATCGGACAAATTAAAGTTTTACCCCCTCTTCATCCCCCACGTTAGGGGGGAGGTAGGTACCGGATGAACCATATTATTGTATTGTCATCGGAACTAAGACGATATGCGAAATTTGAAGTTAATCGGATGTTTGGAAGTTCTTCAAAAATGAGTTGCAAGATTTGATTACATACATACCCACATACATACATACATACATACAGGTGAAGTTAAATAAAAGCTTGTAATAATAAAAGGGCGTACACGCCAAATTCTAAAATACCTTCGAATAAAAAAAACCTTTAAAAATTTTTATATATCAGGTGGGCCAAAAAAACCGGACATTTTTTTTCATTATAACTTTTGAACTGTAGAATTGATTTTAATGGAACAAACTGCACTTCGCAGCGAATTAATAAGACTTTATTAAATATATTTTTTTGCCGCCATCTCAAAATCCAAGATGGCAGACCAAATTAAAATGTAACCTTCAAAGATGCTCGTTTATTCTTTTGTTGCAAACATATTTTAATTATTTTTTTAAATTAGTAAGAAAACTACATTCTTGCCACGCACAACAAGGTACAAATCAGCAAAATCAGTTCAGTGGTTTAAAAAAAAAATTTTTGTTTCAACCATTGTTTTGCATATTATACGATTGCCTTGCCAATCAAGTCTGTATTTATTTCCTTATAAATTCATTACTACTAAACCGATTTTATTGAAATAAAAAACATCCTAATAATTTTTTATTTCACTAAGATCGGTTCAGTAATAATGAGTTTATAAGGAAATGAATGCAGGCAGGATTAGCAATGCAATCGTATAATCTGTTAAACAATGACTGAAATAAAAATAGATTTTTTGAGAACCATCAAACCGATTTTACCAGATTGTACTACTTTGTGCGAGCCAAAAGTAGTGCATTTCCATAGATTAAAAAATAATCTGCCAATATATTGTCACGAATAGGGGGGCCTGGGGTTGGTTATAGGTATTGCCCGGTCGTTAATTACCAGCCACTACCTTACAACCCCAATACTATTCGTTAATAACAATTTGTTTAAATGATACCGCGCCGGTCGAATCGATCTAACGGAGTTATTTCGATTCGAGCCGACGGAGATCTTTGTTTAAAAACTAAGGGATGCAGATTAAATAACACCTGTAGGGAGTTAAAAGGTGTATTATAAAACTAAGAACCGAATAAATAATACAGCAAATGTTGGGGAGTTGGCTAAGGGGGCGACACCCGGACTTACCTGGAAGCAACAGAATTTGCGGCCGGCTGGTTATCTAGGAACCCCAGTTCACGCCCAAATTGTCGTCAGTCGGCTACGTCACTCGATGTGACCGCCCGCACTCACCCGGTTTAACGTTCCGTATAAGGAAAAAAGCCGAAACTTTAGTTCCGCGAGGCGACGCCTCGCCCCGCGGTATTTAGTGGTCCCGAATCTCTGTCACCAAAAAAGCCCGGAAATATGCATTGCCCGCGAATTTATAAACTATTTGTGCCGAATTGCAATAATAGTTATTGACGTCAATCGATTTATATCGACTTATAGGTTGTCCCAAAAGTTAATACATCTAGTAATTTAGTAAGTTCCTTTTTAATTATTCGGGAAATATTGGTTTAACTTTATGTTACGCGCCCTTCGTGACATCCCCCCCCTTTACTTAAAAATCGCCCCCGATTTTGCCTCCATCGTTGGCCGTGGGTGTTGCCTCCTTTTAGCCAACAATTCTTAAATATGAAAAAAAAAATTTTTGGTCACCTTAGTCTACTACTTAAAAATTTGAACTATTATTACCTTACTTTTTACATTTCATTTTTGACTTATAAATTTCTATACATATTTTTTCTAACTCTCCCACATGTTGTTTACACGTTAACTTAATTAAATGCCCTATACCTTAAGATATTGTATACACTACCCCTCGCGAAAATTAAGTCACCCGCTTCTCGTATCTCAGTTAGGTATTCGGGCACTTCTTACTATTTGCATCTCATTCTGTCCCGTACTTGTCTTCTATAACTTTGTTTTTCTTCCACTCAGATTCGTTGAGTGAAGAAAAGAAAAAATATTCTATCCATTTCTCATTCCTCCTACTGTCTTAGTTTGGGATTTCTTATGGATGATATTCGTGCGATTGTTGTGCTTTGTAGCACCTTTCGTGAAAACTCTGTCCATATCTATTCTGTCCCGTACCTGTCTTCTATAACTTTGTTTTCTTCCACTCCGATTCGTTGAGTGGAGAAAAAAAATATTCTACCCATTTCTCATCCCTCTTACTGTCTTAGTTTGGGATTTCTTATGGAAGATATTCGTGCGATTGTTGTGCTTCGTAGCACCTTTCGTGAAAACTCTGTCCATATCTATTCTGTCCCGTATCTGTCTTCTATAACTTTGTTTTCTTCCACTCCGATTCGTTGAGTGAAGAAAAAAAAATATTCTACCCATTTCTCATCCCTCTTACCGTCTTAGTTTTTGGGTTTCTTATGGATGATATTCGCATGATTGTTGTGCTTTGTAGCATCTTTCATGTAATCTCTGCCCATGTCTATTTCGTCCCGTACTTGTCTTCTATAACTTTGTTTTCTTCCACTCAGATTCGTTGAGTGAAGAAAAAAAATATTCTATCCATTTCTCATTCCTCTTACTGTCTTAGTTTGGGATTTCTTATGGAAGATATTCGTGCGATTGTTGTGCTTCGTAGCACCTTTCGTGAAAACTCTGTCCATCTCTATTCTGTCCCGTACTTGCCTTTAGTTGAGCCCCTTGTATCCCTTTTGGTAGTTGGTTATCTACTCTATATTATATTTGTTTATTTGCTTTTACGATTCTGGTCACCCTAATCTATGTGTGGTGTTATTTGTCCCTTCCATACCAAGGTTTACTACGTTCGGCCTTGGGCTGAAAGGGCTCGGATTCCCCTCAAGGGTTTGCTTGTTGTTTTCGTTACCCTTTATCCGGGAGCTTGCTCTCTTCTTGTCATTCGTTTTCGATGGTCATGGTAGGCTTTCTACCATTGTTCCGTCGATTTTTCCTTTTAAGTCTTTCTTCGCTCTGTGGCTACTCCTCTCATCTTTATTCATCTTATTTGCCGTAGTCTTGATGGCTATCATCGGATTGCTGGTTTTTGTTTCCATATTCATTCTTATCGATCTGGTATCTCTGTTTTCTTTTTGCCAAAGCCTAATTCGTTGTCTTTGCCAAGAGAAAACTTAATGTTGTAGAATTTACTACTGCTGTCTTAATTTCTTAATTTTCGTCTCTTTTAATTGTCTTGACCCTCGGGTTTTCGACTTTCTTATGTAAGTAGACCCAAATTTAATGCGCGAGTTTCGGCCCTCGTGCCACTCGCGTTTTCTGTTATATTCTATCCCATTTTTGACAGGTTGGGTTTGATTTCCCTTCCTGTTCTTTATTTCTGTCATGCCTGCTTTGTCTAGTTTATTTGACGCATTTCCCCGTCGTGGGGTATTTTGTTTTCTTCCCTTCCTTTCTGTGTACTAATTGGCTGTACACGAAAGAAAATCTTCTGCCACCTTACGCTTGGCCACGCTCCACTTCTGTACTGTCCTCCAAATACCCAACTTCATACATTCAGGATCCCCCCTTTATTCGATCTTAAAAAACCCAATAACAAGTTATTTTTTATCTAATCCTAAGGACAACATGTGGGAGGTTCTACCCTTGTATGCTTGGCATACTGTTTTACCCCCCTGTCTGGCAAGAAGTAAAAGTTAAGGAAAGCGTCATCTTTCGTGTGCGCTTTGTCTCCTTTTTTTTTCTCGTTTTCATTTTTTTTGTCCCCTTTTTCTCTTTACCCCGTTTTGTTTCTTTTATTTAAAAAAAAAACATATTTTTTTTTGTTTTATCCCAGTGATACTTTTAAAAAAAATTTCATCAAAATTTTCTCATAAGTCTACGTCGTCTCAGGCTTTTTGTTAAATTCGCGATTTTGTTTGTAACTTAATGCTGCAATGTCAAGATTTTGTGATCCCGTCTTAGATTGCTGGTTTTACCACGTTCCTCTAAACGCTGGTACCTGCACTAGTGCTACTTGTACGCCATGTTTCGGGCCCGTGGCTCCTAGTTTGGATTTGCCGTCTGTATTGTTTGTCTGTTGGTATGTCTTTGTTCTGTATCTTTCTTACAGTAACTCGTACTCCCTAACTGGTTACCCTTGTCTAGCCTAGTTTTTTCTATTATATTTCTATCATGATTTATGTTCTACTATATTTTCTGCTTATGCCCTACTGTTCTCCCCCAATTGCCGTAATGTTTTTTGCCTATATTATTTTTTTTGTGTAGCCTACCTCGTCTTGAGTCTACCACCTTCGATCGAGCTGCGGCTGTTTAGGTTGACCATTTTGTTTTGTTGGTCGCCCTTTTTTCTTTTTACTCTAATTATATTTAGAACCTTAAATTTGATTTTATAAAGTTTTATTTTTATTCTTATCGTTAGGTTATGTTTTCTTAAATTTTATTCTTATTCCTACTTAAGCAAAATTTTTCGAAATATCCTACATTTTTATTATCATTATTTATTATTTTTAGTATCTATTTAATTTCTATTATTTTTCAGACCATTGCTTTTTTACTCTACGTTTCGTCGAATGTATCTGAAAAATAAAAGAAAAATGTCATTTCGGTGGTTTGGGTTGTTTTCTGTTTGTTAATGTGTTTTCTCAAATATGGCGTCCCATATTGAAATCTACTTACTCCCTTTCAACATCTCCGACCACTAAAATAACGTATCTCTCTACCTACCTCTATTTCTATGTCTTATCTCTATTCTTTTCGTTAGATATCCGGACATCTTACCTCTTCTTTCCTATTGCCTAACTTATTCATCTTATTGTATTTTACCCTTCTATCTTACTCTTTACTGCTTAAATATCACATATAATACTAACTAGACACGTATTTCACTTTTCAGGATCAGTCTTTTAACAAACATTGTTTTGAACAACCCTACTTAAATATTAATCAGATAAAAATTTTGTTTAATTTCTTTTTTCTCTCTCTCTTTTTTCTAACTAGGTAAGTACCCTCAACCTTTTTACTTTGAATTCTCTAGGCGCCTTTCTTACATTTCCACGCCAATAACCTTGGCCTCTTCGCCACCTTCAATACTGCATCACTCTCTTTACTTGTTCTATCCTTTAAGACATAACACATGCATTGCATCCATCAAACTGAATTCATTACAGCTAAACCTAGTGTCTCTCGATAATTTTTCCCGGACTTTTATAATCTCAATCTCAATGTGTGTGTTGAGTTCACTTACAAGAAATGGTTAATTTTTAAGAGTCAGACTCATTAGAGAAGAATCACGTAGTGCCCAATTTTGGTAACGCATACCATTTCAGCCTTCCTACTACTTCAATTTATCAGCACTTGGAGTACCCCCTTTTTGGCGAGCATCCACAACTTACTGTTACAACCTCTGTGTCTCTAGCGCCTATTGCGATGAATCACTCTCACATTACAGAAGAATCACGTAGTGCCCAATTTTGGTAACGCATACCATTTCAGCCTTCCTACTACTTCAATTTATCAGCACTTGGAGTACCCCCTTTTTGGCGAGCATCCACAACTTACTGTTACAACCTCTGTGTCTCTAGCGCCTATTGCGATGAATCACTCTCACAAAGACCCTTTGGCCTTCTAATAACACAGTACTCTTCTTAAAAAACGCATTTCTTTTAACCTAGTCAAACTCATAACAAGAGATCACGCGGTTGCCATTTCGGTGCACTCGATTAAGCAGAACTCCTACCCGAGAAAAGATTACGATCTCTTCTCAGTTCCAATTTCAATTAGAAAGTCCTTTAGGTGTCACCTTTTTTGGTGGACACCCCTCTATACTTCTTCTTCCTTCTCGCCCTTTGCATCGATTTACTTCCCGATGGCCCATTTCGCCTTTCTTCTTTCTTCTTCCTCAAATCAGCTTTCTTACTATGTTCACAATAACAATATCTATTGGGTACTTTACCGTATAATAATCAAACTTTTACATTTCATGATGGATTCTAATATCTTTTTTCAGAATAGTTTTAACTTATATTTAGATGACTTTTCCTAAATCTTTTTATCCAACCAAATACGCATCATTTAATTACTTTATTTACTGATCCTGAAAAACTGCTTCCTTAGTGTACTATTAGTAGTTAGATTTTTTTTTCCTATTTACTCTCTCGAAAACCTATTCAATTATTATTATTCTTATCTAGCAAGTATTTTTTTCTACCACTTCATTATGGCGACAACCTTTTTTCCTTTTATTTTATAAAACTCTTCTTCAATTTATTTCATCAATATTTATCTAAAATACCTACTTACTTAATAGTTTATTTGGTTTATTTCTTTCCAAATTCAAGCACGGAGAAATAATAGAAATTAAAGTTCTTAAGTTTATAATAAACGCCCACCGCGTGAAAATGTATTTTCCTTAAAAACTACCTGAACATGTTTTTATTTTTTCTATCTCACTTTCTTTTGTCAGCCACCCTATTAGACTCATTCACATCGGTTCAATATGGGCAGTAACCGACCCCGTCAATAATATCAGTAATTAAGAATGCTGTAAAAAAAAATTAGCAATTGTTTTTTATTCATAACTGTTTTTTAACTTTATTTTGACTAAATAAACCTTTGTTGTGTAGGTCATGTATTTTTTCTTAGAATTGACATAAACAATATGTGTGGCGTTTACCCATGCATTTGCTGATTGTATCAAATTCATTATAATAAAAAAAATTGCAAGCCTAGGGGTTTTCGTTTGTGACCTGCCAGTTATTATATACTTTAATAATTTTATTTAAGTAAACATAATGCTAAATGCAATGCGACAAACGACTGCTACGCGTATAATTAAATTTAAAACACTTATTTGTAGTCTTGTCAGTATGTCTGTATTTCATACAACTCAAAAACTATTTGACCGATTCTACTCAAATGAATTTTTTTTCTGCAAGACTTGGGGAACAACTGTCATACGGAAACTAACATACTAGCTCTGTTAGTTTCTCCTCCCATCCAAAGTTCCGCTACTGCCTGCCGTAGACTATATTTCGTGGAGTTACTCCTTACATTACCTGCTGTACAGGTGCCTCGGCGGCAATTCTGGCATCTCACCGGACGCCTGCTTTCTTCTTTCAGGATAAATGTGTCCCTTCCTGTATCTTTGCATCTTGCCTTAACCCCATTCTCTAGCTTTTGCTATTCCCTTTATTTCGTCCACTTCCCTTCTGGATGCGTGTACCTAGTATTTTTTGACACCGCCTAAGGCCTCCATTGGTCCAAATTACTTTTGACCTCTTATGGTAGAACACCACTGTGTTCTTGTTTATTGATCCCAGACTTTGGGACCTGTATTATTTTAAAATCTTCTGTATTTAAAATATCTTTGGCTCGCTGCGGCGAAACTTTTGCCACTGCTTCAACTCAATTTTTTGCAATAAGCGTCCCGATTTTTCCTCGGGAATTCCTTCTTTCCTCCTAAATTTTTTCAGTTGCTTGGAAACGCTCCTTTTGGGCTCCTTGTAGCTTACTATTTGCTTTGTCGGGCCGAGTTCTCCCCGTTTCTCGTCTACCTCTCTTCTTCTTAAGTCCCGTTTTCCCCTCAGGAGTCTTTTTTCTGCAACACTCCGTTTGCTTTCTCCGCCTTATTAGCCTAGTTTGCGTTCTCGTCAGCGTTGCTTTTCAAGTTCCTAATATCCTTTAGAACTCCTTTATACCTTCTGCAGCATTGGCTCTTTTTCTTCTAAATTATTCTTACTCCCATTATTAAATACATAACATCCCTTTTTCTCCGGAATTCGTGTTTTAGTCAACACGTCTGTCCTTCAGGACTCCTCTAAATTATCCTTCTTCTTCCTATTTAATCGTTAAACTCCATTTTCCTTCGGAGTTCACGTTTACGTCCCGACGTCCTACACGTCTGTTCTGCCCCATAGGCCTCCCTTTTCTTCTTTAATTTCGCTTCCTGAGACCCTAATGTCCTTCAGGACTCCTCTAAATTATCCTTCTCTCGTCCTGTTTAATCGTTAAACTCCATTTTCCTTCGGATTTCACGTTTACGTCACGACGTCCTGCACGTCTGTTCTGCCCCATAGGCCTCCCTTTTCTTCTTTAATTTCGCTTCCTGAGACCATAATATCCTTCAGGACTCCTCTAAATTATCCTTCTCTCTTCCTGTTTAATCGTTAAACTTCATTTTCCTTCGGAGTTCACGTTTACGTCACGACGTCCTACACGTCTGTTCTGCCCCATAGGCCTCTTTTTTCTTCTTTAATTTGGCGTCCTGAGACCCTAATTTCCTTCAGGACTCCTCTAAATTATCCTTCTCTCTCTTCCTATTTAATCGGTAAACTCCAGTTTCCTTCGGAGTTCACATTTACGTCACGACGTCCTACACGTCTGTTCTGCCCCATAGGCCTTCTTTTTCTTCTTTAATTTGGCTTCCTGAGACCCTAATTTCCTTCAGGACTCCTCTAAATTATCCTTCTCTCGCTTCCTATTTAATCGTTAAACTCCAGTTTCCTTCGGAGTTCACGTTTACGTCACGGCGTCCTACGCGTCTGTTCTGCCCCATAGGCCTACTTTATCTTCTTTAATTTCGCTTCCTGAGACCCTAATATCATTCAGGCCTCCTCTGAATTATCCTCCTCTCTTCCTATTTAATCGTTAAACTCCATTTTCCTTCGGAGTTCACGTTTACGTCCCGACGTCCTACACGTCTGTTCTGCCCCATAGGCCTCCATTTTCTTCTTTAATTTGGCTTCCTGAGACACTAATTTCCTTCAGGACTCCTCTAAATTATCCTTCTCTCTCTTCCTATTTAATCGTTAAACTCCAGTTTCCTTCGGAGTTCACATTTACGTCACGGCGTCCTGTAATTCTTTTCTGCCCAATTGGCCTACTTTATCCCTTTTTCTTCAAATTTACTTTTCTTTACTTCCTGAGGCCCTAATTTCCTTTAGAACTACTTCTGCGTTTTTTTTTTACCTCAGCCTTTCTTCTTTTCAGTGTATTATTTTTGTCCGTAGTCCTTACTTTCCTTAAGGTCTTAATTTCCTACTTTTTATCAATTACCTATGTGGGTATTTGCTTCTTCTAAAATATTGCCCGCCTTTTACCTGGAAGCAACAGAATTTGCGGCCGGCTGGTTATCTAGGAACCCCAGTTCACGCCCAAATTGTCGTCAGTCGGCTACGTCACTCGATGTGACCGCCCGCACTCACCCGGTTTAACGTTCCGTAAAAGGAAAAAAGCCGAAACTTTAGTTCCGCGAGGCGACGCCTCGCCCCGCGGTATTTAGTGGTCCCGAATCTCTGTCACCAAAAAAGCCCGGAAATATGCATTGCCCGCGAATTTATAAACTATTTGTGCCGAATTGCAATAATAGTTATTGACGTCAATCGATTTATATCGACTTATAGGTTGTCCCAAAAGTTAATACATCTAGTAATTTAGTAAGTTCCTTTTTAATTATTCGGGAAATATTGGTTTAACTTTATGTTACGCGCCCTTCATGACAATATGGGCCCCTAAGCTCACACTAGGTACTGTAGTTATAGTGTACGTGTGAGCTAATATAACTAAAAACTTAAATATATTTTATTCAACTCCAGACTAAATTACCTTTTGTTTGATACCACACAAGCCATGTTTTGACTTAAACTCAAATTTTTGAAATCTACCCCCACCCTTAAAAAAAACAAAAACTAAAATGTATTTTGTTAAACTCCGGACTCAATTACCTTTCGTTTGATATCACACACGCCATATTTTCACTTAAACTCTTATTTTTAAAATATACCCCCACCCTTTTTTTTTAAATAAATTAAAATGTATTTTGTTTAACTGCAGACTCAATTACCTTTCGTTTAATATCACACACGCCATATTTTCACATAAACTCTAATTTTTTTAATCTACCACCATCCTTTTATTTGGTTTATCTTCGGTGGATTTTACTCATTTTTAAATGGGACCATCTCGACCCAAGACCCAGCCTAGGTACCAAATTTCATTAAAATCGGCCAAGCGGTTTTTGAGTTATGCGCGTTGGTCGTTACAGACAGACATACAGACAGACAGACAGACAGATATACAGACAGACAGACAGACAGACAGACAGACAGACAGACAGACAGACAGACAGACAGACAGACAGACGGCGCAACAAAAAAGTTTAAAAATCATCTGAAACGATATATAAAAATTTTTGAAATCGGAGCAACTTTTTTTTTCTCGAAAAAATTAGAATCACCATAGTATAGTATAGTATATACTATAGTATAGTATATGTGTGAGCTAAAACTAAAACATTGTCAGAAAACAAGAATTAACACGCCATCTAAAAGAATCAAGTATGATTCTGTCCGCCATCTTAAATTTTAGAATGGCTGTAAATTTTGATCATATAGTCTTTAAAATGCAATCAATTTTGACCAGGATGTTATTTATTTCATTAAAATCGGTTCAGTATTAATGAATTTATAAGGAAATAAATGCAGACATGATTGGCAATCGTATAATATTCAAAACAATGGTTGAAACAAAAATATATTTTTTTAGAACCACCGAACCGATTTTGTTAATTTTTACCTTGTTGTGTGTGGCAAGAATGCAGTTTTTTTATAGATTTAAAAAAATAATTAAAACGTGTTCGCAACACAAGAATAAACGACAATCTTTGAGTGGTACAATTTAATTTCATCCGCCATCTTGCATTTTGAGATGGCGGACAAAAAAATATATTTATTTAAATCTGTGATTAATTCACTGGCAAGTGCAGTTTGTCCCATTAAAATCGATGGTATAATTTAAATGTTGTAATGAAAAAATCCGGTTTTTTTTGGCCCACCCAGTTGTTTAAAAAAACAAGTTCAAGACCTAGAATGTTTGTTGCAAATATCGCTCCTATCGTCTGTTTCATAAGGGCGTAAAACGCTCCTTTAAAATTTAGGAAATAGCCTTAACGCCTTTCTGTCTGTCTGTTTAAACCGTGGATATAAATTTTTGACGACAGCCGACGTTAACACCCGATGACACCCGATTCAATTTTTGTTTTGCACGCGCGCCTATGGTTTTTCGTGCAAGACTCGATCGGCGCGGCTTACCTACTTCTTTATAAATTAAATTCGAAGAAGATATGTACGATATTCACGTTATAACAAGGGCTCGAGATTTTTTACATGCGTTGTCCTTCTTGTCCAGTTATTTCTTCGATGGTTTCGTGCAGGCAGATCTTGTAGTGATAATGTTTTTTGTCTTAAACAAGTAATTGAGAAATGAGCGCCAGAAATATAGAGACTTATGTTACCTTTGTGGACCTACAAAAAGCTTATGATACCGTTCCAGTAGAAAAACTATGGACTGTGTTAGAGCAGGCTTATATCAATCATACATACATAAAAGCGATAAAAGAACTATACAAAGGGTAAAATCTAAAATAAAAATTGGAAATCGACTTTTAAAAGAATTCCTGGTAACAAAAGTTAAGACAGGAATGTTGTATCACTCCAACTCTTTTTAAAATATATATCGCAGTAGCTCTAAAAAACTGTGTAACATGTCATTTTTCCGTTTAAGGCACACGTTACATATTTGTATTGTTTCTGTACATAACCAACAGTCGACTCGTTTTTTTCTAAACAAAACGTTAAGGGTATTTTATTGAGCTGGGTTTTGAGGTTATAGATTGTCTAAAAAGTTACCTTATAGAAGAGGCACTCCAACTCCTCCCGAGTACTGTAAGGGCTGTGCGGCATTATTTAGGCATTCTAATTGGAATTTGAGATCACAGGTTTCGGGAAAAATCACATAAAAACATCCTTGAAATTGGGTGTTTTTGTCTATTTACGTTCTGAATTGAATAATCAGCTGGTTGCTAGCGACCGCGTACGTTCAACCAGGGCTATCAAAATGAACGGGCCACGATCCTCCACTTTGTTTACGTCACATCCGGGGCTGATTTTTTTTTGATGGTCACGTAACGACACAGCTGATTGTCTTTAAAATATTGAAGTTGGAATGACGGTTCATGAATATTTGATTTTTTTTTAAATAAAGCCGTTTTTGAGATTGTTTTTACTTTATTCTGGCAGGGCAATTTTTTTTTAAATGTATAGTAATCCCTAATTTTTCATAGCCGCTTCATTAGCTCACACAAAAATTAAGTTTAAAGCAGAAGCGAATGTGACAATCACAGATGACAAAGTCAAATACATGTCAAATATAACAGTTGGGATGTGGTACATGGCGGGTAATTTGAATTCAAAATAAGGAAGGCGAAATCTTGAAGATTTTAACCTTTTAATCAAGTTGCTTCCTTACAAACCTTTGGTGGAATATCGGGATGGTGTCTGAGAATATTTCACTGAAATTTTGCGGAAATCTGTAGTGCCATTTTAAAAATATCATAAAAAAACGTCTGACCTCCCATAAGACCCAATGTAAAATTCAGCCCCGGGAGAACAGCTGATTTTTTCAGGGTCGTGGCCTCTATTTTTGTGTTGGCCTTGGTTCAACAAATAAACTAAATGAGAAAAGCATTCTAATCCAATCTACCCGGTATAAACTGTGGTTGGCGGCGTTGCCACATCACAACCCATTCACGATGTTTTCAGGAACAGTCGGAACACATTTCATTTATTTTGGACGTTCGTTTATTTATATTTTCGAGGATATTAGGACAATGATTTCTCTTCCGAACCTCTTCTTCTTCACGGATTAGCTAGTTTTTGTAGCACGAAAACATATTTAGATCCACGGTTTGACCAGGAACAACTGAGGCTCCGCCTACTTTGATATCTTTACTACTTTAATCAGAGGAGAAGATAAAATAAATACAAGTCATGCAATTTTGTAAATTGGGGATAAACGAGGGATAAAAACCAGGGACCCAATCCCTGAAATAAATCCGTATACGGATTCGGCGAAACGTATACGGATATTCACCATTCGAATTCTTGAAAGCTCTTATACGAGTTTTTGGTTCGGAAATAAAGTCGAGTGGTAAAGTCCACTCGAATCTCAATTTTCGTATACGAATC
Source organism: Aspidapion aeneum (assembly GCA_963576565.1). NCBI lineage: Eukaryota > Metazoa > Arthropoda > Insecta > Coleoptera > Brentidae > Aspidapion > Aspidapion aeneum. The sequence continues at coordinate 66,787,352 of OY755042.1, read as the reverse complement.
TGAGTGATCTAACCTGACATTTTTGTTTACTTTAATATATTTTTTGGTGTTTGCTTAATTTTTCTTTATTTAAAAAAAATTGGAAGTTCTTCTGAAAAAAGACGCGATTTGGCAAGCATCATGGCTATAAAAGGGCTTAAGGACGCAAAGAGGTGGAAGGGGGATTTAGCCTCTTGTGACACTCAGTTTTTTTTAATTTCTTTTTTTCTTGGAAATGCCTTACGACTGGGGGGGAGTGAAAAATCCTAATTTTTTCGTTAATAATTTATGAATTTTTTGGTGATTTTACTGTTTTTTTAACAGCTCTAAAAAAGAAAAATAATTTAAAAAAGTTACAACTTTGTAACACATTTTCAATAAAAAATATATAAAAGGAGCGTTTTCGGGAGGGGCGGGGGGATTAAAAAGTTTCAGTAAAAATTTGAGTATTGTGCAATTTTTTTGTCTTATATGTGTCTCTTTTAACACACTTTATCAACTATTTTGTGGGGCATTGATACCTCTTGATTCCCCCCTGGGTACAACGCCTTATCTTATTTTGCTTAATTTTTGGATAATATAAGGGCCCAACTGCTTCAAGTAGGAAAATACCCTGCATGTAAATAATAAACCTAATCTTATATTTTAACCAGTTATTATTTTTTCTGACTTTTTCTATGTTGGCCAAAAATAATCATAAAATATAAAAACATTATTTTTCTTTATTTACATTTCAAAGTACATAATAAGTACTTACTGTCAAGTGCATTAAAAAACGCTATGCAATATGACTACAGTGTGAGGACCAGCCAGTTGGAATAAACTTGCTAGTCGGTTAAATTTAAGTTTTTTGAAAAAATCCAAACACATGTTAACTGAGATTTTTAACCGGCAATATTTTTACAGAATATTTTTTGGACAGACCCCCAGAAAGGGGTCCACTAGCATACAACTTATTTTTTAAGATGGAATGACCCCACTTAAGGCACCTTGTTAGAAAGGGTATCAAATAATTTTTAAAAAATAACAAAAAGAAAATTATTTCTATTTTTTTGTAATATTTAGAGAATATAAGTGTCATTTAAAGTAAAACCAATAATTTTATTAAAATATAGGTGGTGGACCCCTGACAAGAGGTCCAGTAATACCAACATTTTTTTTGCAACTGGTAGACTCAACTTGTAGCACTTTGTTCAATAACTAATAAAAAATGTTTTTTTATTTGACATATTTCCAAAAAAAAGTGAACCATAATTTTTCTTTTTCAATAGGTTTTCCAACAAGGTGCCACAAGTTTTATCTTGTTGGACCCCTTTCTGGGGTTCTGTCCAAAAAAATTAATGTTTTTGCTTTATTCTAAAAATTTTTAATTTAACCTGCTAGAAAATGTATTCCAACTTGCTCGTTCTCACTGTATAAGCTTTTATGTAAGAAGTTGTATAATCTTTTTTACAATAAAAACTACAATAAACTTATTTTTATTTTACTTATAATTTATTTAAAAAAGTTCTTTAAAAGTTAATAGATCACCAATTGCATCTGAGTATTTCTAGTAGGATCATCATTGCAACAGGACTGATAGGCAAAAACTGCTTCACACCTCAAAAATGATTTTTATGTCTTCTCTGAGAAACCTGTAACAAAAAGTTTTTGTCATTGAGTGTACATAGCAGACCTCACTGGAACCGTATTACTGGCAGGATTTTTATATATGTCCTTGTTTGTAACTTTTGAAAAACAAAGACGTCTACAAAAATAATGACATATTCAAATCAAATCATACTGATTATATGAGGGCTGCTTTAGTCTACAACAGTTTTTAATTTTTTTGGGTTGGGTTTTTTGAACAAAAGGTTACTGATTTTGTCAATTTTTACTTGAAATGTTTATTATGCTTATCGGTCTAAAAGGCAAAACTGTACTACTCAAAAAGAAACTGGGAAAAAACACTGGGAGCAAAAAATTAAATTGTTTCTATACTACAGACAAAATGCAAACTCCAAATGTTTCAGTAAAAACCCCTATGTTACTTAACGCTTGCACTATTTTTGTAAAAGCATGATGTATAAAAGTTTGTCAAACACAGGTCACTCATTACAAACAAAGCCTCAAGTTCAAGACCCCTTTAGAATACTTATGAAGTTTATTTGTTTTCTGTTAAGCAGTCTCAAAATTTTACCCCCAAATTTCCACACTTCAAAGAGGTTAGATGCCCCTAGGCCTCAAATTTCCATTACTATAATTTGGTACAGTACCGTTGCCAATGATTACACAATCATTGCTGTTACCAAAATAAAACACAGCTTCTTGTTCTATTAGAAAAAACATATCGTGAAAATAAATCACTCTTTAAAAAAAAAATTACAAAAACAAAAGATGTAATGTCAATCTACTGTCAACCTTACTTCATCGCGGCAAGTTTAGGCGCACATACCGGCGTTAGTTTGGCCAAAATTATACGAAAGCAGCGTTGCCAAGTAGTGTAGTCGAAAAAAAAAGTCGTACACGGAAATGGCGTTCGAGTGGCATTCAAGAATAACAATTTTTCCAAGCACTCGAAACTACCATTCGAATTTTACTCGTATACGACAAAAAATCCGAGTGATTCAACAATTGGGTCCCAGGACTAAAAGGATAAACAAAATCGTATTTTGATATTATATAAATTAATATATAATCATAGATCGAAGGGTTATGCAGGGCTGGCTAGTGGTGAGAATACTTAACATCTGAGCATCGTCATGTCGAGTTTAAGCAGTGGTTGGATGGCGTATGTTCACGTTCAAAGTTCAGAAACAACTGTATTAATGTAAAAATGTTGTACAAACATGGCGTCAGAATATATGACTCTTAGAGAAAACATATATAAAGAGCAAAGGAAACTTTTGACTAAAAATATAACTAAAATGCAACTAAATTCTACACTTACTATGGCTTTACTCGTATGGGAATTAGTTGAGTGTTCGAATATTCCTAGGTTTGATGCATGCTCTGATTTCTAGTAATTGATTTTGCAGTTGATGGTTTCAGTACTAAACTTCATCCTTATAGTCTAACTGGTTATTTTTCTCCTACTCTCGATGTTGGCAGTGGTCCGTTATATAAATTAGTTTCCGTAGAAATAGATCCGACAACACCCCAATGCGCAGTAGACGGGTTTGGAATATTCCCTTGATTGATGCTGCCCCCTACAGACTTGTACCGAAGTACTAGTGTGCTTCGTCATTGGATAGTTTGAAGCTGGCGGTCTTTTGGGGCAGGCTTACAAACCTGACCGCTAGGGGTCGAGTAGGTTGCGAGTGTTTTTATAAATGGGTTTGCATTTTTGTTTGAATTTTACCGGGAAAATTTGGTTGGTACTTTTGCCCCACCAAAATTAAGAAAAGATTTCCGGCTTCTTCATTTTTTTGGACAAGCTAGGTCCTCTCTCTTTCCTAAAGAATTGACTGGCCGTTGGAGCCGTTTCTTGGTTCGCCATTTTTTTTTCGTTTTGTGCACTGCTAGTTTGCGGAATTATACCAAAGACGGTGAAGTGTGAGTCCGTCGTTTTGGGCGTATTTTGAGTGACGGCTCACATCCTCTGATTGAGGGACTCAAGGCGGCCTGCGCCATTTCTACGGAAAAGAATTGGTAAGTCCGATTTTTTTTATTTGGGGATTCTTTAAGATAATATTAAGTGCCTCCCAAATTGTAACCATTGTTCGCTGTGCAATGTAATTTTTCTACAAAAGACGTGTGGAATTTTTGGAGTTTTTTAAACCACGTTTTGGATAAAACTATATATTCTTTTTCTCCTTTGTCTACAGCGCTGTCCACTCCATCAATGTGCTGGTGGAACCAGGTTCGAGCCAGCTGTATCCCTGGGAAAGGTAGGTAGGTCTTAGTTCATCTGTTGACATCTACTTTATTTTATTGAGTCGTCATGTTTGGTTCTTGATTTAGGTTACTCTGGGTAGGGGAACCTCGTGCAAAACCGGCGAATTCTAGCAAACTGAAATATTTCATTTTCCACAGGGTTTTACGCTCGGGCAAGATTCCAGCTATATTTTGGACCATGTGCTGCCCTAGCGTCATGTGCTAGGTAATCAGCAGGGGAGGCGCGGGCAGAACGGGACAAGGACACAAGAGTAGCGGAAGATGTCTGGAGACAACACCTCCAGGTTTACAAAATAAAACATCAATTTAATTATAAAATAACAACAGGACCAAGGTAGGAGCAAGCTTTAGATTTAATTTTTTTTATAAATAATAATTTTTTTTACATTTCTTGTAACCGCAAGGTAGGTAGGGTATGAAGTTATAACCACAATTTTGCGGCATAACTAAGTTGAATTTTACTGTGCAATTAAAAGACTTTACTATTTGTTCCAACTTGGTTTCATTTTTATTTTTTTTTTGTGATCAATAAACAAGATGAACTAAATCTTTGCGTTATTTGTACAACCCAGTGACCAACTTTGCAGAGATAAAAGAGAGATAAAGTAGCGCAAAATGAGGTTATATTTTGTTGTTTTTTTAAACATTTTCCTAACCTCATGGGGTAGATTTCGGACTGGGTTGCTGACAGCAGATATTTGGTCCGGATCTCCCCTATGACAGAATGATTCGTGAAGTGTATTTTTAACCATTAAAGTAGGTAATTGAATCGGAAGGGCGAAAAAATATCGAAACACAAAATATCAACAACACAAAATATCGAAAATACAAAATATCGAAAACATACAAAATATCGAAACTACAAAATATCGAAACCACAAAATATCGAAACTACATTTTATCGAATTACAAAATATCGAAACTACAAAATATCGAAACCACAAAATATCGAATCACAAAATATCGAAAATACAAAATATCGAAAATACAAAATATCGAAACTACAAAATATCGAAAATACAAAATATCGAAAATACAAAATATCGAAAAAACAAAATATCGAAAATACAAAATATCGAATCACAAAATATCGAACATACAAAATATCGAAATTAACAAATATCGAAAATCAAAAATAGAAAATTTCGAAACCTTAACCTAACCCGACCTTGACGTAACCTAACCTAATCTAACTAAACCTAATCTGACCTAACCTCATAAAAATAGAAAGTTTTAAAAATCTAACCTGACAAAACCTAATCAAATCTAGCCAAAACAAACCGAACCAAAGCAAACTGAACCAACAATTTTTTTCAGAAAAAAACTTTCCTGACTTCTTTCCCGGGATCCTATAGGGTGTGAAACCGAACCGAACCGAACCGAACCTAACTAAACCGAACCTAACCTGATCAAACTAAACTACAACACTGCTAATTAGATAGGTTCGGTTCGGTTCGGTTCGGTTCTAATTCACACCTTCTAGGATCCCGGGAAAGAAGTCAGGAAAGTTTTTTTTTTGAAAAAAATTGTTAGTTCTGTTTGCTTTGGTTCGGTTTGATTCGGTTCGGTTAGATTTGATTAGGTTTTGTTAGGTTAGGTTTTGTTATATCAGATTAGGTTAAGTTAGATTAGGTCAGGGTCAGGTTAGGTGTAGGTTCCAAAATTTTCTGTTTTTGATGTTCGATATTTTGTTGTTTCGATATATTGTATTTTCGATATTTTGTGTTTTCCATATTTTGTGTTTTCGATATTTTGTATTTTCGATATTTTGTTATTCGATATTTTGTGTTTTCGATATTTTGTATTTTCGATATTTTGTTGTTTCGATATTTTGTATTTTCGATATTTTGTAGTTTCGATATTTTGTTATTCGATATTTTGTAGTTTCGATATTATGTACTTTCGATATTTTAATTCGATATTTTGTGTTTCGATATTTTTTCGCCCTTCCAATTGAATCTCCCACTACTGACGCAAATGTAGGTACACTATGACCCAGTGGCGTATATAGGAAAAAGTTTCGGGGTGGGCCCGAGACAGTTTTGGGGGGGGGGGGGCGAGACCTCATGAGGCTGTATTTTATGCTATTTTATGTTTGTATTCATGAAATATGTAGAAAATATCCAAAAAAATCTTAGCTAGGGGGGGGGGGCGGGCCCCCCAGGCCCCCCCATATATACGCCACTGCTATGACCTATTGGAGATGTCCGTCTACCTATAAATTGCTTTCTATTTGTATCATTTTCATTCATTTAGGAATCTTTTAAAATTTTATTTTGTCAATAAGTCAATTTCTTTTTGGTTTTTTTTAATTACACAAATACTCTGGAAGCCTCGGAAGTAGGTAGAGTTTCATTGTTTGACTACAACGTTTGAGTTGAACTGTATTTTAATTAAGATCCTTTTTGTAAACATTGGTATGGCGCTTGAATTTTTCTAATTTCTGAACCCCCCCCCCCCCTTCCGAGGGGTCATCGGCACCCTAAAATTTTGTACAGCGTCCAACAGGACTTGGGTCCTGACGTGTACTGTTGGGTCCTGTTGAGTACTGTTGGGTACTGTCGTGTACTGTCGAGTACTGTTGGGTACTGTCGTGTATTGTCGAGTACTGTTGGGTCCTGTCGGTGTACTGTTGGGTACTGTCGAGTACTGTTGGGTCCTGTTGAGTACTGTCGTCGTGCCTTGGGGGGGTCCGACAGGGACAAAGCGCGCCCTCAAAAAACATGCGAGCAAAAAAAAAAAAAAAGTCATCATCTTTGGGGAACCGCGCCGCGCTCACAAATCTTGCGACCAAAAAAAAAGGTCATCCTGGGTAAGGCCGACAGGGCCTTAGCGCGTCCTCAAAACACTGGCGACCAAACCAAAAAAAAAAAAAAAAGGTCATCATCTTTGGGGAACCGCGCCGCGCTCACAAATCGTGCGCCCACAAAAACACAATGGGTCATCCTGTTTAGGGATTTGGGGAACGCCGACAAGGCCTTAGCACGCACTCAAAAAACTTCTAACGACCAAAAAAAAAAAAAAGGTCATCCTGTCTTTTCGCATCTACGCCACTGTTTCGGGTAAGAGGGTTGTGTCGAGTACTGTCGAGTACTGTTGGATTCTATCGTGTACTGTTGAGTACTGTTACGTACTGTCGTGTACTGTTGGGTCCTGTCGAGTACTGTTGGGTACTGTCGGGTACTGTTGGGTCCTGTCGTGTACTGTTGGGTACTGTCGTGTACTGTCGGGTACTGTTGGGTCCTGTCGTGTACTGTCGAGTACTGTTGGGTACTGTCGTGTACTGTCGAGTACTGTTGGATCCTGTCGTGGTACTGTCGGGTACTGTTGTGAAATTTGTACAGTACTGTTGAAAGCTGATGACCCCTCGCCCCCTTCTCATCTGTATAAAAGTTACCGGGCATGTCAATGTTTTACCTAGCTGGGAAATACAGTTCTGCTTCCAGATATTTGTTTAATTACTCAGTAATTAATAGAGTGATTACAACGTTTTATTAGTGTCGCAAATGTCGACCAACGTTTTCAAGTGTCACAACCCAACGTGCTTTACAGTGTCACAACCCAACGTGCTTTACAGTGTCACAAAATGGCACCCAACGTGCATTTATACGTCACAACTGGAAACGTAAAGTGCACGGCATGGAAATACAACTTAACGACCGATTTACCATATACACACTACAGTTTGCTGACGACCAAGTAATTATAGTTAATGATAAGGAAGACCTGGAGTATATGATGAGAAAGTTAATGGAAGAATACCAAAAGTGGGGATTAACAGTGAACGTGGACAAGACACAGTACTTATGTATTGGAAACGAATCCAGTGAGTTGGAACTAGACAATGGACAAGTAATATCTCCATGCAATGAGTATATATACTTGGGTGTCACATAAAAAAGAATGTAAAATTTAACATACAGTGAAACCTCTCCTTGCGGACACCTCTATTAAGCGGACACTCCCTTTAGGCAGACAAATTTTTTGGAGCCACGCTTTTCCCTATTTCTTTACATATAAAATTCACTCCTATAACCGGACACTCTAATAATCGGACGAGGACAACTTTTTTTGGTTAAAAATTTTTAAAACCTCCCTTAACCGGACGCGGACCTCTGACATCGGGACGGAGCGCTGCACAACATGGGCATAAATATTATGTAGTATGTTGGCAACAACGCACTCTGCAGCCGGGGAATTACCTCTTTCCGTTTAAATGCGGAGACTAAATACTTCTGTCGTATTAACAACATATTTTATTCGGCGGGGGCGGAACTGCTGTGTTTTATTTTTATTGTTCAATTGGGTAGTAATAGATACTTTTGAAATAGTTCCTAGTAAAAAACTTCTTAGTTTACGTAAAAAAATGGAAGTTGTTAACGTTTCGGAGAAGGAACATCTATCAGCACATAATATATTGAAATTTCGCAATTCCCTCTCATAAGCGGACACCTCCAATAAGCGGACAAAATCGACGGAACCGTGAGTGTCCGCTTATGGGAGGTTTCACTGTATATGGAACAATGGTGAAAAGCACGCTGTTGTATGGAATAGAGACTTGTCGCGTAACAGAAAAATACAAATCAAAAATGGAAAGTGTCGAAATGGATGCAATAAGAAGATCAATAAGAATATCTAGAACAGATCACATAAGAAATCAGATCATAAAAGAAAGAATGGGAAGCATAACGGATGACATCACTAAAAGGCAACTGATATGGTACGGCTATGTACAACGGATGAGCGACGAAAGAATACCAAAGCAAGTCCCAGAATGGCAACCAATAGGGCGCAGAAAAAGAGGGCGTCCTAAACTAGAATCGCAACAGTCAATACAAAGATCAATGAGTCAAAAAAATCTGACAGAAGATGATTGTCAGGATCGAAGGAGGTGGATAATAGGCGTCGGACAACGTAGAAAAACGTTCTAAACCGACTAAATAAAAAAATTCTTGTATAGCGTGGTAGGTATGCTGTTTCTTACTTATACAAACGCACCAAGTAAAAAGAGGACTAGCAACGGCGAGTAAGCATAAAATAATAATGTATAATTGGAAAACATAATGTTAGTTTGGATAATAGTTCTAATGTAATATTTGTAGTGAATAAGCTCAAAAATCTGTTTTTTGACATTAGAAAAATGATCTTATGTTTTTCCAACATCAAAAACCTAATGTTTTTTTTTAAGGTTTTTAGCACACTGAAAAAAAAAGTTTTTTTTAACAGTGAGAAAAATGCTTTTCTAACGTTGAAAAAATATTTATTTAATTTTTTTTCTTTTTAAACATCTTTAAAGATAACGTAACTTAAATTTAAATATCGTAAATAAATGTGTTTTACTTTTGATACGCAGTAGAACAAGTCCATTGAGGTTTTGGTGAACTCATTCTCATTCAGTAAAGAAAACTGGGCTCTCGTATTTTTTAATAATAAAAAATTATTTTGTAGTAACTGGTTAAAAATTGTCATTACGGTATTGGACACATAGGACAAATTTGTCACCGTCGACCCAACTCGCCGCATGGTCAACTCTTAGCCGACCTAACTCGCCATCGCCATGGTTTTAGTTTGCAATTTTATTTATTTAGGGGTCGTAACCTATCTATTTTAAATTAGTTTCCTTGAGATGTCGAAATTTGTGTTAAACTAATCTTGATGGTCAATTGATTGTAACTTATCCTAACCTGTCCATACATCACTATTTTCCAAAAACAATGTTCTTACTAAAAAAAATTGGTTTCCCTTAAAACACATACTTTTAAAAAATTATTTATTTTTAAATATTTACCTACTAGGTTACTATACGACATAAATAAAATTGCCAATTAAAACCACAGAGGCGGCGAGTTGGGTCGATGGTGAGTTGGTCCGGCAATTCATCCATGTGGTGGAAGTACTCTGGCCTCTCATTCCTTCGCCGACGGAATCCCTCCATAATCTATTGGTGTATAATGTCATGATTTCCATGTCGGAATTTTTTCTCAGGTTTTGATTGGCATACAAATCAAAGCCCAGGAAAAGTTAAATCCGGGCGGATATCTCGGAAAAAACTGCCCAACTGTACCCGTCCCTCGCTCTGGTAGATCAATCGCCCGAGATTTGTTTTTTAAAGCAGCTGATTTGCTTTCAGTTCAATGTCACCTTGAAAATTCCTTCAAAAATAAATAACAAAATTAAATTATTTAACTGCAGTGAATTTATGTAAAAAATTGCATTTTTCTGAGGTAATTTGGTCTATGAGTTATGCATGTAAAAATTTTATTTAGATAATTATTAGTTAATTAGGGTTTCGGTACACTATCCGGACACTAAAACGAGACATTTTTTGATGACGATTCTTTTTGAAAATAGTAATTTAGGGATCTTGAAACTGATTTAGGTACGGAAAATTTAAAAAAAAATAGTTTTTTTAATAAAAAACACACTTTTCAATTTCTATCTAAAATGCACACAAAATCAGATACACAGGGATATTGGGCATGGATACTATGGACTTTGGGCCATTTGCTGGGGGTTTTATATTCCGTGACTGACTGGAAATGCGAGGTTGCCACATCACAGGAATGAAATAAAATATTTTGATTTAATTGTCCCTTCTTTCTGGCATTCATATTTTTTTAACCACCGGTTCGGGTTAGTTCCGTTTGGTTCGCGTTACTTCCGTTCGGGTTGTTTTCGTTCGGGTTCCGTTTGGTTCGTGCCGGTTCCGTTCGGTTGGGTTGGGTTCAGTTTGGGTTGGTTTAGGTAGAGCAGGGTTGGGGTTAGTTAGGTTGTACTAGGTTTGGTTCACTTTGGTTTGGGTTGGTTTAGGTAGAGCTGGGTTGGGGTTACTTAGAATAGAATATCACTTTATTGCCAACAAGCTTCATTGTACTAGGTTTGGTTAATTTTATCTTTTTAGGTGTGATCAAAACAGATTTAATAATATTTGTTTCCTTATTTTGATTATTTTTGCGGAAACATGGCAACATTGCAAAATATAAGCCACAGATTTGTTTTGATGGGGTTGAAAAAGTCAAAATTCAATGAAAAGTGAGGTTAGAATGTTTTTTAAGGTTTTATTTATTTATTTTCTCAAAAAATACTGGATAATCTGCAAAATTTTTTTTGGAAAAACATTATTTAGAAGGTCTACTTTAAGGTAATTTTTATTTTTTCCAAAAAATTGTGTGTCCAGATAGTGCACTGGCCCCGTTAATTAGTTATGTCAGGAAAGTTTTATATTGTTTGTGGTTATTTAATCTTTGATTCAGTCTATCACTATTAGTTTACTTATGATTTTAAATTATGGGACAATGAGTCTCCAATATAAATGGACTAATTGCACAAGTGTCATCCAGATTTGAGCTTTCATATCCTACAATTAAGGGGGATGGGATTAGGATTAATGTGGATTAATTTATTATTATTATATTTAAAAAAATTTATTGTAAATAATGCAGCACAATACATTTTCATTTGTGTGTTGTCCTGGGGAGCATACTAGGTAAGCTTGTTTTTTGTAACAACTTGGTGGAAAATCTTCAAGAGGCTAAAGGCTAATACCAGTTTGCTGATTATACAAGCAAAACAGAACATCATCATCAAAAAATCAAATCAAAATTTATTTATTGCAAAAAAGCCTAAAGTTATAGGTAAAATTTAACCTTCTTAAAAGGAAAAACTTAAAACTAAGCATGTAGTTTACTGACAGGTTTAATTATTAGTTTTATTTAAATTAGGTTTAAAAATATGTTTTCATTTTCAATAACATGTTTTAGTTAAAAATTTGCTAATTCTATACATTGTGTCACCTAAATTATACAGACATGAACACCACCTTAGTCAATTTCTCTTACTGGTGCAGGTCAAATGGTCTACTCTTGAACTGGGCCCCCATAAAATTATAAAGGAAAATAGCATAACAGTCCTATGTTAAAAACAAAATTATTAAGAACCAGACATTATCAAAAATATCATTCTTCAAAACAAGACAAGAGCAAGTAAGTTTAGTAAAGCCTTATTGTTATTTTATCTTTTATCTCTGGTTATTAAGAATTTAGTTTTTTCCATTGGATTGTTATACCATTTTCATTTTTAATCTTGGATAACTTTCTTTTTGTCATTTATGATAATGGATAGGGATTCTTTGAACCCCCAAATCTGCAGTTGTAACTTTTTACAATAGTAGGTCAAAGGGTGATCAGCAATCTTGTCTTGTACCTATAACACTAAATTCCTTGGGGTTTTTATTGATTCATCTTTAGATAGATAGATAGATAGATAAATACTTTATTGCCAACAAGATAACAGAAAAAAGTGTAACTTAATCCTATAAAAAAGCAACATCAAATTTTTTTTTACATTTTAGAGAAATGTTTAAACTAGGTACCAATCCTTTTGTATTATTTGTAACATCCTGATGCTATCATTAAAGTAGTTTTAGATAAAAAATTAACTAGATAAAAATTGACACTTACATTATGAATCCACACAAAAAAAGTATATTTTCATATTTTTTCATTTTTATATTTAACACACACACACACACATACACACACACATATGTTAAAATATAGACAAATTCAACATTAAAAATTAAAAGTTAAAATCATACAGGGTCACCTCAAGCAAGTACTGATTAACCAATCTTTTAAATCTTTTCAAGTTCTCTTCCTCCTGAATAGCTGTTGGTAGGCTATGGTATGCTTTGATAGCTCGGTATTCAGGTCCACACTGGAAAAAAGATGTATTGTGTTGGGGTATGCTCAGGCCATCCCTGTTTCTCGTAATCATATGCATTTCCTCACCATAGAGATCACTATTTTGCCTGAATAGGTGTAGAACCAAGTGGAGAAAATACAGTGATGGTACCGTCAAAATTCCTAGGGCTGCAAAATGAGTCCTACAAGAGGTCAAAGTACAACGCGGCAGTATGCTTCCCTTGATCCATATTTTCTACTAAAAATTTCAAAAATTCATATATAGCCAGTTCCGTAGAGTGATTATTCAAAACCCATATTGGTTATTTTTTAGTAATTTTTGTTTTTCAATGAAGTCAATTAGCCGGTTGTACAATGCCCTCTCAAAGACCTTCGACACAGATGAGAGCAAAGACACAGGCCGATAGTTGTTAGGACTATGTTACTCTCCTTTTTTATAAATGAGAATTATTTTAGCTTTTTTTAATTTTGATGGAAAAATTCCTGTTGAAAAACAGTTATTGATGATGTATGACAAAATGTAACTGGTGTATTGAGCCGACTTTTTTAGTATAGCAAGTGAAATATCATCTAGGCCTGATGAAAATTTGTTTGGGAACGCCATTAGTATATTAAAAATTTCAGTATCAGTGGTAGGATACAAATATAAGGTTTTACAATGTCTGGGTATATTTGTTTCTAAATTTTTTTCATTAAAAGGTAGACTTGGAACAACCATATTGAGTACTTAGCTAACAGACTTGTAACATCCTCTTTTGTTATTAAAAATCTTAAGCAAGAGCTGAAATTGAAAACAATTCTTCTTTATGTACATGCTCACATTATGTTTGGTGAACATATTTTAACAGAAATGCACCTTATAGTCATAGTGTATTTTTTTGAAATCTTTAATACATGTCAATAATATTTAAACTTAAAAGAGTACCTAATTTATATGTTTTGTGTATTTTTTGGTATTTCAAAACAAGGTGTTTTAAAATTAATATTTAGTTTAGTTCAGTTCAATCTTCTTTTGTGGCTCTGCTTCTTTCTGAAGCAATGTGCCAGTCACTTGACGGTAAGATCACAGGATTGTCTGGCTATTTGCCAGCTAAAATCTGTATTTCTCTTTTTGTTTTGTTTTTTTCTATTTTTTTGTTCTCTTTTTCTTTCTTTTCTCTGGTTAGTTTTCTTTTCTGTGTGTAAACTTTCTTTCTTCTTTTGTTTCTTCGTAATCCAGATTATATCTTCCTTCTTCTTGTTTTTTCTTGATGTTTCTTCTTGATTTCTACTGCGTTTTTGTCTATCTTGCTTCCAACGTTACTCTTTAGTTTCTTTTTTTATCATTCATTCATTCCTTTCATACCACATTGAAACAAACATTTTTTTTTTAAAGGTGTCAGGTAAGTGATTTATTTTCTTTTTGTCAATTTCATTCTCAAGAATGCTTTTTTTTTAAATTAATTAAAGTAAAGGGAAAATAAAAATACCCTACAGGAAGAAAAATTTCTATCTAAATTGTTCTACTACCGTTTCATTTTTATTTTAAATTATAGTTTGATTTTATTAATTCTGAGGAAATTCATTATTGTTTTCATGTTTTTAAAGGTTATGTTACTAAGCACGGAAGTCATCGAAATTGGGGCCCCCACCCCATCCGCCAGGGCTCGGTACAGGTTTAATATTTAGAGTATTTGCTTTTAATGTATTTTTTAAACGATTTTCGCGCCCAAGTAGGCAAATTCGGACTAATATTTAGTTGTAATTAATTTAATTTTAGGTAAACAAAAAAACTTAAAATAGTTTCTTGATTCAAACATCAAATTTATGTAGGCATTATAACTAGGTAGGATAATTGATAAAGGGTGTCTAAGGGTGGGTATGTCTTTAACTTATGTAAAGTGTATATACTCTACTTTTAATTTTATTGCTTTTTAAGACACGTCCAAATATACAATTTTTATTCATAGAGATAGAAATTAATAAATAAATAAACCCATAGGCATAAGACCACCTGAGTTTATTCTTTAAATGCTCCCTAGGAAGTAAATGTTCTCTTAAATTCATGGTTACCATTGGTCAATATCAATTATATGACATAAATTTGACAGTATTGACATTTTTGGTGAATATTTTCAATAATAAGTCTCAATTCAAAGTTCTCCTATTGCAAAGCAGGAGAACAGGTTATGTCAAATGTTCTCTTGAAAATGATCCCTTCCGCATCAGTTTAAAGTCATACACTGTAAACTGACCAATGTTAACAGTGAATTGAAGAGAAAATTTACTCCCAGGCGAGCATTTACAGAATAAACCCCCCCCTAGGTTTAAAGTGAATATTTATTTTGCTGTCATTTAGGTAAAAATCAAAAGTGGCAATGTTAGTGTCAAGTGACCCAAAACCAAGTTAAAAACTTAATATTAACCTATTTTAAATAAAATTTGCACACTTACTGCTTTTATCAATTGACTCATTAAAAGAAGATATCCCCAAAAAGAGTTATTTGGGATCATATCTCTTTGCTTTTATGCAAAGTTATGGAAAACTCTGACAATGTTCAGGAAAAGTCTGGAAATGGTCTCGAAAACTACAAGTCTAAGCTTAAGTCAAGTCAAATCTACATCTACCCACGCGCGGATTTGAGGGAGGGGGGGAGCGGGTAACGCGATAACCCCCCCTAGAAAAAAAATTCACTTTTTCCCGTCTAGAAACAAAATATTACAAATAATTTATTCGTTGACCATTACCCTCCTAGATTTTAACTCAGATCCGTGCTTGAATCTACCTGGGGAAATGTTCGAAAACTCGGAAAATGCTCGAAAAAACTTGGGAATTGTTCGGGAAAACTCTGGCAATGTTTGAAAAAATTCGGAGTCTTCTGGAAAACTTAGGAAATGTTAGGAAAACTTAGAAAATCTTCGGAAAACTTGAGAAATTTTCGGAAAAACTGGGAAAATATTCGGAATGTTCGGGAAAACTCGAAAAATGTTCGGAATGTTCGGGAAATCTCGAAAAATGATCGCAAATACTCGGGAAATTTCGAAAAACTCGGGAAATGTTCGGAAACACTAGGGAAATGTTCGGAAATACTAGGGAAATGTTCAAAAAAAGTATCAAGAAATCTGAAAATGTCCTAGACAAGACTAAAAATGTTCAAAGTCTTAAAATGTCCTAGAAAAGTCTAAAAATGTTCATAGTCTGAAAATGTCCTGGAAAAGTCTAAAAATGTTCTATTAAACTCGGGAAATGTTTTGAAAAAGTCTGTAAATATTCAGAAAAATCTGGAAATGTTCTGGAGAAGAATGAAGATGTTAAGAAAATTGTTTGAAAAACTTAAGAAATATTTAAAAAAGTCTGAGAATGTTTTGGAAAACTCTGAAAATGTTTACGAAAAGTCAGGAAATGTGAAAAAGTCTGAAATGTAATAAAAGTTATGGGCTTTTTCGTAAACAACTTAGTAAACGAATGCGTTTATCTAATTGCAGAAATTGAGCGCAGTTACTTTCGTATAAGTTTTATTTCAAGCTCTTAAATTTATACTGACTTTTACAACTGTTACATTGACAAGACTTATCATTAAAATCACTCTACTTTTATATTAGGGAACTAATTACTATAAATAATATTTCTGTCACCCCTTCTCAAATTAAATTTCAAATAATAATTTTAAGTTGCAAAAATAACCTCAAATATTTAAATCTAAATTTCACACATTTAAAATACTTAATCTAAATCTTAAAAATTTTTCCTTATCCAACGACTTGGTAAATACGTCTAATGCATTTTCGTTAGATGGAATATATTGTAAAATTATTTCTTTTCGCAAACATAAGTCTTTGATGAAATGGTATTTAATGTCAATATGCTTTGCACGTTTCGAATTTTCAAAAATTTTTATTAAAGAAATCGCACTTAGGTTATCAATTTTGAGAATCACGGAATTCACTTACAATACCCTTTATATTAATAAGTTCTTGACATGCTACACCGGCAGCGATATATTCTGCTTCCATCGACGATTGTGCAACATAGTTTTGTTTTCTAGAGTGCCATGCTATGGGGTTTCCAGCATGCAAACATATAAAACCGCTTACACTTTTTCTGGTTTCACGATCTCCTCCCCAATCAGCATCACATAATCCAATCAGTTCATCCATATTCCCCTTCTTAAAATGTAGTCCAAATTCTTTTGTATGATTCAAATAATGTAGAATTCTTTTGCCAGCTTCCCATGTGCTTTTTCTTGGCTTATCCAAAAATCTGCTTAAATATGCAACACTGTAAGATATATCTGGTTCATCAAACTGCATATGAGTCTTCTGTATGGTACGTTGTCAATTATTGGGTCTGCTTCTTTGACATTAAAGTTTACTTCCATTGGTGTTGAAATATTTTTAGATTCTGTCATTCCAAATTCATCAAGCAGTCTATTTATCATTTTTGTTTGAGTTATTTTTAGACCTTTTTCTGATTTGTTGATTTCCATTCCCAAAAATATTTTTACTTCAGTCATATTCTTGATTTTAAACTCTTTGTAAAGATTATTTAGTAATTTCTGAACCTCACTTTCTGGTCCTCTTATTAATGCATCATCAACAAACAACACTAAGTAAACATTGTTGTTTTGATAGAGGCAATAATCATATTCAGATCTTTTAAATTAAAATTTTTCCATAACTTCGTTAAATTTTATGTTCCAACATTTTGGTGCATTTCTCAGCCCATATAATGCACGGTTTAATTTTAGATGTTTTGAATTTATTTTTAATCCATTTGGTTTATTTATATAAATGTCATTATCTACCATCCCGTTTAAAAATGCTGTAGGCACATCTATGTGATGTAAATTCCAATCTTTTTGTACAGACACAGATAATAAAATTCTGATTGTCGATAAACGACAGACAGGAGCATAAATAAATTCGTCTCCAGAATTGAATGGTACCTGAAATCCTTTTGCAACTAGGCGAGCTTTCTTTGTTCCATCCTCTTTTATTTGAAAAATCGATCTTGTATCTATAGCTGTCTGATCTTCGGGTAATTCGGCAGGTTGCCAAGTCTTTAGCATTTCATGAGCACTTAATTCCTTGTTTATTGCTTGTTGCCATTCCGGAAATTGACTTGCCTCTTTGTAACTTTTTGGCTCTTGATTTAATTCAGTCAATAAACATATATATTTATCGGTTTCACAACGTTCTACGTCTTCCGGTACCCAATCTCCACTCGTTTCTGTTTGCCCATAATTCATCATCTAGGCCTCTTATTCTTATTTCACTGTCTATTCCTCCTCTCCAGCTTTTCCTCGGCCTTCCTCGTTTTCTTCGGCCAGTTGGTTTCCATTGTAATATTTGTTTAGGTAGTCTTCCATCATCCATTCTTTGTACATGTCCGTACCACACCAGTTGTTTTGTTCTTATATCATCCACTAAAGTACGTTCACCCACTGTCATAATTTCTCTTATTCTTTGATTTGTAACTCTTTCTCTTTTTGATTTCCCTGCTGCTCTTCTCTATCTCCGTAGCGGAAAGCATTTTTTCTGTTCTATCTTTGATTGGCCATACTTCTGAGCTGTATGTAATAATACTTTTTACAATGGTGTTATATATAAGCTTTCTGTTATGTTTTGATATACTTTGGTCCCAAATTATTCCATTTAATAAAGTTATTGCTGTTCTTCCTTGTACGTTTCTATCTTTTATATTTGTCTAGTGTTCCGTCAGCTGTAATTTCTAGACCTAAGTATTTATACTCATCACAGGACTGAATTCGCTGCCCAGTATTTAAGATTAGATCCTGTTTCGTTCCACCAATACACATATACTCTGTCTTATTGATATTAACCTCTCTAGTCCCCACTTATTGTACTCTTCTATTAGTTTTCGTGTCATATATTCGAGGTCGTCATAATCCTGAGCCACCACTATCTGATCATCGGCGAAACATAAAGTATACAAGGTGGTTTCATCCAACGGAATTCCCATGTTTGGCATTTTCTCTTCCAGACTTTAAGGACTTGTTCCAAATATATCTTGAAGAGAGTAGGCGATATACAACAACCTTGTCTAAGACCTTTATTTACTTGAAAGCCTTTAGTTAGTTTTGCTTTTATTTTAACTTTTGCCTTACTATTGCGGTATAACTCTTTGGTGGCCTTAATTAGTTGTACGCTTATGTTTGTCTTTTCCAACGCGTTCCAAAGTAGGTTTGTGGTATACTATCATATGCCTTCTGCAAATCTACGTAAAGCAGATGCTGCTCTTGTCCGTATGCCATTTTCTTTTCAATAACTTGGGTTATACAAAAGAGATGATCTGAAGTCGATCTACCCGCCCTGAAACCGGCTTGTTCTTCTGCCTCCATATCTTTATATTCGCTCTCCACTTTATTTCTTATTATTTTGCCATATATTCTGCTTAGCGTACTAGTTACAGATATACCTCTATAATTGTCACATATATCTTTCCTTCCTTTTTTATGTATTGTGGATATATATGTTATACTTTAGAGTTTAAAAACGACTTTTAAAAAAAACAACTTCTTTTATTTTTAAAGTATAATTTTGAGAATTAAGTAAAATAATATGTTTATACAATGAATAATGACTTAAGACTAACTTATTTCTAACAGAGCAAAAGTACTTATAGGCTAAAAGTGCTGAATTGAGCTTCACATGGGTATAAAATATGCTGGGAACAGCAAGTCAGCAGAAATGCACGTGTGCGTCTTGAATATCTGAACGTTAAATATGCTGGGAATAGCAAGTCAGCAGAAATGCACGTGTGCGTCTTGAATGTCTGTGAATGTTCAAAGTGTGGGAATGAATTTTTCATATAACAACTCCCCCTTTTAGTAAAAAGTTGTTGACAGAACAGCAACTTTTCAAGCGGTATTTTTATTGGAGTTCAATTCGATTGATTCTACTTCGGTTTCCTTTAAGTGAATGGTTGGGCGTCTTCTTGGAAGTATATTGGAAAATCGTTTTTGTATCGTAGCAATTCCTGGACTCGGAAATTGCGGATAGTCATCATTATCGGTATTATTGGTTGTTACAATTCCAATTCTAGTCGAACCACATCTTCGACGGCATTTGCATGTTATGTAAAGGACTATTAGTGCAATAACTAATACGATTGATAAAATCGCGAACCAATCAATATGTTTGTTAATAAATGGTTGATTTATTAATTTGTCAAGTTGATCGGAATATTGGTTGAGGCTGTGCTGGGCAATATTCAAATCTTCGACGTCTAATTCACTGATACGTAATGGTTTCGGTTTTGGAATCTCGGATTCTTCAGGTAAGTCTTTGCAACATGTGTATGGAATCAATATTGGTGTTTGATTTGCTCTAAAGGAACTTTTATAGAATCGTCTAATGTAGTTTCTGCTTGAATTCGAGTGCTACCTACAAAGGCGTTGCAGGTATGCCGCAGATTAACAATACTATTGCTTTCGATGATTTTTGTAACGATCTCTTCATTTTCACATTTGATTGTGATAGGAGTGGATGTTGTAACCAGCCAAGAATTGTGTTGTATTGGCTGAACATGGTAGCCTTCGGCATGGAAGATTGAAGTTCTACAGGGCTTAGGCAGTTTTGATCGTTGCCTAAGTAATTGTGCCTCACATATCGAGTCACTGTCGATAGGGTACGGAAGTATGTTGGAACAAAACTTCATTTGGTTATCGATCTTCTTGCAGCTGTCCAGGTCTTCAAACGTGGCGAAAAACAATGAATTATCGTCACTTGCTATGAATTTATTTGAAATAGAAATTGTATGAAAAAGACCTGCACGATTATCTAGTATTGGTATTGGATATAGTCTATACACAGTATAAATTGAAGGATTTATAAGTGAAATTCTTAAAATGAATAATAATTTTGTATCCGTTGATGGTTTAATTGACCCGTGTAAAATTTTAAGACGTGCAAAGGTTATGGCGTTTAAAGCATCATTTAGTGTATCTTTGATAAAAGTATAGCTTTCCATTAATGATTCACAAAAATCGAGAGTTTTAATTTGCGCACGATAATAATTTAAATCATTTGAAAACGAGCTTATCAATTTTTGTATTTCGGAGATATCTTTGTTAAATGTTTCTTCATCGATATGAAGTTTTTGTATTGTAGAATTGAAACTTTTAATTACTGAAGTGGTTAGCGATATTTGTTATTGTATTAATTGTTCAATGTTTCTTTCATCGTGATTGATTTTATCAATACAGTCATTAAAATAGTTTCCGTCTGATGCATCTAAGTTTCCGGTTATTGTTTTCCAGACTGTTCCAAGACCGTTAAAAATTCCTCTTTTAGATCTAAGTTTGTAATCCTTAGTATTTAACATAATTTCTGGGTATTTAGTATTAACATACTTAGATATTTGTTTAAGTAAACTGGCGTGCGTTTGAATTTGTGTTTTAAACGATGTCATTCGATTTGATTTTTCCGATAATAAACTTTCTGTTAAATGTTCCAAAATTTTATCATTATGTTCAATAGCTTTTCGAAAAGGGAGTAAGTCTCGATAAACCAAAAGTGTCCATTTGTTGTTGGATAGTTTTATGTTAAATTCCTTGTTAAAAAAGATTCCTATTGTATTTTGTATTGGATCGATGCGGTATTCGCAGTTGGTGATTATGATCAATCCCAGTAATCTGTAAAAAGAAATAAAACCTTATTCAAAATATGGTTTCATCCTGTCAAAATTAACTTTTGTTTTTTGATTTGTTTCTGGGTTTAGTAAGGTGGCAGAATTAGTATGAACTTCAGTTAGTTCAAAAGGATGGTTATATTTGTTTTCAGATTTACTTTTAATTTGAGATTCTTTTGTGTAGACTTTATCACCTACTTTAAATTGGGGAAGGTTTTCAGCGACGTAATCGTCAAATCTAACCTTTGATTTTTGTTTTGATTGTTCGGGGGTCGGCTAGACGTCTGCCCGAAAACAAGCTCGTATGGAGTGAAACCGTGAGTTTTATTTTTTGTGTTATTGTAGCAAATAACAGCATATGGTAAGACAGTGAATGGGTGTTCATCGGGGTTTTCGGCTTTATTGATTCTTATTGATTTCGAAAAGTAGACAGAGATCTTTTAGAAGTGTATTGTCAAACTCTTTACCAGAATCGCAATGTATTCTCAGGGGCGTACCGTAGTGTTGAAAAAATAATAAAAGTAAAAACCGTACTTGCTTTTTTATCAGAAAGGGGGTAGGCTTGAATAAATTTGGTAAGTTCGTCTCTGATTGTTAGGGCATAATTTCTTGTTGGATATTAAAAAATATCGATATTTACTCTGTCGAATGGTGTTCGCGGTGTTTCTGTTATGACAAATGGTCTACCTAAACTTTACCTAAGGATTTTAACTTTTTGGCAGATTTCACATTTTTTTATTAAATCTTCGACTTCTTTGTTCAAACCTTTCCAATTATATTTTTGTCTTATACGCCTGTCTTATACGCCTATACAGGTTTCGTTTATACCACGGTGTAGATTATTTTTACCGAGGTGGTATTGTTCTAAAATTAATGGAATTTGTTCCTCATCGGGAGAAGTTACAATATTTTGACATATTTTTAGTTGGATATCTTTTTCAGCAAAAATAAAACATAACATTTCAAAGAAGGTAAATCTAAATTATATTCTTGATATCTATACAAGTATAATATCGTCAATTATTTTGTAATGTAGGTCTTCCATTTTATTTTGTCTAAAGAATGTTACTATATTTTTGTTTGTTTTGTCAAGTAATTGTTCGTTGGTAATTTCGATTTTTGAATAATCGATTAATGATCTAGCCTTGTAGTTTTCGACAAATCGATCAAATTCCTCTGTTAATTTTTTGTTATCTTCTTCCGTAAGAAGGTCTTCATTGTTAGGGTTTGCGTTGAGGTTTTCATCTTCTTAAGCAAATATTTTTGTTTTATTTTTAAAATCTATTGATTGTTTAAAATGATTTATTTTTATTCGAGAGAGCGCATCTGCGTTTTTGTTATATTTGCCAGGTTTATATTCAATTTTGTAATTATATTCTTCGAGCTTAAGACACCATCGCGCCAACCTACTACCGGGATCTTGGATAGACCACAACCATGTTATGGGACGATGGTCAGTAACGAGGGTAAACGTTCTACCAAATAAGTAAGGTCGGAAGTGCTTTACTGCCCATACAATAGCCAATAGTTCCCGTTCGATAGTTGAATATTTTGTTTCCGCGCTACAAAGAGTTCTTGATGCATAAGCGATGGGTAGGCCTTTACCTATTGGTCCTTGTGACAAAACTGCTCCAATCGCAAAAGCACTTGCGTCGGTAGTAAGAATAAATTCTTCTTCAAAATTGGGATATTGCAACATTAGATCCGATACTAAAGCGATTTTTAATTCGTTAAAAGCATCTTGACAATCTCTGCCAAAAATAAAAGGGGTATCTTTTTGCAAAAGTTTTATTAGAGGTTTAGAGATTTTAGCAAAATTGGGAATAAAACGGCGGTAGTAACCAGCTAAGCCAAGGAATGATTTAATGTCTTTTTGATTTTTTGGTTCTGGGAAATTTTGAATACATTCAATTTTTGCAGGATTTGCTTTAACACCTTTTTCTGTGATTAAATGACCAAGGCGACTTCTTTACGTAGGAACTCGCATTTGTCGGGTTGTATTTTGAGGTTTGATTTTCTTAATCGATTGAATATTTCTTTTAATCGAACAATGTGATCGTAGATGTTAATACTATAGCATAAAATGTCGTCTACGTAAACTAGGCATCTTTAATTTAAAAGACCCATAAGGACATTGTCCATTACGCGTTGGAAAGTGGAAGGAGCGTTATTTAATCTTAAGGCATTCGAACAAATTCGTAATGGCCATTTTCGACTGAGAATGCTGTTTTTGAAATGGGATCAATTTCGATTTGGTGAAATCCCGATGCCAAATCGAGAGTGGTAAAATATTGGCATTTGCCTAATTGATCTAGTAAGTCTGAAATGTTGGGAAGTGGATACTTGTCATCCATTGTAACTTCGTTCAATTTGCGATAATCAATGACAACTCGCCATTTTTGCTTTCCTGAAGCATCCATTTTTTTCGGGACTACCCATATAGGGGCGGACCAAGGTGAGACTGAAGGTCTGATAATTTTGTTTAACATTTTAGAAATTTGTGTTTTAACTTCTTCTTTGTGAATTTGGGGATACCGGTAAGATTTAGCATAAATTGGTCTTGCGTTGCCTGTTTCGATTGAATGTTTTATTTCATTTGTAAATGTTAGTTTATCACCTTCGACATAAAAAATATCAAAGTATTTAAAGCAAAGTTTTTCAATTTCTTCTCGCTCTTCCTCATTAAGGTGATCGAGTCTTAATTTCTCTCTAATTAATTGCTGCCTATCAATAAAATTAGGGTTTTCACAAGAATTGAAGTTATTAATTGATTCGAAATCGGGTAAGGGTTCAAAACAAAATTCTGAAAAATCGATTGTTTTTTCAATTGCGTTTGAATTAAGTATTGTTGTCAAAAATTCACCATTTTCGTTAACATGGACTATTGCTGTTGGTAATCTAACCTTTTTCTTGTCTTAGTAAGATTACGTCTATATTTTTTAAGTTACATTTTAATTTGTAGACCTTTTCTACTCGTCGTTCGATTGTAATTTGATTTTTAAATTTTGGTTTAAATGTTTGAAAAGTAGATTTTTGTTTAACTATTGGTTGAGGTAAATTTGAATTTTTTGGTAAATTAAGGGTATGATTATTTTGAGTTAAATTTTGATTTTGAATTTCGACGTGGAGTGATTTTTCTTTTGCACAGCGGAATATCTTTAAAATTAGTTTTCAGTATTTTCTTTTCTAAATCAATAATACAGTTGTAATGTTCTAAGAAGTCTAGACCCAATATTCCATCGAATTCGATGTCTAGATTGCAGATATAAACTTTACAAGGGTTATTAAGACAAAAAGGGACAAGGGTTGATTCTTGAATTAAAATTTTTTGATCAGTTTTGCCGAAAATATAATTGTACTATGCCTTGTACAATTATATTTTCGGCAAAACGTGTTTTGAAATTTTCGGCAACATGTTATATTATTTTTTCATATAATATAACTTTTTGTATATTATTGATGTTGTTTTAATATACCTCAAATTTACCTCGGCTAGGAAGAGCTATTTAGGGTCGTGAGGTTCCTTTAAGAAAATATTGTCAATTTTCTATTTTTGAAATGATAATAAACCTCTATTTACTTTGACACAATTAACAACAATGGTGACAGATTTTTCTTACTATCACGATGTTACCAATGTATCAATGCAGGATCGAAATAAAAGATCAGGATTACTTTTTGTTTACAACCCTCAACATTTATTTTGTTTCAGAAAGAAAAACAAAAAAAAACAAATGATCAAATATAAACAAGAAAAAAATATTAACTTTTTTTTGAAACTCAGTTTCTTAAAAAGGTAGTAAAAAAAATGATATTAATAAAGTTATAGATTTTACTGTTCAAATATAACTTAAAAGAGGCATACTTCCTTTTTAGAACCTTGTTTCTTTGGATGTACAATAGTGAAAAAAAATATTTAGATATGTTGTAATAGTTTTGTCGAGAATTGAGGTTAGAAAAAAAACATAAAAACAAAACAATCTTAACCCAGGAAATGTTAGATTCAGTATACTTGAAGTAATCTTTAAAATACAACTATGGTTTCAATCATTTTCCATGGATAAAGACAAAAAAACTTTATTTTCTGATCAGGTCCATCAAAGCACCCTATATAAATATTCCAAAGTTTCACCAAAATTTGTACATACTGTACAGTAATTCTGTAGAATTACCAAATAAAACTTTAGTCAATTCACACCAAGTTATTTATCTTTTCTGGACGCAAATCATCACCTAAGTTTATAAAAAAAACAACTGTATAGCTTCTTTTTCAGTGCTTTCAGCAGTATTTGCAGATTGTGATTCTCGTCTAGGTTCATATCCTTGCTGTCTACTATAACCTTCCCTTTGTCTTAAATTTTCTCCTCTAAAACTTGGCCTCCCTCTAGTGTTTCCTTTTGTTTTTTTCATATTTAACATTCTTAGGACAATTAGCTATAAAATGTGTTCCACTTCCACATTTAAAACAACTTCTTTTATTTTCGTGTGCTTTAAAGCTGTTTTCATTCTCGAAAAAATTTTCTTTTGTTGTCATTTTAGTTCCTCATCTAACAGTCGTGATTTAACAAAATCTAGTTTCACATTTTGAACAGTCTCGAGTGCAGTCACAGTATCAAATTTTGCTGCTAAAGTAAAAAATAAATGACAAACTCTGTTAGGAAATCTAATATTGCAGTACGGCAACGCCGCTTTTAGGTTTGTAAAAATGATTCCATAGCATGACATCTTGTTGTCACAAGCAAAAATTTGTTTTACGTTATTTTATATTTAAATAAATGAGATACAGTCCAAAATAATTGTGCAGTTTATTCCTGGTAACCACCACGACATCACAGGAAAGCTAGCCCCCAACCATTGGTCTTCGAACCGGATATTTTCCCAGAAAACAACACTTGGTAAGAGCTGTCCAAATCGCCATTATAAATAAGAAGTCAGTCACTCCTGGAATTGTTCCCTTATTTCCTTAATAAAATAAACCTTTCTACCTAGTTTTAGGGTTGTTGAAATTTAGACAGGTTATTGTTTTCGTGATTTGTAGTAGTAGTTTTGTAAAAATTGCATAAAAAAAAATCATTAAAATCACAAATAAAGTAGCATAATCCATGTTTATAAGGCGATAAGGTCGATTTTTGCTTAAAATTTCATTAGTTTTTAACCAGTCATAAACCTTATGTAGTGTCATGCTTTGGATCGAAGTCTGCTAAACTCGTTAATAAGAGTGAAAGCAAAAGTATTTTAATTACAATTTCGCTAAACTCTTTAAAGTAAAGCATATTTTATCAAGCTTTTTAAAGCAAAATACCAATTTATTTTTTACTTAATTAGGTTAGCGCTTTTCCTCATGGCTTTTGCCTAGAAAAAGGTGCAACAGAGTGTCATCTGAATATTTTTTCAGTGCAGGAAGCATATTTCAAGTATATAGAGTAATAAAGAAAATACAAAATCTAGTAGTTAGTTGTGTTTTTATTATTATTTAATCAAAACATGTCTTCTATCGGTATTTCACCAGAGGTTGAACTCTCAACCATAAAAAGATCTCGAACAGTTTTAAAATCGGAAATGACTCGGTTTGAAAATTGTCTTGATGAATTTTATAATAAAGGTCGATCGGAGAGTTATCTGAGGACCCGACTTGCGAGCTTTGAAACCATCTTGTCGAGATTTGACAAAGTGCAAACTGAGTTCGAAAACTTGCTTTTAAGCGATTTTTCTGATGATTTTAATGAGGCTGTACAGCTGGATGAACGTGGAGAATTTGAATCACGTTATTACGATGCCTTAGAAAAGGCTAATCAAATTCTCTCTACATTCACCAAAAATACGCCATTGCCTACACTAAACCCGGTGCAGTCGACCGCAGCCCATACGCTGCAAAATGGTGAAAGCGACGGGTTACGGCCAGGGTCCCTGCCTATGTGGCCTGGTACAGGGACAGGAGATGCACATCATGCGATGTTGCCGAGTGCAGTAAATCTTCCCCGACTCTCTATACCGGTTTTTAGTGGCTCGTACGGGGATTGGCAAAGATTTAGCGATTTGTTTGTTTCATTAGTTCATAATAATAGAACAATAGCGAACGTACAAAAATTCTATTATTTAGAAAGCGCACTAAAGGGGGTCGCAAAAGATATAATAGCGTCTTTAAGCCCATCGGATGCAAATTATCCGATAGCGTGGGATTTAGTTATGCGCAGGTACGAAAATAAAAAGGTCTTAGTTGATGCCCACATCAAAGAAATTTTAGATTACCCATCTTTCAATAAAGAATGCTATAAGAGTTTGCGTAATTTTTTAAATACATTTTTGAAAAATTATCGCGCTTTAGAGAATCTGGGCGAAAATGTTAAAGGTTGGGATAGGCTTTTAGTACATATATTGGTGTCAAAAATTGACAATGGGTCAAAAAAGGACTGGGAAATTTGTGCTAGAAAACTTGATTCTCTCGCAGTAGACAAATTCATTGAATGTATGGAAGAAAGGTGTCAGCTTTTAGAGTCATTAGATACCAAAGCTAACATTTCTGTTTCTTCGAATCAAATCAAAAACACAAGGGCTTATGTGTCAAGCTCAAGTGATATGAGTACTTATAAACCAAAATGTCATTATTGTAAAAATTTACACTCCATTTTTTATTGCGATGAATTCTAAAAATTGCCAGTTAATGATCGATTGACGCAAGCTAAAAAATTAAGACTTTGCACGTGTTGCCTTCGTTATGGGCACAAAACAACTGATTGCAAAGGCTATGGTTGCAGAATTTGCAAGGAAAAACATGCAACGATTTTACATCAATCGCGTGACCAATCAGGTTCGCCAAAACCGGAGGCTACAAAAACCTTAGTTGTCGAAAACAAACAAACGGAAGGAGTTTCTAAGTCGGAACAAAAACCGGAGAAACCCGCTGAAACGAACAGCATTCAAGCAAATGTCGTAGCTCATCCGTGTCAAAATGTAAATACCTTTAATTTGCTGTCAACTGCTCTTGTCAATGCAAAGGACAGCCAAGGAAATTCAATTCAGTGTCGAGTTTTGCTAGATAACGCCTCGCAGTCAAATTTTGTTACCGAGTCGATGCTCAAAAAACTAAATTTAAAGGTTGAAAAAGTAAATTTGCCCGTAATTGGCATAAATGAAGTGTCCACAAACATAAGCCAAAAGGTTAAAATCAGCATTTCCTCTCAAAATTCGCAATACAGGGCTAATTTAGATTTTTACGTTTTGCCAAGTATTACAGAATCAACACCTCAAGTATATTTTGATACAGAAAAATTAAACATTCCCTCTGAGTTATCATTGGCAGATCCTGAATTTAATGTGCCCTCCAAAATTGACATGCTTTTGTGCGTCGAAGTTTTTTATGATATGCTTTGCGTAGGGCAGATTAAATTAGGAAAAAATCTTCCTATTTTGCAAAAAACTTTGCTAGGTTGGATCGTAGCTGGAAAAGTACCTTATAAAAACCAAAAAATTAAATCTGACGTCATGCTAACTCAGTGCTTTTTTACGAAAAATCGGACTGATCATTTTGATTTGCAAAAATTTTGGTTAGTGGAAGAGGTAGAACCTCATCCTCGCTCAAAAATGAATCAGGAAGAGATTGAGTGTGAAAGTTATTTTTCTGAAACCACGGTTCGAGATGAAAATGGCCGATTCATAGTCAAGTTTCCTCTAAAGGTAAATCACACGGAATTAGGCAATACCGAGGAAATTGCGATAAATAGATTTTATTCTATCGAAAGACGATTATTAAAAAACCCAGATCTAGCTGTAGCTTATAAGGATTTTATGAAAGAGTACGAAGAGCTAAATCATATGTCGGAAATTCCAAGGGACTTGGAATCAAAAACCCCTATATACTACATACCGCATCACTGTGTTCAGAAACCGGACAGCACAACGTCTAAGTTGAGGGTAGTCTATGATGCAGCATGTAAGTCAGTACCAAATAATCTTTCCTTGAATAGTGTTCTTAAAGTAGGGCCTACAATTCAAGATGACTTGTTTTCCCTCTTACTTAGATTTCGAAAGCATAATGTTTGCCTCATTGGTGATCTCGCAAAAATGTATAGGCAAATACTAATTGAAAAAGACGAACGGAATTTGCAGCGTATTGTCTGGAGAGAATCACCAGACCAAGAATTAAGACACTATCAGTTAAATACATTAATTTATGGAACCGCTCCAGCATCCTACTTAGCTACGCGATGTCTAAAGCAAATTTCCATTGATACTCAAAAAACTTATGTTTCTGAAAGTCGAATAATTGGATCTGATTTTTACGTAGATGATCTCTTAACTGGTGGTACAGATGATCAATCAGTCATTACGTTGAGAAAAAATATTTGTAAAATATTATCCGATTACGGTTTCGAACTACGTAAATTTCAATCAAACTCAGCTGCAGTACTTGAAGACATAGCTTTAGACTATCAAGGTGCCTCAAAATATTCAATCACAGATGATTCTAGTGTCAAGACATTGGGAATTTCATGGATACCCTCCCAGGACGTATTTGAGTATAACTCACAGCTAATTTCTACTTGTTCTGAAAAGTGTAGCAAGAGAACAATACTTAGTTTCGTTGCTAAAATTTTCGATCCTTTGGGAATACTTGGTCCTATTTCGAGCAAAGCTAATCATTCAAAAACTTTGGATGTTAAAACTCGACTGGGACGATGATTAAATTCCTAATGATTTGCTTAATGAGTGGTTAGAACTTAAGAACGAAATTTCCCAAGTGGGTTCGATGCATATCCCTCGACATGTTTTAGTCCAAAACCCAAAAATAATTGAGATTCACGGATTTTCCGATGCCAGCGAAAAGGCATATGCTTGCTGTATTTTCTTAAAATCAACAGATTTTAGCGGTAAATCAGAATGTCATCTTCTTTGTGCAAAATCGCGTGTGAGTCCTCTTAAATCAGTCAGCTTGGCAAGACTCGAATTGCTGGGCGCCCTTTTGCTTTCTCGTTTAATTGCAAAATGCGTTGAAGCTTTAAATCTCAAAACACAACGTATGTTTTTATGGACAGACTCCACGATCGTATTATGTTGGATCTCCAAAGAGCCTAGAACATGGAAGACGTTTATCTCAAATAGAGTTGCAGAAATTTAGCAGCTCAAGTCTCAAGGATTTATTCAATTCAGAGTTGTGGCTACATGGTCCTAAATTCTTGGTTAATACTGACAATTGGCCAAAAAATTGTAATATATTTAATTTTGCTCAGTCTAAGAATGTGCCTGAGTCAAAAATCTCATTAAAGGTTGAAGTATTACCCGAATTTGACATTATTTCGAAATTTTCTGATCTTTTCAAATTGATTCGTGTTACTGCATTTGTAATTCGGTTTTACAATAATTTAAAATATTTTAAATATATCGAAAAAAGACGTGTTGGATGTTTTACTATTTTTGAAATCGAGAGTAGTCTTAAATGTCTAATAAAAATAGCTCAAAAACAATCCTTTTTAATTGATTTAGACAATTTGCAAAAATTTGGAATTGTGTCGAACAAAAGTAATTTGAAGTCTTTATCGCCAATTATTGACAAAGAAGGCATCATAAGAGTAGGCGGTAGATGCCAAAATTCTAAAAATCTGGATTATGACGGAAAGCATCCAATACTTTTACCATCAAAACACGCGTTAACGAATTTGATAATTGATTTCGAGCACAAACGTAGCTTACATGCCGGTGTTCAGGGTACGTTAGCACACGTACGTCAGAAGTATTGGCCGATAAACGGTAAACAAATAATAAGAAATTTTGTACGCAAGTGTATTTCATGTTTTAAAGCAAATTCATATACTTATGTTGATACCCAAATGGGAAACTTGCCAAGTTACCGAGTAACATCTGCGCGTGCATTTCTTCGGGTTGCTGTTGACTACGCAGGGCCTTTTATTTTAAAGGACGGTAAGCTAAGGACAAATAGGACTATAAAGGGTTATATTTGTGTATTTGTTTGCTTAGCTTCCAAAGCTTGCCATATAGAGTTGGTAACAGATATCTCAAGTGATGGTTTCTTAGCTATTCTAAAAAGATTTGTAGCCCGAAGAGGGTTTTGCACTGCGATATATTCCGATAATGCGACATGTTTTGTTGGTTCTAACAACGAAATGCTAGCGTTGCAAAATTTAGTTTATAAAGAGCGATTTCAACACTACCTAAATGAGTCAAAAATAGAATGGCATTTTCAACCGCCACGTTCTCCACATTTCGGTGGATTACATGAGGCAGCTGTGAAATCCGTAAAACATCACCTTAAGCGTATTCTTAATAATACTAACTAAGAAGAAAGTGGCAACAAAGCCGTGATCCTCGGGACAAAACAAATCTCAACAACATGACGCAGCGCATTAGGCGAGAAATTCTAGTAATAAAAATGAATCTATTAACCATTTTCTTAATGAACTTACACATGATAAAAATACCGACTATTCCCTTTGGAAAGCAACCAAAGATTTTAAAAAACCAATTATCCAAATTCCACCCATACGAAAATCTAACAACCAGTGGGCAAGGAGTAACGAAGAAAAAGCAGATATTTTTGCAAGTCATTTAGAAAAAACATTTCAGCCCCACGAAGCACCAGATGAACACTTTCCTTTAAATGAACCCCATCAAATCGAGGACCATATTAAGCTTACATCACCAAAAGAAATATTAACAGAAATCAAAAATATTAATTCGAAAAAAGCCCCAGGGTATGATCTTATTAACGGGGTAGTTATAAAACAACTCCCCAGAAAAGCTATCGTAAAACTATGCAACCTAATTAATGCGTTTAGGCTTAGGTATGTACCTAAACTGTGGAAAGTTGCAGAAGTTATCATGATTCCAAAACCGGGAAAACCACTCCATGACGTGTCATCTTACAGGCCAATATCTTTGCTGCCAATTATATCCAAGCTCTATGAAAAATTATTGCTTAAAAGAATAAAACCCATCATAGAAAGACAAGAAATTATTCCATCTCATCAATTTGGTTTTCGAGACAAGCATTCCACGATAGATCAAGTACACAGAATTACTAATATAATAGAAAAAGCACTAGAAGAGGGAAAAGTTTGTTCTGCA
This sequence comes from Aspidapion aeneum, assembly GCA_963576565.1. Classification (NCBI taxonomy): domain Eukaryota; kingdom Metazoa; phylum Arthropoda; class Insecta; order Coleoptera; family Brentidae; genus Aspidapion; species Aspidapion aeneum. Next base: position 66,755,084 of record OY755042.1, on the reverse strand, counting down.
GTTTTTCTAGATGTAGCACAAGCATTTGACAAAGTGTGGCATGAAGGCCTTAATTTTAAACTAAAAAGGTTTCTGCCAAAACAGTATTCGGATATTTTGGAATCATACATATCTGATAGACATTTTAGAGTAAAACAGGAAGACTCATACTCAAATTTAAGAGAAATTCAAGCAGGCGTGCCCCAGGGTAGCGTACTAGGCCCTTATCTATACTTATTATTCACTTGTGATATCCCAAAGCCAGAAAATTGTCACTTAGCAACATTTGCCGATGATACTGGTTTATTGACAGTAGAAAAATCTATTGAAAAATGCATAGAAAAACTTCAGGATGCAGTCACCCAAATTCACAATTGGACCACAAAGTGGCGAATAAAATTAAATGAAACCAAATCAATTCATGTTGATTTTACAAACAAAAATATACATCACATACAAATAACAATTAACAACATTCCAGTACCATATTCGAATCAGGCAAAATATCTAGGTATGACACTTGATGCCAAATTGCGCTGGAAAGCACATGTTAAGAAAAAAAAAGAAGAACTTGAGATAAGGTATAGAAAAATGAACTGGCTAATTGGAAGGAAGTCCAATTTAACAATTCATAATAAGTTACTGCTTTATAGACAAATACTGAAACCAGTATGGACATATGGTATTCAACTATGGGGTTGTGCTAAAGAGAGTAACATTCTAGTTGTACAGAGATTTCAAAATAAAGTATTAAGAAACATTGTGAATGCACCTTGGTACGTTCGAAATAGTGACCTTCATCGAGATCTAAAAATCGAAACTGTAGCAGAGACTATAAAAAAGTACGCAAAAAGCCATGAAGATAGACTCCATCGGCATGTGAATGTGGAAGCAATTCAGCTTCTAGACAATACTATGCTAGTTCGACGACTAAAAAGAGTGAAGCCGTTTGAGCTAGTAAACTAAGTGAATTACACATAAAACAAAATAATGCTATAAACACAACACAATTGTGAGTTACAGACTAAACAAAGCGGGGAGAACTGTTGAGTGAACCCTAAGTTTAAATCTGACTTTTCTAGTAAATTAAGTTAAAACAAAATTGCTAATTAGTCTTACTGACTAGACTGTAATAAAAAAAACACAGTGTGTTTGACAAAAATCGTTTTCGCCAATGCGACTCCTTATGTAAAACTTTAGCTTCTGACCACTGAATCCTGTGATCATTTGTCCATGCATGATCTGCTAAACCGGATTTTTCAATATCCCCTAATTGGGTACTTTTTAGATGTTCATTTACTCTAACCTGAAGAGGGCGTTTCGTTTCACCTACATATGATTTACCACACTCACACGGGATTTGGTAAATACATTCCTTATTATTTGAGGGATTCTCTGGTTTTGTTTTAGTTACAAAACTTCTTATCGTATTTCCCGAAGAAAATACTGTTTTTATATTATAGTGTTTAGCTATTCGTCTTATGTTTTCTGAAATCCCTTGAACATATGGAATGTTAATAACACCTAACGAATTATTATTTTGAGAATTTGGTACATTTAGTTTGTTTTTAATTTTAAATATCGTTGAGTATATTAATTTCTCGGAATAACCATTCTGTTGTAAGTCCTTTTTAATGTTGTTAATTTCTGTGGTTAATTCTTCATTATTACTACAAATATTTACGGCTCTTAAATACAAACTTCTTATAACTCCTTGTTTTGTTGCAACAGAATGATTAGACTTAAAATTTAGGTACTGTCCCGTGTGTGTAGGTTTCCTATATACAGTGGTTTGAATGTTTCTGTCTAATCGTTTGACAAGAACATCCAAAAAAGGTAAGGCCGAATCTTTTTCAATTTCCATGGTGCACTTGTTTGTTGGTCGAATACCGTTTAAATGGTGTAGAAAATTTTGTAGTTCGTCATCATTTTCCGGCCATATAATAAATGTGTCATCCATGTATCGTAGCCATAGTTTTGGTTTGACTCTTGCTGTGTTGATCGCATGGCCCTCGAACCACTCCATGTAGATGTTTGCTACCACTGGCGAAAGAGATGAACCCATTGGGAGTCCATCATTTTGCGCGTAAAACTTATCTTTCACTTGAAAGTAAGAGTTACGGAGACAGAGCTCCAAAAGATCCATCACCCCCTCCACCGATAGCGTTGTTCTCTCGTGAAGTGTATCATCAGTTTGTAATTTGTTTTTAATGATACTGAGTGACTCATTTATTGGCACGTTGGTGTAGATACTTTCTACATCAAAACTTACAAATCTATCGCCGGGATCTAATTCGATACCTTTTAAAACCTTGACAAAATGTTCCGAGTTTTTGACAAAAGATCCAGACTTACCCTGTAGTGGTTGAATTATGTCCAACAAAAACCTCGACAAAGTGCTGGTCGGTGAGTCCCTGGAGCTGGTAATTGGTCGCAGTGGTATATCCTTCTTATGGATCTTTGGTAATCCATAAAAATGTGGTGCCTTACTGTGGTGTGGAGTCAGGCGGGATCTAGCAGCGTCCGGGATATTTTCAGCATACTTCTTCAAAGTCCTGTAGATGCGTCCTTCTATGGTGGTGGTTGGGTCTTTGGGTAGTTGCTTGTAGTCTCCTTTCTCCAGAACTTCTTGGATCTTTTTGTCGTAAGTCTCGACATCCATGATCACCGTTGCGTTTCCTTTGTCGGCCGGTAGAATCTTGATTGATTTGTCAGCCTGCAGGTTCTTGATTGCCCGTTGTTCTTGACTGGTGATGTTTGTCTTTTGTTGCTTCTTTCTGTCCAACGTTGTTCTTACTTTATGGCGAAACTCATCAGCTTCGGGTTGAGGTAGACTAACGGTCTCTATTGCCGCAATAATTTCCAGTGTCGGTGTCTGTGCCGGTGCAATGGCGAACTTAAGTTCCTTACTGAGTACCAATTCTTCGTTGGTGCTCAGAGTCCTTTTGGAGATGTTCACTATAGTGCTTGGTGTTGTTAAGTCTGTTCTATCTTGAGTACGTGTCTGTAGTTTCTTAAGTTTTTCTCGGTGAGTTGATCGTATCTTCTGTCGTTCTCTGTTGCACGTACTGTCAATTTTACTCAGTATCGGTTCGTAGTCTTCCTCCCATGTGTGTCGTCTAATTTCCTCAAATCGCTCCTCCATGTCGGCGTTGAAGTTGGCTTTTCTCCATCGATGGTAACTGATTTGGGATCGGATTAGTGCTTGGCTGGTCCTCTCTAAGATCTTCTTCGTTCTCTCTCCCGGAAAGTTGGCTTTTAGGCGGAAACCAACCGGAATGACACCACTGTCGCGCGCCTCGCACAAGAATGAAATGTGTTCTTCTTCCTTTATCACTTTAAGTTTGGTCTTCTCGTAGCCTCTGAATAGATTGTTGATTCCGGGTCCGTACCGTTCTTCAACTCTTTGTTTGAAACTCGTAGAAAATGATTGTGTAGAAATAAAATTTCGGACTTCCATTGTCTTTATTTATTTTAAAACACGACGTTTCGGTTAGTAAGTATCTCTAACCGTTATCAAGTGTAAACTAAACAATCTAGTCTCTAGGCTACTACTTATACTACTTGGTGTGCAGTCAGGTGTGACGGCCCGCCCCCTTTTTTAATCCTAAGACGCCTGTTTTCCTTAAGGAGTGGTTTCCATATGTTTGGTATGTCCGTGCTTGGTTGACTGAAAACTTCTTTATTCTGCATTATATACGCAGAAACTTTCGTTTTCGCCAATGCGACTCCTTATGTAAAACTTTAGCTTCTGACCACTGAATCCTGTGATCATTTGTCCATGCATGATCTGCTAAACCGGATTTTTCAATATCCCCTAATTGGGTACTTTTTAGATGTTCATTTACTCTAACCTGAAGAGGGCGTTTCGTTTCACCTACATATGATTTACCACACTCACACGGGATTTGGTAAATACATTCCCTATTATTTGAGGGATTGTCTGGTTTTGTTTTAGTTACAAAACTTCTTATCGTATTTCCCGAAGAAAATACTGTTTTTATATTATAGTGTTTAGCTATTCGTCTTATGTTTTCTGAAATCCCTTGAACATATGGAATGTTAATAACACCTAACGGATTATTATTTTGAGAATTTGGTACATTTAGTTTGTTTTTAATTTTAAATATCGTTGAGTATATTAATTTCTCGGAATAACCATTCTGTTGTAAGTCCTTTTTAATGTTGTTAATTTCTGTGGTTAATTCTTCATTATTACTACAAATATTTACGGCTCTTAAATACAAACTTCTTATAACTCCTTGTTTTGTTGCAACAGAATGATTAGACTTAAAATTTAGGTACTGTCCCTTGTGTGTAGGTTTCCTATATACAGTGGTTTGAATGTTTCTGTCTAATCGTTTGATAAGAACATCCAAAAAAGGTAAGGCCGAATCTTTTTCAGTTTCCATGGTGCACTTGATTGTTGGTCGAATACCGTTTAAATGGTGTAGTCACACCTGACTGCACACCAAGTAGTATAAGTAGTAGCCTAGAGACTAAATTGTTTAGTTTACACTTGATAACGGTTAGAGATACTTACTAACCGAAACGTCGTGTTTTAAAATAAATAAAGACAATGGAAGTCCGAAATTTTATTTCTATGACATCTTGTTGTCACAAGCAAAAATTTGTTTTACGTTATTTTATATTTAAATAAATGAGATACAGTCCAAAATAATTGTGCAGTTTATTCCTGGTAACCACCACGACATCACAGGAAAGCTAGCCCCCAACCAAACTCTATCATCTTCTGGAAGATCTCTTCCTTGTTCTTTTAGTTCTCTTAATACAGTATCAAATTTGACAAAATGATCCTCTAAATTTTTTCCCGAGAAGGTTTTAGGTTTATAAGTTTCCTCCATAAAGCTAGCTTTGTCAGAGCCGTACTTCTTTGAAAAACTGCCTTTAGAGCATCAACTTATGTCTAAGTGTTTATCAGACAAACCTTGTACAATAATTGATTGCGCTTTCCCATCATTTTTTGTCCAAGCTGTTTTTTGCTCTACTGTTGCTGTTTCATCAAGTACACCAGTAAGTACTTCTTCACATTGGTCTCTTTTACAAATTGTTCGAATTCTAAACCACCAATTATTGAAGGTATTAGCTTCCAATATCGGCACTGCGACAATATTGCCAGACATATTTCTGATCGAATATTCACCATTTGCGGCTTCTTTTCAACTGTTAATTCTGTTTGAAACATAACTTCACTGGGCCCATAACCTAATAAAAGTTATGGGCTTTTTCGTAAACAACTTAGTAAACGAATGCGTTTATCTAATTGCAGAAATTGAGCGCAGTTACTTTCGTATAAGTTTTATTTCAAGCTCTCAAATTTATACTGACTTTTACAACTGTTATATTGACAAGACTTATCATTAAAATCACTCTACTATTATAATAGGGAACTAATGACTAAATAATATTTCTGTCAAAATGGAAATGTTTGGGGATAGTCTGAAAATCTTCTAGAAAACTTTAAAACTGTTAAAAGTATGGTAATTTTTAGAAAACGTCAAAAAATGTTTTGAATAAGTCTAGAAATGTTTAAATTATAAGCGAGGGAAGTGTCTGAGTAGATTCACCTACTCGATTTAATTTGAGATGAGACTTTACGGACATGGCTCCGTTACCTATCTGCACATTTTTCTATAAAAACACCTATTTTTTTAAAATCTCCGTAGTTCCTCTCTAGGAAATAAATTGTGATGGAAAAAAATCAAAAACCAAAAAACCGGTTTTTTCGATTTTTCTCGGCTAATATAAGGTAAGGTACAAAAATACTTTTAATAAAAGTGGAAGAACTTTTTATTGCCTAGAACTTTTATATTTAAGTTTTTTCGATAGGCAAGCAATATTTAAAAAAAAATTAACCTTGATATTTGATAAATATTTTAGATTTATTTTTATTTATACAAGTACAAGATATAATTACAAAAGGAAAAAGAAAAGGAAAAAAGAAGATGCTCGCAGAAGACTCGATGAATTGTAGAAATTTGTTTTTGTCTCCAACTAGCATTTTTACCTTAGACTAAATTACCTAAGTTGTTTTAACATACTATTATATATACAAACAGGCAAAGCATAATATTCTAACTGAAATGTGTTAATTCTCTGAAAACCAGATAATTTCAGACATAATTTATTGGTAGTTATTTTTAGTCCAAATTTTTATAATCCTCGTTGTTGCCTTATTATATTATTCTATTTATTATGTTTAGTGGCACCAGATTCAGGAGTCTAGGATCTGTAAATAAGATCTATCGCTGTGAGTCAGAAACAAAAAACAATATTCAAATTAAAGTGTTTCTTATTGGAACTAAATTAGTGCTTTCATAAGAGGACGTTCAAAAAATTATATTTTTCTCATTTCTAGTGGGACTGAGAGGCCGGAATTACCTGAAATTATCACATCCCAGTTAATTACCAATAGTTACTCTTTTTTGTACTAATAAAAATTGTAAATAACCCAAAGCAATAGAATATACAGCAATCTAAGCCTCGAGTACCAAATTCTCCAACTTTCATGTGTTTGGCAATCCTACATAATAATCACTGCTTTACACATGTCAGTAAAAAGTAGACCGGCTTCTTTTTATGAAAACTGACCCTTTTATTTATGGCCGACAATGGGTCAGGCATGGCCGACTGCTGACATATAAATAGTCAACTTCTATCAAAAGTGCCGATTTTCAGAAACAATTAAATTTTATTTAAATGCACATTTAAACATCCTCAAAACAGGCAGACTTCTGGCGAATTGATCCTAACTAATGTAAGCGAAATACAAATAATTGCAAAATTATTATCATGTATGGCTAAACTACATAAAAGGTTGTATTATTTAAATGATTTTTTTATGTGCAAATTAGCTCAAAAACTAATTGATGAATTTGTAAAAAAAATACATTTTTGTAAAGACACATCTTCAAAAGCAGGTATCACTTCACCCTAATTCCCAATATTTTTTTTGTGGATGTGAAACACCTTATATAAGGCTTCCAGGCGTTTTTAGCGCTAAGGAGAGTCAAAACATCCTCCTTTTAAATACTTCTGCTGATGGCGGCTCATTCTCGTATAAACAATTTCTACACTTAGTCAAGGCAAAAAATCTGAAAATGCTCTTTGTTTTCAGTCTAGAATCATTTCTTATTACTTTTGGGCAAATGCTTATTGATATATTTATGTTGTTTAAGCCGCGTAATTATTTATGATTGCGCAAATATTTATGGAAGAAAACAGACTTACGATAAAATACGTGTAGACCTGAAAATGGTTCCGTAACGAGAGAGCTTCCCATGTGACGTCACTCCAATGCTGCTTTCTCATAGGTCAGCCGCGCGGCCATATTGTCTACGTCACTAGCACTTTGTCACGGCGCAGGAAATTTAAATTTGTGTGTTTGTCGTTTCACTAATATGCAAACACTACATCCCTCCGCACTAAGACTGTTATTCACCACTTCTCTCAAAGTTCACTATACTCAAACCCCTATAAAATTGTCACGCTCCACGAGAATTACCCTTACAATTCTATACAAATTAACTATGACTATGTAGACATATACAATTACACACATACTTTGAGACAAACAAACAGTTTAAAATCGTTGATGGGTGACAGGGCTAGGAAGGTCTATTTTGTATCATTCTAGCCAGACTACGGGTAGTTGTTCTGTCCTCTGACAGGTCAGTACTTATTTTTTTACTTTGGCTCTTGTGAGTCTTAGGCTGTCCTTTAACCTGGACTGATGAGTCCTTGCAAACCAAAGCTGTAGAAGCCTTTTTCGTGTTTACCCCAACTTTAGGGTTTGTATCTGCTTTGTTATGTATTGTATCCTTCTTGTTATTGGAGAAAGATGTGCTGGGTTCCTCCCGACTTGTGTTTGGAGTGGTGAACGTCATTTCTTCTATCCTTGTTGTCTGGGTTTTCAAAACTGGTTTCGTCTTTCTGACTCACCTGTTCTTTTTCTTCACCATAGCTCCTATTCCCGGCCACCTCTGACCTCCTAGACTCTTCCGAGTTTCCAGGGTGCGTCCAACTTTATACACGGGAGTGTGCCTGTATCCAGTGTGCTTATTTGTGACATACTCATGTTTTAGAGTTTCTGGTGACATTGAGATTTCTGTAAACCTCTCTCTGGTTCAAGTGTCTTTTCCACAATTGTCTTGCAGGCAAACGGCATAAATACACTCCTTTGCCCACTCTCTTTATTATAATTGCTTCTATCCACTTTTTTTTGTTGACAGTTCTATAGTCCCCAACGACAACCTCATCTCCCTCTTTAAAATTGCATTTTCTCCTTTCCTTAGTATGTTTTTCTTTTACCCTAGCTACCTCAGTCTGTACTTTTTCTCTTAAATTAGTCATTTTAGATTTTTCTGGCTGGTCTCTTAGAAGTTCTAATCTTGTTCGCAATTTCCTTCCAAACATTAATTCTGCAGGCGTTGCCTGGGTGGTGCAATGTATTGTGTTTCTATATGACAGTAAAAATCTCGATATTAGTACATCTTGGGTCCATCAAAGCTGTGTACATTTTTTTCTTAAAAGTTTTCACTGAGTTCTCAGCTTGTCCGTTGCTCTGACTATAGTTATGTGTTTAATGTCATTCTTTGAAAAAAATGATGTTGTGCTCTCTGAAACGAACTGTACTCCGTTGTCACTGCAGACTGAAACAGGCAATCCAAACGTTGCGAATGTCCAGGCCACTTGCTGTACGCATTAGTAATTATGAGAAAATTCTTTCCTTTTTCTAATTCCAAAAGGTCGATGTGTACTCTCTCAAAAACTTCTTTGGCAGGTGGCCATGGATGTATTGATTTTGGTGGGTCATCTTTGTTTTTTAAATATGGTAAACAACTTTTGATTTTAATTTCTATGTCACTGTCAATACCAGGCCATCACATGTAGGATCTTGCATTTGATTTAGTTTTTATCAGTCCTAGATGACTAGGGCTGTGAATTTCATGTAGCATATCACGTCTTAGTGATTCTGGTATACAGATTCGATGACCCCACATTCCACAACTGTTTTTGATGTATAATTCATCCCTTTTTGCAAAATATGATCTTTCATTATCGATTGTACATTTGCTTGGCCAGTCGCTGTTGATGTAATCTATTATTTTTGTTAGAATTCTGTCTTTTTTTTGTCTCTTCTGTCACTTTTTCGTTATTCACCGGCCATTTTCTGGTGGTTGCTGAAAAATTTAAGTAATTCTCTTTTACAACTCCAATGTTTTTATCTGTTGAGGCGTCTGGTAACCTCGACAAGCAATCAGCAAAATAGTTTTCTTTTCCTCTTATGTATTCTATTTTGTAGTCAAACCCTGACATGTATAAAGCCCACCTTTGCAGGTGCACCCAAGGTTGCCATGTTTTTTTCATGAACTGAGTATTTCCTAGAAGCGCAGGCTATGGGTCTTTCCCTCCCATCTTTTTCCTTGTGATATGAGATGGCTGATATACCATCTTGGCTTGCGTCAGTCACCATTATTATGGGTTTTTTTGGATCATAATGGGCTAAAGTAATGTCTTGAGATATTAATTTTTTTGCTGTCTCAAATGCCTGTTGGCAATTTTGATTCCAGTCAACTTTTGCATCTTTTGACAGGTTTGTCCCAGACTCTTTTGTTAACAATTTGTAGAATGGACTTAAAATTTACGATAAATTGGGGATAAATCTAGAATAATATTGGCATAAACCAGTAAATGACCTGACCTGAGTAATTGTCGTTGGCGCTTGCGCATTCAATATTGCATCAACTTTGGTACTACTTTTTTGTAGGCCACTCGCTGAGATACCCCAGCCCCAGGTACTCCAGGCTTTCTTTGAAAAATTCACACTTTTCTGGACGTACAGTCAACCCTGCCTCATCCAGGCTGGTCAAAACAGCCTCTAAATTGGTCAAGTGGTCGTTTAAATCAGTTCCTCCCACGGAGACATCATCACTAAAATTTACCACACGGTTTTAACCCTTGAGAAGTTGTTCAATGGTTCTTTGAAAGATGGATGATGTAGGTGTAACACCAGATGGAAGTCGAAAATTGGAGAAAAGACCGATGTGTTATTTCTTGAGAATATTCGTCAAGTGGTAACTGTGCATATGCTCTTGTTGAATCTAATTTTGAGAAGATTTTTGACCCGTTTAAATGAGCAAACATGATTGTTTTATCAGCCTTTATAACCGGTACAATAGGTGTTGCATATTTTGAAGTTGTCACTGGTTTTAACACACCCTCCTTTACCATTTTACTGTTTATCTATCTGTTGTTTGTATGCTAAAGGAACAGGCCTATGTTTTAAGAAAACAGGTTTAGAATTTTCTTTGAGTTTTTTCTTTATTTTTTACGCTCTCCAAATTATAAACATTTGCAATATTTAAAGTGACATTAAAAACTGACAAAAAATCCCTACCTACAAGGCACATACCACATCAAACCTTGCTAGCCTTGTCACACCTTTAACTGTACAATTAATATTAAAATAGCCAACAGGTTTTATAAAGTTGCCAATATAACTTCTTAAAACTATGTCATCATTTTCTAATTTAAAATTACCAAATTCTTTTGAAAAAATCTAAGTTTAAAACTGTTATACTAGCTCCTACTACATTCAATTGATACATTTTCTCTTGAATACATACTGGAAGTTTAAAATAATTTTCTTTTGTATCACCCCGTAGTGAAAATATGTCATAAAAATTACTCATTTCTACATTAGAATTATTTGTACTTATAGTCTTTAAGAAGTGGTGCCTTTTTAGCTCACTTTTTTGCTTATTTTTGCACACTGATTCCAGGTGACCAGTGACATGACACCGGTTGCATTTTGAGTTTGCATAACGACATTTACCTCCATGTGTTTTTCCACAGCTCTGGCATTTTTCAGCATAGTGCTTTTTATGTCCAGTGAAAGACCCTGTTTTTCCAAATTTTTGAGTCCTTTTGGGAAATACATTATGCTTTTCTAGAGCGTATGCCTCTTTCTGCATGGCAATTTCACATTTAATTAGGGTTTGGTCATCAGCCTCTTCACATATTCTATCCTGGACTGATCCTTCTTTGAGTCCTGTTACAAACTTCTCTCTCAGAATGAATTCAAGTCGGTCTCCCTTATAATTACAATTTACGGTGAGACTTCTAAGTCTGGCATACCATTCTGAAACAGTTTCAGATTGATTTTGTTTTGCCATATGTAGTTTTATTCGCTCTCGCCACGTACTTACTAGAGGGCTGAATTGTTTTTTTAATAGATCTTTGAGTTCTTGGTAGGTCTTTTTGCCCGGCAAAATCGGGTGCGTCAAATCTCGTAACAACTTGTAAGTTGAACACCCGACCAAGGTTAATAGGGTGGATACTCTATCCCCCTCGTCAGTTATTTTGTTAGCCTCAAAATATTGATCCATGCGTTCACAGTAGATTTCCCAACAATTATTTGCAGGGTCGAACGCCTCAATTCTTCCTATTAAAGGTCCCCTTTTCATTTCAGGTTAAGTTAGTTTACGGCGCACTTATGGTTTTTTTTAGGTTAAGCTTTTATTTTTATTTTTTTACGACGTTTTTAGTTTAAATCCATTTGTTTGAATTTTTTTTTCGTTTAAAATTTTTAGCTATTTTTTTTTGTATAATTTCTCTGATTGGCACTTAATTTTCTTTTTTTAGGTTATGGCTGTCGTCAATTTTTTGCCGATCGGTCCTCGAACAGTCAATCACGATTTTACGAGAAATTAACGAAGGAATTAAAAAAATATTTACGCCCGTACTTGGTCCACGTCGCCATTGATATATTTATGTTGTTTAAGCCGCGTAATTATTTATGATTGCACAAATATTTATGGAAGAAAACAGACTTACGATAAAATACGTGTAGACCTGAAAATGGTTCCGTAACGAGAGAGTGTCCCATGTGATGTCACTCCAATGCTGCTTTCTCATAGGTCAGCCGCGCGGCCATATTGCCTACGTCACTAGCACTTTGTCACGGCGCAGGAAATTTAAATTTGTGTGTTTGCCGTTTCACTAACATGCAAACACTACACTTATTTCTTCCTATTTTGACTCCACTAAATCCAAATATCCAAAATGTCAACAGGCACTTCGAAACCCCCCAAACCCAAACACTTTTTTGTAGAGAACAAAATTAACGAGCTGATTAGATTTTCGTCAAAGTCAATTCATTAATGCTAATGACAGTTTTTTGATAAATAAAAAATTTGAAAAATGCTTTTTACCGGAGCATCGCATCTATATGCGGTTTTTGAAATATAGTAGATTACATTTTCCTCAATAAATAGTGTGTCACCAAAAACTTCGTAGGAGCTTTAGTTTCCGAGATATTTACAAAAAACTGTTTTCAAGGCTGATATACCATGGCTTCACTTGAAGTGTGCTAATAGGCTGCTAGCTAAATGTTTTCCTGACGCTCGCTTGTGGAAATTATTTGCAGAAAACTATTTTCCACACTTATATGCTTGACAGACTGTCAACGGCATTTGCGTACGGAAAAATCGATTTGCTTAACTTGTTAGGAAACAGTTTTTGCTGTTTTTATTTATTTCTATTTTTGCCAGTTTTTTTAATTAAATTTGGAATGAAATCTAACTGTTAAGAAATGTTCAGTTTCCATTAGAGTGGGAAAAGTCCGAGACTTTCTTTATTTTTCAACAAAAACACAATAAAAATAACAACAACTGACAGTCTCCGCCATTTTGAGAACGCCGTGATAAGATCAAAGTATAAGTAGGTTAGGTTCGGCAGCCTACCAGTGTCCCACTATTTTTATCACGTATTCAATGGTAATGTCAAACGCATGGTGTACCCACTCTTTCTATTTCGGTTGGTTGTGAAAGCCAATCTCTAGCCGTTCTAATATCTCTGATTATCCGTGATGATATTATGTAGAAGTCTTCACTATTTCTATTACAGTTTGTGTAAATTGTCAAAACTACTATTGAATTGACATCTACAAGGGTGCGTTGTCCACAGTTCTCGAGAGTATTTCACTTAAATGGACACTTCACCCTTAAAGAAGCGGGAAAAACTATTCTCTGTTCTAAAATGTGCCGCAGCTTTTGAACTTCTAAATTTAATTACAAAATATTATCTTAGTTATTGATTATAAATATATTACGGCTTTGACTTTTGTACTGCATCAAAGTTATTTAAAATAACAACCAAATTTAAAATGTCTTGTTTACGTTTATTACGCATTTTCTATGAGTTTTTCTTCGGTGTTACGTCTAACGTTTTTAGCTTTTATTATTGGCTCGTATATTTTGTCACCAAAAAAGCTTTATTCTTGTGTTTATTGGGTTTGGTTTACGTCAACAAACTTATTGGTAAACTATTTTTCGTAAGTGATTCTTAAGTATGCTTAACATTTTTGATTTGTAGCTTTGCTGAGAATAAAATGAAGTAATGTTATTTTTTGGGGTAAAATGTTTCGTGTATCATTAATAAAAAGTAAACGTCCCTAATAAAATCAAAAGCAAATTTTTAAAAGAAAGGACAGAGTTTTAGACCCCAAAATTAGTTCTTAAATTTTTATTAAAAAGGCCAATGCTTACCTTTGTTACCCACGGTCCCATCTATAGGAAAATAAAAAAATACTCTGGCAATATATAGGCACCTAAGCTCATACTAGGTACTATAGTTATAGTGTACGTGTAAGCTAACATAACTAAAAACTGAAATATATTTTATTCAACTCCAGACTCAATTACCGTTCGTTTGATACCAGACAAGCCATGTTTTGACTTAAACTCTAATTTTTGCAATCTACCCCAACCCTTAAAAAAAACTAAAATGTATTTTTTTTAACTCCAGACTCAATTACCTTTCGTTTGATATCACACACGCCATATTTTCACATAAACTCTAATTTTTGAAATCTACGCCCACCCTTTTTTTTTCCTTGTGTTCGGTGGATTGTGTTTATTTTTAAATGGAGCCATCTTGACCCAAGACCCAGCCTAGGTACCAAACTTCATTCAAATCGCGCAAGCGGTTATTAAGTTATGCGCGTTGGTCGTAAAATGTTTCAACATCATCTGAAACGCAAAGATTTATAAAGCAATTTGAAATTGGAGCAACTTTTTTTTTCTTGAAAAAATTAGGATTACCCAAATACGTTAGAGCATAAATATGGGGCATATCCATGCATTCTAACACGCGTTGCTTGAAGCCAGGACCCCTATTTAATTCTTAATATTCCTTTTTCGGGTAGACAGGATTTCGGTTACTGCGCATGCGTCAGTTTTGGTGGTTTTCCTTAGAAAAACTACAACTATCACGCTCGAGAAGCGGCAAGTGCGCGGGAATGTTGGTGTATGTTGGTTTTGAAACGGTTCAGGTTGTAACCTGCAGGGAAGACTGTCGCAGGGAGTTTATTTCACAGCGATGCTGTTCTCCAGAGATATGAATTCTGATATAATGAGGTCTTGGTGCTTCTATTTTGACAGTAAATTGATGGCTACCGTCTGTTTGATGTGTTCGCTTAGTAGGTGCTATAGTCCTTGCCATACGCAGTTACACTTTTGTGACTTTGACATGAAATAAACTTATTTCCTAACCAGAAATATATTAAAAAGTAAATATGTCATGTTGGTATAAAATTAAAGGTAAAACTGTCATTGTCTCTGGATAAAAAGATGCTGACTGTAAGTTGACAACAAAAACGCACAGAAAAAAATAACTCAAAGACATGCCATTTTTCAGATTTTTTTTGTTGCCGCCAGTATGCATATGATAAATAAAGAGGTTGGAAATGTCACAAAAGTGTAACTGCCACTATACTCCCGGGGGGATCATACGTGCCAGCTCTTCAGAGCATTTTCCGTGATAGTACCTGTAGAAGAGAGATAGATCACCCACAGTTCTTCGATGTTCGAGACTATCCAAGCTACGGGTAAGTGCGGGGTCATTGATCAGCTTGATAGCTCGTTTTTGCACGGTGTTACACTCCGTTACGTCACTACATTATTATATTATATCTATTATTTTTCTCAAAAAACTAGTTGATTGGGTGAAAATTTATCAAATTGTGGATTAAAATTCTGGTTTTTCTAAAACTAATTGTGCAGATTTATTGTGGACACCATGAAGAGTGTTTAATGGCATCTATAAACCACTGTTAACTTTATTAACAATTTATAAAGAAAAATACACGTATATATAAGTTACCTATCGAATGACACTCCTTTACTTCTTCCGGACAATAAATCTGCACAATTATTTTTAGAAAAACTACAATTTTAATCCACAATTTGATAAATTTTCACCCAATCAACTAGTTTTTAGAAAAAAATAATAGACATAACCCTAAATTTTTGACAATTGTCAAATAATCTAGTGACGTATCGGAGTATGTTCCAAAACCATTAAAACTAACGCATGCGCAGTAACCGAAATCATGTCTACCCGAAAAAGGAAAATTAAGAATTAAATAGGGGTCCTGGCCTCAAGTATCGCGTGTAAGAATGAATGGGTATGCCCCATATTTATGCTCTAACGTATTTGGTGTCTACATGACAAAACACGCGCATGCGCACTTGCCAATTGTTTCCAAAGTCAGGTATGAGCGCACTTTTCGATTTTTTGAACATGTATTTATGCTATAACGTATTTGGGATCACCATAGCTCACACTACTATTATAGTATAGTAGTATTATTTTCTTACCCGTTGGTCCGATTTTCAGTAGAATACGAATTTCTATGGTGGAGATAAGGCATGTGGTGCAGAACCACTCTGCACCCTGCACTCTGGGGGTGGAGTTTTTTTTTTCAAAGTTTTACTTTGGTTTTTTAAATCCACTATATTTCAGCATTTTTGTGCATAAGGGGTCAGCAAATTGGATCTAAAAACGTTTTTTTTTTCTGGCATGTAGTAGGCGCCTTCAAATGTACAGGATCACAGCTTTAATTTGGTGTATCGCTTATCTATGTCGTCGCAAAAATAACCCTACAGAGTGTCCAGTTAGGAGTAGTTTCTTATTTTTTCTGAAAAACTTGCAGACACCAATCTTGTACAGATTGAAACTGCCTACATTAAAATATATAACTTAGCTTCCTAGTTTAAATTCTTAGCTGTCCAGGACAGCTTCAATTTGGGACTTTATGAAAAATCTATGTTTTTGTTATATAAAATACAGATTTCTGGACAACCAATATGAGGTACTTCAAAATTGGTTATGACATTTTTTATAGCCATAATACATCGAAGTCCTTAAAAAATGAAACAAATTTATTATAGCTTTTGTGAAATCAAGATGATTCTGCCCAAATATAGAAAAAGGCAGTAACTAGCAAAAAAACGAGAATGCGTTTTTGTTACCAGTTAATCTTAAACTATTTTATATTTTGCGCCTAAATTCAACCTAAAAAATTAGTAATTTACTTTATTTGTTATAAATATTCGATAAAACATTTACTGCTTCATGAAAAAACTAAATCTTAGCCAAAGTGGATTTTCCACTAATTTGTTAATTTGTAAAAAAAAAGAAAAAAAATCTGTCGCCCTGTCACCGAGTTCCTTTTCAGTGTTCAACAGCCGTCATCGAATAAGCATGCGATGCGATGCACGCAAAAAATATAAGTCGACATTGAACATCGAGAATATACGCAGGTGTAGTCCAGGAGCCGACACGCAGCCAGCCGAGGAACCAGGGATAATAACCCAGGAGCCTGCTATAAGTGCTATATAGTCGGAACCAGGACGGCGCCAGCATAAATCTCCTACAGTAGTCAACTCACGACGACCACGACTGTTGCGCTGAAAAGGAAAGAAGTCTATCGTCTATAACCAAGTTCTGCTGGGACGATAGCCATGTTAGATAGATGCAAGTCTAACATGTAGCAGGACCACCTTTCGGAAGGAGTGTAAAAGCGTGGGTCCACTGTGTATACTTGCTACGCAGTATAAAGATCCCTGCCCTCGACAAAGAGGTGTCTGGCAAAATTAAGTCCTCTTAGAGAAAGAAAACTTGCATCCTAAGGGGCACGTAAATCTGTTGGATATATGATGTACGGACAAATCGGGGTTTGCGAAAAGGGCGCGCCGTGTGCCTAGTCGCTAGACCAAAAATGGTCTCCCCACCACTACTACTACTACTACTACTAATTTGTAGATTTCATCTTTCTCTATAGTAGCAGAATTAATTTTAACCAAGCAACGCATACGTATGCATGAGACACACGATTAATCGTGTGCAAGGAACGCGGATGCGAAAGAAACACGCGATGTCTCCTTGTTCTGTCTCTCTCATTCTTACAGCGCCAGCGGTCTGCAGAGTACAACTTCTTTCAAGTATTGTAAAAGGCAAAACCTTTTTTATCCCATTAGCGATAATAGAAATAAATCACGCCGCCTTTACCAAAGGCTTATGGAACACCTATTAGGAAAATATAGATAGATGAGAAATGCACGATAATGCAGTATATGCAACTAATCGAAATATGTCCTACGCAATCTTTAGAATAAAAATTAATGAAAAAAGCTGATTATGAATATTTTTGTCGAGTGTCAGTTCTGAAATGACTTGTGATAGAATATTGTGGCATCTGGCATATGGTGAGAACCACTCTGCACCTCCTCAAAGGGGGTGGGGGTTGGCGTTACAGCAACCCTCATTAATTTTAAAAAGGTGATTTTTTTCATATTTTTTTAATTTCTGCAAAACACACCCTCGAGAAATGGATGCTGATAAAATCTAGTAGGCGCATTTAAAAATACAGGATTAGAGCCTTAATTTGGTGTATTGCTTATCTTCGCTTCATTCGAAAGGGAATTGATCTGTCTATAAGATGCACCTATTCGTTTAGGTCTCGGATGCGTCGGTCATCCAAAAAATCCGCTGCAAGAAAAAAATTAAGAATAAGTACTGCTCTTATTCGTGTTAATATAGCGATGTAGTTGCGTCACACATTAATCGATTGGAAATTTTACGTGCTATGACAAATCTCATAACCACTTTTGACTTATCTCATATTGGTTGTCCAAAAATCTGTGTTTTATATAACAAAAACATAGATTTTTCCTAAAGTCGCAAGTTGAAGCTGTCGTGGACAGCTACAAATTCACACTAGGAAGCTAGGTTATACATCTTTTTGTAGAAAGTTTCAGTCTCTAGAAGATTGGACTCTAGAAGTTTTTTAAAAAATGTTGTTTTTTTAGAAAAAATTGTGTAAAAAAAATCACTTTACTTTTAAGAGACTACACCTAATTCGACACCCTGTAGGGTTGTTATTTTTGGGACGACATAGATAAGCGATAAACCTAATTAAAGCTCTGATCCTGTAGTTTTGAATGCAACTACTAAATTTTATAAGCATCATTTTCTCATGTTTTTGCCAGAAATTAAAAAAATTACGTTTTTAGATCTAGTTTGGGGGTTGCCGACCCCTACGGGGCGCAGATAGTTAAATGATGTACAAAAATCCTGAACAATAATGGATTTAAAAATCCAAAGTACAACAAACCCGAGTTATCCTTTTTTGGAAAAACCCCACCCCCACCTTCTTGGAGGGGAAGCAGAGTGGTTCTGCACCATATGATAGTTCTCCACCATAGAAATTCGTTTTCTGAAAATTTTGATGGAACGGAATATTGTATCACAAAAAGGCAAGCAACAAATCATTTCAGAACTGACTATTATACCGAGAGGACCACCAAACTTAGAACATTCGGTGGAGTACACCCAATTTGCTAGTGCAATGTATTTTTGAGACAAACACAGATCAAAAGCCATCTAGATAGAGATAGAAAGTCTATTTCTATTCCCTGCCATCATTTTTGTCGCGTAATCGCCTACAAGATCGCGCGCTGGTGTGATGTGCGTTTTGCTGTCTCTAATAAAATGCATTATTAGACACGCGAGTTATGCTATCCTATTAATTTATGTCGCTAATAAACCGAACCAACACATTCTAAAAAGCAAGCCGTCTCTCCCAAACAAAAATATTAAAGCAAATGCTCGAAAAGTCCTCCTTCTTTGGCTAGACAATATCCGAGCCATTATAAAAACCAACTCTTGCGTTTAGGAGCATGTTAGGGGTAATAGTTTAAGATGCTTCTGTAATTTTATTACGAAGTTCTTCTAAATTATCGGTCCATCAGCGGCGGCGCGTTGGGGTGGCTAAGGAGGGTTGTGCAAGCTGTGCTTGACAATTACACTTGCTTAACTCGGCTTGCTTAAGCAGCGGGATTAAAGTAAAAAGTTTACTGCCAGGGAGCAGCCTCAGTCCCTACAATGACCAAGAAGGCTTATGGTACAGTAAACTTAAGTTGTTATAGTGAGAACAACTATCAAATGTTGAATCTGCTTTATTGAGATAAATCCTCTCTTTTTATACTAAAAAGTTGTTATGGTTCGTGATAAATTATAAAATTCAATATAATGTGTTGTTTTATAAATTAAATAATTTATATAATTTAAATAGGTAAATTTGAGAAGGTTAGTTTATGTTATTAAAACCTAATTTCTCAAGATCACCTGTGTTTAAATAATAAATTTAACTAAAAATGAAGATTTGTGAAAAATGGTAAAAAAAGAAAATCTGTTTAATTTTACAAATTGTGAAAGGCTTTCGCGGCCATCGTCCAATGGTGGGTGTGCTTTTGGGCTGTTCGGCCGTCGTCGTTGGAAATTCGTTCTCGACGTTTCGCTCGCTTATAATAACAAAACTAAATCTCGGGAAAGTGACCAATCACCGACCAGCTCTGATATACGCCCCGCCCACCATAGCGTGTATAACCTGCGCCCGCGACAGACTATCCACCAGTCTTCGAGAAGCCGACAAACAGTCAACATCTCCTGTAGATGCCATCCTCTCGAGATGGCGAAACGTCGAGAACGAATTTCCAACGACGACGGCCGAACAGCCCGAAAGCACACCCACCATTGGACGACGGCAGCGAAAGCCTTTCACAATTTGTACGACGCCTCTACGGGGAGGAAGTTTCCACTCTTCATCTACGCTTGGTCGCACTACGCAAGAAGAAAGCGCAACTACTGTCTTCGCTGACTTTCTTATTACGCTGTCGCGATGAGAAGGTCACGTCGAAATTCCTAAGATTTAAGCATACCATGAAAATACCTCAAGCCTACAGAATCTATAGAAGAACTGAAGATGCCCTTTTAAGAGAACGGATCCATTCAACTAGATCGCAACTCGCACGCACAGACAGGGAACTACTCTCAATTTTCTATCACCTAGCCAACACCATGCACAAATCAGACTGGGACAAAATTGATGCTATTTCCTACAGATCCATGGAAAACGAACACCACAAAAGTACGGAGAGGCAGAAAACCAAATACCAGAGACTAACTGACGACAACAATAAACGGGATAACCAGCAGCCCATCCTTGATTCTACAAAAACTGTCATCAACCTATCGGACCGCCCGCTTTCTCAAAATGAAGTCTCAGTACTCTCTAAGGGGGGGAACATTGCTGTTGCACATAGGGAGGTTCCCAAGGAGAAAATAATTGCCAACTTAGATTCTGCTATTAGAAAGTTGCCCGAAGATCAGGCAGAAGAAATACGCACGAGTGTTCACAGATTTTGCGAAAAGCCAAACCACCAAAACGCAACATTACAAGGATGGAAGAAAAAGCCATTAAGGATCTCAACAAGGACGAAAACATTCTGATACTGCCTGCCGACAAAGGAAATGCCACTGTAGTATTGAATAGGAATGATTACAATAGAAAGATGGTCGATCTTTTAGAACCCTCAACATACAAGAAGCTAAAAAGAGATCCTACACAACCCGCAATTAAAAAAGTGAATCATTCAATTAAGATTTCTTCATTGGAGGACTTAGTCAAGAATATGCTATGCCAAGGTGAAGCCCTGACTCCGAGATTGTATGGACTACCAAAAATCCACAAAAACGATGTGCCTCTTCGTCCCATTGTCAGTACTATAGGCTCACCAACATACAAACTTGCGAAACATCTTGCTTCCCTCTTGCAACCCCACATCGGACTAACGGATTCGTATGTAAGAGACTCCACCCACTTTATTGAGAAGATCCAAAAAAATCGTCATGGACGAGAAAGACATCTTAGTTAGCTTTGATGTTGTGTCTTTGTTCACGAAGATACCTTTGGCCGAGGCAATGAGGGAAGTGGAACACATATTTCCGAAGGACATCACCGACCTGTTTAAAATCTGCCTAACGACATCATATTTCACCTTCAATGAACAAATTTATGAACAGATCGATGGAGTATCAATGGGTAGCCCGTTATCGCCAGTGATTGCGAACTTTTTCATGGAGAAACTGGAAGAGAAGGCGTTGAATAATGCCTCTCATAAACCCAAAGTCTGTTTTCGATATGTAGATGACACTTTTGTCGTTTGGCCTTATGGTAGAGACAGTCTTAATGAATTTCTCAACCACATTAACAGCATACACCCCAGTATACAATTTACAATGGAAACAGAGAACAACAGAGAATTAGCATTCCTTGACGTACTAGTAACGAGGAAACGACTAGGACATACCGCTACCTAAACAACACATCTAACCACCACCCGTGCCAACGAAAAGGGGTAATAAGAACATTGGTAGAGAGGGCGAAAAGAATCTGCGAACCAGAACATGTAGACAAAGAATTAAACCATCTTAAAAACGCCCTCATAGCAAATGGATACACTCAAAGCGACATAGATAAATGTATACGACCAAAGCCGAGCACTAGAAGTAACAGTAGCGGTGGAACTATAGGTAAATTTAGTGGGAATAAGGACACTGTTGTTCTGGTAAATATACGTTTTAATCCATCGGTAACGTTTCGACAATGGTTTTTGTCTTCATCAGACCTTCAGACTAGATCGTACATTGGAACAACAAAAAACAAGAATTTAAGCACATCTTGTTTTTTGTTGTTCCAATGTACGATCTAGTCTGACGGTCTGATGAAGACAAAAACCATTGTCGAAACGTTACCGATGGATTAAAACGTATATTTACCAGAACAACAGTGTCCTTATTCCCACTAAATTTACCTATAGTTGCATTGTAAGGACGTGATAAGATTACCAAAGTAGCGGTGGACTGAGCAGCCGCGAAGTTACTTCAAGAGCCTTTCTGCCCTACATCCCTAGAGTGACGGATAGGATCGGACGTATTCTGGGAAAACACAACATAAAAACGATCTTCAAGTGATCTAAGAAGATCGAGAACCACCTCAGATCTACGAAGGATATAAGGAACCCTCTAAGTTCTTCGGGGGTATACCGCATTCCCTGTACCTGTGGTGGTAGACGCTTTTTACTCATTGGGCGTCGACCGGTGAGATACCACCATGCCAGAACTGAGTAGCGCTAAGTGGTATCACCACGTTCCGCTACTGCGCTGGCAGTCCGGTTCCAACAATTAGTAACAGATAGCCTGATGGCGCCTCCAGGATCAAAATATTCCGGAGGTAAAATACCCGACCACTCGGATCTCCGGGCGTCGGGTGATCCTGGGGGTCCTTCATGCAAAGATATTAAAAGAAGACCAAAAACTCAACTCAGAATTGATTTTAGCAATATAAGAGGATTAAGTACCAACATGAATTCAGTTCACCAACATCTTGAAGAACAAAGACCTGACATGTTGTGAACTATCTTTATCCCGGCTATGACCTACACCACCGATTTCGACATAATATGGCTGAAATTCACCTCAAAGTCATCGACCAAGTTCATTTGCTGCCTCTAGACCGCCAAGTAACACCGAGTATCAACACTTTTTTGCGACATTATCCGAAAACTGTGATAGTATACAGTCTAACTATCCACATGCGGAAATTGTTTTTTTCAACGTCCACAATATACCCTGGCTAAAACACCACCACAAAACAGATAATGAAGGCAGGGAAGCAGAAGCTTTTGCCATAAGTTGTGGTCTAACGCAGCTTGTCGATGAACCTACCCGTATCTCAGAAAGGGGTGAATTTGCTGCGCTTTTTGACTTGTTCCTAACTACAAATCCTGACTTGTACACAATTCAAGTAGATCCCCCACTTGGTTCATCCGATCATAAAATTATAAGAACAAAGTGCGAAATGTTCATACCGCCAAGCCAACAATCACTTCCTCGTAAAATGTGGCACTATAAATCGGCAAAATGGAATGACCTTAAACAGTTTTACCTGGATTTTCCATGGCTTTAAAACAGCTGATCCCACTATTTGCTGTAATGAAATAACAAAAGTAATCTTATATGGAATGGATGCATATATCCCACATACAATAAAACGCAGAGCTAATGCAAAACTTTGGTTCAACAGCCAGTGTCAAACGGCTGTACAGAAAAAACACAGAGCATATAACCTTTGGAAACGACAACAAACCGCTCAAAACCACACAGAATTTATAGAAGCCAGAAATAGTTGCAAAATTACTATTGACGCCGCCAAAGAAACATACAATCAAAGAATAAAAAACAGGTTGCTGAATTGTCCAAGTAGTTCTAGGTCCTTTTGGTCTCTTGCAAAAGCCGTTGGATCAAACTTCACCAAGTCATCCATACCACCACTTACAGATAAAAATACTCACTTAGCCACAACATCAGAGGAAAAAGCCAATATGCTGGCCAAAATCTTTTCCTCCAACTCAAATCTAACAGTGCCAAATGGAAAAACTCCACCGTTCATTGAAAGGGTTTCCCACAGTATGCCAGAGCTACCCTTTTGTCACAGAGAAATACGAAAATCCCTTAAAAAGTTGGATACAAACAAAGCAATGGGTCCAGATGGCATTCCCGCGATAGTACTCAAAAATTGTGCTAGCGAACTCACCCCAACTTTCGCAAAATTATTCAATTTATCTTATAGGCAAGGAGTATATCCATCATCATGGAAGTCTGCCGCAGTACAGCCCATTCCAAAGCGAAAAAAGACAGATCCGTTAAACTATAGACCAATT
Source organism: Aspidapion aeneum (assembly GCA_963576565.1). Classification (NCBI taxonomy): domain Eukaryota; kingdom Metazoa; phylum Arthropoda; class Insecta; order Coleoptera; family Brentidae; genus Aspidapion; species Aspidapion aeneum. Next base: position 66,731,175 of record OY755042.1, on the reverse strand, counting down.
GCTCTACTTCCGGTGATATCAAAAGTAATGGAAAGAGTTGTGAACAATCACCTAACCAAGTACTTGGAAAAGTACAAAATTATCAACGACAAGCAATACGGATTTCGAAAATATAGGTCAACTGGCGATTTACTTACATACGTCACTCACTTATGGCAAAAAGCGATTGAGTTGCGAGGTGAAACAAGAACAATTGCCTTAGATATATCTAAAGCATTCGATAAAAGCAACGGGATTGTCGCCAAGACTTTGCACTTGGTTTGAAAGTTACCTTAAGGATAGATCCATTTATGTTGCACTGGATGGCCGGAACTCCAACTCTTACCAAATAAATGCTGGTGTGCCACAGGGAGCAATCCTTTCGCCAACACTTTTTCTGATTTACATAAATGACCTCATAGATAAAACAGTAAATCCACTTTATTGCTTTGCAGATGATGGCAATGTAGTCTCCTCAGTCATACCACCCACATGTCTCTCCGCACGTGAATTCCATTACCTTAGACTAACTGAAATATCACAGATAAATAACGACTTGGAGATAATAGAGGACTGGGGCAACAAAAACCTTGTACAGTTCAACGCGCAGAAAACCCAAGCAGCCCTGTTTTCAAAAAAGACCAGCACCGGTGAGCCAAACATCATGCTTGGCACAGTCACGTGGCAGATATAGCTAAAAGGGCGTCCCAAAAGCTTGGGGTGCTATTTCGTACAAGACATCTGTATACACCAAGCCAACTGCTGACACTCTACAAAGCCCAGATTCGACCAACTATGGAGTACTGCTCACATATATGGAGTGCGGCACCCACACATACCTTAATGCTTTTGAACACCGTGCAAAAACGAGCTATCAAGCTGATCAATGACCCCGCACTTACCCGTAGCTTGGATAGTCTCGAACATCGAAGAACTGTGGGCGGTCTATCTCTCTGCTACAGGTATTATCACGGAAAATGCTCTGAAGAGTTGGCACGTATGATCCCCCCGGGAGTAGCACCTACTAGGCGAACACGTCAAACAGACGGTAACCATCAATTTATTGTCAAAATAGAGGCACCAAGAACCTCATTATATCAGAATTCATATCTCTGGAGAACAGCATCGCTGTGGAATAAACTCCCTGCGACAGTTTTCCCTGCAGGTTACAACCTGAACCGTTTCAAAACCAACACACACCAACATTTTCGCGCACTTACCGCTTCTCGAGCGTAATAGGGATCTCCTTGCAAGTGCGCATACCCGTAAAAAAAAAAAGTGTCTACATCGGAACAACTAAACGGTCCGTAAACACAAGAATCAAAGAACACAAAGCCAACTGTCGACTCGGACATACGGAAAAATCCGCAGTTGCAGACCACACACTAAACAATGAAGACCACCGAATAAAATTCGAAGACACACAAGTTCTCTGCGCCTCCTCTTCATACTATCCAAGACTCTATAGAGAAGCAATCGAAATTCACAAACACCAGCAGAACTTCAACAGATCTGAGGAAACTCTTAAAATTAACAGAACATGGGTACCGGTTCCTAAAAACACTTAACGGCTCGCTTATAATAACAAAACTGAATCTCGGGAAAGTGACCAATCACCGACCAGCTCTCATATACGCCCCGTCCACCATAGCGTATATAACCTGCGCCCGCGACAGACTAACCACCAGTCTTCGAGAAGCCGACAAACAGTCAACATCTCCTGAAGATGCCATCCTCTCGAGATGGCGAACGAATTTCCAATGACGACGGCCGAACAGCCCGAAAGCACACCCACCACTGTTTAATTTTGTAATTAAACATTTTTCCCTCTCTCCAGAACGGGTGACTGTATGGACCTCAGCTTGAATAATGCTATTGATGTGGTAGGAAGGTATCGAAATAGGTACTTCTGCTTCATTTATAATGTGAGTCAGTTTCTTAAAACTGCTGACAGTGAATCTAGGCATCGCATCGATTGTGTTTTTGTTTTTGCGGTCATCGTACGTCGTCGAACTTTTCGCTGTGACAACAAATTGTTTCTTTTGTAAAATATTATGTTCTATTTTTGCTATTGTTGTTATCCCTTTACTATTGTAGGTGCCATGAAGAAACTGTAAATTGGGAGGCAAGAATTTAAAAATGTTTTGTTGCATATTTACAATGGCAAAATGTTTATGACTTATTTGCCATTGTCCTTCCGCCTCTTCAGTAAATTTTGAGTTGGATTTCTTTCCAATAAGGATTGTTGCTTCTTGTTTAAAAGTGTTCTTCTCTTTAATATGTCTTCTTGACTTTTGGTTATGTTTGGACTTGCGTTTTATTCTGAAGGTATTCCTGGTTGAGCACAGGGTAGGCACCAATTTTCTTTCTGGCTTTAAATTGAGGACTTTTTTACTTTGCTATTTAATTTGATATGCTGGATTTTGGTGTCTCTTACTAAGGTTTCGTCTTGTATAACCAAGATGACGGGAGTTATCTGAGCATATTTTTTGTTCTGATATACATGGGTAACATTCTAAGTTCTGTTCTTTTTCAGATTGTTGAGTTTGAGCCTTTGATTCTGGAATTGAGCCTTTGATTCTGGAATTGAGCCTTTGATTCTTGAAGTGAGTGTATACATTTCTTTTCTTAAAAAATCAAAAAAATCTTCGATTGTGGGAATTTTATTTTGAAACCCTTGGAACCAACTATGATACGACTTTTCTAGTTTAAACGTCAGTTTCTTTGACAATAATTTCATCAATTAGTAGGTCCCAAATTTCTGTATTTTGCCCAGAGGTTTGAATGTCTCTAAGGCACTGACGGCTCATCTCATAAAGCTGTTGTAATTCTTTAACTGTTTCTTCATCCATACTTGGGATGTCTCGGATATCATCTAAATGATCCATAATGACGTTTGGAATCTGAAAAATTTCACTGTACTTAAAATCAGCTACTTAAAATCAGCTGTTCAACTCTTCGATTCTGTTAATTAAGTACTGAAGGACTTCGTTCAATGTGGGCAATCTGCCTAGTTCGTAGTTTACCCATTCATGGTGTAAAGTGTGCGTCTCGACATCCCATTTCTGGTAAATTATGTTTATAATTATTGGCTCCCAATTGACTTTAATCGCTTGTGAAAAGTCAAGTAGATCTTCGGCATGTAGCAAAAGTTGTTCTAATTTTTGGACTGACGCATGCTCCATTATGTGCATGTCTAGAAGGCAATCTAGAAGGGGTGAACCCATTTTGTATCTTCTTAGCTGTCTTTCTAGCAACAGGGGCTGAGGGATAAATCCCTATAAAGCCCTTAATTTAACTGTAAGGTTTGTTCCTATCATTATGGTCGGTTGGCTTTCTGTACTGGTTTCTTCTTAAGGCTTTTATTTATTTATTTATTTATTTTCACTTTCCAACAGGTAATACCCAATTACAGGGCAGGAAGTTTAGAAATTTTTTTTTTACAATACCTATAAATAATATAAGAAAAATAAGTACAAAAAGAGTATACAGTATATCTTAAATAAAAAGTAGGAACTCTAACGTCTAAAGACTTGTTTGACTGCAGATATACTGCAATTAAAGATATCGATACCCTGCATATATTTATTATGAGTCTCGCAAATTGTATAGATTGGCGAGAATTGCATTGCATTGACTCGAGGAGTAGGAAGATAAAAAACTGGTGATTGTCTTGAGTTTAGCCGTGGAATAGAAAAGTTTATTCTCTCTAAAATATTTATGCTATCAATTTGGTTATGGAGAATTTTATATAGAAACGTTTGAGAGGCCGATTGCCTACGTGTGTCGAGTAGCTGAATATTAAACAGTTGCATAAGGTCAGTGTGGGGGTGACCTTGAGGAGGATAATTACCGGTTCATTTAAAGTACAAAAGCTTAAGTACACGTCTTTGGATCTTTTCTAGCGATTCTTTCTGAGTAAGTAGTTGTGGTGACCATACTACGGAGGCGTATTCTAATCTTGATTTAATAAAAGTATAATATAAAAGTTTTATGGTTTCAAGGTCTTCAAAGTTTCTGCTAACTCTTACTAAAAATCCGTATGTTCTGGTGGTTTCAGCTATAATAGTATCTATGTGCTTATTAAAGGTTAGCTTAGAGTCGAAGGAAATTCCAAGATCCCGAACAAACTCAGGTCTATTTAGTACTTTTCCATTTATAGAATAGTCAAAAGCGATCGGTTTAGTTTTTAGGGTGAAAGTCATTACTTGACATTTTGCAATGTTTAAAAGTAGTTTATGTTTATTGCACCATATGCTAAGAGAGGTTAGGTCATTCTGAAGATTCAGGCAGTCTACGATTGAGTTAATGCGTGCTTCTAATTTTATGTCATCAGCATATTTTTTAAGTTTCGTCGTTTTAAGGCATTTGCTTACTCCATCAATAAACAGATTAAACAGAAGTGGCCCCAGGACTGATCCTTGAGGAACACCGGAAGAAGCATTAATCTCCTTTGACTTTATACCACGAATTTCAATAAACTGTTTACGATTAGTGATAAGAGATTCAAAGAGTTCAGTAAGGCCAGTGGAGAAACCAAAGTATCGAAAGCTTCTGATATGTCCGTGTAGATTATGTCAATTTGAGAGGAAGAGTTTAACGCTTCAGCAATTTCTTGAGTGGGTTCTATAAGATTTGTTGTTGTCGATCGACCTGTTATGAAGTCATGCTGATCAGAGGATATTCGATATTTAAGACTAGGATAAATTGTACTGTGAATAAGAGTTAAGAGGGCTTTTGTTTTATGGCTTTATTTTTTATCTGAACATTTAGGCTTCTGTAGGCCTTACGGGCAGTTGGCTTTTCTGATTAAGTTTGGCTTTTTGTCAGTGGACTGGCTATGTGGCCGGACTGTGGTGGATAGGAGAACGGTGTGTCCCCTGGTTGTGCCTTTTTGTTGGGCTGGTCTATCGCTTATTCGGACTATGGCGGACTGGTAATTGATCTATAGTTGAACTGTTCAGACTGACTGGCGGATGGTCGGACTTTCTCGTAGAAGGTCGCTCTGGTTGAAGCTCTCTTGAGTAGTGGACAGTTTTTTGACGCTTGTAGAATGGCCGGACTTTCTCGTGGAAGGTCACTCTAGTGGACGGTTGAAGCTAAAGTAAAAAAAGAAAATCTGTTTAATTTTGTAATTAAACAGGGGTTCTGGCCCCCGGTTTTTTCAAACCCCATAATATTCTTTCAAAACTGATAAGACGTTTGTAAAAATTTTTTTAGTTGAGATGTAATACGCCTCCCACCACTATTTAAGGGCACGCGTCGCCGTTGGACCCTATCATACCCGTAACTTTATTTTTAATGTAACTCCACAAAAATAAATAATTGGGAACAAGATCGAGCGCTCTCGTTGGCCATAAGATAGTTCCCCGTGTGCTTATCAATGGATTATAAATTAGGCGATAAGACTATGTTCCTAGTTGTGTGGTTCTCTCGGTATAGTTCGTCCTTATTTTATATAAAAAGACAATTACTGGTTTTTATATTTAATCCTGATCAAATTACGAAATGAATAAAAAATAAAGTAATAAAAAAAATCAAAATTCCGCAATATTGATTGTCATACATCGTTTTAAAAGAAATTTTACGCTGCTTCCAAAAATTCAATAAAAAGTGGGATTCCATATTAAAAATACCAACTTTAAAAAACTAAAAGTGACATATAAAAGTCGACAGTTAGATTCTCCATAAATAAAACTATAAAAAAGCAATTTACTTAAAAATTAGGCCTATTTAGAAGCGGTTTTGATATTTTAGTTCAGGCCCTAAATACGAGATTCAAGCCATAAGCTGCGTTTAAAGATAGAAGCAACACACTTGGTATGGATAGACATAAGAATCGCCCGAATATTTTACGAAAGGTAACCACCCCCCCCCCCAGCCCTAACTGGGGGGTGGTTCCCCCCGTTAAACGTGCTTTTTGATAGTTTTTTGCGAATAACTCAACATAACAGTCAACTTTTTCAAAAATCTTCTGGAGATCATTTTTCAAGCAGACACAATTTCATTTCCAACGATGTACCTTAATATCCTCTGGCGGCAGTGGTGTGCATTCCATTAGCGTACGAAAAAGGGGGAACATTTTTAAAATATTTTTTTATCTATTTTTTGTGGTATTTTTTATCCTTAGCACTATTTTTTTTTTCAAGAAAATATTTTTGCTTGAAAGCCCATTGTATACAGTTAAATACTTATTATAGACATATTTTTTTTAAATAGACGCCGTAAAAATAAATGTGTTTGTAGAAATCCTTAAATCAAACAAAAATTTTGAACAATAATTTTTGTAACTGAGTAAATAAAAATGAGAGAGAGTAAAAAATTATTTTTGGTTAGTAATAACTTAAAACTGACTTTTTCTTGTAAATTATCTTTAAAATGGGGGTAAAGAGGCATCCCCCCTCTCACCCCCCTCAAGAGAGCTCTCTTACAGTATTTTCCCAATTATTTTAACTTGGCTAAAAACAACTAAGTAACAATTATTAAGGCTGATGAAAAGTCCTCTCTAACGATGTATTACATCAGTGGCGCACGTTTTATAGGCATTTAAATATATAAGAGGGGTGAAAAAAACTTGTTTTTTTTTTAATTTTCTTAAATTTTACTGGCCCACATGTCTGGTTTTAAAACTTATTTTTAAAGCTGTAGAAATTTCCTTTCCAACGATGTATATCACTCCCCCCTCAAGGCAGCGGTAGATCTAGCATAGACGCACCAAAAATGGTCAAATTTGGTATACACTTGAGTCTTCATTCAAGACAACCCTGTTGGAACAGTATTAATACACACACTACGTTCAATGAGAGAAGCAACACACTTGGTATGGATATACAGTATACTCCCTTCAATAATATAACGAGGGGGATCCATCCGCCTCCTCTTGGTGGGGGGGGGGGGGTGGTTCCAACTCTAAATGTGTTTAAATGACATTTTTCGGTTTGTTAGAACAAAATTTAAAAAAATATTTTAGGGGGGACCACCTTCGATCTAGAAGGCGGGTGGAACCCCCTCGTTATATTATTGGGGGAAGCATACTGTATATCCATACCAAGTGTGTTGCTTCTCTCATTGAACGTAGTGTGTGTATTAATACTGTTCCTACATGGTTGTCTTAAATGAAGATTATAGATATTTTTGTCTAATTTAGGGATTTCTACATAAACATTTATTTTAATTTCAAGGCGGCTATTTAGAAAAAATATGTCTAGCTTAATAAGTATGTAAGTGTATACAATGGGCTTTTAACCAAAAACATTTTTTGAAAAAAAATAGTGTTCAGGAAAAAAAATACCACAAAAAATAGATTAAAAAAATATTTTAAAGATTTTCCCCTTTTTTCGTACGCCAATGGAATTTTCCTCTTGAAAAATGATCTCCAAAAGATTTTTGAAAAAGTTGACTGTTTTCGAGTTATTAGCAACAAACTATCAAAAAGCACGTTTAAGGGGAACCCCCTGCCAGGGGTGGGGTGTGGTTCCCTTTCGTAAAATATTCAGGCGAGTCTTATGTCTATCCATACCAAGTGTGTTGGTTCTATCATTAAACGCAGTATCCGACCCCGTAGGGCCTGAACTATTTGAAGAGGTCTCGGAAATCATCATGTCTACTCGTTTTAAAAAAATATCGAATTTGGCTCACCCTGTACATATATGTATAATAATAAATTTGATATGTCCGCCTCTGCTTCAAGCAATGCTTACAAGCGACTAAGATACCTAGTACACGCTTCTTAAGCAGCAATATTTTTTTTTTGCAGATATCAGGTTCAAAAGAATCGGAAACCAACCAAAGGTCCGAAGGAGCGACTAGTTCCGATTCAGGGGCATCGCGTAAAAACAAAGCGGTCAAACCGAAAGGCAAAACGCGCCAGCGTGTTAAAAACACCGCTGAACCACCAACTTTTACTACTAAGCTGACCACACCAATTGAAGAAATTTTAGAAGAAACCCTGCAAGAAGGTAATAGTTTTTATTCTCAATTTTTTTTTAATAGATTTTTTATATTTGTCAAACACACTCAGCATTATTTACTAAAGGGTGTTTAGTACTAATTTTATAAACTTGAGCCTGACAGGTTTACATATCGGTTGAAGGTTTAAATCACTTTTTTCCCTTGAAAGTAACAGTTTTTAATATTTATATTTATATTTGCAATATAATCTACCTTTTTTCGTAGTAGCAATCATATTATATCCACCCAAAACAAATAAATAATAAAAAAAATATTTTGGATTAGAAATGGCAACCGTATTTAAACCTCCAAACGTCACTAAGAGATTCTTGGATAAGTACTATTGTTACTGAAAAAGGATTCCAATATGTTGCACTTTTTATAATATTTAATTTATTCGTATTTCATACTATACTGTGTGAGAAATGGTTTTCAACTATTTATGTATTATTTAGCTTTGAAAATTTCTGTTTATATTTTTTTTATCGCTCATCGTTTATTTCTATAGTTTTTCGAACTTTAAACCACCCCTTAGGGGTAATACTACAATTTAAAACAATTTTTAACGGGAATCCTAGGAGTACACGGACTAGATTTCAAAAAAAATAACATATTGTTACAAAATTTTTAGTTGTTTTTTTTTAATTTTTAATGCTAATTTGTTTTTTTTTTTCGGATCTAATTTGCACGTTAGCGTAAACCAAATCTACAGTTATTTGACCTGTAAGTATTTAAAAAAAAACACTTTAACCGGACGGGATCAAGTTTATAGACTTAGTGCTTAGACACTGGTATAAGTGCTAAGTTTTAAGATCTTAGTAAATACCGGTGACTGTGTTTATTGAATTAGAATCTATTCATTAAGACTAATTAGCAATTTTGTTTACTTAATTTACTAGAAAACTTAAATTTAAACTTAGTGTTCACTCAAAAGTTCTCCCCGCTTTGCTTTAACTGTAAATCATTAATTTGTTATGTTTATAGCATCATTTTGTTTTATTTATTCTATTTAGCTTACTAGCTCAAGCGGTCTTACTCTTTTTAGTCTTTGAACTAGCATAGGGTTGTCTAGAAGCTCAATTGCTTTCACATTCACATGTTGACTTACTAGCTCAAGCGGTTTTACTCTTTTTAGTCTTTGAACTAGCATAGCATTGTCTAGAAGCTCAATTGCTTTCACATTCACATGTTGACCCACATAGCACAAATCGCTCTATACAGTCGAACCTCTATAACTCAAACTCAAAGGGACAACCAAAACAGTTCGAGTTATGGAGAGTTCGAGTTATAGAAATTCGAATTAAACAGGTTAAAATACATATAAAAAGTGCAGGGACCACTTAAAAAGTTCGAGTTATAGAGAGGTTCGAGTTAGAGTGGTTCGACTGTATTTGATAAAAATTATGCGAATGTGGTTTTGAATAGGGTTTGGGGAATGACAGGAGGGGAGATGGGTGGGAGCAGGGAGGACTACAAAGTAACTACAGCAAATTAGAGGACATTTGCAATGTGTAATCAAAGGAATTTCAATAACATCGCCTAAAATTTAGTTAATTTGTATGCCTTAAATCCTACATCATGTGACAAAATGGCGTCTGAAGACCGCCATGTTAATTCCTGTTTAAAAAAATATAGCCTATAGCAGCTTCGGGATCAGTACCAATTCAACGACATTTTTTTTGTCACAATCGGTCCAGCCGTTTAGCTTCTAGCGTGACACAAACATACTTACATACATACAACAATCGAAAAACATTACCCTTCCTTTCGCTGTGCTGCAGTTGAGTAAAAACGTAGTGGTACGAAAAAACCGACTTAAAACTCATTAAAACTATTGTTAAAACTTAATATAAAAAATAGATTTAGATTTATTCCTTTAGTAGATCCTGCTATTTATATTCTATTTGTTTTTGCAGAAGGAACTAGTTCAAAACACACCAGCGTTAGCCAAGAACAAACCAAAAAAGAGAAGCCAAAGAAAAAAACGACTAAGAAAGATTTACTTGAAGAAGAAAATCCTGAAGATCTATTAGGATACTCCTTTTTTAAGAACAAGTCTGAGAAACTAGACCAATACAAACAGGTAAATTATAAGCTTTAAAAAAAGATGGGCAAAAATGTGTAATGATACACAGTTCACGTATCCAAAAAAACCCAATCACCCGTCAACTTTTAAAAGTGGTCTCAAAATTAACTTATTCTGTGTCTGTGTGACTTTCGACTGGTAAAAAGACAAGCATATTGTTTTTGGTAAGTTTTCAACCGACACAAGCAAACGTACTGTGTTTACTCGTGATCAGTGGCGATCTTCGTACCAGGCTAGGTAGGTTTTAACCAAAAGCGATCTACGCCGAAAGGTATCCCTCTAAAAGGGTGACAGTACATCATCTATCCTTAGTACTTGAAAGCTAGACTTTCAATGCCAGAAAATGTCCGCCCTGGCCTGAGACTTAAGTTTGCAACAGATTCCACGCGTTTTTTATCCGTTTTGTGACACATCCTTTCTTTCAGTAAATGTTTAATTTTGTTTTACTGTTATTTTTTATAATCCTTTAAAATTTTTTAGGAACAGTCGAAAGAACAATCCAAACTAGCCCCGAAGAAAAAGCAAGAAAAACTATCCAACTCAAATCCAGCGCCACTTACAGAGGTATTTGGATCTTCATTTTTCCCAATTAGGGAAAAAGAAAGAAAATCTAGACCAGGTAGGCGTTCTGAAGCGAGATACTTTGTTATTGTTCAAGTAACCCTGTAAAGACAACTCTTAAAAGTAGTAAATCGTTTATTTTATAAACTGTTTGGTTTTCACTCCAACGTCGATCACAAGGATACGAATGATCCCCGTCTGGAACACGTCCTGACAATCAGGAACAAGTGATCCATGCCAATCCACGACCGGTTTCGGCCTTTTGGGCCATCCTCAGGTGAAAACAGTTTTAACAAGTTCCCAACGAAAGCATCAAACCATCAGTATAATTCAATGCCGGTAGGGGTATTTTCCCTCGGAGTAGTTGTTTCTGTTGGTTTCATACAACTTATGCTCTACACGGAGGATGCCTCAAAAGGCCGAAACCAAATTTGTGATCGACGTTCGAAAGTAAAAACCAAACAGTTTTAACAAGTTCCCAACGAAAGCATTCAATGCCGGTAGGGGTATTTTTCCTCGGAGTAGTTGTTTCTGTTGGTTTCACACACGTTTATTTTATGTTCTTTTGATTTCAGGGAAATCCTTATTAGAAAAACAGAACTCAGAAGAAGCCATCAAAGAAGTGATTGAACAAGGTATCTTCAAAAAAAGCGATTTATCAAGACCCTCAATAATCGATCACTACAAAAAACGAGCCAGATCTGGATCTCCCATTAGAAAGGAACTCCCAGAAGCACCTCTACCTATTCACCAATCTTTAAGTGTCAACAGAATTGACAAAGTAGAGCACACCTGGCAAAAAATTGAGCCAAAAGCAAGCAAAAAGGTAACCGAGGGAATATCTTTTGCTAATATTGTCACCAATAAAATTCCTGATATTGTATTGACTGGATTTGAACAAGATAGTAATTTGGATCAAGAGGATTCTAGTTCAGTTGAGGTACTAAGTAGTTATTCGGAAAATCAGGATAGATTAAAGGACTTTCAAGCGGTTAGTAACAGTGACTCAATTAATACTGCGCTTGTAGCAAATGGTCTGGAAAAACTCGAAGGAAACCCAATTGAAAAGGAAACTATTAATGAGAAAATAGTCCTCTTAACCAATTTAGATCAACAAGATTACAGTGACAAAATCGATATAAGATACGACTCGGGAGATAACCTAGAATATATTGACAACTATTTTAAAAATTCGGTGGTAGCTACAAATGGAACCTTAAAGAATGATTTTGAAGTTTGGAAAAAGAATTCTGAAGTAAATTACCATATTAATGACTATTTAAATGCGTATAGTGAAAACTCGCCTTCAAAAAATAATACTGAACTTTTTTTGGATAAAGAAAAGCAGTTCATACAAAACACAAGCGAAGTTGAAAGGCCTCTGTTTGAACAAGTAATAGTCGGACAAACTTTAGTTGATAATTTAAATCCATATTCAAGTAACGGATTAAAAGAAGAAATATCTAAAGAAAAAACTGTTACTTCTACATCAAACGGTACTGCTGTAACTGAAGAGACGTCTGAAACTGTAGATGCAGAAGAAATAAACACAGCCATTAAAGCTACAGAGGTATTATTATCTAAAATTGATAATCAAATTTCTTTGGAAGATAATTTTGAAGTTCTAGAATCCGAAGTTTTTGAAAACAAAACTAATCGATTTAATCCAGCACAGGAAACTTCGGGTTTTCTGACATCTGATATTCAGCATTCAGGTGTTGTTAATACCTCAAATAAAGTATTTGACGCAAATTTAGTTGATAGTATTGAGATTGTATTGCTTGATGATAACTATCAAGAAATTGCTGAATCACATATTGTACCTGTAGAAAATCAAGCAAGTCATCAAGAGCCGCAAATTGTATTCAATCTTGAGGCGAAATTAAAAGAGCTTCAACAACAGATTCAAAACGTCGATAATATTTTAAGTCATCAAGATACTGGTTCAAACTTAGTCACTGACATTGAATCTAAAATAGAAACTGAATTAAATTCTGCTAATATTCATCTGAGTCAGAAAAAAACGGATTCTCAGAAAGATAATTTGCAATTTAATATTGAATCTCAAATAGTTAATCCAAAAGAATTTGAGTCAAGCGCTGTAATTTCTATTCCTTATATAATAACATCAGTAAATACAGATTCAGCTGTTGGTTCAGACGAAGTTGATCAAGTATCTTGTTTGATTCCAGTGGAAGAGCCACTACTGGTCAAGAAAACTGCTTATGTTACCACTGGTAGCAGCAAGGATATAAAAGCTGAAGATAGTTTAAGTTTAGAAGATCAAATCATTCAAACGACAAATTCCCCAACTGAAACTAGTGACAAACAGATTAAGCCAAAACAGTTCCAAATTTGTGAGAACGAAGTAGATTTACCAAGAAATCTTCAAAGTCGAAATCAAAATATTGAAACAGAAATTCTAAACGAAGATATTCAATCCTCATCTTGTGTCAAAAAGCAACTACATTTAGAAGAAAATAAGAAGGAAGACAACGCGCAGGACACTCTCGAAACGCAGATATTAGATACAGAAATTAATTTTTCATCTTGCAAAAAAACAACAGAAATCAAGGAGCTAGATTGTTTCAAAATGACTCAAATCAGAGTTTTGACTTTAAATGATAAAGAACATCAGGAATCGACAATCTATCGTATCGAAAAAAAATGGGTTTTACAGTTTAGGTTGGGACCGTCTCTACTGGGACGTCAAATTAAGCTGTATTGCAATTATCCTGTAGAGGGGAACGAGTTTGAAAGAGGTAAGAAATTAATTTTATACATTATTAATCATGCTCGTTTGTCAGTCAAAACAAACAAGGAATACACAATGCACTTTTTGTTGTTGTTACAGGAACTTATCAACTGCTAACTTGGTGTCAAGACGAGGGCTGCAAAAATGCAGACGATACAGCCTTATCTACTCAAATAACAGCGAAAATATCAGGCAGCTTCCACTACTATTTCGTTTACGACAATGATAATTCTGAGGAGAAACAAGGCTCCGGTTACTTTTTGGTAGACCCTGCCCTTAAGTTTGGTAACGGTGAAGATTTGCCTTTGGATAGCATTCAGTGTCAGACCGTCTTGGCTAAACATCTTGGTAAATATCTGATAGCACAACAAAAAGTTCAGCACTTATTATTACCTGGAAAATTTCTAAGCTGTATTTGTTTTTATTGTCGTCTTTTTTTCTACCTGGGATCAACCGTCGCGTCATTTAAAAATGAAATCTTAAAAAAATGGTGGATATTGATCCAGCCTTCTTTATTCTATCATTTCTGGATGTCACACTTTATTGTTATTGGTTGTCTTTTTTTTTATTTACGATACAGATGAATCTATCCAAAACTTTTGAAATTGCACTGTGAGCAAATAACCGATAACAATTTTGGATCAACCCCAATTTGATTTTTCGTGTATCGTTTTGTTCATACATTTTTCATGTTGTATTTTCAGGTCCATTCTCTACATGGGAGAACAAACTAAAAGTGGCCAAAGAAAGTGGTTACAACATGATCCATTTTACTCCGATTCAGGAGTTGGGCGAATCGAAGTCTTGTTACAGTTTGCGGGAGCAACTCAAGGTTAACTTCATGTTTGACGAGGAGGATGGAAAAAAGCCTAGTTTTGAGGACATTGAAAATTTCACTGAGAAGTTAAGAAAGGAGTGGAAGGTAGGTTTTTGTTTTGAAATTGTTTGTTATAGTTCAAATTATACCCATTTGTAATGACGTCATTTTTGTTTATCTTTGTTTAGTATATTATAAACAGCGGTGACAATAAACTTTTTAAAAAAAGTAGTGTCTATGATTTACATAGGTAGGTAATTGGTTATGTGAAGTATCCGTCACTGTCAATCAAAAAACATTGATTGACAAAAATATCTACGCCATACGTTTTTTTCTCAGCTGGTGACGTCATTACAAATGCGTATAATTTAGACTATAAAATAGGAATCCTACTACATACTACACTGAATCTAAAATATATTATTACAATTAAAATACATTAACCAATCAACTTAACCTTCCAAAATATATTTTTTAAAGCTTAATAGTGACACTACATTTTTAATATTTGTTGGAAAATGGTTAAATTCACTCATGCATTTATAAATTAAAGATATTGTTGTGCTAAGTTTGTTAGTTTTTAAATGTTGAAAACATTGCTTGTAGCATGTGAGTGAATTTGACGCCTAAGTAATATAAACTCGTTAAAGTATGCAGGTAACATACCTTTATTTGGCTGAAAAATAAAGATCATAGTAAGGCAGTACGGTCTCTCTTTTACTGAAAACCAACTCAGTGTTAATTGCATTAGCTCCACAGGTGTTACGGTTGCATCTAAGAATTGTTATCATGCCTTTATTATATAAACTTTGTAATGATTGACAACAGGCGTTATCGCAATAATAAGTCACATGGACAGTAGTCAAAGTGGGGTTGTATTATGCTAGAGTTACTCTCGAAAAATTTTTTGTGAATGTCCTCATAATTCGGTTTTAGAGAAAGTGTGTGATCTAGCATAAAACCATTATTGTATTTGATTTACTTATTCTATATCCTCATTATCCAATTTAAGTTTTATAATGTTTTTATTGAGATTTTTTATTTTATATGGTAAAGAATTATCATTGTTTTTATTATGTTAGCATTAAATTTTAATTTGTTAATGTTAAAGAAATTTTCTATTTTTTTGAGAAACCGCTGCATCCTGTCTATCAACTCTGAGATATCATATCCTGTCCATACAATTAAAGTGTCGACTGCACACAAATTCATAAATTTTAGCCCTTCAACATAATTAATATAAAAATCAAACAAGTTTCGTGGCTAATCGGGCAAAAAAAACCTCAGAACACTGCTGGTCAATGTGACAAATCTTGCGAAGTTAGTTAGACGGTTTTGTCTCTAATCAAATGTAAATCTTGGTCCTTGAATATATCGTGGTTAAATAAAATGTTTTATCAAACAAGTTTCGTGGCTAATCGGGCAAAAAGGAGTTTTTTTTCCCTATATTTTTCCGTGGGTAGTCTGAAAGCTTAACCTCACGGTGGTCCAAGATCTAATGGACACCTAATAAGTGTTGACAGTTAACCGTTTCGTCCTTATGGGACTCCTCAGAACACTGCTGGTCAATGTGACAAATCTTGCGAAGTTAATCAGACGGTTTTGTCTCTAATTAGATGTAATTAGTGAGAGAACTATAGCAAGAAGCGCCATCCACCGAGATACGAGAGAAACAAAAAACCAAAAGCAGGCGAAAACACTGCCATACAATATTGATCAATGAAAAGATCGATTGCAAATAAAAGAAAACAACTATAGTCCGTGACCTACGACAGCTCTTTGTCTTTCAGGCCGGATCAACACAGATTGCATTTTTACCCGTCTTCAAGACAGTGAGCGTCAATCAACGGAATTTTTAAGCCAAATAATACTAACAAACGTGGAATTTCGTACCCGTGAATTTAAAAATCAAACAAGTTTCGTGGCTAATCGGGCAAAAAGGAGTTTTTTGTTTCCCCTATATTTTTCCGTGGGTAGCCTGAAAGCTTAACCTCACGGGGGTCCAAGATCTAATGGACACCTATTAAACTACACGAAACTTGTTTGATTTTTAAATTCACGGGTACGAAATTCCACGTTTGTTAGTATTATTTGGCTTAAAAATTCCGTTGATTGACGCTCACTGTCTTGAAGATGGGTAAAAATGCAATCTGTGTTGATCCGGCCTGAAAGACAAAGAGCTGTCGTAGGTCACGGAGTATAATTGTTTTCTTTTATTTACATTCGATCTTTTCATTGATCGATATTGTATGGCAGTGTTTTCGCCTGCTTTTGGTTTTTTGTTTCTCTCGTATCTCGGTGGATGGCGCTTCTTGCTATAGTTCTCTCACTAATTACATTTAATTAGAGACAAAACCGTCTGATTAACTTCGCAAGATTTGTCACATTGACCAGCAGTGTTCTGAGGAGTCCCATAAGGACGAAACGGTTAACTGTCAACACTTATTAGGTGTCCATTAGATCTTGGACCCCCGTGAGGTTAAGCTTTCAGGCTACCCACGGAAAAATATAGGGAAAAAAAAACTCCTTTTTGCCCGATTAGCCACGAAACTTGTTTGATTTTTAAATTCACGGGTACGAAATTCCACGTTTGTTAAAATGTTTTATTTTGTAAACCTGGAAGTGGTGTACTCCAACATTCCTCACTGCTACTCTGGTCCTGGTTTGCCCGCGCCTCCCCTAGTGCCCGCTTAGCACATCACGCTAGGGCAGCACATGGTCTCAAGTGTTGATGGATACTTGCCCCGAGCATAAAAACCCTGTGGAAAATGAAATATTTCAGTTTCCTGGAATTCGTCGGTTTTGCACGAAGTTCCCCTACACCGAGTAACTTAAATCAAGAACCCCATGTCGACTCAATAAAATAAAGCAGATTTCAACAGATGAACTAAAATAACCCTAACATACCTTTCCCAGGGTTACAATGCTACACCCGGTTTCACACCAGTAACTAGCACAACTGTCCCGTTGGTGGAGTGGACAGTGCTGAAAACAAAGGAGAAAAACAATATATGATTTTTATCCAAAACGTTGTTTTAAAAAAATATAAAAAATACTCCAAAAATTCCCCACGTCTTTTGTCGAAAAATTACATTTCACACGAACACAGTTACAATTTGGAAGGCAAATATTGTCTTGAAGAATTCCAAAAAAAAATAATAAAAAAAAAATCGAACTTACCAGCTTCTTTCCGTAGAAATGGCGCAGGTCGCCTTTGAATCCCTCACTCAGAGGATGTGAGCCGTCACTTTAGATTACGCCTAACACGACGAACTCACTCTTTACAGTCTCTGGGACAGAACCTGCATCCACTGCAGTGCCAGTAACCAAAAAACCAATGGCGATCCCAGAGACTTGTTGCCGACCCAGCCAGTTCTTTAGAAAAGAGAAAGAAATGACACTTTGTCAAGAACACAAAAAAGGTGAAGATTATCGAATGCCGGATATAGTTCTTTAATTTGGTGGGGACAGCACACAGTACCAACCAAATTTTCCCGGTTAAATTCAAATAAGGATGCAAACCCATTTATAAAAAAGCGCTATCACCAAAAAATCCCTAGTCCCGGTTTGCGAGCCTGGAAAAAAATACCGCGGTTTTCAAACTAACCAATGATAAAATACACTAATACTTCCGTACCGGTCTGTAGGGGGCAGCATCAACCAAGCAAGGGAATATTGAAAATGTCCTTTACGCCTTGCGGTGTTGTCAGATCTATTTCTACGGATCATTTTTATAAACGAGGGTTTTCGAGATGCACAACCAACTAGGACCGAACAAATGTCAACCGGACCCCTGCCAACATAGCAAGTAGGAGGAAAATAACCAGCCAGACTATAAGAAGCTCAGCATTGAAACCATCAATTGTAAAATCAATTACTGGAGATCAGAGCATGCATCAAACCCAGGAATATTCGAACACTCAACCAATTCCCATATGAGTAAAGCCATACTAAGTGTAAATTTAGTTGTATTTTAGTTATAGTTCTAGTCAAAAATTTCCTTTGCTCTTTATATATATTCTTTCTCTAAGATTCCTATGGTTTGACGCCATTTTTGTAAAACATTTTTACATTAATAAAGTTGTTTCTGAACTTGAACCTAAAATACACCTTGAACTACTGCTTAAACCCGGCACAAAAGTGTTCAGATGTTAAGTTTGCTCACCACTAGCTAGCCCTACATAACCCTTCAATCCGACTAACTGAGCTAGGTATTAACTTTATTTAACTATGATTATACATTATATATATATTTATCGGTTTCACAACGTTCTACGTCTTCCAATACCCAATCTCCACTCGTTTCTGTTTGCCCATAATTCATCATCTAGGCCTCTTATTCTCTCGGCCTTCCTCGTTTTCTTCGGCCAGTTGGTTTCCATTGTAATATTTGTTTAGGTAGTCTTCCATCATCCATTCTTTGTACATGTCCGTACCACACCAGTTGTTTTGTTCTTATATCATCCACAAGAGTACGTTCACCCACTGTCATAATTTCTCTTATTCTTTGATTGGTAACTCTTTCTCTTTTTGATTTCCCTGCTGCTCTTCTCCAATAGTCTATCTCCGTAGCGGAAAGCATTTTTTCTGTTCTATCTTTGATTGGCCATACTTCTGAGCCGTATGTAATAATACTTTTAACAATGGTGTTATATATAAGCTTTTTGTTATGTTTTGATATACTCTGGTCCCAAATTATTCCATTTAATAAAGTTATTGCTTTTCTTCCTTGTACGTTTCTATCTTTTATAGCTTTGTCTAGTGTTCCGTCAGCTGTAATTTTTAGACCCAAGTATTTATACTCATCACAGGACTGAATTCGCTGCCCAGTATTTAAGACTGGATCCTGTTTCGTTCCACCAATACACATATACTCTGTCTTATTGATAACAACCTCTAGTCCCCACTTATTGTACTCTTCTATTAGTTTTCGTGTCATATATTCGAGGTCGTCATAATCCTGAGCCACCACTATCTGATCATCGGCGAAACATAAAGTATACAAGGTGGTTTCATCCAACGGAATTCCCATGTTTTGGCATTTTCTCTTCCAGACTTTAAGGATCTGTTCCAAATATATCTTGAAGAGCGTAGGCGAGATACAGCAACCTTGTTTAAGACCTTTATTTACTTGAAAGCCTTTGGTTAGTTTTGCTTTTATTTTAACTTTTGCCTTACTATTGTGGTATAACTCTTTGATGGCCTTAATTAGTTGTACGCTTATGTTTGTCTTTTCCAACGCTTTCCAAAGTAGATTTAGTGGTATACTATCATATGCCTTCTGCAAATCTACGTAAAGCAGATGGAGCTCTTGTCCGTATGCCATTTTCTTTTCAATAACTTGGGTTATACAAAAGAGATGATCTGAAGTCGATCTACCCGCCCTGAAACCAGCTTGTTCTTCTGCCTCCATATCTTTATATTCGCTCTCCACTTTATTTCTTATTATTTTGCCATATATTCTGCTTAGCGTACTAGTTACAGATATACCTCTATAATTGTCACATATATCTTTCCTTCCTTTTTTGTGTATTGTGGATATATATGACGTTTTCCACTCAGTTGGTACTACAGCTCCATTTAAATATCTTTGGAAAAGATTCCGTAATCTCCAAAACAATTCTTCAGTGCCATATTTAATAAGTTCAGCTGGGATATTTCCGGGTCCGGCAGATTTACCGCTTAAGGTTTTGCACACGTTTTTGACCTCAGATATTGTGAGGGGTACTGGAGATCCCATCGTTCTAATAATACTGTCTCTTTCGTCTTCCTTGAATTCTGCTCTATCTTCAGTTAAAAGTTTTTTAAAATGCTCATCCCATTCTTTGTCTGGTATTGGTGAAATAATATCTCTGCATGTTTCTTTTTTGATCGATCTTATAGTTTTCCAGCTTTCGGTACTTCTCCTACCTCCTAAGTAAGAATCTATTTTCTGGCACTTTTGCATCCATGATTGATTTTTCTTATCACTGATCATTCTTCTCACCTTTGATTGCGCGATTTTGTATTCTCTGCTTCTATCTGTCTTTTGGGATGATATAATTTCCTTTTTTCCTCTATTTCACTTTCAATCTCAGCATCCCACCAGTATGGTTTTGTTCTTTTAGGAGTTTCTTCCACTAATCCTAGTGCTTCTTTTGCAGCTTGATGGATGCTTAATGTGATACATTCGTATTCCTCATCTGGGGTTTCACCTGAACTTGAATTAAGTTTTTCGTTCAGTCTCTTTTTGTATAAGTTTTTTACGCTGTCATGTTCTAGGCTTAGTAGATTATATTGACAGTGATCAATTTCCTCATTCACTGTATCATCAAGATTTTGTTGATGGAGGCTTCAGCCTTGATAAGGAAAGAGAATTTTGGTCTCCAGAAAATAGTGATCACTTCCGCATGTTGATCCACGCTTTGTTCTGACATCTTGAATTTTTAGTTTTGTCTTTTGTTTAGTGATAAGATAATCAATGACGGATTTCAGGTTTTGTGAGGGTTTGGTCCAGGTATATTTGTGTATTTTCTTATGTTGGAAAAAACCGTTTTGGATTTTTAGGTCTAATTGCTCACATACTGTGATAAGCCGGTTTCCATTGTCATTAACAACATCTTCTCCATATTGGCCAACTGTCAGATCATTTACTCTGTTACCTGTTCTACTATTTAAATCTCCCAATATTACAATTTCTCTAGATGTACTTACTGCTGATATTTCATTGTGGATTTCTTCAAAAAAAAAAATGTCTTTCGGCTACATTTGCATCGTCATTATACGCATAGATTCCAAAAATCGTAAGTCTCATTCCTTTTATTGTTATATTCATTCTTATTAGCCGTTCATTTACTGCTTCCCAGTTGGTGATAAATTTTCTAAATCTTTTGTTGACCAAAATAGATACTCCTTGTTGAGCATGTTTTTCTTTTGCCACTCCGCTATAGAAATGGTCATACTGTCCTAGGTTTTCAGATCCTTTTCCTTTCTTCTTCGTTTCTGTTACTACAGCAAGGTCAACCTTCATTCTGCTGCACTCATGTACTATTTCATTCACTTTTCGACTCATTCCTTATACGTTCCATGTACCAAAAATCATATTCCTGTTTCTTTGCTTGGTTCGTCTTAGGTTTTTCATTTCTTTCCGAGGCGTTTGATTGGGTTTTTTAACAGTGTACGTTTTTTCCGGATATCAGAGAGTTAGTCTAATGCCCCAACCCCCAACCTGGAGGACCAGGTGATTTTTGATCAAGGTTTTCTTCCCCTAGCCTTTGACGATTCCAACGCCGGTACTACAAGGCAGCATCTTCTTCTTTTATACTATCCCTAAAAGAAAGGGTTGCCACCTGCGCTATGATCACCGTACCGAGGTCCATCCTCTCCGCCTTTCATACCGATGTGGTCTTCTCCCGTAACCCTGGGAATGGGACCCTAAACAGGTGCTAACTCTCCGGGTCAGAGAGCACCTGGAATCTACGGAGGGCAGGGGTCGATTATACATTAATTTATATAATATAAAAATACGATTTTGTTTATTCTTTTAGTCCTGGTTTTTATCCCTCGTTTATGCCCAATTTACAAAAGTGCATAACTTGTATTTATTTTGTCTTCTCCTTATCAAAGTAATAAAGATATCAAAGTGGGCGGAGCCTCAGTTGTTCCTGGTCAAACCGTGGACCTAAATATGTTTTCGTGCTACAAAACTAGCTAATCCGTGAATAAGAAGAGGTTCGGAAGAGAAATCATTGTCCTAGTATCCTAGAAAATATAAATATTCGAACATCCTAGACATTCTCGCTGTTACTGAACCATTTGTGATGTGGCAACGCCGCCATTCCCCAGAATTTTACCGGGTAGATTGGATTAGAATACTTTTCTCATTTCGTCTATTTATTGAACGTACGCGGTCGCTAAAACAGCTGATTATTGATTTCGTAAACGTCAAGGAACCATGAAATTCTAGATAAACAAAACAATGAAAAGTTTTTGTGATTTCTCCCGAACCTGTGATCTCAAATTCCAATTACGATGCCTAAATAATGCGACGTGTGCAGTGGTTACAACAAGATGATGGAATACCTCCTCTATAAGGTAAATTTCTGGACAATATATAACCTCAAAACCTAGCTCTATAAAATAGCCTTAATTTGTGTACAGAAAGACGATTCGAAGAGCCTTGATTATTTACCTAAATAAAACAAATATGTAACGTGTGCCTTAAACGTAAAAATGACACGTTACATAATCCCCCCCCAACTTCAAGACGATTAACCTAAGAAGGTTAATCGGAGAGGTCCGCTGCCGACTTAAGGTCTTTGGCATGCCAACTCGCTGGTAGTACTTTACTCGATGGTTCCTGAAGCTCAAATATCCATGGAGAAATTTTATTCCTAATTACATAAGGACCAACGAATTTCGGTGCTAACTTCTTCGAGAAAAACTTCGCAACATCTGACAACACAATTCTTCTTCCAAACACGCTGACCCACAACAAAGTTGGGTACCCTTGTACGCAAATTATACTGAACTACGTTTTTCTCTCCCGCCACATCTAGCCTTCTCTTAACATCAGCATAGAGCTTCCGGAAACCTTCGTTCTTACTTTGAGCTGCAGATTGTACACCATTCTCTTTAGATAACAAAACTGGGTTGGAGTAATCTTTTCCTGACAGACACATATTCCTACCAAAATTAACAAAGAAAGGAGACATCCTGGTTGTCTCATGGGTTGCAGTACGAATCGCGCAGGCAAGTTTATGTATTTGTTCGTCCCACTTCCTGTGGTTGTCTTTCACATAACAACATAACATGGTTTTTAACGTACGATTCGTCCTTTCTGTTGGATTCGCTCTGGGGTGATAATACAGATTATACTGAATTTTAACCTGATAACTCTCAGCGAAACGTTTAAACTCATTACTTTTGTACTGAGGTCCATTATCACAAAGTAGCAAACGGGGTACTCCGAAGACCATAAATACTTGCTCCTCAAGATGCTTGACAACAGCTTGAGTAGGGGCTGTTCGCATTGGAAAAGCTAAGGAAAACTTACTTAAATAGTCCGTAACGACGAGAATCCAGCAATTACCCTTTGTTGAACGAGGTAAAGGTCCACATAAATCCGTCGAAATAATTTCCCAAGGACGAGTTGGTTTTGGGTGAGATATCATCTGATCAGATACACCTTGTGTATCACCCTTATGAGCTGCACAGACAAAGCATTTCTTTGCAAAAGTTGCCACGTCCTGGCGCATTTTTGACCAATAATATTTTTCTGCCAGTCTGGGGAAGGTCTTATACACACCCATATGTCCTGCGGTAGGAGGATCGTGAGCTTCTCCAATAATTCTACGCCTATGATCTTTGGGGACTAGCTCTTTCCAATATTCGTTAGATGGTGAATGTTGAGGGTATTCTTGTTTGATATATTTATACAACTTATTATCAGTGTATCTCCAGTTCATAAATTTTAACGGTGTTTCTACGACCCTCTTTACCATCTTTTGGTACCATCGATCTTTAATTGCTGTTGAAACGTCTCTGGGCTGCGAAATTGTATCAATCATGGGTACTGTGGTAACAGATAGCATGATGGCGCCTCCAGGATCAAAATATTCCGGAGGTAAAATACCCGACCACTCGGATCTCCGGGCGTCGGGTGATCCTGGGGGTCAATCATGCAAAGATATTAAAAGAAGACCAAAAACTCAACTCCGAATTGATTTTAGCAATATAAGAGGATTAAGTACCAACATGAATTCAGTTCACCAACATCTTGAAGAACAAAGACCTGACATCCTTGTTCTCACTGAAACTAAAATCAGTTCTGCAACACCTATTGTGAACTATCTTTATCCCGGCTATGACCTACACCACCGATTTCGACATAATTTTGGGATCTGTGTGTACATTAAAAATGACCTTTCATGTCATCGAGAGGAGAAGCTAGAACCAGCGAACCTCGATATCATATGGCTGAAATTCACCTCAAAGTCATCGACCAAGTTCATTTGCTGCCTCTACCGACCGCCAAGTAACACCGAGTATCAAAACTTTTTTGCGACATTATCCGAAAACTGTGATAGTATACAGTCTAGCTATCCACATGCGGAAATTGTTTTTTTAGGCGATTTCAACGTCCACAATATACCCTGGCTAAAACACCACAACAAAACAGATAATGAAGGCAGGGAAGCAGAAGCTTTTGCCATAAGTTGTGGTCTAACGCAGCTTGTCGATGAACCTACCCGTATCTCAGAAAGGGGTGAATTTGCAGCGCTTTTAGACTTGTTCCTAACTACAAATCCTGACTTGTACACAATTCAAGTAGATCCCCCACTTGGTTCATCCGATCATAAACTTATAAGAACAAAATGCGAAATGTTCATACCGCCAAGCCAACAATCACTTCCTCGTAAAATGTGGCACTATAAATCGGCAAAATGGAATGACCTTAAACAGTTTTACCTGGATTTTCCATGGCAAGAGGTTTGCTTTAAAACAGCTGATCCCACTATTTGCTGTAATGAAATAACAAAAGTAATCTTATCTGGAATGGATGCATATATCCCACATACAATAAAACGCAGAGCTAATGCAAAACCTTGGTTCACCAGCCAGTGTCAAACGGCTGTACAGAAAAAACACAGAGCATATAACCTTTGGAAACGACAACAAACCGCTCAAAACCACACAGAATTTATAGAAGCAAGAAATAGTTGTAAAATTACTATTGACGCCCCCAAAAAACACACAATCAAAGAATAAAAAACAGGTTGCTAAATTGTCCAAGTAGTTCTAGGTCCTTTTGGTCTCTTGCAAAAGCCGTTGGATCAAACTTCACCAAGTCATCCATACCACCACTTACAGATAAAAATACTCACTTAGCCACAACATCAGAGGAAAAAGCCAATATGCTGGCCAAAATCTTTTCCTCCAACTCAAACCTAACAGTGCCAAATGGAAAAACTCCACCGTTCATTGAAAGGGTTTCCCACAGTATGCCAGAGGTACCCTTTTGTCACAGAGAAATACAAAAATCCCTTAAAAAGTTGGATACAAACAAAGCAATGGGTCCAGATGGCATTCCCGCGATAGTACTCAAAAATTGTGCTAGCGAACTCACCTCAACTCTCGCAAAATTATTCAATTTATCTTATAGGCAAGGAGTATATCCATCATCATGGAAGTCTGCTGCAGTACAACCCATTCCAAAGAAAGGAAAAAAGACAGATCCGTTAAACTATAGACCAATTGCTCTACTTCCGGTGATATCAAAAGTAATGGAAAGAGTTGTGAACAATCACCTAACCAAGTACTTGGAAAAGTACAAAATTATCAACGACAAGCAATACGGATTTCGAAAATATAGGTCAACTGGCGATTTACTTACATACGTCACTCACTTATGGCAAAAAGCGATTGAGTTGCGAGGTGAAACAAGAACAATTGCCTTAGATATATCTAAAGCATTCGATAAAGTCTGGCATGAAAATCTGCTCAACAAGCTCAAAGCAACGGGATTGTCGCCGAGACTTTGCACTTGGTTTGAAAGTTACCTTAAGGATAGATCCATTTATGTTGCACTGGATGGCCGGAACTCCAACTCTTACCAAATAAATGCTGGTGTGCCACAGGGAGCAATCCTTTCGCCAACACTTTTTCTGATTTACATAAATGACCTCATAGATAAAACAGTAAATCCACTTTATTGCTTTGCAGATGATGGCAATGTAGTCTCCTCAGTCATACCACCCACATGTATCTCCGCACGTGAATTCCATTACCTTAGACTAACTGAAATATCACAGATAAATAACGACTTGGAGATAATAGAGGACTGGGGCAACAAAAACCTTGTACAGTTCAATGCGCAGAAAACCCAAGCAGCCCTGTTTTCAAAAAAGACCAGCACCGGTGAGCCAAACATCATGCTATCTGGAAGTGCTGTCGCATTGCAGAGCCAGTTGAACATCTTAGGAGTCACTGCAGAGACCAACATGTCTTGGCACAGTCACGTGGCAGATATAGCTAAAAGGGCGTCCCAAAAGCTTGGGGTGCTATTTCGTACAAGACATCTGTATACACCAAGCCAACTGCTGACACTCTACAAAGCCCAGATTCGACCAACTATGGAGTACTGCTCACATATATGGAGTGCGGCACCCAAACATACCTTAATGCTTTTGAACACCGTGCAAAAACGAGCTATCAAGCTGATCAATGACCCCGCACTTACCCGTAGCTTGGATAGTCTCGAACATCGAAGAACTGTGGGCGATCTATCTCTCTTCTACAGGTATTATCACGGAAAATGCTCTGAAGAGTTGGCACGTATGATCCTCCCGGGAGTAGCACCTACTAGGCGAACACGTCAAACAGACGGTAACCATCAATTTATTGTCAAAATAGAGGCACCAAGAACCTCATTATATCAGAATTCATATCTCTGGAGAACAGCATCGCTGTGGAATAAACTCCCTGCGACAGTTTTCCCTGCAGGTTACAACCTGAACCGTTTCAAAACCAACACACCAACATTTCCGCGCACTTGCCGCTTCTCGAGCGTGATAGGGATCTCCTTGCGAGTGCGCATACCCGTAAAAAAAAAATACTGCACGAGACAACATGTCTGGGACAACTAAATATTTCCCTTTTCGATGGATTACTTCAAAGTCATATTGCTGCAGTTTTACAGACCAACGAGCAAGTCTTCCACTGGGCTCTTTCAAGCTATGAAGCCATTTTAAGCTAAAATGATCTGTTATGACCTTAAATGAGATCCCCTCAATATATAGTCGGAGCTTCTCTATCGCCCAAACCAATGCCAAACATTCTCGCTCGGTGGTCGTGTAAACACGTTCTTGCTTAGTCAAAGATCGACTCAAATAGCATATGACTTTGTCTCCCTCAGGATAAGGCTGCGTTAAACATGCTCCTATTCCATATCCTGATGCGTCTGTTTGAATGACAAATTCCTTG
Organism: Aspidapion aeneum; assembly: GCA_963576565.1. Taxonomy (NCBI): domain Eukaryota; kingdom Metazoa; phylum Arthropoda; class Insecta; order Coleoptera; family Brentidae; genus Aspidapion; species Aspidapion aeneum. The sequence goes on along the minus strand of OY755042.1, from coordinate 66,704,064 downwards.
GTATAATCTGGACATGTAAGAATCGGTGAAGTCACTAAAAGTTCCTTAATCTTAATAAATGCTTTTTCGCAGTCTGGACAAAGAAGATATATCAACAAGAAGCGAAATACTGTCACTCAAAGCATTGTTCATATGGGAAACAAATATGTGACGTCACGCTTGGTCCAAATGACACTAATGCAGTTATATTACACTGAGAAAAATTTTGTGGAACTGTGATTTGTGGTGCATTTTTCTTACACGAAGAAAAAAATCAAATTAGGAGGGGCATTACACCTATATAATCATATAACTGTGGTCATTGAAAATCGACCGTTTTTAACTTTTTATTTGATTGTTTGCAAAAACGGTTATATATTTTTATCAAGAAAAATCGGTTACGGAATTAAATAGAAAAAATAATAACTAAAAAGTAAACAATAATTATTGTAATATTTATAAAAATCTAATTGTTTAAAGATTCTTTCCGGTCATTTTAAATTTAAAAATTATGAAGAAAAGGAAAAAAGGGGATTGATAATAAAACAAATTTTGTTAAAGTAATTAAAACGTTTTGAATATCAGTTATATGTTTTTATTGTTTTATTAACAGGAACAAACCCAACAGCAATTGGGAGAAAATACAATTAATAGCTATTTACGTTACGAGACCTGTAAAGATAATTTCCGGTCGTGTATCGTACAAACACAACCAACATGTAATAATAATTTTTTTAAAACGAGATGAAATACTACAAACATGCTACTCTACATGTAAACATTAAAGTACTTACTCAGAAGCTATTATATTTATAAATATCAAAAAACCCACAGGTTGCATTTACAGTTGACAATATTTCAATTAATTCATGCTTAATTTTAAATGTCACTTTATATTTGACATCATTTTTAAAAAAGGGACCGTAAAAAATAGATTTTTCGGTCTCTTTGTTCTCATTCCATGCCGTTTGAAAACGGAAAATTTTCCAAAAAGAAAAAAATATACGTAAAGTACTTGTTTTCCAGTCGGTTTAAAAAAAATTAATAACAGCTAAAATATGCAAAAAAATTGTGTTTATAAAACCAATCTAACTAATATAGAAATAAATTAGGTGGTCTCAAGCGGGGGTAATCGCCATTTTTTTTCCAAAGTACTTTAAAAATAAGAGGCACATTCTGGTGTATTACACATCTACATTAATTCTTTTATGTCAACATAAATTTCCACTAGACACTAGAGAAATGGATTAGTTTGATAAAATGTTTTGGAGTCAGCCGCGGCTCGTGCCGGTGGCGAGTTGAAGACGCATATTATAAATACCGGTACAATCCTTATTCTCTTAAAACTCGTTATATCCTAGAACTCATAGAACTTGCTAGACCAGTTGAAAGGGATAACAAATATATTTGTAGGCCAAAGTGAAACATGCGTCCCTGTATACAGGACGTGGTTCCATTATACAAATAAACAAATAAGGTTACCATTCAGACAATATTTTTGCCAGAAAAGTTTTGAATTTGTTTTTTTTTTCGTGTAAAACAAAAATTGCACAATTTTTTCTTTCAGTGTAATAGTACTGTATTACTGTCATTCAGGTTTTGTCGCTTCTTGTTGATATATTTTCTTTGGTCTGAAGTCCAATCGAACTTTTGATTCTTCTTAGTTAGAGCTGTACTTGGAGCTATTATTGCTGAAAAATTGTCTATGAAACGTATATACCAGGAAATTGTACCTACAACTCTACGAACTTCTCTGACAGTGCTTGGCCTCTGGAGTTCTAACATGGCTTTAATTTTATTAGGGTCGACTCGGATGCCTCGACGGTCCACTACGAATCCTAAATAAGTCATTTCTGGCCTACACAATTGGCATTTCTCCCAACTTACCGTTATCTTTGCATTCTGCAATCTTCGTAGGACTTCCTCAAGAATTCTAAGATGTTCGGAAAAGCTCTGTGTGACAATTACGAGGTCATCGAGATATACGTACACGTAGGGGTCTAAATCGTTTCCTATGATGCTATCTATGAGTCTCTGCCAAGTTGCAGGTGCATTATGAAGACCAAAAGGTAAACGCTTAAATTGGAATAGACCTCGTCGACAGATGCATGCTGTTAGTGGCTTCGATGATTCCTCCATTGGTACTTGCCAATAAGCGCTTTTGATATCTAAAGTTGATCTTTCAACTTGTCAAGAGTCTCGGATACGAGTGGTAAAGGATAACTATCACGCGCCGTCACTGAGTTTAATTTGCGGTAGTCTACGCAGAACCGATATTTCTTTGTGTTTTTGCTTGTACCATTACCACTGGTGAAGCCCATGAACTACTACTCCGTTCTATAACATCAAGTTTCAACATTTCGTCGATTTCGTCGTCAATAAGTTTTTGAATGACCGGTGAGACCTTATATGAACGTTGTCTTATCGGTGCTGCCTCTGTTGTAATCCTATGTTCTACTCTGTCTGTACATCCCAGTGAGTCACCCATAATAGTCTTATACTTATCGACCAATTCCTCTAGTCGTTCTGATTCATAAGGCGTAAGAGTAGTTTGTTGGTCTGATGTTTCCAAAGAACAAATCACATCTTTATTATCGGCAAAGTGCCACTCATTAGCACTTAAGTTTGGTACTATACCCATCGAAATCCAAAAATCTAATCCCAAAATCAAAGTATGCGGCAACTCAGGAACGACGACGACCTCTATTAACCTAAATTTATCCTGAACTCGCATAGGAAGCTGCACTGTCCCAATACTACTCGTGCTTTGACCATTTGCCACAATACAACTCGTCTTCTTCGTGGTATCAAGTGAAAAACCAAACTTCTCGATGATTGACCAACCATGATTCCCTAAAAAGGTACGTGAAGCTCCGGAATCCAACACACCTAATAACTTATTTCCGAGCACATCCACTTCTAAATAAGGTCTCTAATCTTTACGAGCATGACTTATCACATAATCTAAGACGTTCGTTAGCCTATCGGTCGATGATTGTTCAGGCTGACTCGAAGGGTCCGTTTCCCTGACGATTACAATTACGGCATTCTCTGACTGTTACCCCTGCTTGACCACACGAATAACACTGCTTACCTCTAGGTAATGAGCACCCGACCGCCATGTGCCCTGTTTGGTTGCATCTATAACAAACAACGTCCCTATTCGCCCTACCAGACCTAACACCCTGTGGTGGTTGTATATCCCTGTCATTTACGCTAGACTGACCACTAGCTGGTTGCTGTCTATCTCTATCAGCTCTAGCAGCGAAACTGCTTGCTGGCGGCTGCCTATTTCTGTCGAATCTATTAGCAGGATGATTTAAATTCTGTTGGTTCGATGGCCCGGTACCTGATATTTGAATTGTATCGATCCCTGTTGGAAAATCGTCATTGTCGCTCTCTACGTCAACGTAGGCTAAGTCAGGTTCAATAGATTGGTTTTTCCTAGGTGTAAAATTCTCCTCCTCTAAACCATATCTCTGGTCTATTCTACGACACAAATTTTTTTAATGTGATAAGTTATTGACCTCAGTAGCAATCAACCCATTCTTATAGATGTCCGCGATATTTCTGAAGACGATAGCTAATTTCGCCTCTTCAGAAACAGGACAGCCAAGTCTTTGGAAATATGTGTTCATGACAGCAATATAGGTCCCTATAGACTCTCCAGGGCCTTGTTTACGTTTTTGGATTTCCTTCAACAGCTTCTCGCCATATGAAGAAGGAAGATATTCTGCCATGAACCTCTGTTCCAGCTGTTCCCATGTATGGACTTCTCTTCGAACATCTTTATAAAAAGTATAGGCTGACTTTTCAAAAAGATCAATGCCTGAGTTCAGTAGAACCTTTTTACTAACTCCTCTGGCCTGACTTAACTCGTCCGCTCTCTCAAAAAATGCGGTGACGGAGATCGTACCCCTCTCGCCTGTAAACTTTAAGTTCCATTTATGCGGAGGTACAGGTGCAACGTGATATGAGGTACCAGGATCACTTGACATTGGTACTGGCGAAACTGAAAATGGTCGTGACTGAGCAATTGGTGCAATGCTACTTTGGAGGGCAGCTAAACTCAATAGAACGGTAGACGGTTGTTGATGACGAAAAGCTGTTGTACCGTCATTCTGAATTAGTATTGGGGGTGGTGCTTGTATTGGTGTTTGAGTCGGGTTCGTAAGCACTTGCATTTGCACTGGAGCAATGACCGACGGTTGGTTCGTAGGCTGTTGGAGCTGTTCTCTGTGTGCTCGAGTGTTGTGGTTGCGGGAGTTGAGACTGGTTGGGTGTAATGCCAACATTTGTCGAGTGGTCTGAGCTACGACTTGTCGATTGGCTTTCTTAGTAGATCTGTTGCTTGGCTCAGCAATCTCCCAATCAAACTCAAGGTTTCCGCAACCAGTATGCCTTTGGTTTGACTTTCTTCAAAGTTAGACGGGTTCATGTTATTTATCCTGGCTAACACGTGTTCCAACCTGACAGCGATTTTCCTAAACTCTCCCCCTTTGCTCGTATCAGAAAACTTCTCTACCAGCGGTACCAGACTATCTAGCTTTTTCATGCAGCTAAAAGCATCCTGGCCAAATTTAAAGGGATACGGAGGGTATCTCATACTTCCATCAGTCCTTTCTCTCTGCCTAATCAGTATGAGCTGTTGCTTCATCTCTTCCACCGATCCAATGGCTATGCCTCTCCATGTTAATTCGTAGATTAACTCGTCCTTGACTAAGTACCTTATGTCAGACAACTGACTCAAAGAAATAGCTATGGTGCCTTTTATATATATTAAAACTTTAAACTTTAAAACTCTTAATTATACCTCCCAATTATTAAACTAAACCACGCAATAACAAACACAAAGTTCACTTTAAATTCACTAGTGAAAATCACTATAAATTTTCTCACAAATGTGGAAAATATAAAACTTAAATACGGGTAGACGCGAAGAAAATCGAAGAAAACCGGAGCAGTAAGAAAATAAAATTTATTTGCATTTAAAAATGTAATCATAGTTTATATTAAGTATTTGTACAACCAACTATGACGTCCAACCTTGCAGAGAGAAATAACTACTTAAATCCTAAATTAGAATTAACAAGTAGCCATAAGAAAGTTTAAGAAAATAAAAGAGAGACAAAAGCTTTGGCAGTGTTTAGGTCTTATGTTCCACTCCTGCGTGAGTAAAACCAAAAAAAAAATAATTGCGCTTATCCTAGCTGAACTGGATTAAAATTAAAGTTAAGTTGTGTTTGCTTACCTCAGCAACCGAATAAGTAAATTTATCCCTAAATGGAACGTACAACAAACTACCTATAACAAAAATCCCAAAGCTGTTGTACACAGTTAATGCTAGGGTATACTCCTGCTAGTGCAGAACGGCTCCACAACTAAACTCCTCAAAAAACCCAAATCGCCGTATATAATGATTTTTCTAAAAAAGAATAAATCAAAACCCACTTTAACCTGCTTATCTATCCTGAGAGTACACGAATCATGCAATGCTTAAGGCAACATCATCCCTTAATATATAAGTGAACGCAATAAACATCGGAACCGATGTTCATGTTATAGAAATCATAAAATATGCTCAATTAAAAAAAAATCCGCTAGATAAAATTGCGTTGAATTAGACTAGTAAGGATGTTGTGTGTAATTAAAAAATTAAACGAAAATTTAAAAAAAATTACCGATGGTAATAAAAAAATTACAGAAATAACGTCTTGGTAGGACTGCAACTCTCTAATAATCGTTAAAATGAAATTCCCAAAATTTAAACTAAATTGATGCAAACCATCATCAAAAAGACCCTAGGATCGTACCGGAAGGTGTCAATTTTTTTTTTAATTTTTGGTGTCGACCACAGTAGCCCAAGAATAAAAAAATTAATTAGTTGCTCACTAAAATTTTCAAAATATTACTCTACCCTAATAGGTTGTTTGGAGTAGGGAGAAGAAAAATTAAAACAAATGATGATAGGTTGTTAAAACGCGAGGGTTCGAAATGATATTATATTTTAATTCAGAAAAAAAAAGTATTTAAACTGATAAAACCATCGTAGGTACTACTATGCACCAAGAAAAAAAAATTGCAACAAGAAAATCAAGTTTCCTTTTTTTTTAAATATTTAAAAAAAATTAAAAAAAAAATTTCCAACAAAATTAGAAAATGATTAAGTAGGGTCGCAGCTCTTATTAGCGAACCTTAATAAAAAAAATTAATAAAATTAACACTAGAAAAATCTTATTCGAGTTATGTCATGCAACAGTTTTTGTTCTTTTCCTTAAAAAAAACAGTTGTAGATTGCCTTTCCTCTCCCTAAACTGTGTGAATGTGAAAAGTGAATGAGCTAGAAAAAAAGTTTTTTTGAATATAAATATCTTTTAAACTTTTCCTAAACTGATTGGTTTTTTTTGCAATTGCGATTTTTTATACCTTATGATTCTTAAGTAAATTTTATTTTCAATCATTTTTTTTGTATAGTAAATTATACAAAAAAAATGATTGAAAATAAAATTTACTTAAGAATCATAAGGTATAAAAAATCGCAATTGCAAAAAAAAACCAATCAGTTTAGGAAAAGTTTAAAAAATATTTATGTTCAGAAAAAACAAACGATGTTAGTATATTTGTTTAAAATTATTACTTAAGGGAATAAGTAACGTTAGCACTTATTTACTGTATCACTATAATAATGTGAACCTAAGTTTTAAACTTTGCACTCAACTCAGTAAAGAATTATCTTGTATGCATTTTCAGAAAAACAAATATGAAAACAATTCCAAGGTCCAACTATAAGACCGTTATGAAACTAACTTTATCTACTCGAGTTTATATACACACAACATCCAATAAAAAAAAGTTTAGTGCTTAATGCATTCTCAGATCCCTATTCCTGGTGTTCACGAGATATAAAATTAAGTTGGACCCTTCTCACAACTATTAGTCAAAGCAAAATTACCAAATGTCCAAGGGCTAATGAGACCCTATCCCTACAAATGACATTTTGAAATGCAACAGCTGGGAATAATCCTGCGTACCAACCAGACAACAAAAATCAAGAAGCCAAAAACTATTACATTAATTTTAAAAGAGCATAACACTCCCGGCCCCAATTAAACTTTTGTTATATCAACAAAACTCGGCCAAAAACCAAAAAACTTTTTATTAGACATTTCCCCTATTTCCTAAGTATAATGTCAATAAACCCAAAAACTTGTGATTTCCATTCCAATCCCATCTGGACCCTATATATTTTTTAAACGGTTAAACGCCCACAGGCGAACCAATATCTTATTTCAAAGAAAAGGTGAAGATATTCTGAAGCACCTTGTGAAAATAGGACACTATTATGGAAAATTGTTCAGATCAGTGTTAACTTACTAATTTCCAACCTAGATATATCTAGTTCCTTCATGTGCATGTTACTATTTTAATTCCTATCATAACTAAACACATCACAAAATTTGTCTTTCTCCGCGAATCTGCAAGGTCCTGGAAAATGTGAGATTCAGCCTGTAGGCCCAATTTTGATGTATTTTAATTTAGCGAAAACCGAAGTTGCGAAATCCTAAAAAGATTATTAGGAAGTCCTCGATTTCTACACTCCGAACCAAACATTTCTTCCATTTTCACCCAGCTCGCGGGAGAAAAAACCCTAATTATTGCAATATAAAAGGTAGCTAGCTCCTTTATCCCCTCTACAACTATCAGATTAAAAAAAAATATATGCCCTCATCAATGTTTAGTATCAAAGAAAACCTATTGTTTTTAAATTTATTCTTAGATTGAAATACAATTTTTTTAAAAACCAATGATCTTAAATTTATTGTTTAACCTGAACACTTTCCCATTTATTCCACAACTAGGCCAGCGGAATTACCATATTTTAAGGTAAAAAAAAAGAAAATTATTAACAGGACTTGGAGCATTGGAAATTGTAGAGCGGCGAAAAACGAAGTTAAAAAAAATAAATGCGTGAGCAGGGGCATTGCGGGTTAGGTTTGGGGGGTAAAAAGTGGCAGGGAATCGTATTATTGCGATTTCCGGCGAAAGTTGACCTCGGAGAAAAAAGTAATATACAGAAAAGTCATAGGCCATGAAATTGGCTAAAACTTTTATAAATGACATTTTCTACAAAATGTTCAAGAAAAATTTTAAAAACCGTAATTTTTTTTATTTTTTTTTTATATTTTATTTTTGCAAAAATAACGTCAGTAACTTTGGGTGCTAAATGTCTACAATATTTTAGAAACAAAAAAATTAAGTTGTTTCAAAGATATTTGTTTTTTCCGCACAAAAACACTTTATTTTTAAATGAAATTTCTCCTTCAGAAAATCATCGTATCCAGTTCTGCTGGTACTCAGCTTTTGGCACTGAGATATACTTTTTGGCGAAATAAAAAAAGATAATATGCGTCATTTAAAAAAAATGTCCAAAAAGGGAAAAAACTAAAAACAAATTGTCACAATATTTTTTAATGTTACTGTAGTTATTTTATAAGTTTTAAAACATTTTTTAAAACTGACTATATCACCTAATTTTACGCAAGAAAAATGGCTATTATTATGGCTAAAAAAAATTGGGCTACCTGCCTTGCTTTTGGAAAATTAATGTAAATATATACATCATGACAAAATTTTTATTTTTTCTAATAAATTTTTTTTATCGCTCTGTATGTTATTTTTAATTTATTTCTGAGTTTTATCGCCCCCAAAAGGTAGCCTAATTTTTTTTTGCCATAATAATAGCCATTTATCTTGCATGGAATTAAGTAATATAGTCAGTTTAAAAAAAAATTTTTTAGTTTTTTATATTTTTAGACATGTTTTTAAATATTATCTTTTTTTAATTCGCCGAAAAGTACATCTCAGTGCCAAAAACTGAGTACCAGCAGAACTGGATACGATGATTTTCTGAAGGAGAAATTTTATTTAAAAATAAAGTGATTTTAAAAGGAAAAAACAAATATCTTAGAAATTTCTTAATTTTTTTGTTTGTAAAATATTGTAGACATTTAGCACCCAAAGGGCTCTACTCATACCAAGTTTTGTTAAACTGACATTATTTTTGCAAAAATAAAAAATAAAAATCAAAAAAATAAAAAAAATTACGGTTTTTTTAATTTTTCTCGAACATTTTGAGGTTATGTAAAAAATTACATTCACAAAACTTTTAGATATTTTCATGGCCTATGACTTGTCTGTTGTCACTTTCTTCTCCGACGTCAGCTTTCGCCGGAAATAGCAATAATACGATTCCCTCCCTTTTTTACCCCCCCCCCCCCCCAAACCTAAACGCCCCTGCTCACGCATTTATTTTTTTTAACTTCGTTTTTCGCCGCTCTACAATTTCCAATGCTTCAAGTCCTGTTAATAATTTTCTTTCTCTCAAAGTGTAATTTACCTGGTCTAAATAGTGTATTGTAATTTAAAAATTTGCTTCATTATTTGAGGTCACCAGTATGAAATTATTTTAAAATTAAAAAAAATTAAATAAAAAAAAAATATTTCCCAATTGTCCACAACTTCCAAGTGTTCATCCCTAAATAGGTACTTTCTTAATCTAACACCATCCATCGTTATCCGACATAACGCTTTAATTTTAAAAGCAACAAAACGAAGATTAAGTGAAAAAACTAAGCAAGTAAGTTGTAAGTTGAGTTACAATGGGCGCAGATGACAGGCCCCTTTAAGTACACGCCACTGTCCTGAAATGCAAACTATTAAAAAAAACTGAAGACTAGCATATCTGCCGTCAAACAACATTTGGCATGAAATAAAAATAATTCCATATCATACCAGTATCCTCAAAAACAAAACGTTTTTTATTATAAGACCCAAACACCTAACCAATAAATCTTGTTATTTAAAATTATAATTTGAAAGTAAATATTTATTTATTCCTGCCTCAACTAAGACAAAAAAAAGTTCCCCTTTTGTAACTCAAGAAGTTAATTTCTTTAAAACTACGATCACTATATAACCCGTTTTAACCAAAACAAGAATTCGAAAAGTTATGTTTACAAAAAAAAATAATCTTTTTAAGAAAAATTAAATTATTTTAAAAAAAGAAGTAAAATTTTGAAATATTTTTACCAATTACCACCGCCTAGCATTTATATCTAGTTGAAAGTTTCTGTTAAATTTACTGACCAATTTCACGGCCTCAAAATGACATTACTTAAAAAAATTACTGAATTTTACAAATAAACTAAAAAAAATCAAAAAACTTATATCTATATCTGTCTCAGTTAAACATTTCTTTTGTGGTATTATATCTAGTTGGGCTTCAAATTTATTTTCTCTGTATTCAATCCGGAGCAGGCAAAACTTCTCAAGGCTCAAACATAAATGTTTGCTCTCCATTGGCCATGACCAAGCTACGACCTGAACGCAGAAAAAAAATATAGAAAAAAATAATTGTGAACCAGAAAAACTTTAATTGATAGAAATACTCGTAGGTCATTTTTTTTTAAAATGCACTCCTAGCCCAATGTTGTATTCTACCAAAAAAAATTTGACTAGTCACGAAACCATATCTAGACTCGATAACCAAAGAACTAAAAAAAAATACCCCAAAAAAAAATATTAACTGGACCTCTTGGCATTGATGTTCAGCCAATGTGTTGCTCTAGGGATTTTAATCTTGTGTTTCCTAACCTCCCGAGCTGACACTAAATAGTAGTACGCTCCTCTGACCCGATGTAACTGAGTGACATAAGGTGTTAAGCATCAACATCAACAGTTACCACCAAAAACAAGAAAAGAAAATGACAAAGCAAAATAAACTCATTTTCCTTTTCTTTCATTTTCATTAATTTATACTTTCAACTAAATAAAATTACCAGCTGTTAGCCTATATTTACTTTAAAACAACTCAGCCAAGAGAAATTTGTGTGAAGCCCTGTAAAAATATTCCAACTTCCAAGTGGTGATATCCGACAAAACAATTAAAATTACCAAAAAAAACAACTTGACCTATATAAATTGACTGCACTAAAAATAATTGGTGAAACAATTTCTATTTTATTACAAGCAGGAAATAATAACATATAAATAAATGAACCTGCAAAAAAAATTGTTAGAAAAACACACTACCTATGTCATATATTTAAAACATTAAGAGACCATGTCTGGAGGTTCATCCACCTATAAATCAACAAAAAAATGAAGTAAATTTACATTACTGTGTTTATTTTTCTTTAAAAAAAATTAAAACATGTTTTTCCTACAAAAAAACTTTAAAGAATTAAGACATGAACTGGACTCCGTTCAATAAAAACTCCTATGTTTTTTTTATCTACTTATTCTTCCTTAATAAATAAAAATGAATCTTTTATTTTCAAAGAAAAAACCTGTGAATATAAGCTAACAAAAAACTATGAGAATTGCTAAAACAACAAAACGAATTCCAAATCAACGCTCAAATATTACCAAAAAATATTTAAAAAGTGTTACTTCCAAAAACCAATGATGATGGAAAATCCTGTTTTATAGTAAAAAGAATGATTGGGTGTCAAAACCACCGACAGCCACTGAAAGCCTTTAACCCAAAAAAAATTTTCTTTAAAAAAAAATTCACAAAAAGTTTTTTCTTTTTTTTTCAAATTAAAAAAAAAACAAAAAAAATTACATCAGATGTTAAAAAAACTAGCCAAAAACTCACGTAGGGCGCCATTTGTGGCAAACTAAAATGCGTTGTCGCCATTTTGTGACACTGTAAATAGAACAATAACGCTGTGCCAATTTGTAACACAAAAAACTTGCTGAGTAATTAAACAAATATCTGGAAGCAGAACTGTATTTTCCAGCTAGGTAAAACATTGATATGCCTGGTAACTTTTATACAGTGGAGATGGGGGGGTTCAGAAATAAGAAAATTTTAAGTGCGCCATAGTGTTTAATACCAATGTTTTACAAAGAAGATCTTAATTAAAATACAGTTCAACTCAAACGTTGTAGCCAAACAATGAAACTCTACCTACTTCCGAGGCTTCCAGAGTATTTGTGTAATTAAAAAAAAACCAAAAAGAAATTGACTCATTGACCAAATAAAATTTTAAGAGATTGAGTTAAGATGACAAAACTAGGAGCACTTTACAGGTAGAGAACATATAGGTAGCATCTCCAACAGGTCACAGTGCACCTACATCTGAGTCAGAAGTGTAAGACTCCATTATATAAATGATTGTAAAAAATGCACTTCCAAAATCATTCCGTCATAGGGGAGATCTGGACCAAATATCTGCTGCTGCCCCATGAGGTAAGACAATGTTAAGAAAACCGCAAATAAATGTAACCTCATCTCCCTTTTTCTCTGCAAGTTGGTCATTGGGTTGTACAAATAACGAAAGATTAGTTCATCTTGTTTATTTTAGGTGTAAAACTGGAAAAAAATACTGGAAACAAGAGATATGCTTAAAAAAAAACAAGTTCGGGCCGAAATAGCAAGGCACTTTAAACTTCACAGAAAAAAATATCTTAAATATACCGCAAAATTGGGGCTATGACGTCATACCTTTATCTTGCGTTCACAAGAAGTGTTAAAATTATATTGAAAATTTATGTGAAAAGGTTATATCTAAGGCTTGCTCCTACCTTGGTCCTTGAATATATCGTGGTTAAATAAAATGTTTTTATTTTGTTAACCTGGAAGTGATGTACTCCAACATTCCTCACTGGTACTCTGGTCCTGGTTTGCCCGCGCCTCCCCTAGTGCCCGCTTAGCACATCACGCTAGGGCAGCACATGGTCTCAAGTGTTGATGGATACTTGCCCCGAGCATAAAAACCCTGTGGAAAATGAAATATTTCAGTTTCCTGGAATTCGTCGGTTTTGCACGAAGTTCCCCTACACCAGTAACTAGCACAACCGTCCGTTGGTGGAGTGAACAGTGCTGAAAACAAAGGAGAAAAACAATATATGGTTTTTATCCAAAACGTGGTTTTAAAAAAAAATAAAAAAAACTCCAAAAATTCCCCACGTCTTTTGTCGGAAAAATTACATTTCACACGAACACAGTTACAATTTGGAAGGCAAATATTGTCTTGAAGAATTCCAAAAAATTTTAAAAAAAATCGAACTTACCACGCTTCGTTCCGTAGAAATGGCGCAGGTCGCCTTTGAATCCCTCACTCAGAGGATGTGAGCCGTCACTTTAGATTACGCCTAACACGACGGACTCACTCTTCACAGTATCTGGGACAGAACCTGCATCCACTGCAGTGCCAGTAACCAAAAAAGCAATGGCGATCCCAGAGACTTGTTGCCGACCCAGCCAGTTCTTTAGAAAAAAGAAAGAAATGACACTTTGTCAAGAACACAAAAAAGGTGAAGATGCCGGATATAGTTCTTTAATTTGGTGGGGACAGTACACAGTACCAACCAAATTTTCCCGGTTAAATTCAAATAAGGATGCAAACCCATTTATAAAAAAGCGCTATCACCAAAAAATCCCTAGCCCCGGTTTGCGAGCCTGGAAAAAAATACCGCGGTTTTCAAACTAACCAATGATGAAATATACTAATACTTCCGTACCGGTCTGTAGGGGGCAGCATCAACCAAGCAAGGGAATATTGAAAATGTCCTTTACGCCTTGAGGTGTTGTCAGATTTATTTCTACGGATCATTTTTATAAACGAGGGTTCTCGAGATGCACAACCAACTATGACCGAACAAATGTCAACCGGACCCCTGCCAACATAGCAAGTAGGAGGAAAATAACCAGCCAGACTATAAGAAGCTCAGCATTGAAACCATCAACTGCAAAATCAATTACTGGAGATCAGAGCATGCATCAAACCCAGGAATATTCGAACACTCAACCAATTCCCATATGAGTAAAGCCATACTAAGTGTAGAATTTAGTTGTATTTTAGTTATAGTTTTAGTCAAAATTTCCTTTGCTCTTATATATGCTTTCTCTAAGATTCCTATGGTTTGACGCCATTTTTGAAAAACATTTTTACATTAATAAAGTTGTTTCTGAACTTGAACCTAAAAATACACATTGAACTGAGTGTTCAGATGTTAAGTTTGCTCACCACTAGCTAGCCCTACATAACCCTTCAATCCGACTAACTGAGCTAGGTATTAACTTTATTTAACTATGATTATACATTAATTTATATAATATAAAAATACGATTTGTTTATTCTTTTAGTCCTGGTTTTTATCCCTCGTTTATGCCCAATTTACAAAAGTGCATAACTTGTATTTATTTTATCTTCTCCTTATCAAAGTAATAAAGATATCAAAGTGGGCGGAGCCTCGGTTGTTCCTGGTCAAACCGTGGACCTAAATATGTTTTCGTGCTACAAAACTAGCTATTTTTTAATTTTAATTTTAATTTTAATTTAATTTTAATTTTAATTTTAATTTTAATTTTAATTTTAATTTTAATTTTAATTTTAATTTTAATTTTAATTTTAATTTTAATTTTAATTTTAATTTTAATTTTAATTTTAATTTTAATTTTAATTTTAATTTTAATTTTAATTTTAATTTAATTTAATTTTAATTTTAATTTTAATTTTAATTTTAATTTTAATTTAATTTTAATTTTAATTTTAATTTAATTTTAATTTTAATTTTAATTTTAATTTAATTTAATTTTAATTTTAATTTAATTTTAATTTAATTAATTTTAATTTTAATTTTAATTTTAATTTTAATTTATTAATTTTAATTTTAATTTTAATTTTAATTTTAATTTTAATTTTAATTTTAATTTTAATTTTAATTTTAATTTAATTTAATTTTAATTTTAATTTAATTTTAATTTTAATTTTAATTTTAATTTTAATTTAATTTTAATTTTAATTTTAATTTAATTTAATTTTAATTTTAATTTTAATTTAATTTTAATTTTAATTTATTTAAATTTTAATTTTAATTTTAATTTTAATTTTAATTTTAATTTAATTTTAATTTTAATTTTAATTTTAATTTTAATTTTAATTTTAATTTTAATTTTAATTTTAATTTTAATTTAATTTAATTTTAATTTTAATTTTAATTTTAATTTTAATTTTAATTTTAATTTTAATTTTAATTTAATTTTAATTTTAATTTTAATTTTAATTTTAATTTAATTTTAATTTTAATTTTAATTTTAATTTTAATTTTAATTTTAATTTTAATTTTAATTTTAATTTTAATTTTAATTTTAATTTTAATTTTAATTTTAATTTTAATTTTAATTTTAATTTTAATTTTAATTTTAATTTAATTTTAATTTTAATTTTAATTTTAATTTTAATTTAATTTTAATTTTAATTTAATTTTAATTTTAATTTTAATTTTAATTTTAATTTTAATTTTAATTTTAATTTTAATTTTAATTTTAATTTTAATTTTAATTTTAATTTTAATTTTAATTTTAATTTTAATTTTAATTTTAATTTTAATTTTAATTTTAATTTTAATTTTAATTTTAATTTTAATTTTAATTTTAATTTTAATTTAATTTTAATTTTAATTTTAATTTTAATTTTAATTTTAATTTTAATTTTAATTTTAATTTTAATTTTAATTTTAATTTTAATTTAATTTTAATTTTAATTTTAATTTTAATTTTAATTTTAATTTTAATTTTAATTTTAATTTTAATTTTAATTTTAATTTTAATTTTAATTTTAATTTTAATTTTAATTTTAATTTTAATTTTAATTTAATTTTAATTTTAATTTTAATTTTAATTTTAATTTTAATTTTAATTTTAATTTTAATTTTAATTTTAATTTTAATTTTAATTTTAATTTTAATTTTAATTTTAATTTTAATTTTAATTTTAATTTTAATTTTAATTTAAATTTTAATTTTAATTTTAATTTTAATTTTAATTTTAATTTTAATTTTAATTTTAATTTAATTTTAATTTTAATTTAATTTTAATTTTAATTTTAATTTTAATTTTAATTTTAATTTTAATTTTAATTTAATTTTAATTTTAATTTTAATTTTAATTTTAATTTTAATTTTAATTTTAATTTTAATTTTAATTTTAATTTTAATTTTAATTTTAATTTTAATTTTAATTTTAATTTTAATTTTAATTTTAATTTTAATTTTAATTTTAATTTTAATTTTAATTTTAATTTTAATTTTAATTTTAATTTTAATTTTAATTTTAATTTTAATTTTAATTTTAATTTAATTTTAATTTTAATTTTAATTTTAATTTTAATTTTAATTTTAATTTAATTTTAATTTTAATTTTAATTTTAATTTTAATTTTAATTTTAATTTTAATTTTAATTTTAATTTTAATTTTAATTTTAATTTTAATTTTAATTTTAATTTTAATTTTAATTTTAATTTTAATTTTAATTTTAATTTTAATTTTAATTTTAATTTTAATTTTAATTTTAATTTTAATTTTAATTTTAATTTTAATTTTAATTTTAATTTTAATTTAATTTTAATTTTAATTTTAATTTTAATTTTAATTTTAATTTTAATTTTAATTTTAATTTTAATTTTAATTTTAATTTAATTTTAATTTTAATTTTAATTTTAATTTTAATTTTAATTTTAATTTTAATTTTAATTTAATTTTAATTTTAATTTTAATTTTAATTTAATTTTAATTTTAATTTTAATTTTAATTTTAATTTTAATTTTAATTTTAATTTTAATTTAATTTTAATTTTAATTTTATTTTAATTTTAATTTTAATTTTAATTTTAATTTTAATTTAATTTAATTTAATTTAATTTAATTTAATTTAATTTAATTTAATTTAATTTAATTTAATTTAATTTAATTTAATTTAATTTAATTTAATTTAATTTAATTTAATTTAATTTAATTTAATTTAATTTAATTTAATTTAATTTAATTTAATTTAATTTAATTTAATTTAATTTAATTTAATTTAATTTAATTAATTTAATTTAATTTAATTTAATTTAATTTAATTTATTTAATTTATTTAATTTAATTTAATTTAATTTAATTTAATTTAATTTAATTTAATTTAATTTAATTTAATTTAATTTAATTTAATTTAATTTAATTTAATTTAATTTAATTTAATTTAATTTAATTTAATTTAATTTAATTAATTTAATTTAATTAATTTAATTAATTTAATTTAATTTAATTTAATTTAATTTAATTTAATTTAATTATTTAATTTAATTTAATTTAATTTAATTTAATTTAATTTAATTTAATTTAATTTAATTTAATTTAATTTAATTTAATTTAATTTAATTTAATTTAATTTAATTTAATTTAATTTAATTTAATTTAATTTAATTTAATTTAATTTAATTTAATTTAATTTAATTTAATTTAATTTAATTTAATTTAATTTTAATTTAATTTAATTTATTTTAATTTAATTTAATTTAATTTAATTTAATTTAATTTAATTTAATTTAATTTAATTTAATTTAATTTAATTTAATTTAATTTAATTTAATTTAATTAATTTAATTTAATTTAATTTAATTTAATTTAATTTAATTAATTTAATTTAATTTTATTTAATTTATTTAATTTTATTTAATTTTATTTAATTTTATTTATTTTATTTAATTTTATTTAATTTTATTTAATTTTATTTAATTTTATTTAATTTTATTTAATTTTATTTAATTTATTTAATTTTATTTAATTTTATTTAATTTTATTTAATTTATTTAATTTTATTTAATTTTATTTAATTTTATTTAATTTTATTTAATTTTATTTAATTTTATTTAATTTTATTTAATTTTATTTAATTTTATTTAATTTTATTTAATTTTATTTAATTTTATTTAATTTTATTTAATTTTATTTAATTTTATTTAATTTTATTTAATTTATTTAATTTTATTTAATTTTATTTAATTTTATTTAATTTTATTTAATTTTATTTAATTTTATTTAATTTTATTTAATTTTATTTAATTTTATTTAATTTTATTTAATTTTATTTAATTTTATTTAATTTTATTTAATTTATTTAATTTTATTAATTTTATTTAATTTTATTTAATTTTATTTAATTTTATTTAATTTTATTTAATTTTATTTAATTTTATTTAATTTTATTTAATTTTATTTAATTTTATTTAATTTTATTTAATTTTATTTAATTTTATTTAATTTTATTTAATTTTATTTAATTTTATTTAATTTTATTTAATTTTATTTAATTTTATTTAATTTTATTTAATTTTATTTAATTTTATTTAATTTTATTTAATTTTATTTAATTTTATTTAATTTTATTTAATTTTATTTAATTTTATTTAATTTATTTTAATTTTATTTAATTTTATTTAATTTTATTTAATTTATTTAATTTTTATTTAATTTTATTTAATTTTATTTAATTTTATTTAATTTTATTTAATTTTATTAATTTTATTTAATTTTATTAATTTTATTTAATTTTATTTAATTTATTTAATTTTATTTAATTTTATTTAATTTTATTTAATTTAATTATTTTAATTTAATTTTATTTAATTTTATTTAATTTTATTTAATTTTATTTAATTTTATTTAATTTATTAATTATTTATTTAATTTTATTTAATTTTATTTAATTTTATTTAATTTTATTTAATTTTATTTAATTTTATTTAATTTTATTTAATTTTAATTTAATTTTATTTAATTTTATTTAATTTTATTTAATTTTATTTAATTTTATTTAATTTTATTTAATTTTATTTAATTTATTTTAATTTAATTTAATTTAATTTAATTTAATTTAATTTTAATTTAATTTAATTTAATTTTAATTTAATTTAATTTAATTTAATTATTAATTTAATTTAATTTAATTTAAATTTTAATTTAATTTAA